>JASHHO010000011.1:0-669448 GCA_039763685.1 Aspergillus micronesiensis
GCATGCTGCTTCGATCACTTGATCTGCTGGGGAGGCACATCTGGAGCCCTGATTCGCCTTTGCCTGTCGTATAGCCATTACCATATGTGACTGGCGCATACGGTTATCTTACCGTGTCTGTATCGCCGTGACCGACCGCAGATCTGCTGTTCTTCGTCCTTCGGACCATCCATGATGGCAGTCCTGCAGTTGTCTGATCATTTCCTGGCCAAATTCTCCTGCTCCGGACATGCCGGTCCTGACTCTGGAACGTGCCTGGTCCCCTGTCAATCTATCTATCCACTGCAGCCAGCTTTGATTGCGGTGGTTATCGGTTAGTTTGAATGGGCTGGCCCGGCCCTTTCCGTCCCGCTTGACTCGAGCTTTTCTTTTTTTTTTTCCCCCCTTCCTCCCGTGTGACCCAGACGATGATCTGTCTGGTAGGACGATGTGACTCCTTCTTGGGGAAGGGGGAAAAAACCTCTCGAAAATATCTCGGGTCTATTACACCAGTGAGGAAAGCCGACGAAGCCGAATCCCAGCCACAGAAATCAGGGTTCAGTCGGGGACCTGGTTTGCAAACAAACAATAAGACCATAAAAAAAGGACAAGACCCCATTTGATTCGTGACGATCGCCCATAGATGGTCTGAGGGAAACGGCCATGCGACTTTGCGGATGTGCATGGCTAGGGCTAAAGCCATTTGTTTTCCCTTTTGGGGGCCAATCAGTGAAATTACTTGCATGGCCCCGAGTTTGAATTCCGGCCGAGGTCACCGACCCTGTTCAGTCATGCTCCGATGAAGCCTATGAAATCACCCCCATATCCAGGCGCTCATTCGGAGATACAAGGACCAGCGGAGTCTCGCCGCCTGCATCGTCGACGGGCTTGTCGTCATCTTCAGCACTGGGCTCTCGCTGCTCTCATTCATCGCACCAATCGATGGCCCAAGCTCCCTCGACGCAGCTTGGCCTAGTCGATCGCATTAGGCCCACGCGAATCCTTCCCACTCTTTGTTCTGACTCTATCCTCTGATTTTTTTCTTACCCCTCGTCTGTTTTTGCGTTACACCGGCCACCAAAGCAAGAAAAAAAGCCCTTCTCCACAAGTCTGGGGTTCTACCGCTGGTCTTGCCGGGGTTTCCTCCGTCCACCGTTGCGCAATTCGACCGTTCATTCGTGTTCTCTGGCTGGAGGGGCCCTTGGCTCCCTCTGGTTTGATGAATTTCTCTGACTTTCTCCACTTTTAGGTTCCTTCGCGAGACCATTGAGGACTGTGTTCGGGCCCCCACTCTATTTCCCAACTTGCTTCTCGCGTCGAGGGCGGCACTGTTTCCTTGAACGCTCGTCCCCCAGCCGCCAGCGCGAGTCGGCCTCCACAGTCGCTGTCTGTGCAACCGCCCGCGCCCCCTCCTGAAATGGGCCGCCCGGCTAGCGATGCGCCAGCGGCAAGTACCGCCAGCAGTAGCGGTTCGACGCCTATTGTCGCAGTCACCGTACCCTCCTTATCGCCGGACGAGTCTCCTTCCGCGCCCGACATCGCTTCCATCAAGCGACAGTGCGCGGTCAGCATCCTCTCCCTGGTTCCCCGCCCCATAGCCCGGCGCTTCTTTGGTCTCCCTCGGCGAATGCGACTGAATACGCACCCCCTGACCGCCAAGCTGACGACCACCTGAGACCTCCCTCCTTGGACAATTCTCATTCGCAGCATCCGGAGTCGTCCCGAAACCTCCACGCCCGCCTCACCTGCGAGTAGCTCCAGCCCTGAAGAATTGCTTCTTCTGGCCGCGATTGAAGAGGACATCCTCGATCTGTTCGCTGATTCGTTCTGCAACAAATATCTCATTTACTCAATCATCGAGACGATCCTAGTGAAGCTCCTCCCTGAACTGTCGGAGCGCAGTCTGACGGAGTTGATGGAGGACAGGGGAGTGTCCCTGGTCAGCGGCTGAGCCAGCAGCCCATGGCTGCTTATTCTTCCCCTCCTTCCCTCCTCCTCCTCCTCCTCCTCCTCCTCCTCACCCTCCTCTGCTCTTCTCTTTCCCCTTTCTCCTTTCCCCCCGCACCCCCCTTTTGTCTTTTGATAGCTCCTGCTGCACAGCTTGCTCCATAATAGATTAATGATAATCAATTTTCATTTGGCTGGCCCTGCATAGCGATCAAGGCACAGTTCTGATTGATCTCGCCAATGATGACGCCGTCGGAATGTGACATGATATGTTCCATGGCCCTAGTCCAGAGTACCGACCTACATTCGGAGAGCACCATCTTTGTCGACGGGATTGATTTCAAATCGTTTACTCCGTGCCTACTCTTTCCTGGACCAGAAATTTCATGTGAACAGCACACATGAGGGAAAAATCTTCCATGCTATGGAGGGGCGGGAAGTAGTACCCCTCCCATGGTCGTGATTCTAGACTTCATCCTTCGTAAGTAGATAGATCGCTTCCAAGTTGGAAGTACACAATAAATACACGTATACACTAGAACATGCAATGCATGAATCCCTCGGTAGGTCAGGTACAAAAGCAGAAATAATCCATACATACGTATCAGTTACAAGACAAGTTCCTCCCTCCTTCCTGAAGTGGGCAAGTACAAGGTAGTAACTCCTCGGTTCCATCCTCCCTCACATACGGAGTACACCGTTCATACCCTAGCTACCCCATACATACCGATTGGGTAGTAGTAGGTCGTGGGTAGTGGGGCAAAAAAACAAACCAAACGAAAACCACAAGGTCAAAACAAGACAAGGACAAGGGGGACAGTAGAGACAGTGAGACTAACAATATGCAAAAGCAAACGAGGGCCTGCAAACACTCTCGGCTCAGCCAGTGATGTGTCTGTAATCTGTAACGCCTTATCTGTCGAATCAGGAACATGACGACAAGGAATGGAAATGACGCAAATATGCGGTGAGAACAGGTCGGCAGGGGCATTGCAGGTGGGAAAAAACCGGGGAATCGAATAAAAGACAAGATCAAAGAAACAAAGAATGCGTCAAGAACTGGACGAACAAAGAAAAGCATTTGATGGCAACAAGGCACACGGAACAGGACCCGGCACAGGAACAAACAAGAACAAGAAGCAAGTATAGAGGGGAATTAGTGGACGTTGGAGATGGAGTTAAAATGATGAGATGATGAAGAATATACCAAGGTCGATGGACTGACTGCCGATTATGCCATTCCATCCAAAAAGAAAAAATACCCAAGACAATTGAATTCCAATCCTTATACCAGAAAGCCAAGATGCAGTTTCGCGTGAGCGTTCCACTTTAGATATGCGCACCCAAGAACAACAAGCCCCCAAATAACTCAGAAAAAAAAGATCAAAGATACGGTGAAAGCAATATAGAATCAGCGATAAAAAAAACAAACAACTAAAGCCAGGCAAGTAACAATAAGAACCCATACTCCCCGAACATCCGTACCCTGCTAACACAGGGCCACTGTAATTGCCTGTACACCCGAAGATTGTATGTTTGAGGTTGCCCTCTCCTGTCTGTGTGTCTGTTAATTCTCTCTCCAGCATCAGCCGTCGCTGAATTGGTTTAATGAAACAGGGAATCACTGAGTATGACAAAGAAAAGAAAATGCAATCAGTAATCGAACACGAGCCACCCGGTAACCAGGGAACAAGAGAATTGTTCAGATGAAACATAATGAAAAGAACATGGGAATCAAAGAAATGAGGTGGTAAAATGAAAACAGAGATGAACACTCCAGCATCGTTTGATGACGGATGTTGGAGGACTTCTGTCTTGCCTTGGGACATAAGAGGTATCCACAGGCCGTTTAGACCATGCTATGAATGCTTCGTTTCCTCGTCACATGAGGCATGTCTTCATGCTCATCAATCCGAGTAAGGCCACCAGGCAGGGTCGTCTGCACCTTGGCGAGTTCAAGTCGCTCCATGAGTTTACCGATTGTCATGTATTCCTGAGCACCCAGACCAGACGGCTGGTGCTCAAAATAGCTCATGACCAACTCCAGTGCTCTCCGGGCCTCATCTTGCGTGGGTGAACCGGGGGAGCTGACTGGAGACGGTATTTGACTTGCAATACAGAGGTGGATATATCGACTTCGCTTTGATTTCGGGATTGCTGCGGTTGCGCTTGATGGTATTCATCGACGTATCGAGTGGGGGGATAAAGGTTGGGTGGTGGTCCTCAAAAGACGCATCCTGCGCTGTCGCAGTCAGGGGCCGATTCAGAGTCGCTCCGGTAGGCACTGGATCAGGCGTATCATCCGTGGTCATCAAACTCGGGTCGACAACGGTAAGGGGAAACGTTTGGCTTCGAGGTCTGCTAGAGCTCGCATCTGTAGACGAATTGCGAGATTGACTGGTAGGTGTAAATGGACTCTCAGATACCAAGGTTGACGTCGATGGGCTAGTTACGCCAGCAGAAAGAGGACGTTGTATCGAGTGAGGTTGCGCTTGTAGCATGAGTGAGTCGATAGTCTCCAAAGGCGTCGACGATACTATCTGATCTCATGTTCTCCTGACTTTGTACAGGCGACAAAGGCAACGGTGACCCAAATCCGGTAGGAGAGACAGGTGAAAGGACACCAGGAGACTGGACTGCAGATGCGATGGTCGAATTGATGCTCAACCGAGTAGGGCTTTCCGAGTCACTCCTTGCCCCGAACGAACCCTTGCGAGCCTTGGCGCCCATCAAGTTATTCTTCTGCTTGAACTTTTCCAGCCAACTTGCACTGAGAACCTTTTCCTTCCCATCGGGACTACCGCAGGTACTGGCAAAAAAGAGAGCCTTCTCTCGAATCATCTCGTCACTGAGCGGATACCCTTGGCGTTGGTAGTTCCGGACCCAGTTGGATAAGGCCTTTTCAATATCAGGAACTCTCCCCTTGGATCGCTTGATAGGAGATCGACTTCCATCATCTGGGTTCAAATACTTCTCCTTCTGCCGCAACACCTTTGAAACCGTGCTTTTCAGAACCACGAGCGTTAGAAAGACCCTATCATGGCCAGCAAGACGCCCAGGGAAAGGTCAGAGAACTTTACCTTCTCTCCACTCCGAACAATGCTATTTGGACGTGGTCAGCTTGGGTGTTTCGAGAGGAGGTCCTGCAGGTTCTTTACCTCCAATGTCAGTCTGCTTAGCAGTTTTGTGCTCTTCGTGATAGAGGCACATCTGCCGACGGTCTTCATCTGTGAGTGTTCTTCGTGGAGTCGAATTACTCGCGGAGGATTTCCGTGGTGGGGGAACTGGGGCGACGGGCGATACACTCGAGGACGAGGGAGGAATGGGAACCGGTGGTACGCTCCTTCCGGGTATTGTGATTGAGGCGTGAGCATACTGGGCCAGGTATTCGAAGGTAGTGTCAGGGGTAGAGAAGCATATGGGGGTGGTATCGAGACGCCGTACGCCGGGTCCAGAGGGACCACCCCATAGCTGAATCCATGGTAATCCATTGGTGGTGATTGCTGTTGTGCGTGGGGAATGCGCCCATATCCACCCACGGAGATTGCGCGAACTCGCTCTCTTGTGTATGAGAGTGATCCGTGTCCATGGTGACTGGAGCCGGAACGCTCGTGTTGAGTATCTCCGATATCACTGTGCTCTGGTGGCCTTGGAGCACTCTGTTCCACGTTCACCGATTGCTGCCGCTGTGGTATAGAATCGGCGGAGGGGAGACGGTGAAGAGGGAACAGGGTGCTTATCAAGCGACAGGAAATACCCAGACAGGAAGGAAAAACTAAAATGAAGACAAGCAAAAGCAAAAACAAAGGCGGTTGATCAGAACACTTGAGACTTTGATGGCGATTTGAGTCGACACGAGGTACGAATGTGCATGCTCGGGCTGCAGGAGATATGGAACTACCGTATGTAGTGGACAGCCGATGGCGAGGCTGGCAATAGGACAGGTCGAGAAAGTTTCGGGGTAGATTCTTCTCCTCTGCAGGCTGCCAAGAGGTGAACCAGAAACTCCTCAGAGCGATCTGTATCGTGGTATACAGGAGAGGTGCAGAAATTTTGTACAGGGAATACCAGAGGAAGCAGCGGGGCGTCGGATGGTGGGATATGCAGGAATAGTGGCCGATGACATGGATAGACGGGGTTATAAAGGGCCAGGCCGGGGGCGCACGCGCAGGGACGATCCTTAGATGTGAACGAGGAGGGAGAGAGGACCAAAGAGGAGGGAGAGGAGAGGAGAGGAGGGAGAGGCGGAGGAGGAAGGGGAAGAGAGTGGGTGAAGCCCGGGAGGTGAGTGGCCGGGGAGGGAGAGAGAGGATTATTAGGAGGAGCGAGTTACAGTAGGAAGTCGATGTATATAGTTCGGCGGCGGAGGTCCAGAGGGACCAACGACCGCTCCCGAGACGAAGGAAGACTGCTCCAGAGCGGATATGCGTCGAGCATCGCAGGTAGGGCTTGGAGGCAGGTACGACCTGGAAGTAGCAGCAGGCGAGTTAGGTAGGTACGAACTCGGCCTGGTCGTACCTGATTTGGTGTTGGACCGACTGGCCGGCAGGACTGGATTCGACAGAGAGGATGATCTCGCCTGTCGCAATACCACCGCCAGAAATTAAAACAAATAAAATAATCACCAGGAGAGAAAATAAAATAATCGAAAGCAGTAAATGAATAAAAATACAGCCCGGAAAGAAAAAGAAAAAGGACACGAGAGGCCGCGGCCACGGGAAAATCCAGAGCGCGAACAAGAGAAAAAACCGCGGTTGGGGCCCGTGATTGGCTGGCACCGGGAAGTAAAAGAAATAAAAACCATCCTGCCCATCGAAAATCGAGGGAGCAACGATCGGTGATTGGCAGCCGTGTAGATTGAGGGAACAGGGATCTCCCTGGGCCCAAATACCGCTAATACGGTACCGCCTCGTACCCCTCGCCGTCAGGTTCATACTGTATCAGACCGAACAGGGCTTCCTATCACCGCTGCCAGCACCCCAGACGTGCTTGAAGTACCGAGTGAATCCCGCTCGGGCTTCAACAATAGCATGCGAGTTCCAGCAAGCATGCATTCGATTGGGTGGTTTCCAGCCTAGAAGTTTCCAAGATGTTACACCGGGCTTGCAGGGTTGGAGAGAATGGAAGCCATGGAAACTTGGAGACCTTTGGGTACCCGATCTGAGGTGGAGATCCAGGTAGCCAAAAGCAAAAAGAAACCGAAAAGAGAGAGAACCAAAGTAGTGAGGGAGAGAGAGGGAGAAGGAGGGACCAAGGCAAGAAAATAATCAAACTAATAATAATCACCAGCGAATATACCACCGAAAAAGAAAGCACCCGAGGAGCAACATCCACCCTCATTTACTGCCCTTTTTTGACTTTCCACTCACATTCCAGGCTGGCTGTCAGTGATTCTCTCCCGTCCCGTTTGACAGGCTGACAGACTGCTCATGCTTTTCTGTTTTGGCCCCTCCTTCGCGAAGGCGGCTGGCCCTCCCCCCCATAATGGATCAGCGACGAACGAGAGTCACAGCGAGGGACGATCATCCTCGGGGCGAAAATCATCCTCCGGATAGCTGAGAGCTCTCTGTAACCAAGCCAAGATCAGAATGACGGACGGGGAGCGGATCGATAAACCGCTGAACCTAAACGCCCGCATGACATACTTGTAGATAAAGAGATGATTTCCGACCACACTTGCGGCAATCATCCTGAAGAGCCCAACGGTTTTTTTTCCCCCTCCACCTGAATTTGATAGGTGACCAGAGCATCTTTATTCTCTGGTACCGAGCTCGCCTCACTATATAAACTATTTGATTTTAATTATCTTGGGTCCCAACCGTTGACAATGGCCTCTGTCTCATTATAATATTATTGCCGACCACATGCGAAGCAAGTGGGCCGAACATCGATTCAAAATGAAAAAGACAAAGCGCCATCCCCAAAGGAGAGGACATGCTCTTCCCAGGCGATCGTCTCTTCAGAACCGGGGATAACGACGTCTCATTTGACTGGTCTCCAGCAAATCGAAAGCACCGGTTGGGGGGATGGTCCCGATTGAGCAGAATCCCCACACCACCTTGCGAGGGGTCTTTGACGGGCGAAAAACATGGCGGACAGAGTTGCGTGGGTCAGAATGAGGGACCAGAAAAAAGTGTGAAAAGGAAGAAATTGCAAAAAAACCCAAAAAGGAAAGGAACGAGGAAAAAAAAAAAAAAAAAAAATCAAACCGCAGCAGAAGCTAACCGTCCTGGCAGGGCCAGAATGAGAACTCAGGACTCAGGCATCAGGGAACGAGCGAGTCACTAATTCGACGGCACCAGCGAGAACTAATTCGACGGCACCAGCCACTCACATCAGCGCCAGCCCGATCTGATCGTACTTTGTCACGGGAGAAAAACGTCAGGCGGGCACGGACGAATGGGGGGTCGCAGATTGATTTCAATTTCTCTGTTGTTACATGGGTGGGCCAGGGGGAGGGCCCGGGTGGCCCTATCACCGTGCACGAAGGCCGCATGGTTCGGGGATGGGCTGGAGGAGTTGGTGTCTTTGCATGCACTGGAGGCTCTAGCGGCATGCGGTTAGTCCAGCATGAGGTTGAGAGGAGCTAGGACCCCATGGTCCACAGGGCCCGCTGCGGTCCACTCCGGCCCGGCAGCCTAAGCAATGCAAATCCTGGGTCAGAATAAGGATGCCAGAGCGAGGGGAAAAGTCGCCACGAGCCACAGGAGTCGAGGGGGTGAACCAGGGGTCCTGGAGACATAACACTTGTCCCGACCGGGGACAGGAGGCCTCTCCGGCGCGGTGGGAGAGGCGTGCGTCTGCAGAGGGAAGCTGGAGAAAAGACCGAGTGACCCTGATTCGAGGGTAAAAGGATTCCCGATTACAGTTAAGCGCCCCTCTCCCGCCGCATCTCACGGCAAACCTTGAACCCTGGCTGGCTGGCAGGACTGACTCGGGTGAGGTTTGCAGCGACCGAACACAGCCTATGACGGGCGACATCGGCAGAAACTAAGGTTTTCCTATTTCTTTGTGTTCCCTGGATACCCGCGGGTTTGTGCTGCGTATAATGCGGCCATACGCATTGTGTACGGGGGGACCGGCGGGGACACACCTGGCTGCAGGTATCGAGTCGCACGGGCTGGTGCTCGGGATGGCGAGTCGTCGGGGGAGGAGACGATCCAAGAGCATAGAAGAGAAGACTGGTACGGTGTACCGCAGAAAGCGAGACAGAGCGAGAGTCACGATGTATCAACAGCCTTACCGGAGCGAGCCAGACCGAGTGGACACGGAGAGCATGACAAATCGCGGAGAGAGGAAGGAGGTAAGTACGAAGGAAGGAAGGTACGGGTCGAGAAGGGCGGGAAAACGTGATCCTCGCTGCTCCAATCGCCAATCCGCCCCGCTTGTTCGGATGACCACGAGGGCTGTCACCACCACTGGCTAATTACTCGGGTGTCAGATTCTGCTGCCGTCCAGTTGCCTGTTCTTTCCTCCGCCGGTTAGTCCCTCCTCGGAACGGGCCTGCGGTGGGTTTCACGCTGTGATGGCTCCGGTCCTGTCCTGGGGTATGGGTGGGAGCATCCATGGAGGATGTCTCTCTCCCACCGACCCAATGGACAGTGAACAATGGGGTGGACGGGTGACGATCCGACCAGCCTTCCTAGCAGAAGGCACAAAGAAACGAGGGCTGTCTCGAACTCAAAGTGTTGCACAACCCAAGGTTGAGAGCGCCAGGGGTGGAGGAGGCCCCATCGGAACCGATATTGCACTGGCCGCGACGACGCGACCCGAACATCATTCGACGTGGTCTTCCAATCGATCTGCCTGTTGCCGCCTCTGGTCGAGGACGGACGATTGGCAATCCCTACTCGATTGGGCATATAATTAGTCACGGTCGACTGGCGGCCACCATCGATTCCTGTGTAAGTCTACGATAGTAGTAGTGCCCGGGTATTGGTGTGTTTCCGATGTTTCCTTTGGCATTCGACGGTATTTTTATGATACATGGATGGATCGAGATTTTTTTTCTTTTCTTTTCCTGGTCCAGTTTCTCTGCACTCGTTCACTCTATCCTGATCGAGATTGGCCCTCGACGGGTCGAACTCCTTCGTGGGCGAGAAGAGCAGTTGACGAGGGAAAGAGGCAACCTTTCTGTTGATCAATCATAACACCACAGACTAATAACGTCAGAGAACTGAGAAGACCGGGGTGGTCCGATGTCAGACATGCGGGCGGTCACTTAGATCCGACCCCAGCCCAGCCTAAGCGATGGTGCTCTGATAATCTCATCAGCTTATGGCGCCAATTATAGATCCATATCTGTCAGGTACGGACGTCACCGCGGAGGTCGACAAGTCGAGACAGGCTCGTTCTGCTCAGCTGGATGGACCCCAATGGGGCTAAAAATGCGTCGATTTTGGATATATCATGTTGCGCACGTTCGGAAGACGCCCGAACACTGTCGTAGGCGTCACACCAAGAGGAGGTGAAGGCAATGACATCAGTCAAGAATGCGCGCGAGTTACCATCAATCATGGCTCGTGGAACAGGAATCCACACCAGCCGGCGGAGAGAAGAAGAGATCTTAGCCTAGGTAGTGGGGTGGAGATGGTGAGGAGATGAGATCCTTCGAGGCCAGACGGGCATTGGATGCCTTAACCAACGGAAGGGCCGATCCAAGCCGGAGCATCATCCTTTGCTGTGGCCCCCGATCTGTTCCCACGAGAGCACGACGTCTTTGTCGGTGATTGTTAGATCACGTTGATGGAGCGAAGCCACGGCTGCTCGGTGGCTGTTGATGGGATCTGCGGTGCCGAAGGAATGCCTCATAAGCCGAGCCTTAGTAGACCTCCTGATGCTGTCTAACAGCAAGAGAAGGAAACGATTGGCGCAAAGTCGAAGCGGCCACCGTTTGTTGCCGGCTAATCGCAATCCCGAGTCTGATGGACGGTCCTCCGCTCACCGTCCTCGGTCACTGAGATCCCCTAGTCAGATGACCCGGGGGAGATTAGCCAGGTGCTTCGAGTGTATCATGAGGCCGATACTGGATGCCTGTCGATTTGCAGAAGGGACGTCTTGTCTTCCTTCTGGGAGAGGATTCGATCACTCCGCCGAGGCTGTGCAGCCGTAGTGTGCATCCGCGCCCCAAACAGCCTGGGTACCAGCCACCTATCAGGGTATCTGCTCCTTCTCCTACGGCCTTAGTTGCATGACCGGCGAGCGATCGCTGAGACTAAGGGCCAGAAAATGTCTGGTATGGGCCGATCGGATCACCCTCATTCGACTTTTTGTCTTCACTGACTTGGGGATCATCTGGGTCTTCGGAGCTCAGCGAGACCAACCCACCCCCGCGATTAGTGCCTGCTGCTGATGGATTCGGCGGGAGGCCTTCACGATGATTACATATGCTTTGGTAAAGGTGTTCACCGCAATGCTGTGGAGAAGGAAGATGGAGATCAATCCATCCCACTTTGCCGTGAGCAGAGACCGAGATAAGTCGCGGTGGACAAGTACGTAACACCATGCCTCACCAGGATGATGATAGCTACCCTGGCCCTGTCGGGGAAGCATCAACGGTGGAATACGACGATGACCCATGCAGCGAAATCCGCGCAGACCGCTTCTTATTTATTAGCATGGCGTGAAGCCGCCATGAGGATGCACAGGGGATGCACTCCACCCCTCCACTCCAGATTCCTGCTGCTTCTTCCGAGGAAAATCCACCACCTGCATTATCAGAACCGGCCGTAAAAATCGGTGATTGGCTGGCTGGGGCAAAATCATTTCGGTCGTCTGCCGCCGCCCTGTCAGTGCCAGAGCACTACCCTGTACGAGGTACCAGGGCCGCAGCAAACAAACCATACCCTTGACCCTTTCCACGCTGGGTAAATGTCGAGTCAACGGGGGATGAGCTTACCGGCTGGGAGGAGCAGGCCTGGAACGGTATGCCCTCCATGTCCTCTGGGGGTTAGGTTAGGTACATACATACAAACCACACGGACATGTCCCCCGTCGCCTCCCTCGTCAGGTCCTTGAAGGCCTTAGGTATCCAAGGCACCCCGTGGCGGCCTAAGGTAGCAACGAGGCGACAGTGGCAGTTGATGCCTGAGGGACACACGGTATTTGCAAACAGGCATCTAATCTATCTCTGTCTCGACTACCGCCTCTCAACGTACCTCTTGTGTGCAAAGGATTCCCTGTATATTATTATTCACCGGCTCGATCGAATCAAAAAAATCCGAAAGCAAATTTCCAACTGATCCACCCCCTCCTTCCTCCTCCCCCAACCCTAACACCCCCCCTACCTGCCAGGCTTACTCTACCGAGATACCCCGGACCCTGTCTGCATCTGCAGGCCGCAGATTTAGTTGCAGACAGCCGAAAGATTTTTCTTACTAGCTCCCTTGATTTCTTTTCTTTTTCTTGTCCTTCCTTCCTCTCCTCGAAAAGAAATCCTGCATACGGGCTGTTTACCCTATCCAGACACCCGCCGCCCAGAACGTCAGATAGGACTAGTGCCCAGCCAGCCTGCACACCCTCCACCGGGCTCTCCAGTGACATGCACACACATCTGCTCTATACTGTTCTCCCAATGCAAGGTCGCATTGTTGTCCATCGAGGCGGAACGATGAGAGCAGGGGTGGTTCGATGGGTCAAAAGCTTCCCATCCTTGACTACTTGACACCCTCCTGTAAGTATGTAAGGTACCTACCCACCCTAACCTACCTACATACATGCATCCACCAGCTTACCTCACAGGTGCTTACCGATCGGATCTAGTAGTAGCAGCGGGTCGTCTTCCGGTCTTGGGTGCATGTCGCGAGCGAGGAAGAGCGAGAAAAACCTGCCTCGACCTAACTGACTCGACCAAGTGACGAAGTGAGCCGAGTAATAGCGGCAATAATTATCATAATAATGGTCACGCACGAGTGAACGAGCAAACGAACGAACGCCCAGACCATCCCTTCGTCCCACCTCACTCGGTTCCTTTGGGCGAGCGACAGACCAAACAACCTTTTGGCTCGTCATCACTCACAGCGGATCGTCCTGTCAGATACGGAGCAGCTCTCTCACTTCGTCTTAGCCCCCTCAGAACTGACATACTTAAACTTAAGGGAGAACGGTTACAAGGCGAGGCAAGGCCCCAGTGCCTAATTATAGCGGGCTATGTGGTTAGTGAGGAACCTAAGCCTGTAGCTCACCAGTTAACTTTACAACGGACTCACTACGGATGTACGAAATACTGACCAAGACGATGGATGGCTCGGATGAACCTGGCTGAGACTAGTGATGACAACCGTGCGCCGTTCCTTTCAGGCCGGCCAGCCAGCCCCATACCTACTCCCGCCCTTCACCTTGAGAGTATCAGGATGAGGATCAGGATCTCGAACCATCGTTTGATAATGATGATGTATAGAGTTGTCTAGGTGATCGTGATCATCACCTTTGACAGAAGACTGGTTAGTTCTATTTCATTTATTAATTTTCTCCAATCCCCAACAACGATATGGGCTAGGTGATGTGGGCAGCGCACCTACCAAGATGATGATAGACGGGATCTTCAACAACGGTCACGGATTTATTGCCCACTAAAATTTAGGTAGTCTCCGCCATGACCTAGAACATCCCAGGTCCCCGAGGAGGCCTTGTCTTGGGCAATAAGAACAATGACGATGCGTAATCACGGAGAGCAATGGCCCAAGGCCGAGCTCGCTTCAATGATCTCCAACGGGGTAGCCAAAAGAGATACGGCAGAAAACAGAAAATGCGATGGCACTATGTATGTATGTGGGTATCGAGACACGGCATTGTTCGACAGACAAGCTGTCTCGCCTCCCAAACCTGTTTAGAGCCCGGATTCATTCATTCAACTTTTGTTTGTTTTCGAAATCGCTAAAGAAAAGTAGAAAAAAGGAAATGTCGCCCCCTTCTAAAAGGTACAGCCTAAGGCTCTAGGTCTGGGCATCACAAACGAGTACCGGTATGAAGCAGAGAAGCACTCATACCATCTCCCGTCTGGTATCACTCATCTATCTCCAACACGAAGGAACAGACAGAGCGAGGAGGGCCTGCGCTATTCCAGGCGGCAGTTTGACAAAAAAAAGGTTGTCGCCCCGTGCGCGAACCTCCTCGCTCCCTTTCCCTCCCTCCCCCAATCAAACCTTCTATGGCATCTCGCGGAGAGCCGTCACAAGGGCCGGGCCTCTTGCGCGGTCCTCTTAGCGAAGCAACCCCCTTAACACACAACCCGACCCAATCAGTCGCCCGCTTGCAGCGTGCGATTCGCCACTGCGTTGGCTCCGCACTTGGGTGGTGTTGGGTGTCTGGATGCGTTCGGATCCTTTTACCGCTTGATAATCGTCACTGTCATCACATTGTTAGTCGGAAGGATCCTCCATGATCGGCCAGGGGATGGCATAGGAAAGGGGGTACGAACCAATATCTTCGTCGGCCAGCTCGTGGGTGAGACCAACGCGCTGCGGCTGGTGCTTGACGGATCGACCGTAGACAATAGCCTGCTTGAACTGGTCCTTGATCGTCCGATGGATGGAGTTACACTAGGGCTGTGTTAGCACAAAAGTACCGGTCGACTTTTGCATACTAAATGCGGCAGGAGATAGGAGACATACGAAGTCTTCGACGGTGCAGGCGTTGGCCTTGAGCACGACAGGAGCCGTGTAATCCGGAGCCTTGCCCTTCGGCTTGGTGTAGACTCGCTTGAGGTTGAGCTTCTCCCACATCATCTCCAGCAGCTCGTCGATGTTCCATCCGTGCTCGGAACTGATGGGAACGGCATTAGGGATACGGTACAAGAGATCCAGCTCCTCGATCGTGATAGCGTCAATTTTGTTAAGCGCATACACCACGGGGATGTAGGCTCTGCTCTTCGCCTCCAGGACGTCGATAATGTCATCGATCGTGGCGTCGCAACGGATGGAGATATCGGCGGAGGAAATCCGGTACTCGCTCATCACAGCTTTGATTTCCTGTGGAATATAGAAGTTAGTAACCGCAAATGCAGACCCCTTCAGCTTGCAAAACTCACGTCGTTATCGATATGCGTCAACGGAACAGTGCTCGTGATGGCGATTCCACCCTTGTCCTTCTTCTTGAAAACAATGTTGGGCGGCTGCTTGTTGATCCGGATACCGAAGCCCTCCAATTCGTTCTCGATGACCTTCTTGTCGACAAGCGGCTTGTTCACATCGAGCACGATGAAGATGAGATGGCAGGTCTTGGCCACAGCAATGACCTGACGACCACGACCCTTACCATCCTTGGCACCCTGGATAATACCAGGAAGATCGAGAATCTGAATCTTCGCACCGTTGTACATGACCTGTCCAGGCACCGTCGTCAAAGTCGTGAATTCGTAAGCGGCAGCTGTTCCCGAAATACGTCATTAATGGCTCGACGACGCAGACCAAGGCCGGATTATCGCTGAAAGAACGCACCTTCGGAGTGTTGGCCGGTCAACTTGCTCATGAGCGTACTCTTTCCGACGGAAGGGAAACCGATGAAACCACTGTCTCAGGTCAGAACCCATTATATCCTTGTTGGATGGAGTGTAGAGACTTACACACTAGCAGCACCGGTACGAGCAACATCGAAACCAGCTACCGTCCAGTCGCGTTAGCACTGGATGCTTCTTCCCTTGAGCGAAAACCAGGGATACTCACCACCACCGCCGCCACCACCACCGGACGGGGTCAACAGCTCGCGCTTTAGCTTCGCAAGCTTGGCCTTCAGTTGTCCTGCAGAAACTGTCAATTATCCGACCCGACATTTCCTACTATATTCCATGCGCATACCCAAGTGATACGACGTATTCTTGTTCTTCTGAGTCCGAGCCATCTGGATATTCGGTCAGTTGGGCAGTTCCAGGCGGGGCAGCACAGCCCAGGGTAATTCCGCACGAACCTCGTCCTCGACTTGCTTGATCTACATTGGTACAGAATATGGTCAGCATGGTGAATCTACCGCAGTGCCCTCCTGGGAGAAATAGGGAACGAAGGGCGAGAGCGAGGTATAGCGGCGCAACAAACCTTCTCAACGGTGGTCGACATTTTGGCGGTTGTTGCGAGTTTTACCCCTCGTCCAGGCACAAAACGAAATCAATGCGGTGTAATGAGATTGGGTTTCCCCGATGGAATGTACACAGTCGGTCGGTGGAGAGCGCACGCGCGAGAGGATCGGAGGCTCGTTAGCGGTGGTGTTTGCGGAGTTGTTCGAACAATCTTTGACGGTGTGGCCGCCACTTTCATTCGTCGGTTCTTCTTCGGGCGGAGATCACATGGCGGGGAGGGTTCAGGCTTGGTGCCTGGGTGCCTTTATGCCTTGTGGCCTCAGGCCGTCACGGGTTCTTCGTCCGGTGGCGACAGCAGCCAATGACGCTGTTTGCTGGTGCTTCCGTCATCGCAGCGAAATTCAATATTGCTCGCACTTCTATTTCTATTCACCAATTGATGTTTTTCAGCTGTCTCAGGGATCACATGTCCTTTTGAAAGAGGAGCGCCCGAATATCTCTTTCGGACGGCATCTGCGTCCCATTATCTTTCGGGATATCCCAATTCAGCAGGTGCCGGCATCCCGGGTCAATACACCGCGATTCATATAGAGCAACTGCAGATATACCACAAACAACCCGACATATCCATACTCCTCATCGAAACCACCTCTACCTCAATACGACTCAACATGCCATACCTCCAATCCATCTCCTCACCAGTCCCATCGGAATCGACCTCACCGCCAAGCAACGCCTTCGAGAAGCTAGTCCAAGATCTCAGCGCAGCTCTAGGTCCGACCTCAGGCCTCGACTCCGACGATGTCGACCCCATCCATATCCAGCGCTTGATGGATGGCTACACGTCGAATCCCGAAGAATGGCTTCCGTTCGCGCTGGCTGACCAGAACAAGACTTACACCCGGAACCTCATTGACGAGGGGAATGGCAAAAGCAATCTGGTATGTTTGGACCCATCACATCCTGCCTTACTTTTTCCTTCAGGTACCTTGCATTATGTACCTGGCCCGGGATCCTACTAGCCTGGTCCCAATTATCTATCGTCCTCCGTGACTTATCCATGTTCCCTGCCCGGCTTTGGGTTGTACCTGCATGCGCGCACAGATCGCACACCATCACATACGTGATCCACCTTGTGTGTGGGTGTGTCTTGCATAATGGGAGGCCATGTGGCTTGCGTCGTGGACCGGGAAAAAGGTTCCTGATGTATGTACATGGATGCTGACTGCCTGCGTCATCGCTTGATAGCTCATTTTGGTCTGGACTCCGGGCAAAGGCAGTGCCATTCACGACCACGCCAATGCACACTGCGTCATGAAGGTAGGGTCATCTGGTCACGGATGATGGATGTGAAGATTCTCAGCTGACACCTGGTAGATCCTTCGAGGCTGCCTCCAGGAAACGCTTTATTCCTGGCCCGACCAAGACAAGGTCAAGCATGGACAAATTTCGCCTCCGCAGATCACCAAGGAGACTGTCTACGGCGAGAACCAGGTGACCTACATGTCAGATAAGGTCTGTCCTCTCTTTGTCCTATCATGGACTGCGGTAGCGTACAGAGTGTGTCTGACATGTAATGACATCACAGCTGGGTCTGCACAAAATATCCAACCCGGATCCGACCAACTTCGCCGTGTCGTTACATCGTATGTAGCCCATTCCATCCTCTCTAATTCTTACACGGCCATATCGACGAGAGAGATGCTAACCGACCTATCAGTCTACACACCCCCGAATGCAGCTACACATGGCTTCTCTGTCTTTGACGAAAAGACCGGTAAAGCGCACCACATCAAACAGAGCCACTTCTACTCGATACGGGGTCGACGGTGCCCGGTTCTGGGGCCGTAGGAATGCATACTTTCTCATCACCTTATGGTGTGTTCACTTGTTACTTTAGCCAATAACCCCCTTCTATTCATCGTTATGTTTTCCTCATGAATGACTATGCTGATCCCCAGTCAGGGCTTGTACTATTCTCATTATCGTTCCAAGGATTCTTCTTTTCTTCGGCGTTTCTAATATCCTTGTTTATACATTCGAAAGAAAGAAGCATGAATACCTAGATTGAAATTCATTGTTTCATGGCATTGATCCTCATGTAAAGCAATTTCCCCCTCGAGAAAAGGTAGACAAATAGCCCGTGGACAGATTCGGACAAATAGCATAAGAACAGAACAGTGTCAGACTGAACATGACATGCCAATCAAGCATTCGGGATGTAATTATTCCCATGTGAAAGAAAAAACAATGCTCATGCAATGCGTTACTGTACAGTAGATCTCACAAACAGCGAGCACGCCAGTAAACTCACGAGATACAAGAAACAGAGGCAAAGCAAGCAAGCATAGCGCAATGCCAAAAACACAGAGTATCAAACATCAACGCAGAGCAGACACGCACATAGTCCAGGATCATCCACCCTATCTCGGCAGTCTCACCACTCCATTCTCCCGGTCACGCACATCACGAGTCGTAACTCCCCCTTCGCCTCCCTCAAGCGAGGCATGCAAGATCCGCTCATGCAGCAGCTCCGGATGATCCAGGACTTCAGATTGCCGCCGTCGAAGCTCCTCGAGTTGCGCCGCAGGATTCTGTGAACGTCCAGTATAAGTATGTCGCTCGAAGCAGGTGCAAAAACACATCAGCTGTGAAACCCACCCAGTCCTCCTGGTTTGGCACCCCTTCTGCGACGGGGAGTTGCTCAGCGGTATCCTCGTCCTGGTCATTGTCCTGGTGAGTGTGCCGGCCTCGTCGTATGGGGGCTGGTGTGACAGGAAGACTGGGTCTTTCTTCTTCACTGGGGAAGTCGGTTAACCGATGTCTTCTGGTGGGGGTTGGGTTTGCTTGGTCCGGGTCCTGGGTGTGTTGATCTGGTGCTGTCCAGAGGATGAGGATGAGGATAGGACCTGGACCTTGGCTTTGCGGGGCTTCTGGATGGACTGGATGTATTTCTGGATCTCGGGAACCTCGTCCCAGGCGTTGGATCGAGAGTAGGTGTCCCATGTAAAGGCTGGTGCGGGTGGTGGCTCCTCTGATGACCAAGATGTTACTGACCGGGCAGATTGAGCTGGTTCAGTAGCCTGAGTGGATACGGTAGAGGGGATAGTGCTTGAAACGGAAGGTGAGCTTTGCTCGTCCTCGGGAAGACACGGGTGGGTTTGGGGGCGTGGCTCTCCCACGGGAATATTTGTGTGAGTTTCTTCGGTTCTGGCTTAGTCTCGGTACTTGGTAATACATATTCTTAGGGGCCTCGGGATAGGATGGTGGAGGTTGGAATAGCTGGCGGTCATCCGACATATTGTACGTCTTTTTCCCAGTGCGATTCCCTCGGGCATGGTGTTCAATGGCGGTGGTTCCCTAATTATTGTAAGCCTAGACGCAAACGACACCTCTGGTGATGGTTACAAACCGAGATGCGTCCCATTCTACCCTTGGAGCTTGGAAAATCTCGGGTTCTGGCTCTTCCGGGGGTGGGGGATCATGTCGTTCACTGGGAAGTATAGATTCTGCTGGTTGCTCATAGGTCTGCGGTTGGACTTGCGGTGAGGGCTCGAAATATCCTGGTTGCTCAGCTCGTTGTTCTGAAATCTGCTGAACGTGAGGAGTAAAAGCCTGTGCACCAGTAGGCTGCGCTATGTATGCCGTCACATGTTCCTCTCTCGCACGTACTGAGGAACAGCACTGAGTATAGGTGCAGGCGTATGCTCCTGTGCGTGATGTTCTGCGATACTCGCTTGGTCGGGTACATGAGATATCTCAGGGACATGGGAGTGTACACCCTGGTCATATGAGGGTTTCGGTTCCGGATAATGTTGTCTGTGTTCTTCATCATGGCCAGACGAGACTTCGTGTATTGTAGTTGAATGTTCCGGTGGAATGTACGGTGGTTTCTGTGAATGCGACTCATGGAAGGTCTCCGTAACGTGGCTCTGCGGCGTAGAGTCCACGTACGGCGTATATGATGGCCCAGGAGCCGGTTCATCTTGACGCACATAGAATTCATTCGTCGGGGTGGCAGATCTGGAGCTCGATGGGTGAACCCGGAGCCTAAAACCTTGTCAGAATAATGGCATATCATAGACAGAACTGAACAGACCGATGTGACCACCTTCACCGGCCGATAATGCCTATCATAAATCGCCCACCACCTCCCCAACAGCTGGTTATACGGCGCTTCCGTAGGATATGCCTGTCTGGCCGCACTCCACGGCTTTTGCGCCCCAATGAAGTGGATGAGACTGATAGTACTCTGAAAATGCTTGTACGCCGGAATGTACTGGTAATTCGCACTCGGGGTGCAATTATACGTGAAACTTAGTCTATGCCAGTTCCGGAAGTGCATATTCAAGAGGCCCTGATCCGCGCCGTCGAAGCTGATCCCACGCTCCGCCAGAGCCTTCAGCGCGAAATAATCCTGCAGATTGGGTCGCAGGACCATTACACCGCTGTTGAAGCAGTCAGGCCATCCGACGTCCGGGGCGCGGCAAAGTCTACTTCTAAGGAGAGGAGCTCGTCGGGAGCCCGGATTGCGACCACATCGCAATCAATGTACACTATACGCTGGTATTGCGTCTGTCGCCAGAGCTCGATCTTGGTGAAGGTGGCTATCAAATCTGGGCGATCCATGAGCCAGAGGTTTGCCGGGGTGTTGTTGGTGGTTGGGTGGACGGGTATGACTTCATCGTAGACGCTCTAAACGGTGATTCTTATCAGTGGACGAACGGTGGAGCTTCTGAGGAGGCGAACAGCCCGCGGGAACCGGAAAATGTGGGACAGGAGAGGTTGCTTATACCTGGAGCTCACGGATTGTGGCTGCCTGGAGCGTGTCGGGGGTGTAGAGGACGACGAGCTTGGCTTTTGTGCCATTGTCGCGGAGAGAATGAGCCAACACCACGGCACCTAGAGGTTGGCACGAGCCCGATGGTTAGAGGCGTGGATGACATTGATCATCGGGGGCAATCAATGGGTTACCAGGCAGATAGTGATCACTCAACAAGAGCTGCGACGCGATGAGCTTCAGAGATAGAGTGACATTGAATGCTTTGAGCCGTAGGTACATACCGTGCAATATACTGCACCACCGTCGGCGGCAGACATGGCGGCGGAAGGAGACGGCAACGCCGCAGAGATCGGAAGAGATGGGCGGGAACGCAAAGACAATTAAGAATGGCACCGACGGAGGGCGCGAGAAAGAAGAAAAACAAGAGCAAAGAGCGATGACGGGTAGGACGTGAAGGTCGAGAGGGAAGAAAGAGAAGGGAATGGAGAAGCACGGAAGAGGGTACAAATTCCCCCTCCTGCAACAGCGGGTGACGTTGACCCCGCCCACCAGCATAAGCACCAGCGCCCGTCGCTCGTCCGACAGGGGCTTGTACGAGGTCTTCTCCTAGCGGCGAACGGATTCCCTCAAGTTGCCTTCTGTCTGTTTGGGGTTTTCAAATTGTTGGGAGATTGCGAAACTCGCCTCCTATCATTTCGTCAGGGAAGAGGTTGCTAGGAGCTGGTTCTCCGGGAGACCAGCAAGGGCTTCCAAGCTCCACGATAAGGAGCTCCGATCCCGGGGAGCAAACTCAGACAGAGCTAGGTAAGCAGGTGTCTACTTCCGGCTAAACATAGGCCGGGGAGTGTCTGAGCGATTGGAAGGAAGACGTTGAGGTTTAATTAATGAGTGGCCGAGTGTACGAGACCCAGGCCTCCTGCGCTTGGATCGCGAATGGGTGCAGTAGTCGCATGTTGCTATAAATTAGCAGCTCTGGTTCACGGTCATGGCCACGCTGTCATGATTCAATCGGTGTTGATTCCATATTCTATCTGGAGATGTCCTCACAGGAGCTACCGATCTTCCTTCCCCTTTTCTTCCGGCAACTCTCTGAACTGTACATGCTGATCATCCAGACGTAAGCCCGCTCAAGAAAGGATAGAGCGAGTCATGGATCCGTTTTAAATGCGCCGAAAACTATGCTGCCAGCCTGCCAAGGGCCCCGTCGCTCTGACCGTGCGGTCCCAAGGGTAGGGAGCAGGTGTTTTCTCCGGAAGCACCGTTGCTCGTCAATGGATCGCCCCTGAAGACTCCAGAAACACTGTACGACCTGAAATCTCCGCACTTCGAGGACGAGGAGTCGACACACGCACGTGGGTAATCAGCTGCACAGGCACCCAAGATATGAAATAAAAGCTTTCAACTTCCCAGACCTCCGAGTCTGTGAAAGAGCTCACTTGCGAACCTTCACAAAAGCAGTTGGATAGCACGCCTGCACAACAGTCCCAATATCCTCCTTCTCACCATGGACCGCCCACTCCACCGCCTGCTCCAGAGCGACCGCACTCTCTTGTTCCAAAGGTGTAAAGTGACCCGAAAGAGGGAGCTCGATGACCTGGCTGTTCGCCACCAGATAATCCGCGATGCCATCGAGACACAGCTGCGGGTCCAGCGCAAGGTCGTGCTTTCCCCAGAGAATGGTCGCGGGCGCCTTCAGAGCTCCCTTCGGCCCGGCATCGAACAAACCGGTCCCGCTACTCGCACGGTGGAGTTCTTTACCGCCTGAGATGCTGTGCAGGTCCGCAATGGTCTGTACAGACTTGTGCCACCGGGCGAATGCGAGCCCATCGCGGTAGTAACGGGCCATGTACTCGAAATTGGCGAGAGAGCGCACCTTTGTCACGGTGTCTGCGTACGTATCACCTTCGGGGGTCTGCGTCTTGCACTCCTCGGGCGATGGACCGATAGAGCTAGCCATACATTCTGCTGCGTCGCGATCACTGAAAGGAGTCTTCTGGAAGGAGGACTTGTGAGCGACCTTCAGGAAGAAAAAGTTTCCCCCGGAACCCAGATACCGAACGAATACAAGAGGCAGCTGCATGACGAAGATGTAGCCGGACAGGCCGAGTTGACGGAGCACCGGCTTCAAGGTTCTCATCGCCTGGACTATGGTGGAGCGAGACCGAATGGGTGAGTGCAGACACGTTTTGAACATCTTCATGGACGAAGATACCAAACGCTTCATGTTGGAGGTATAATGGGCAATCTGATACAACATAAGTCAATCTAGCACGATTGTGTCTGCAATCTATGGAACGGATTGCACACATACCAATGGTCCATTGGTCAAGATCCATCGATCCGCCAGTTCAGGAGCTTCAGAGGCCAGCCGCATGGCAATCGCGCAGCCCCAGTCGTGTGCGACAATGATCGTCTTCCGTTGGCGGGGACCAGCCTCCCCATCCACCCCATACTGGGCGCGAATCGAGATGACAAACTCGGTCAAGCTTTCCAGCACATTAGTAGCAGAGCATTTGTCTAAGGTGTCACTGCCGCCAAAGCCGGGGGTGTCAACAGCGACAATCGTGGCATTCTTCTGAAGCGACACGGAGCTAATGACCTTGCGCCAGACTGCCCAGCTGTCGGGAAACCCGTGGATGAAGATGACCAGCGGCTTGCTGGGATCCGGGGAGGCGGCCGACGATGGGGTTTCATTGCAGACATAATGGAATTTAAACCCATTGCGGAGAGTGAGAATTTGATGCGAGAGAGACCGGCGTATTGCTTGGAGAGATCCCAGAAGCGATTGCGGGCTATGCAGTGCAAGTGGGAATTGATTAATCACAAGCTTCGGTCGAATGGCCATCTCGTCTGTTATACATACCTAGCTCAAGCTCCAGTCGTTCTTTCTCAGTGGTCTTGCGGAAGAAGTAGCCCTCTCTGATACCAACCAGAATGTACAGCATGAGAGAGAACAGACCGTAGGCGAAGGAGACAACGGCCTTCAGGCCCTTGGCCACCGCGTTGGCCATAATGGTGGGTAGGTAGACTCGTCGATCAGAAGGCGAGATCGCTCAGCCCAGATTTCGAGGGCGATTCGTAAAGGGGAGGCAGATGACTGGCGAGGTTCTTCAGCAGCGAGGAGCAAGCTGGGAGCATGACTAGAATAGATCCAAGGGAGCAACAGAAAGTTTAGAGCTGTCGGCCGACCTGGAGCTTAAAAAGAAGGCGATGGATCTCCACCACAAAGAGAAACCCATACACGCAGTGGGGACGGTCATTGGCCGAGGGCCAGCTGGTTACCTCAGCCAAGTGGGGCGGGCGCATGTGACAGTGGGGAGCTGTCGCCAGATCACTCAGGCAGACCTGTAGCAGTGGCACATCCATTGTCAACTCGACCGGCTAGGGCCAATTCTCTCGTCCTCTCTGTTACATGCGGCACATAGCCTTAAGGTGTGATACTGTATGTCATCCATGCATCATGTCGCTGTTCGTGTGACAGCAGCATCTATTGAACGTCCCTAATCTTGATATCCTGAACATGAGAGACAAGAGAAAAGGCAGAAAACACCAGACCCATATGGAAATGCAAACAGATAGCTCAAGGAAGCAGCGCTCAGTTCATGCTGAACCTCAACTCCCGGGTATTCATACAGAGCGCAACAGTAATAACGGAAATCGTGAACATGTCATGTTGCTCAGCACATGCGCGCCAAGACATAAGAGAAATGCAATATGCGTCACAGAGAGAATCCCAGATTCTCTCGGTTGTCATCCACTAAACGGCCGTACCTGTCATCAATAGTTAGCAGAGCACATGGGTTAGCAAGCAGGCGAGAGAACATACTCCAATAATAACCGGAAGAGCCAAGCTTCCATGTCCTCGTTGCGCAACGACTTCTTGGCCCATTCCTTGCCCTGTTGTGCCAACCGTGGTGCAGCCGCTCGGCCTTCGTCCTCTGAAACGAAGTATCGCACGGTTTCGACATACTCGTCACCCGTGAGACTGAGTGGGATGTAATGGAGCCAGGGCTTCAGCCACTCATCATGCCACTCTCGGAAAAGTGCGATCTTATAGATCAGACTATTGCTCTTCAAGAAAGCATAGAATCGACCGCTGAACGCATTACCGTCGATGTCCACTAGGTGCTTGTATGCCCAAGCGTCCTGCTGACCAGCCGGCGGGCCGATCTCGAAGTACTCTCGTTGCGCGGCGCAATCTTCCACATCGCACTGCCCAATGAACGTAAACATGACGTCGAACATGTCCTGATACGAGTGGCGGTTGACCTCCTTCAACTCCCACAAATCTCTATCATTCTTCTGAAGGACGTCGGCTGTATTGAGCGCATTGATGGTGCTCACGAAGCGCTGGCGGTGCTGTCGTCTCCAACCACCCCCACGGGAGAATCCTCCCGTCGACGAGCCCCTCCAGTACATCTGGTCCTTCTTATCTTCCCAGCTGGATTCCATCTCATCAGAGTGGTGAACCTTATCCGCCCAATACCACGGACTCGGGTAGAGAATATCCTGGAAACTGGAGATCTTGCTCTGCGAGAAGATTGGGAACAGGTCGCGGACGACATCGAACGCATTCGCCCGATCGAAGAATCCGTACTTGTACCGCAGCGACGGCGTATTGCAAATATCGGAGAAGGCCGTGGTATTGTAGACGAACCCAAGATCCCCATAAGCGTACCCACTGATTGCATCAGTGGCATTCTCATCCAGGGAACGCGCCGGGGTATCGACCGAACAGGAAGCGCGTGAGCTGGTCCACGTGGGCTGATGGGCGAACCGATTGAACCGCGTGGTACGAACTTCATCGATGCGATCTCCTTTATTGAGATCTCTTGGTTTGGGTGACCACGCATTGACAAGCGACTGTTTCTGGAAGGCCTTCGGGATTGTATGGTCCTTCGCGAGTGCCACCAGTCTTTCCAGATCCTCACTGGGCACAATCACGCGCGGCTCATCGTGCGCATTGAAGACCAAATCCATGTCGGGGAGGTATTTGACGAAATCCGCCATCATGCCGGAGGTAGACTGTCGTTGCCATTGCTGCCCATCCGTACCCCCCTCCACCAATGTGACCTTCCCATCTCGAATCAGGACTCCGATCATGGAATTGTCGAAGCCCAGCGCCTCGTGGGCCCGCTCGCGGATCTGGCCCGGCTCGAGCGCCCAGAACGGCAGTAGAGAATGGTATATCGTATCGTACTCGTCGATGAGTTCCACGCCCTTCGATTTTGCGAATTGGAACCACTTGTCGAAGTGCGGCGGAGGGTTCATGCCATAGCGTCGTCGGTACTCGTTCACAGCGTCCTTCAGCGTCCGTGACTGGCGGGACCGTAGCTGGGCAAATTCCTGCTCCGCATCGTGCCGAGGTCGGAGATGGGATGAGACTGGTTGTTGGCGGGACGCGGTTTGTCGTTCCTGGGGGGCGGTTGTTCGGTTGGTTGTTCGGTTGGTTGGTCTGAGGGTGGGGACGGAGGAGGTATACGGGGCGGAGGTAGAGGTGAGGCAGTGAGAGCTTCGTCATAAGATGCGCGAGACCGTCGAAGGAAAATCAGCGATAAACAAACGAAGAGAGCGGCCACCGACAGGCCGACTAGGCGTTGGGGTCGCATTGTGCCATGAAGCGAGCGTTGCTATGCATGCACGAGGGGTCTGCGAGCATGGGAGCTCCCGCGGAGTGAAACAAAACAAAGAGTCGTTTGTTGTTTGTTTGATCAAGTCCACATGAGTGTAGTACGAAGTGAATGGCTGATCGAGGGAAGGTCGAGAGAAGACGAGATGCGCGAGAAGGATCGTGCTAGGGGAATGAAGTCTCTCAAACAAGAAATCGTGGAGGAAATCGGATTGTCGACGATCGAATCGATCAAAACAGCCGGTCGCCGGGTCGAGAATGGATGGAGACTCCCCACGTGTGCCAAGAACCGGTGCCTTGAATCCGCCCAAGACGATCTTCGCGATCAAAATAGCAACAGAAACAAAGGCTATTATGTAGACGAGTGAGTGTAGGAATAATCACTCTTCATCCTGTAGGAAACTTCTTCTGTCAGGAAGTTTCGAACTTCCCTCGTACCTTCCCATGGCTGAAAACATACCCTGACATCCCTGGTGTCCCCGCTATCATTCCTCTCTCAACTATGACCACCGCGATCGCCATTCTTAGTCCCGGTTTCTGTTTCAGCGTCGGGGCTTTTTGGTGACCGGAATGGGCCACATTCCTGAAACTGCACATGTCGGCGCAACTCCCTACATCATCGTTGGCCGCATGCGAATACGGATAGAATGCCGCTACACCCGTTGCGACACTGACGTACCAGAACGGGCCGCAAATTAACCCATTGCGCTCTAGTACCTGGGTGAGGGTTTTTTGATTTGTATAGGGCTACTTTTCATCTCTTCCCATTGCTTCTATTGCCTGCTAGTCCCGGTACCCAGTCCACTGGATAACCTAACTATATCACTTTAACACCAACAAAGCGTACCCAAGAGAACCAATATACAGTACACACACCAGGTACTTACTTCGCTAGAACCCAACAGCACCCCACATTCACAACGAAAGCTCCAGCGCCTGAAGAATAAATTTCTGCGCATGCACAACATGATAATACGCCGAGAGACCAAACACCACCACGAGAAGAAGATGCGTGTAGTAGAAAGCCTCGCGTTTCTCCTGGAGAGAGCCTGACGACCAGAGTCGCAGCCAGCGCGGGTTACCCACAGGGCGTACAAACACCAACACAGACACGATCATCGTGATCGCTGCGATGCCACACTGGACGTCATCGTCCTGGAGCCGCTTCGCCAGGAGAGTACCGAACTCTGGGTGGCTTGACTGCACAAAGAATGCTAGGTACAATGTCGCATGTCCGACGAGTAACGAGATCATTGCTCGGCCAAAG
This sequence comes from Aspergillus micronesiensis, assembly GCA_039763685.1. Lineage (NCBI taxonomy): Eukaryota > Fungi > Ascomycota > Eurotiomycetes > Eurotiales > Aspergillaceae > Aspergillus > Aspergillus micronesiensis. The sequence goes on from JASHHO010000011.1 coordinate 27,614, forward strand.
AGGCGGTGGTACGGGGTCAGATTTGATTGAGGAATCGTAGTCAAAACAGACATCACTGATGGAGAGGCTGGCTTTGATGTGCTCAGATACCAGGCTGGTGACATCAAAACTTGGACTGGAAGTTGAGACAAAGCAACGTGTCCCAGAGCCTTGGTCAGGTGCAGGTAGTCTTTCCAGAAGATGTTGTTTTAGCACCAACTCGAACGAACATTGAAAAATAAGCAATCTACTAACCATCACCAGTCTTCCACATAGAAAGAGCCACGAGCCATATAGACCAAAGGAAGGTAATAGCATACTGGCGTCGCGTCTCAGCCCAGCCTGCTACCGGCGGCGAATCCCACCAAGATCGTTGCCTGTTTCGAGGCGGATTGGCCTTTCCACCGGCTTGCGAAGTGCCCGATGAGCCACAACATAAGCGAAAAAAAAACTAGGACGACAACGACGGAGATTTGGGCATAATATCCGCGGAGGTCCAGAAGCTCCCTTCGCTGCTGCTGCTCGGCTTCGGAGACCGAGACAAAATGCCAGGGCCAGTTGGATGCCATTGGGGTTGGATTGGCGCCAGTTGAACGAGACAGTGAATGAGCTTGATATAAGGCAATGTCAAAGTGGTCACGCCCAATAGAAAAGGGAGTGAAGGCGAAAGAGTTGGGGGATCTATAAACCAGGTCGGTACGTGGCCGACTGACTAAATCCATCCTTGTGAATGGCTGCCAATCACATGATACCCCGGCCCATCTTACGGATTTACGGAGATCCCACAGGATCACTACAATTCCAGAAGAGTAGTCAAGCGGGATATAACTATCGTGATTGATTTCTCGTAGGGTTATGGATAACTGGACAAAAGACTCTACATTTAAACGCCTTCGAACATCTCATCCCAGTCAGATGCTCGGACCATTTCTAATATGGGCAAAATCGGAAAAATCCCCACAAGACAAAGTGAAGTGCTATACCTAATTATCATTCCTCACTCGCTGTGAAAGGTGCTCTTACACAAACAACGGATATCCACTCGAGCCACCTACGGCGAGGTCGACATCACCTCCTCGTGGCTGCCCGTCGCGGTAGTGGCGAAGTACCGAACATCAAATCCTCGTCCTCCTGCAGCTTCTCCAGGCTTGGAATAACTCTCTGTTGGATCAGCTCCTGGCCCTTTGGTGACGGCGTGGCAGTCTTGCCGGCCTTCTCCAATTCCGTCAGAGTGCCCTCGGCCGGTAGCCGTCGCAGAGTGTCGATCAGGACGGCATATGATTTGGCAACGTTGAAGCGGATGTTGGGGATCTCGTCGGTCACAAGTCGGTCCAGGATGGGAAGGATGGAGTTTTCGATGATTTCCATGGACACAACGGGTGCGAGAGTCTTGCAGATTAGTTTAGCCGGAAGCGAAAGCACGGAGGGAAATTTGTGATCGACTCACCGAGATAGCAAAGCAGGTGGTCATTCTGTAGAGGTAGTTGGGGTGTTGTCCCATGGCCATGACCTTGGGAATGATGGAGCCTTGGGCCCATTCCACGCCAAAGACCTCCGTGAGTTTGCGCAAGTTCGTGGTGGCAGCCTCACGAATGGAGAAGACGGTGTCACCCAGCCATCCCATGCACAAATCGCTCAGCTGCTCATCAAAGAACTTGACACCAAGCTGGCTAGCGAGAAGGGGAATGTATTCTATGATAGCAAGGCGGACGCGCCATTGCTTATCTTCGGCCAACTGCACAATGGCAGGAAGGAGGGACTGAGACAGAAGGTCGATACCGATGACTATGACGTATTAGTATTGAATGGCCGTACACCTCATGCGTACACTTCATGACGTACCCTTGTTGACCAGTTTCCAACTTGGAGATGAATGTGCAGACGCACATCCGGGAATTCATCCTTGAGCATCTGCAGGAACATGGGGAGGAGGTGGTGCAATAGTCCTAGAAGTCTGATTAGTCTTCATTCCTGGGTGTGCAAATGTAAAGGCGGGTCGTACTCTTCCTTTCCGAGGATCGGGGCAAGGCCGCTAATTTGGGTACCAGGGCAGCGCGAACTGCTGGGATGGATCGGAAACAAGATCCTCCACAGTGGTCATGATCTCATTAAGGAGCGTGTCGCGGTCGATCAGGTTGCAGAAGCCTATTGTTGATAAGTAGCCATGGTCATCTTCGCTCGGGGATGTACTCACCTGGAATTTGACCGGCGATGGCTGTGCGAACCTCGGCTTCAGTATCCTTCAGAAGCTTGACAAACGAGGGAACCATGTCGCGAGTAACGACTTCCTCATGCACAGCTTGCGCGATCTGCAAACAGTCAGAACTGTAGATCAAACAGGACGGATGTGGTGCGAAGTGGAGCAAGAAAACCTTCTCGTATCTGTCGGCAACCATATATCTGACTCTCCAGCTCTTATCCTCGAACAGGCTCCGTAGGGACGTCAACAAAACGCCGTGGCTGGCTGCTGCTCCTTGGGGATCTCCTCGGCGATCGCGATCAAATGTCCACCGTGAGCAAACGCACACTATCCTGGTCGTCGCTAGCCAGATATTGGAAGAGGGGTATCATCTCGTCAATGACGACCTGGGTGTTCATTTCCTTGACGAATTTCGCGAGGTTGTTGGCGGCCTGTCGTCTCACCATCGGGGTCTCGTCATGCACGAGGCCTCCGAAGTACTGTCGGAGAGTCTGCTGGAGCGGTTGGGGGGCTTTCTTGTAGGGGACGCTATAGAGGCCGGTGGCGGAGACCTTCGAGGTGAACCAATCGGCCTTGGACAGGCGCTGGATCATGGGGACGAAATATTCTTCGATCTGCTTTTCGGACAGCTGCTCCGCGATCTTGTTGAGGGATTCAACGGCCTGGTGTACTGTTACAAACAAGGTTCTTGGATTGGATATGTACCAATAACAATCCTACCTTCTCTCGGACCAAAGGCTCTTCAATGGCGGCCAAGTTCTCCAGCGGGGAGAGGAGCACATGGCCGTACTCTGGGCCACCGACATAGTCTATGAAGTTGCCAAGCTCACTTAATGCGGTCAAGACTTCATCTTCATCCTCGACGGAGTCTGTGAGCGAGTATGTGTTAGATATACTGCGGGGAAGCGTTGTTGTGGGCTTGGGTTTTGCTTGGTCGATCCAACTAACCATCAAGGAACGGAATGAGCTCCTCCGGGTCCGCTCGGCACCTAGGGCGAGCGCAATGGTCGAGATGCGGTGGATGGCGTTCAGACGGATCAGGACATCATCGTGCTGCAGGAAAAAGGAGGTCAGGAGGGTCCGGGAACACATTTGTCGGGGCGGGCACGGTCACGGGGGAGGCCCGTACCTTCAGCTCATCAATAAGGACGGCGATGGGGTAGAGTTCGTCATTTTCACCGGAGCCCTCCATCGCGACAGTGTGTTTGTATAGGTCGAAAAAGGTGATCGTAGAAAGGAAAGAGAGTCGAAGAGGCGGAGGTAGGCCCAGTCCACGTCGTCACTCAGGCGGCAGGCGGATGCGGGCTCACGCGAACAGGGTGAATATTTTGGGGTGGGGAGGCGATCTAGAAACGGGGCTGTCATAGAACGGATGACAATGCCAAACACCTGGTCGACGTGCGAATTAGCCAGGGGGATCGGGGGGCGCGGTGGTGGTATCAGAGAGGAGGGTGAGGGGAGAGTGGTCTGCGTGAGGGCCCCGGAGCGAGGTTTCGTGGGGTTTGGGCCGCCGCAGGACCAGCGAGCAGCCGGCAGGAGCAGCAGTTGGTAGCAGCATACCTCGAGCAAGAGTGGACACCAAAGAAGCCGAGGGGACGGAGATGAGAGAGGGAGAATGAAGGGAGGAAATATCCACAAGGCTGGCGGATGGAAGAGATAGGGGGAATTAATTGAATGCAATGCAGGAGGAAACAGGGTATGGGGCGGTATTCGTGTCGCTGGAATAAAGCGAAAGGTTGACGGTCTGGTGGTGGTCGCGGGTGGTCGGTGCACTCCCGCCAGGAGGTGTGGCTGTGGCTGGTGCCAGTTACGTAGGGGAAAATCTCTGGCCACCGAATACATGGGAGGAGGGCTGTGGCGGTGCGTGTGGCAGCCACGCCGAGGAGGGGAAAGCGTTGATCAACGCAAATTGTCGTGTGGAAATAATGACTCCTCCCGCCGGCGATACCACTCCTGTCCTCCTCCGGTTTCTTCCGCCTCGCGCACTCCCCCCACTTCGCTTCCGGTCTCTTGACACTTTCCTGAGACTCACTGTCCATTCAATTCTTGGAGAGTGTGGGAGCTATCTACTGTCGTCCCCTGTCGCTGGTCCCTCGCTGAATCGCAAACACCACCCCCACCATGCCTACCATCTCCGTCGACAAGGCCGCGCTCTTCAAGGAGCTCGGACGGGAGTACGTTCACTATCTGTCGATGCTGAGAGAAGACCAAAATCACTGACCAAATGTGTTCAATTGCAGATACACCACCGAGGAGTTCGACGAACTGTGTTTCGAATTCGGTATGTCGCACTGAATCTGGTGTCTGCGGGGCATGCGCTGACTGTTTAATTTATAGGTATCGAACTCGACGAAGATGTATTCCTCCTTGACTCTCTCCCTGAATGCATCGGACGCCGCTCACCTCTACTCTTCAGACCACCAACACCGACCGACCCATCGTTGATGGCAAGCAAGAGGCTCCCCAGCTCAAGATCGAGATCCCCGCCAACCGGTACGCCCCTCCCAACCACACCCGCGCTTTGGATATATTTTCCACAAAGAATCACAAACTGAGTAGTCGTCAGATATGATCTTCTGTGCTTCGAGGGTATTGCCCTCATGCTGAACATCTTCCTCGGCCGGAGACCTCTCCCCAACTACCGATTGGTTGAGCCGGCCAACGGTGAACTGCAGAAGATCATTGTCAAGGAGGATGTGAGTCAAGCCGCAAGACGGATGTGGGAAGGTTTAGGACGTGCGTCTGATCATATCAACCAGACCTCCAAAATTAGACCCCTCGTTTCCGGTGCTATCCTGCGTAACGTGAAGTTCGACCAGGCTCGTTACGAGTCTTTCATCGCCCTGCAAGACAAACTGCACCAGAACCTTGCCAGACAGCGAACCCTCGTCTCCATCGGTACCCACGATCTTGACACGATACAAGGACCTTTCACCTACGATGCTCTCGGGCCCCCAAGGATATCAAGTTCATCCCCCTGAACCAGACTCAAGAAATGAACGGCGAGGAGTTGATGAACTTCTACGATGTATGGTCTCTACGTCAATATCAGTGTCTTCGATGCTGACTACAATTCGATTATAGAAAGACAGAAACCTGGGCAAGTACCTCCACATCATCCGGGACTCTCCTGTCTACCCGTCATCTATGACTCCAACAATGTCGTCTGTTCTCTCCCTCCTATCATCAACGGCAACCACTCGAAGATTACCCTTGATACCAAGAACGTTTTCATTGAAATCACGGCTCTCGACAAGACGAAGGTTGAGATTGTCAACCGGATTATTGTTGCGATGTTCTCCGAATACTGCTCGGAACCCTTCACGTATGGCTGCCCCAGATGACCTGCTTTTACACATGCATACTAACCTATCACCGGCAGCATCGAGCCCGTCCAGGTGGTCTCGGAACACAACGGTGAAACCCGAATCGTTCCCGACATCTCGCCTCGCAAAACCACGGCCGAAATCTCCTACATCAACCAGTGCTGTGGCCTGGATCTTTCCGCCCAGCAGATCTGCGACATGCTGAAGAAGATGGCTTACATCGCTAGACCCTCCACTTCCTCGCCCGATCTCGTCGACTTGGAAATCCCCCCGACACGCGCCGACGTTTCTCCACCAGGCCGATATCATGGAGGATGTCGCCATCGCCTACGGCTTCAACAAACCTCCCGAGATCCTTCCCCAGCAAGTCCGGTACCATCGCCCAGCCCCTCCCGATCAACAAGCTCTCGGACATTGTCCGCGTCGAGGCCGCGATGACCGGATGGTCCGAAGTTCTGCCTCTGATCCTGTGCTCTCACGACGAGAACTTCGCCTGGCTCAACCGCAAGGACGACGGCAACACCGCCGTCAAGCTCGCCAACCCCAAGACCCTAGAGTTCCAGGTCGTGCGGACGAGTCTTCTCCCCGGTCTCCTGAAGACCATCCGTGAGAACAAGCACCACGCGGTCCCCATGAAGATCTTCGAGGTCAGCGATGTCGCTTTCAAGGACCTGTCCTGGAGCGCAAGAGCCGGAACGAGAGACACTTCGCCGCCGCCTTCTACGGCAAGTCCAGCGGTTTCGAGATCGTCCACGGTCTCCTTGACCGCCTCAGGCCATGCTCAAGAGCGCCTTCATCACCGGTGAGGAGGGCTGTGATAACGCTGCTATCAGCGACTCGCAATACTGGATTGAGGAGCTCAACGGTATGTTCACTTTGTCTCTACAAGACCATAGTCCTCCCCATCTAACATGTAGAAATAGACCCCACCTACTTCCCCGGCCACGCCGCCTCCATTCACCTTCGCGTCGCCGGCAAGGACCAGCTCATCGGTCAGTTTGGTGTTCTGCACCCTACTGTTCTGGAGAAGTACGAGATGAAGTACCCCGTCAGCACGCTAGAGATCAACATTGAGGCCTTCCTGTAAGCGTAGAGCTTCGGAAGGTGGTTGTAGGTCATACAGGTTAGTTGAAAAAGTATACAGTCTAGAACTGTTAGAAGATAGCAAATGTCATTATGAACAAGATTTATAAAAATATAAAAATCTACGTCAATCATCAGGTTTGATATCCAGATCCCGTGATTATATGTTGATACTGTCGAGTCTGAGTATGAAGACGGCGGGAGACTAGAACAGGAACTGCTCTACAATCTACAATCAAGTTTTGTTCATGATCGCATTTACATTTTTGAACTTTTTGGCTGCTATTGCTCTTTTTTGATATGAACCGTAATCCGCCACGCTCCAAGAAAAATGAAATTTCTCGACTTGCCCCGTGAATTCGTCTCGGACATCATGTGTTCCTACCTCGGGCCTTTCACCAGAAATCCCCGAACATAACTGGGATGAACAGGTAAACGAAAATTTTGGAAGATCATTCAGTTCTTTATTTTGCGTCAGGTAATGGAATAAGGTAGGACGACAGGAACGAAGAAAAAAGAGCAGGGCCTAAGAAAGAAACTAGATTACTCCTGCGCAAAAGCCTCCGCACCGGCACCCTCCTGTGCCTCAGCCGCCTGCTGCTCAGCCAGACGCTTGCTCGGCGAGCTGCTGGGCAGCAATAGCCTTGGCACCGTAGTCCTGGCTCATGGGCTGGAGGACGGGCTCCTCCTCCTTGGGCTCGATGATGGTGACGGAGTCAGGGAGGGTCTTCTGGGGACCGGCCTTGCCCTCGGGGTCGGAACCGCGCATGATCTTGACCTTGATACCGAGGACACCCTGGCGGAGGAGAACGTGGCGGGTAGCGGAGTCGATGAACTCCTTGGCGGGCTGACCGGAGTGGATCATGAAACCGTCCTGTAGGCAGATATCCCGTTAGTGATGCTGTTCGTATACCCTTCGAATCTTTAAATGTCCCAACAATCGGATCTGCTCCTAGTCTCCAACGCTTCGATCCCGGCAATCCAACCATTCCATTAAGAACAACCCCAGGAATCCAAACGTACCGTGAACTTCATGGACTTAGCACGGCGCAGCACGGAGCTTTCCGGAGACGACAACCTCGCAACCCTTGGCACCGCTCTCCATGATGAAGCGGAGGACACCATAGCAGGCACGACGGACGGCCAGACCGTTGAGGAGCTTGTAGCGGAGGGACTCGCACTGAGCGACGGCGGAGAGACCACGGTTCTGGACCTTGGCGGCGTAGAGGGAAACGGAGTTCTCGGGGAACTTGAAACGCTTCTGGATGAGGGAGGTGAGCTCGCGGATGCGGCGACCCTGCTCACCGAGAACCTCCTGGGTGTGGGTGGCACGGATGACTGTAGAAAAGACACCGTTAGCATTTGGCGAAAACAAGACTCATTTCTTCAATTGTTGGCGTAGATCATTGTCCCCTTCCGATATCGAATCGATCCTCCTGTATCACTGGGTTGAAACTTTTTTTCCCACCCAACCACCATCAACAAATTTCCTCCTCTGATCTCCAATCTCCATCCAACCCAGAATACACTCGGCGACACACCAGGGACAATGTCTGCAACAGGACAAAACGCATATTCATCGGAAGGAAGACGACGTACTGATGTCGGTGACGGTGGGAGTGACACGGACTTCGACACCGGAGTATCCCTCCTCAGCCAGCTCGCGCTGGAAGAACTCGTTCAGCTCGGCATAGAAGACACCGTCGGCGACGAACTTGCGGCGCTTCGAAATAGCTCCCTGGACAGCGGCCATGTTTGCGATCCTGCTGGTTGGATTGGGTTGTCGAGAAAAGGTCCGGGACGCGAGTGTAGCGGAGGTCGATCGAGCGAAGTAAGTCAAGTCGGCTCCCGTTCCAGGTCAGTTTTCGAAGAAGTTCGCCGGTAGTGGGGAGTGGGCTTGGTGCCTTCCCGTTTGGGACAGGGCTCAACCCTCGCTTGCGTGCCCCGGGCGCCTTGCCTATCGGGGTTAGACTGTATGCCTTAGGAGTAGTGCCTCAGGCATTAACACATCCGTTCCTATCCTTCCCCTTTCGGTAAGTGTCTATGAACCTCAGTGAACCCATCGACCCATCAACGTCTTGTATTTGCTCAGCCTCCACTGCCAGTACCCTAGCTCTTATTGACACTCGGAAGTAACATTGTATCGAACTTTAGGCAGACCACGGGTCATTACCGTAATTACATCAAGTCGTAGCAGAAGAGAAACAAGCTCAAGTCCTCCTAGCTTCTTTCACTGCATTTCAACCTCCATCGTATTGGTATATTTCCCATCTTGATTCTCACTGAATTTCGGGAGGGACAAGCTCGAGATTCCCGACGTCACAGCGGCTATGTCATTCGACACAGCAGTGGGTTCTTCCTTGGAAAGATTGGAAGGTGACCCACTTCCAACGGAATGATGAGCGGTTTCAATACCAGTCAACACTGGTGCTCGCTCAGCAGACGAAGCGTCACGGTTACCGGATGGGGTAGCGAGGACCGTTCATTTCGGCATCAGTGCGGCCAAAAGCTTCATTCCACCAGCGGACCTTGTTGATCTGTGGGAATATCAGACGCTCTTTCCCACGCTTATGGTCATCAATCAAAGGGTCGAACTGGGGATTGGTGAACTGCTCCCTGCGTGCGAGGAAATAATCCCAGACGCTTCGGGTCCTCTCCTTAGCCTTGAAGTCGACGCGTTCTTTTTCGCTGTTGAAAAGGAATGTTCCGAATTGACAAGAATAGAGATGATATAGTAGTCGGCGAAGGAATCTTTCGTTGAACTCGAAACGGTTTGGATGCTGGTATAGCAGTTGGTATGCTGCATCCAAGAACTGGTGGAAGACAGGACTAGTCTCCTTGACCTTGGTCACCTCTTTCTCGGAGACAACCGGTTTTGGCACGGAAGTAGAAGGTTTTCGTGACCCAGGGGTATCAGAATCGTAGCTCTGCATCTCGCCATCGGACTCGGAAGAGAGTCCCGACTGGTGTTATTTTCTCTGTTGAAGAATCCTTTGGCACTCAAGAAGGCGTTCTCTAGAGCTTTGCCTGCACCACCGGCCTCCCCGAAAGATCGGTTGGCATCGCCTCCAATTCGTTCATTCTCAAGTTGGAACCATTTCTCACTGTTCAGATGACCAGATCTGTGGCGGAACATATGTCCGAAGGATAGCCAATCTTTCTCCACCAGGACCATGAACCCTTCGAGGGTCCGATAGTACGGGTCTAGACAGACTTGACTCAACGCACTCAGCTGACTTGTTCGATCCCATCCATCCGAGCAGTGAATCAACACATGGGAATGCTGGAGACCAACTTGGCGCGCAATCAAGCCCGCGCCATCTAGAATCCCCGAGATATGTTTGAGCCATCCACTCCGTGCAAGTTGGTCCCGGTTCGGGCCTAGCGGGGTGACGTCGGACTCTTTGAGCGCATCAATCACTTTGTTCAAAGAATCCCTCATGACATGAATATTGTCAATGCCCAGGTAAGCCTTGGTGGCAAATTTGTAGTTGTCCATATTCTCTGAGCCAAGTCCCACCGCCTGCATGGCGAACGCATTGACCGTTGGTCGTGCGTCGACGATCAAATTGTTCTGCTGAGCACCATAGATGTGCGGCTGCTCCTCCGAGTCGCCGCCGAAGGACGCCAGCATTTCATCTTCCAGCTCCTCGGCGTTTGTCAGCTCAGATAGTCCCTGGCTTCCTGACAGGTCACTTTGCGTCGACCCTGATGATTCATTGTCCAAACGAGGGGTGTTGAACCCAGCCAACGGTCTTTCAGATCGGGAAGTTGAGAATATAGCGGCCAGCAGCTTCTCGTCCTGAATGCTTCTGTTCTGGCGCACGCCCACCAGGGGCTGCGAACTTCTTGTGATAGAACAGTTGTTGACGGGGTGTAGGTATGTCAGCGCAGGAATTCTGGCTCGTGAACGATAGCGTCCAGCATAGTTGAGTGTGTTGTCAGAGATCGCTGAAGGTACCGGAAACACTGCGGGATACGTCGGAGAGAACTGGAGACCCGAGTCAACAACATGCATGAACAACCACGGTTATCAAAAATTACCCCATAGTCCGTATTTATTTGAGAGATCCGCCATCCATGTCCCTCGCCATCCACGCCTTGTCGCGCCCATTCTTTGCGCGGGTCGTATAATTCCCAGCCGTTGAATTCTCGCTCAGGTGGCGGAGGTTGATATGTAAAAGCGTAAAGTTTATCAATGCGTCCTATCTTGCAAGTCCAAGTCTTAATACTGTCGTAGACTTCCCGCCCTTTGGTCTCATTTGCGAAGTAAAAGCAGACGAAGGTGAAATCACGGCAGCGTAAGCGAATCGCCGATGGCTGACGAGAAGCGGCGGGGGCAGGTCGATAGGTACAAAAAGAAATGATTGGGTAGGTTATCCATAGTTCCTTTGGTCGAATGGGGGCTCCTTGGGTACGCGCACTGTCCGGAAGTGACGGGACGTGGGAGAAGATAATATGGTGAGGGGTGAGGTGGAGGGTGCCGACAACTTGTTCACCACGACGCGCTAAGGTCACACCGTCAACCTGCGAGGAAAGAGAGGAAGATATCAGATCATTGCGAGTCCAGAAAGAGTAGAGTGCGAAATTATTCTTCAGATTCAACGAACCTTAGCGACCCGTGTTTTCTCCATGCCTTGCTGTTACCGTGTCCGCATCAGCTTCATGGCCGGACCTGCAGGAAAACCGAGTAAAAAGACGGGCTTGGTGCAATGGGAAACCCCAAAGATGTCGCCAAAATGATTATGACAGTATTAATGAAATCAGAACAGCGGAAAAAAAGGCCAAGGAGAGTTCCGAGGCGTGTGGTGGGGTATGTTGAGGAAGGGTCATGGTGGGTGGTAGTTGGTATAACCAACGGCCATGACGGACTCGGTCAGATGCGGAGCCCCTCGCCCACTAAACTATGGTCCTGACCTACGTCAACCCGTGATGGCTCTGCTCCCGAAACCGAACTCTCCTTCCAATCTGTCTCTAATCCTTTCGCTGTCAGTAAGAAAGCTGATTACCTGCAGTGTCAGCTTGTGGGCTTTTCAGATTTATTCTCGGACGGTTTCTAGCCTCCCTCCCATGCGATCGTTCATGGCATGAGGCATTTCCCTTTTCGGTAATACTGACGGCCTCAGGCAATCTAAGCACTGCTGCTACCTAAACCTGCCTGAACACCACCACAATCACTGGGAGCTGCCTGGACTATTTACAGACAGCTATATAGCTCTACTCACCCTGCCGTTGCGACCGACGGGGTCTGATCTTTGTTGCTTTTTTCCCATGTGAAACAATATATACTGCTGCATCCCGCCCGCATTGTCAACATAACGAGAGTATATTTAGATCCAGCACCACCCCAGCCATCGTGAATGATGAACACACTGAAAGTTCCTCCACACAACCGTGGATGATATTTTTCCGCTACCGATATCAGCATGGCACACAAATGTGGGACCGGTCTTCTTGCATGGACCCTATCCGGATAATACCACGCCTGCAGAAGATCCCGATGATCTGAAAGAGTTGAACGAGCTAAAGCGGTGTGTAATGGCCCGTCTGTATTTCATCTCAAGCATGATTTGCTGATCCCAGTGAACAGCTCCATCGAAGCGAAAGGTCTTGATCAGACCAAGTCAGAATGGCAATCTCACTGGCTCACTTCCCTTACCGAGCAAGACCTCCTGTGGCTCAGAAACGTTGCCAAGTGCAATTCAATACGGTTACCTTTGGGCTATTTTACACTTGGTCCGCTGTTTTGTTCAGGAACTCCCTTCGAGGGAGAACCGTCTGAGGTGTATAGCAGCTGCTGGAACACAGTCAGACATTTTCTCAAAAAGTGCTATAACCACGGTATTGGTGTCTTGATAGACTTCCAAACGATTCCAGGCCGGTCTCATGGCCGCGATCATGGTGAAAGAGGCCAGATTGTTGATGCATGCCCCAGTAGTAGCAGCTGGACCCTGGCTAGAGACTGTGTCGCGTTCATAGTCCAAGAGATCACTTTCCATGCCATGAGCGAAGTCATTGGCGTTCAAATCTCAAGTGACACGGATTGGAGGGCCTGTGATCTTGAGAAGTGGTATGATGAGGTCCTTGAGATCACAAGCTCCATAAATCCTGCCCTGCCTATGTTCATCAGCGATGGAGGAGATCTCTCTGCAGCGTTGGATCTTGCCATGCTGAAGAACAACTTCTCAAATTATGCAGGCAGGAGCCCAATCATCGTGGACACCCACCGGTATTATAACTCCGGACAGTACCAATATATGGGCCGAAAACACTCATCGGACGAATTCCCGATGAGCTTTGGGAGTTTACGAAGCGCCAAAAGAACGTTGCATCTCAAAAGACAGCGGTGGATGTCTATGTCGGTGAATACAGTTGTGCAATACACAAACAAAGTCTACACCATGTCGAACCGTCTGAATATTTAGCCCTGGAAAAGACTTTTGGCCAGACGCAAGGAAACCAATGGACATCGAAAGCATGCGGATCTGCTTTCTGTGGTTACAAGATGCATAATATTGGAGGTGATGCTTGGAATTTCGAAAAACAAATAAATATTGGCGCCATTCCAACCCCTCCCTGGCTAATAATTCACAAGACACAGGTCCAATCAAAGCTCCAGCGGGCAGAAACACAGAGGAAAGACTGTCGAGCGAAAGTGGTTTCACATATGTCAAGCGTTCTGGACTCTTCGGAATATGAGCAGTATCTACTAGGGTGGGATATTGGGATTCGCAGACGCGCTGGTTTTCTTTGGAGCCATATCTCAAGGTGTTATTCCGGGTGATGGCGACGGAGGTGATAAATTGGGAGCTGTAGAATTATGGATTCGAAAGCGGATAACTGAACCCAGTTTACGGGGCAAGGAACTCGGAGCAAGTTGGGAGGAAGGGTTACGGAGAGGACTTGATGACTTCTTCAACGATTCTTCGGATGAGTTTGATGCACGTGTCATGTACATGTGAAGCTAGCCTGGTAGCTGTTTTAAGTACGACTATAAATCCTTGAGGAATGTCCCAACTAGACATTAATCACATTGCCTATATCCTCTTCATCCTACTCCAAAAAAAAAAAAAAAAAAAAAAAAAAAACCGACCACTCCTAAGATTGCTACCGGAAGAGTAATTACGTCGGATTGATGTATGTTGCTCTCATAGTTCTACTATCCCGGAACATATTTGCGACGACTTCATAGGGGACATTTTAGATGCATAGGAGGTCCTGAATACGAGTCGATGCTAGATGAACCATCATCCAGCATCCAGCACACATGATGCTACCTAATTATTTTAACCAGCAATCCGTCTGCAGGAGAAGCCCATCCGCAGAACTTCGCAGCTTTCGATCCTAGCGTATCGCGAACGAGCCGGCCGAGCAAATCCGCGCCGGAGATATTTACCGCTAATGACGTTCAGCACAAAAGAAGAGATGATAAGTACCCCAACTATCCTCAGCCAGCATCGGAAATCATATCCATGACAGCTTCTCCATCAGCACCGTATGACACTCAAGTGCATATCCTCATCCTCGTCCCGTCTCATTCCCAGAGCCATAATGTCCAGAACCTCTGCGTTCATAACCACTTTGTCAATCCTTATTCTCCTCTTGCTTGTGGACACAGCCCCTTCCATCCCACAGGCCCAGCCTGGTACACCCAAAGTCGTGAACTGGAAGTTCTCACTCTACAACAATTTCAGATGCACCGGGATCCCGAATCAATTTTCTGGCCGAAAATCAACGTGTTGTGAGACCTTCAGGTTGGATGCCGGCGGGGGACCATCCTTTAAAAAGGGTGTGATGAAGGACGGGTGTATAGTGACTTTGTATAGTGATGATGAGTGTAAGAAGGGGATTGGGGAGATTACGGAGGCGACGACGATGTCGTGTCACTCGCCGCAAATTCTGGGTCGGGGGAAGAAGATCCGGAGCTTCTCGGTTCATTGCTAGGTATGGGTCACTATGGCATATCTTTGAGACCTGGTGCTCCAACAATAGAAGTGAGATGGATGATTCACAGGGGCTCAAGTTTTCGTTCAGCAAGAGCCCCAAAAGAATGATAGCGATGTCGGGTATGATTTTGAAGATATCAAAAACCATTTCCTCCGTCTCGCGAGGGCCATTGGCATTTAGCGATAGTTCTTAATACCAGCGTTAATGAACACATTATTGAGGTTGGCTTTAGGTGGACTAGAGCGAGCCCTTTTCTTTAACTTAGTTGATCGTGTAGCCTCCCCAGCCTTCATGATCTCGCCCGTCAAGGAGCTTGCGTCATATGAAGGATCCTGCCTGTGCACGATCTGTAGTGACGTACTGTTCATATCGCTGTAAGCATGAAGTCGTTGGTATGCTCTCAACTTCATCCCCCCCTATGAACACCATGTCGATGCCAGTAGTAGTAGTACATCGAAATCGAAAGCGCCTAAGCATCGCTCAACTCCGTCCAATAGATCTTGGTCGAGCACATCGGATGAATTCACCTTTCACCCCAGCTGGCCCTGGCAATTTTCCAGTTTCTGGTGTTCTGTGTTGTACTGGAACTTTGGCATGGGGCTGGGGAGGGAACCATCAACTTAAAGGAAGAGCAATATGAAAGTAGATAATTGTCTATACTAGTGTTGACCCTGAATCAACACAGAATGTGTCAGATAAGAAGCATAGCTGAGTTGTCAGCCCCATGAGCTCGCAACAGGAGCAACTGACTGCAATGACTCCCATGTAGAACAAGATTTGCCTCAAGCATGACTGATAAGTAGCCTTCATGTGAAAGCGAAGACCCTCTGTCGGCACTGTCATCCGACACAGCCGCAGTCAATGAGTGACTTGATTGCACACGATTCATACCAAGAAATAGAGCCAAGGCAGGGTTCAGATAGCGCCTTACTCCGGAGTACGCCCCGTCCGGGGCACGGGTCTTCCCGCCAGAAAGGAGCGTGTAGGGCTTACGGGGCGCAGGAATTAGCGTGCCCAGCCACGTTCCCTGTGCCCAACAAGGCGCATGACTTGGACCCTGGGAAACTATGAGTCTTGACTCGTGCTTATATACTCCGTGCATCCTTTCCAGATGCATCAAGTCCCACATTCATAGGTCTCGATAGAACCAACAAAAACAATACATAGTTCGCTATAATGATCAAAATGATTGTACTTCAGACTCTGCTCGTATTCTACCTGTGGATCTGGGCGCTTCCTTCGAGTTCGTATACTGATGCTCGCTCTCGTTGTTTGGTGACTAACCCATCCTCAGACACCTTTGCCCATCCATGCCGGATAGAGTCGGACCCCAACGCCAACTCTGCATTGCTGCTCTGCAGTGGAGACTATCCGAGCCCATTGTCCGCAACAGATCTTGCATCGAGCACCTCAATCCCATCTCTTGCCGCTCGCGAATGGCCATCATACCCAACATACACACCACCAACCCGGAAGAAAAAGTCTGGACCTGGCATGCCGAAGTGGTGGCCGTCTTGTTCCCTATCATCATAGCCAGTATTGTTCTTAGCGCGATTTGTCTGTATGCTGCTCGAAAGGAAAAGCAGGGAACTCAGACAACAGGGCAGGTCTGGGGGGATTCGGCTACTGTTCGGATGGACAACGTAGGCAATCAAACCAACCGGGGAGACAGTTTACTGCCACCCCCGTTTCAGCAGCTGCCATTGCAAGAGCCGCAGAGGCGAAATGATCTGGGGATCAGTGAGGTGGATGAAGTACCGCCGCCATATTCGAGAGAGCCGCCAAAATGAGGGTCATCCTGAGGGAAACTCCATATCTAATCGATATACTTTCAATTATCATACCGAGAGCCCGGTATGAAAAGACCGCAGGTAGGAAGATGGTGGCAATGGGGAGTATCTTGCCCAAACCTTCCGTCTGAAGGTCATGAGCCCGCGTCCTAGACTGGGCCAGACATGACCCCGAATGCTCTCACAGAGCCAAAGAGACTACGGGCTCACATGGCCGGTCACCGCTTGCGTGCCCATATAACCCCAATCACTACGGACCTACGGGTTAGTTGTCCACTGCTTAGGGAATTGGGAATTTGGCAATAGTATCAGGCTGAATGCTACTCCTACTCAATGAGACGTATCTCTTATGTATATAAAGCTAATCACAATTCAACATTTTCAAGAGCAAGACAAGGGCCCTGATCCCGAGACTAGAACATCCTGGTATTTTCTCTGGGACTGTACAAATCCTAAAAGCATTCCAAATCATTGATCGATGTAAACCTCGTAGAACTGCAGCCAACAACCTACGCGAGGGAAGCGGGGCCAAGTGGGCTGTAGCGTGAATCCGTTGCAAGCCAGGATGACTCGCAGACCTACTTCCTACCTAAGGTATACAAAAACCCAAGGTAGGTAAAAAGACCACCCGTATTCCCAATTATCCTCTCCCAATCCTCCCTAGAAAGCCACCAACATGGACTCAACCTGGCTCTCCCAGCGCAACAGCCACACCTACGAAAACAACCGCCGCTACCACGGTTCAAGCCCAACTTTCCCTTCCCCAACGACGCCGCCGCAAAACTCCACCACAGCATCCTCGTCAGCGTCTGGTGTCGCATCCTCAACAACCGACACTTCACGGAAGGTATACACTACGATTGTTTACAAAGACGTTGGGATAGAGCAAAGACGAGACGGATGCGTTGCTGGATAAAGTGAGGACCGAACTTGAACTGGAGAGCTTGCATCTCTTTTCTTACTTTCGTGTGATGAAAGGGCGGAAGCCGATGGGAGCAGGGAGGTAGCTACTGGCCAGAACTAAACAGCCGAAATAACGAGCCAACATGATGCTGGTGACATGAGATAGGGATGAGAATTGCTTATATTACATTATATACATACTACCCGATAGCAGAGCTTATACAGTCCGCGCATGTCCAAATCCTGAAAGATCAATTTCACATCGACACATTTGTACATTCCTTCACATCATTTTCCATACTTTGTCCAATTCAAACGACAACGAACAAGCCGCGGAATAGAAAGAGTTAAACTGGCGCTGGACAGGCTCATCTGAAGACACATCCTCGGTAGACAAGTTGTTACTTGCTTCAATCTTCTCGGTCAGGTCCATGTCCAACATCAGCTCAGTGGTGCGGTACGAGACAAATGGACCGCTTTCGTAGAACGCATAGCTAAGCTGTTGTCCCTTGAAATCGTATCGATGGACACGGGTGCCTCGGATGTCATTGACGGGCATGAACATGTATTCTCCGGTAGAGGAACCGGCAGGGTTAGCAGGCTGACCGAGTACATCATTCGAAAGGGTGATGGGAGTGAAGGCTGGGAGGGGGGTCTCGCTTTCAGTCGAGAAAGATTTGAAGATGAGATCCCTCAACGTCTTTTGAACAATTTCGGAAGATGGGCCGTGAATAAAGTTTCCAGACAGATCGTGAGTGAGCTTTCGAGAGAAGCGAAGGTCCAATCCACTCTCGGGAAGTAGATAATCCACGTTCCCCTCGGACAAGATAGCCTTTGCACTCCGTACCAGAATATCGGCGCCAGATCCAGTCTCTTCATGCGCTTTTTGCACCGAAATTTCAAGATCAATTGATGGAAACACACCGGCGTGAAGGGGTGAAGGGACTAGGCGGATACGGTGTGGCCGTTGAGGCTCTTCGGGGAGATGGGGGGTCAGAGTGCGTAAGAAAGAGACCACTCGAGGGATATCGGTTGTGAATGTCCGAGGAAGAGACATCTTTCCTAGCTGAGAAGCAGTGACATCGGCATCCTGGAATGATTGTTTCCGCTGGAATAGACATCTACCAACAGCCGCTGTCACGCTCTCGTGAACCTGAGCGTTGCTCCCTTCATTGACAGCAGGAGACGTGGCTCTGAGGAGCTTGAGTAGCTCATCTGAAAGCCGGGTTTGGTGCTTGTCGAACAATGGGGTGGCCCTCGTCGTTTCGGCCATCTGGGTAGATGGAACTGCCCACCGGAACCACGTTTTTTGCCGATCAAACCAAGATACATTGTTCTCTGGGTCAACGCTGGAGACTGCAACCGGTTCATAGGAAGATAGATATGTTCCGAAAGGTATCGGAGGGGAAGAGGCCTCGTATGTGGCAAGATTCAACGTCCTCTGGGCATTGTCCGCGTCTTGCTTGTTCTCGACAAGGTAGTATATCATGCTTGGACAACCGGAGGTTTCCTCAAATGCAACGCCGTAAGTTTTGCTGATCCATGATAGAAAGTCGGCCGTGAAAATACGGCCGCTCCCTTTGGATTCACCCGCAGCCTCGGATGATAGGATAAGCTCCTCCGCTCGGATACGGGCCGTAGCATCGTATACGATATCGCGGATTGATTCACACGCTTGTTGCCGGCCAGTAATTCTCACCAAACCAAGAGAGTTTGTCACATCGATCTTAGCCTCGTGAAGACTCGCCAGTTCCTCAAACGAGAAGTGTTTGGAGTAGAGGAGCAAGGTCAACGAGTGAAGCGGAAGACGGACGTCTACCTGACCAAGTTCGTCAATGATTCCCAAATGCCAACAGTCTCGCAATATCCTTTCCGCAATCAACTGCTTTCCGGTGAGAGAGTGAGATGGTGCAACTCTGTCCGCGATTCCGCCTTGTGACCGCAGATTCGTTTCCAGGAAAGATGAAGTTCCAGGTCTCTCCATTCTGCAGAATCCGTATTTCCATTATCCCTCCGTGCTTCTACGCGTGACGATTCATTATCCGCAAATTGTAACACATAATCGGACAGTTGTCGAGTGGTGAAAGATAACTGCAGGTTCGTTCTGAGGTTGTCATACTCGGTTGGGGGTAATTTCGCTCGAGGAGGGTATTGCGCGCAAAAAGATTCAATCGTCTCGTTGACTGCAGAGCTGTCGAGTATATCCTCGTTATCCTCCAGCTCATTCAGCATAAAGGCAGAGCATTCTTGTCGACAGTCTCGCTAGTGTTCGGCAAAGTCTTTGGCAGCGGGCGGCGACGACGCGGACTCGACACAACCACAACTTCCCCAGGTTCTCCCAGAGCCGTCACCCCGATCGGAATCCTCTTATGCTCATCCTTCTTGAAGCGTGGTCGACGCTTTGGTTTGCGTTTGTAGCGCGGCGCAGACTCGGCGGGATCGTAGGGATCACTGTCGGTGGTTTGGAATCGAGCGAAAACATTGCGTTGACGTAGGGGCAGAGGGAGCGAGCACCTCGTGCAGTTCCGGGGGACATGAGGGCTCAAGAGTCCCGCTGCACTTGTCGGAGGTCGCGAGAACATGTGGAATAGGGAGGCGGGCGCATTCAGATGAAATGCCTATCGCTCCTATCGAAGTGAAATTATCCATCGTCATCTGAAAGCTTTCGGGCGATCGGCGCTAGGCCCGGAGCGGAGTAGCGGGCTGGCCGATGATCTCATACCCTTTCGGTATGTTGGTGCCTCATCAGGTGTCTACCGTGCTCACTCCTGTGTTATTATTGTGATGGTTAGGCGCCGAGTAGGGGGTATATGGTGACAGTCGAATTGGGTATTATTGAAATAGATTACAAGTAATAGATAATAGCAATGGTCAATGTGCAAATCACTCCTTTCCCCCGATCTGCCAACTCCTTAAATCTTCGCGAATGTCAAACTCCGACAACTCATAGTCCGAGTTGTTGGTTCTCCATGTGTTCGCCTTGGTCTTCCCATAGAGCTGGTTGTCGATTCCCGCGGCCTTCCTCGAGTGACCAGCACCCGGAGAAAGCCAGGTATTTTGCCATCGTTGGGGAATTGGTTGCTCGACGAGCTCTTCCCCCGTCTTTCGAAGCCGGGAGACAGTCGACTAGTTGATGTATGCGGCTTGGCTCCTCCACCATGAGGGGATAATTCTGTTCGACTGCTTTGGCATGCTTCGGATCTTGTGTTTCGTTGCTCCAGCTGATGCGACCAGAGAACAATTCCTCAATCAGCTTGTCCGCCGGAAGATCGTCGGAGAGGCAATTCCACGATGCAGCCAAAGTACGCCTGTACATGTCCTGCAAGTCTGAAACTTCGGTGCTCTGGGAGCTGAGAGACGGCAGACGACCTATATCGACGGCATCCTGTTCTGAGGAGACAACGCCTGCGATACCTCCAAAGACCATGGCGGATTTGAGAGGGGGGCTATCAATAATTAGCATATAGGGTACGACGACTGGGCTTGTGGCCACGGATCAAACATACGTGGTAAAGTTCCGGTCACCTTCCAGCTGCCGAATTGCAAGACCGATCTTGAGCGTGCTGTTGATCTTGCTGTCCTGCATCAAGTATCTCCTAACAACGCCCTCATCATCATCACTCTTATCCACGTATTCGGGAATGTTCAACTTGATCCTTCCCAAAAGATTCTTGGTATCACCATGGCTTGCAGCTTCGAATTCCTGGATAACTTCGAAATGCAGTTCGCATTCGTGAAGGCACTGGGTGCGGTCGATAGTGAGTCGGAGCTGTATCGATTTCTCGTAGTTCCAATATGCCCGGTGATCCAAGATCACCGCTTTGTCTGTATGACCGTGGTGTTCCGCCGCGCTTGAACTAGGAAGTCGCCATTTAACGAAGGCCGTGCCGTTGACCAGTGGAATATTGTTGAGGTCAATGATCTGCGCACGGTGCTGTGGTCAGCATCACTGACGTTACATCGATTCTGGGGGGTCAACTTACTCGCAAGATCAACTCAAACCTTGGCTATTTGAAAGCTCAGCAAAATTCACAAGACAAGTACCATTTCACTTACCCTACGGTTTTTCGGGACTGTGGACGTCAGCGTCAGAAAATCGCATGATTCATGACGTCGATGGAGGAGCTCTTTACGTAGATTTTGGGAGTGTGTACTTACCAAAAGCCTGCATCTTGGCAGGATATTGACTCGCGGTCAGTACTTGATCACTCGATTTCTCATTTGCAACAGTTGATACGATATCATGTCGAGAGAGAGTTGAGAAGGTTTGCGACTCGATGCATCCGGACTCCCCCACAAGGCGGTAAGATGACACTGACCGGCAGAATCCTACCGCCCCCCAGCCATCTACGCTACGGTCCTTCGGAAGTAAAATTAGAGATCCAGTACTCATCTCACAACGTTCCCCAGCTTCAATTCCTTGACAAATAACCTCACAGGCCCAGCACGAGTTTCGCCTGCATATCAGCAATGGACCAGCCTCCCCTATCGCCTCCCTCGGAGCCCACGTCTTCACCTCCAGCCAATCCAATTGCGCTGGACTCGCCGCTACGCACCACCCCAATTCATGCGCTTCTCCCTGAAGTGCGCGTCCCAAGAGAACCTCTGCCGTCCTACAGATACAACCCTGTCACTTGTGCGCCACTTGAAGGGGAGGATGTGCGCGCTCAGATCGAGCAACTGCGACAAGAATTCACGTCTCCCGATGAGATAGCCAAGGTGCAAGAGCAAGTCGCAAAGGAGGTGAAGCAAAAGATGGAAGACGAGGAGCGGAAACGTGAGGAGGTTCAAAAAGCCATGGATAAGAAGATAAAGGAGCGAAATACGGAGATGAAGGTTCTTTCGAAATACCAGAATGTGAAACCTTCGGACTTCCGTCATGAATGACAGCGCCCATCGCATTTGACTTTACGACGTCGTGTGAGACCTCCGAGAGCTACACCACCCGCCAAGAGCTGCAGGCACGCCTGCTGCCGAGAGGCTGAGATGGTTGATGGCAGTTTTCTGCAAAATTGTCTCAAGGGGCATCGGCGTCAGCCAAGGCCCCAGGCCGCCTTGGTGGCTTCTCCTACAATGAGGGGAACAGAACGATAGCGCCCTGTCCGCCTCGCGCTCTGTTCCCCTCTGTATGCCAACTCGATTTGCGGGGTTCATGTTGATTTGGAATGGGATCTACCTCACACATGTCGGCATATACTTGTGGGCGGACCGAGATGCCGACAGTTCCAGAAGGGCTTGGCGAAGCGCAATCAACTTAGCAGCATCGACTGGCCATGAGGAAGTGTCACGGAATTGGGCACTACGTTGAAGCAGCTCTCGACTCTATTCAACCCTGTATTCAAGACAGATGGATTTCAAGAAACGCTACCATAGCGAAACCTACGCATAGCTTATCGGATTTCTTCCAGCTGCGGTCACATTAAAGGCATCAGAAAACTCGGGCCCATCAGCCGTTGGAACCCATCACGAACGTGTCCTTCATCAACATGAAACGCAATATGATCATCCTCACATTATTATATTAATTCGTAGTCCGTTATTCATCAACCCTAAAAGCACTGCATCCATACCCCTTACAACGTACCCAGGATCTTCACTATGGCGGGAAGCAACTGTGCAAAGTCATTAGTACAAATATTACACGAGGGGTGGGCAGAGGTGGAACTCACATCAGACACATCTTCAATCAAAACCTGGGTCTCGTTGACGAACTTCGGCGTTAGCAAGTCGTTGGCACTGCCCAATAGTTCACCAACTTCACCGAGCAGCTGAGGAGTAATGACTGGTGATACATCATCAATCAAGCCTCTCGTCTCATTGACAAACTTGGGCGTCAGAAGACCAGTGGCGTTGCTCAGCAGGAAGCTGACCTCCTCGAGCAGATCAGGGGTAATGGCAGGGGCCACAGCTTCGATCAGGCCGGACGTATTTTCAACGAATTTGCTTGTGAGGAGCTTGTTGGCGTTATTCAGAAGATCACCGACTTGCTCAAGGAGTTCGGGCGTGACAACCGGCGCAATGCCATCGATCAGGTCAGACGTCTCGTTAACAAACTTAGGCGTTAAGAGATTGGCAGCGTTGCTTAAGAGGCCTCCCACTTGAGTAAGCAGTTCAGGAGTAATGACTGGCGCGATACCGTCGATCAGTCCCTTGGTCTCCTTAACAAAAGAGGCCGTCAGCAGGTTGTTGGCATTTCCAAGTAAACCCTTGGTGTCATCGACGAATCCTTCCGTCAACAAGTCACCGGCGTTGTTCAACAGAGGGCCAACTTGATTGAGCAGCTCAGGTGTCACGACTGGAGCAACCGCACTGATAAGCCCTTGGGTGTCGTTCACGAACTCGGCCGTCAAGAGATCACCAGCGTTATCCAACAGGCCAGAAACCTCCTTGAGGACCTCAGGCGTCAGCACAGGAGCAACTGCACCGATCAAGCCCTTAGTCTGCTTGACAAAGTCTGCCGTCAACAAGTTACCAGCATTGATCAGAAGCGTGTTGAGCAGTTTGAACAATTCAGGGTGAGGAGAGGCCCAAGCTGGCTAAGAAGAGACTTGAGCTCCTTCACGATCTCAGGAGTCAACAGGCTGTTGGCATTGTTCAAGAGAGATCCAACTTCCTTGAGCAGCTCAGGGGTGATCACTGGAGCGACAGCACCAATAAGACCCTTGGTCTCTTTGACAAATTCCGCAGTCAATAAGGTGTTGGCATTGTCCAGCAGACCTCCAACCTCCTTGAGTAGCTCTGGAGTGATAACAGGGACAACAGCTTCAATGAGCTGCCGGATTTCTTTGACAAACTCAGCCGTCAGCAAGTTGTTTGCGTTTCCAATCAGACTGTTGACCTCCTTGACGAATTCGGCCGTCAAGAGATCGCCGGCATTGTTCAACAGGGAAGTAAGCTTCTTGAACAGATCTGGTGTAAGAAGCGGGCCGAGTTGATCCAACAAGCTCTTGAGTTCTTTGACAACCTCAGGGGTCAGCAAGTTGCTGGCGTTATCCAAGAGGCCAGTGATCTTGTTGATGAGCTCTTTAGTGAGCAGACCATAGGCTGTATCAATCAAGGATTTGGTCTGGTCGGTGGTCTTGTCGTCGAACAAATAAGCGAAGTGATGGAAGAAAGACTCCACATCCTTGAGGAAGGTTGGCGAGAGAAGACCAAGAATACCGTCGAGATGGTTGCCTATGTCGGTGAGAGGGTCTCCAGTGACTCCCTCCGGTATCAGGCTCTCCCAAGGATTGTCTCCTGTCTTCGAAGCACTCTCGGCAGTTGTCGGGCTGGATCCTCCTTGCTTCTGGGATTGAGTCGGCGATGGAGAAGCATCCGCAGCGTCATTGTCGGACGCCAAAGTAGCCGCAGCAGCGTTGGTCGGCACCACTTCCTGGCTGGAAGAGCCTCCACCCAGTGTAGGTATCAGTGAGCCGTCTGTCAAATGGGACAGAAGACCTTCATCCTCCGATGCGGTGTTTGCAGCGTTCTGCGCAGCATTCTGGTTCGATTCGACGGCAGCAGTATCATCCGAATCTTGCTGATTTGCAACAGTGTCACTTGGCTTGGCAGTTGCAGCAGCAGCTTGAGCAACCCCAGACTGCGCCTCCTGTCCGGGACTTTCCTGAGCAGAGGCACCACCCACTGCTGAGGAAGCCTGGGCAGTAGGGGTTGCCAGTGTAGTGCCGGACAGCAGAAGCGCGGAAAGAACTGCCGAGAAACGCATGCTGATGGTATGCTCTCCGCAAGGTAGGGCCAGCAATCGACTAGAACTCCTGTCCAGAGATAGTCGGAAATCGCACGGCTTCTTATATGCCTGCAGGAGCGGCCATCTACATTTCCCCACAGATCCAACCGCTGGAGCTGGCCGAGGGCTGTCCAATAAACCCCTCATGTGAAGTAATCAGGTCATGTTATTTCTTTTCGTCGCTTGGAGCGTACGCTCCTCTGACTGATGTCACTGATAGGTGAAGTGGGCTCAACCCCACGGAGGTCATTCCAGTTTCGAGCCAGGGCAAATACGACCCGACGATCACCCATAACTGGCTACCTAATTACTCCACCGCATGGACCAGAATCATCGGATAGCGGCGCTGTTGGTTCAATCTGGGGCAAGCTCTGGGGGACGCAGCGAACCATGCACCCCAGGATGCGTTAGAGGGTTGTATCCCTGCGGAGGAGCGAATGAGGGTCCCCGGATATTGCGAGGAATCCTTTCTGGCTCCCAGTTGTTGTCTCTCGCGTTTCCCGCTCTGCTGAGTTGCTCATAGTGATCAGCGCAAGGCACCTATCACCTGCGGTTAAGTGAGCATTCAACTATCACTCCCCTCATGTCCAAGTGTCAACACATGGTCCCAATTAAGTTCGCCCTAAGAAAAGTGGGCTCCATAAGTGGGGGATGAAGGCAGTTGGCACACTAGTGCATCCCATATTGAGGTACCCGCACACGAGGTTAACTCAAGCAGCGGTGAAATCAAATGCTCCACTTAACGGGAGGTTCTCGATCGTCATCACTTTCCCCAGAAATGATCACCCTCAGCTTATTCGCTAGGCTCGTTTCAGAAGATGATTCCCGCCTTGACTGTTGCGGGAGAACAGTGCAAAGAAAACGAATCTCTCGTATCCTTGAAGTCGTTGATCGCCGTGGTGGAGATAATTGCGTTGCAATCCTGGTCTGTGCGATTCAGAACCGAGTTTATGAGAACTTTCTTTCTATGCAATGCAGGGTCGATCAACTCGAACGGCAGTTGAATCCACTTCAGCGGCTTCTCTGGCGGCATCTCGGACTTGGCTCGGTTACATGTGAGGTCCAACGAGGGAACGAGTCAGATCGAGAGAAATCAGACGGAGAATATGGGGTATGGCCTTCTCCGCACCGTTCCTGTTGGATTGGATTCGTGCTAGCTCCGTGATCGACAGTAGCCAGCAAGCGGGGTTCCGTCTGGGTCCCTTTTCATTTACAGCAAAATCTTGTTTCTTCTTGGGAGAAGTGATGCATGAACGGTCATATATTGCGGGTCTAGTTCCTTCAGTCATATCACTTCTATTATCGTATATTTATACTCATTATGCTTATTATGACATGGGTTATACGTGAGTCTGCTCTCCTTGGGGAGCGGCGGGTACGACGAAGCAATCTCTCTGTCGGACTTATCCACTTCTGTTCTACATGTTTCTTGTCAACATTTGCCATTTTATGAGTCACTCTTATCCTGTGCTGTACGGTACAGTGCATGCGCGGGGCAACAGAATTCGTTTAAATTTATCATGATGTTGCCATTAAAAAATAAGCAAGAGCTGGCTAGGGTCTTAGAGCCGCTGCTCTAGGGACTCTACGCACTCCGTATGGTCTTGCGTTCTCGCACACCGCAACTGGTTTATGTTATCGTTTTCTAATGAGTATATTTACAATGAAGCATCTATAAGCTCGTTCAACTTCCTGGGCAGTCGTGTCCTAAATCATTGCTACTCTAGTCTATACATCTATGAGGAATGTGTTGACTACTAACCTCACCTTCATCCACTGCATCTGCATTGTCAGCCATCTGCATTGTCAGCCATCTGCATTGTCAGCCATCTGCATTAGTCTGTAACTTGCTGATACTAACTACAAAGAGTGGAATTATCTTCCAGCCCGTTTACCACTGTCCAAAGAAACACATAGTCCAAGCAGAATAGTGTAGGTCATGTGACAACCAAGCCCTACGGCAGGGGCTAGAATTTGAAGAATTCATCGTTGGAGTTCCAGTCATACCGGAATGGGTGGGATCTTGGATTGTGTGCATAAGCATATAAATCTGCTCGAGAATGGTCTGCGCTGAATAAACCGCGAGCTTAACATAGCATTGGAGCTTTGGAGACGGATCGAGAATATTGCTCTAGTCCTGGTTTGATACTTCGAACGCAGCAGCAGAAGATTGGCGGACGAATGACGGCACATATTTGATGGGTAAAATGCTGGAAAATTTTGGCATCTTTCGGGGAGTCAGTATCCGAATAAGTACAAAATAAGCCGCTGATAGTTGCGCTTAATCAACGAGTGTGCTTTATCGGCAGATTGCGTTGCCTGCACAAAGTTGAGGAGTGTTCATGTGTAAAGTGTGTATTCAATTCAAGGTGATACGGCCGAGGATAGACGGTTATGCTTGTGCCGAATGATATTTGATCAGGTACTGTAACTTTCTATGTTGGATGCTGGAATTCCAGAGTATGGGTGGAGTGAAGAAGATGAGTTGGAGATGGATTCACACGTGGTCGCTTCATAGTAGACGAGGTGGAAAATCTCCGAAAGCGCACAGTCAAATTTGACATGAACCAGCTGGCATGCATTGCGGCAGACTCAATCGGCGCAGGTCAGTGCGTTTCTATCAAGAAGTACCCCGACGGGATGTTCAACAAGGCCTTCCTCATGACGATGGAAGACGGCCGAGAAGTGGTCGCCAAAGTGCCTAACCCGAATGCTGGAATACCACACTTTACTACAGCTAGCGAGGTAGCTACAATGGACTTTGTGAGTTCGAATGAACTTTGCTCATGTCTAACCTTGATAATGCGATTCACATGGAAGGCCAGAACTGCTCTTGATACACCAGTCCCACGTGTTCACGCTTGGAACTCACACGCAGAATCGCACCCTGTGGGAGCAGAGTTTATTATCATGGATAAGGCTGAGGGTGTTCCGCTGTCTCAAGTTTGGGACGAGATGAAACTACACAAAAGCTTCAAGTACTTCTTGCGATGACTCGGCTGCAGAAGCAATGGCTTAGCGTGTCGCTCCCACATTACGGTAGCTTGTACTATGCAGGAGATATTCAGCCGTCAGCTAGGATTCACTACGTCAAAAATGGGCAGATCATTCAGAATCCACAGTATGCGATTGGCCCAGCCACAGGCCGGAATTGGTTTGATGCCGGTCGATCAACTTTAGACATTGACAGAGGACCATGTACGTTGGACTTTCCACTGTTTTGTTACACATGCTAACAAGCGCTCAGGGACTTCCCTCATACAGTACCTACAGGCAATTGGAACACGAGAGACGAAAGCAATCCAGTCTTTGACCCCTCCGAAACAAATTGCCATGTTCTGCGGACCGAAGCTCTACCAACCAGACGCTGGAAGAAAACTTGCCTCATTAGCATGGTACCAACAGATTCTCGAGATGCTTATTCCGACAGACACCTCCATCACGAAGCCGACTCTCTGGCACAATGACCTACACGATGACAACATCTTCGTAGACCCAGACGACCCGGGAAGATCGCAGGCATCATTGACTGGCAATCTTGCCATATCTCCCCACTCTTTAATCACAACCCCGATCCAGCCTTTCTCACCTGGGATGGACTCGAGCCTGAGACGCTCAACCTGGTTCCTAGGCCGACACTCTCGGGGCTGTCCCCGGAAGCGAGAGCCGCAGCTGTGCGCGAATATACCATCCAGAACGTGTTCATCGGATGGCGGAAGCTCATGCATGTCAAGAACCCAGACCTATATCGTGTCATCGAATTTCAAAAAACTACAGCGTGGAGACTTATGCTCTTGGCTCACCGAATGTTTGAATACGGCGAAGCGCACTTCCAGTCACTTCTGGTCGATCTCAAGGACACATGGGCGGAGTTACCTGCCTTGCCCGGTGATGCTCCTTTCCCATTTGACTTCTCGGAGATGGATCTTAGGCATATAAAGGAAGAGTGTGACGGTGCTGTGGCAGGAACTGAGCTTGCTGCAGAGGTCAAGGAGCAGACGGGTGACTTGTGGCCGGACAAAGGCTTCATCGAACACGAGCGATATGATGGGTGCAAAACTGTCCTCGACCAGGTCAAGAACCATATATTAAAAGAATTGGCCGAGACTGACGAGGAGCGAGCCCAGTACCAGCATTATTGGCCATTTGAATGACTCTGAACACATGCATATTGCGGGACCACACATGTATAGTGGATTCCATACAGAAAGACTGCCTCTAGGTCATGGACCAGCATGATCTCTCAAGCAAGAACAACAATTGGTAGGTTACTCTATCAGCAGATCACATCGCTCACCCATTGATTCAATCTGAAGCCAGAACAAAAATTTGGAACATACAACAGCCAGGATTCGCTGGTGGTCACCCACCCAACTACTAACTAGCCGCGTGTGGTTTAAGTACGGCTGAGCGGACGGGAAGCCCTGTTCTCCACACCCTATGGTCGTATGTATTAGTTTCCTAATAGAAGGGAGATATATTGATAGCATTGGGAGAAGAAGTATCGCATTCATGTATGAGGCGGATCTCTTTCAGGGATAGAAAGGTGCAGGTTATGTTCACATAACCATGGGTATCACCGGAAGAGGCGACAGTTGAGAATGCATCCAAAGGAAGCTCAAGACACCTGGTTGAGTAACTTGAGTTCTACGATATTTGCAATGCAAGGATACTTAGATACTGCACCTTGCCTCTGCCCAAGCGAAATAGAATGTGGACACGCTGTGTCCCTTCTCACAGTATATGGTAGTCGACTGCTAATACCTCTCCTCCCTAGAGATTCTCATGCGAATGTATGTTCCTGGTGACATTCTGTCATGTCTGCTGAGTAGATCAAAAAGACAATCCTCCATTACCATCATTTAGCAAAATTAAAAGACCCCATAACATGGTTGCTCGCGATGATGTATCGTATGTTATTGTTTACAGCTCAGAACTAGGTATATACAACTACTTGTACACCTCCAGGGTGTACGCGTTACTTTTCGATCCGCAATTTGAAATGATTGAGTGAATACAATACCATCAATCAGGGTTATAAGGAGTATGGCATTCAGTGAGATTGTTTAGGGAAGCATGAAGGAGAGAATCAGAGTCGGCTTCCCATCAGAGCGACCAGCCCTTCTCAGTGACGCGATAATCCAGGCCGTTCCCGACAAAGTGCGTATAAGTGAGGCCCGTCTCTTGTTGGAAACCAACTCGGTCTATGATTCTACAAGCATTTAATGGCCCCGAATACCTTGTCAGAGATTTCCAGGCCGAGGGAACTAAGTTCCACGCCCGCGCCTTTAGAACAATCATCCCCCTCACTGCATGGGTTACGTTAGTACACGGTATAGAAACTTGGCCCAATAGTTCGAATTCAGGGCTTCATACCGGTATACAAAACAATTGTAGCCTTCTGCGCCAACTTTTATATCGCTCGTCCTGGGATTGGATCTGTCAGTGCCCAACCGCTCTATATGACGACAAAGCCCTTACCCGGCGGGAAGATTCTCGCATTGCTCGATGTTCACGTTGAGTACGAATGAACTGCCTTCGACTGTCTGTCCGAAGACCGGGATCTGGCGTTATCAAGAGGTGTTAGCCACAATGGCGGGCATAGGAGTGGAAAGACCTTACCTGCGTCGCGGCCGAGGCGATGCCAGCGAAAAGCAGGCCCGAGAGAACATGAACGAGCTGCATTGTTGCGGTTGAGCAGGAAACGGTTGTAAAGTACGCAATGGGTGGGTAGATTCTAGATTCTAGAGGATAGAGACCTCCCGGGAAGTATCTGAGATTTATAGCCGTGCCGATAGCAAAGGATACCTGTACTACTTTCCACCTGTATGCATAAGAGATATGCTGATAGGTATGCACTGTATGTTGATCCCACTGGAATTCGTCCCCATCCATAGCTGGGACATACACATTCCAGCGTCTCGAATGGTTTCTGAATCTTGTTGTCGGGACGAACACATTTCTGACGGGCATGGCTGTTTTCCCTCTATTGACTGGGTTGCAAGCGATACTTATGCCACTTGTATGACCTTCCGAGTCATGATCGCGACTACATAGTGCCCATAGACTGGACGAAAGCGAGCCACTGTTTTTGTCACCTGTCTGCGCCTGCTGATCGTTATGCACCCTTCCCTGCTTAAAAAAAAAAAAGAAAAGAAAAGCAGGTCAGCTTTCTATAGAAAAAAATGAGAATGTGAAGGTCATTCGCTATAGCGTGGTAATCGTCCCAAAGAAGAAGCTGTGGGTACGAGAATGACCAAGGTGAATCATCCTATTGCTCTGGGGCTTCATTGGGAGTCAAATAAAAGGGTTGTATCATGTTATTACAAGGGACAACAAAGACGACAGTCTACAGATTGAACAGAATACTCGCCAGATAGTCAACTCATGGTCAATCCATTCAAAGCATACTCAAGTAGTAGCGCTACTACTAGCCATGAGCAAAGGGAAGATCACTAAAAGGGACAAGGAATGCCCATCAAATGTCGAGAAGATCCGAATATGCCAGCCCATGGATTTGGGCACATGACACTCATGCTTTGGACATTGGGAGTGTTTAAAAGTCATATACCACGTCAAATTGATAATCAATACGTCCCAAACCCGAAGTAGCATGACAAACAATTCCTCTCCTCAATATTTCAAAAGAAAGCCACGTAAAGGAATAGCAAGCCCAAATCCTACCAGACTCAAGTTCTTTCCACCAACAGCGGCTGCTCAGAATGACAGACCTGCACGCATCCACGTCAAACTGAGTTCTCACGATCTGCCCTTCGCGGATCTCACTCCATAGTCTTTCGCAGCCTTGACGTCTATCCGGGAATGTGAGTATCCAATCACTACACAGACACTAATGTCAAAGGGGAGTGTCACATATCTGTAGAACAGACAAGGATGGGACGATCTCTCGCCGGGTAAGATCTCCATCTCGCTTGATCTGGATACACACGTATACCGTGAGCAGCTACCTCTCTTGGTTACTGGTATCTGTGGGAGTACGCTGGATGTCTGTACATGCTTTGATCTCGGTGGTAATGAATGGATGGAGACCTTCGATGGGAAACTCATAAGGTTTCTCGAAACGGTGTACTCTGGTGTTGACCTCTGGTTAGCACAGATTGAATAGACAGGAATCTTCGATTATGTTTGCTCAGGAAGCTGCCGGTTTGAGCACTCGCTGCTTCAGACTCGCAGCTCCAGGGAGAAGAAGGCTTGATAAACCGAGGGATAGATGCATTGTAACGGCTTTTCCGGCGGGGGGGAGGGAAGGATTGAGAGTTGAGCTCGAGGAGATACTTGTGAGAACTTGGACCAAGAACAGAGACTTATGTTGATGTGTAGAAAGGGAGGTTGAGTTACAGGGACGTACATACGGGGAAAATTAGCATGTAATACATCTATTTCTGCGGAATATAGACAGACTCCTTTGGGTTGGACCAATAAGATAGGTTGAATGTTCTCTCTACCATAGCCGTCAACCTGAAAAGGTGAGTGCATACATAGAAAGTAATATGTGATAGCGATGTTTTAGTAAAGTAATAATTGATGCTGTGCCAGCCTGATAATGATCTACGGTGTCGTATATCAGATCCTGGTGTATGATCTGTCTCCATTGTATAAACTTGGGCGTTGCAGTGTCCCATAATAATCATAGGAAGAATCATTTCACCCCTCTATCTTGTTAGTAAATATGTTTGGTATGTTCGCAGGAATAGGAGTCTCACGTGCCATACAAAGTAGTATATCTCGACCTAGAACTACAAAGCCATGAACCAAGTTGGTGGCATTCTTCTATAGTTCCAACTTATCAAGCGACAGCATATAGCAAGATCACATCCTCACCCACCACGATATACAAACGGTAGCACAGACTAAAGCACCTCCTTGGCACAGTTCCCAACAAGCTCGACTGCAGAAGCCAAGAAGGACAATCTAATCTCCCAGGGCCCAGGGCCCATCTAGAACCACGACGCGACGACGACGCGACACCCACAAGCCATGCTGTTCTCCGGAGCCATGACATCAACCAAACAAGGAAGCAATGACCAGATCCGAACCACCGCCAAAAGTGATATATCATCTCCCCCTGCGCGATAGCCACTCCCACACGGGCAAGCGGACAAGCCACCGCTGCACGTCTATTAAAACCGACATGCCGGCGCAAGTCGAGGCCTCGCTCACCCCCCTTGACGACCGACCCTCGCCCGGAAGAGGCTAGTCGAACAGGTGACCAAACCTGTTGCAGTGTCAGCCCGCCCCAAGTGGGTCGGGAGGGCATCTAAGTCTCCTGGATGGAGGGATGGGCGGTAGCTCGGGACATGGACTGGTCGACGCTGGTCTTGTGGAGCATGGATGGAGGTGGGAGAGGCCGGCCGGCCGGATAGGTGCAGATGGCCGCAGCGCCGGGGCAGCCACTCGTTGAGGGAGGGTGATGCCATCTGAAACCGTGCCCGGGTCGTTGGTCATATTGGTGGGAGATACGTCACCTCTGCTTCCTCTGCTTCTTCTGTACAGGACCGGGCTGGTCCGGGTCAGGGTAGAGACAGGGAGGCTTCAGATGCTGAGAGGACTGGGTTAGGCGTCGGCGCTTAGTTGCTGGAGTCCCTCCATTCATGGAGAAAGGAGGAAAGCGTCCGTGCGGTGTAATACAGGGTGGTTACTTGGTAGCTTCGTGAGGTGGTATGGTGCAGGGCCCGGGTTGGACGGGTGATTGGTCGGTCTGGCAAGGCTTAAGGTGCATACTTCTTCAGACTTCCCGTTCTTAGGCCTTGGGGTAAGAGGGTGGTGGTGTTCCTATTGTTGATGTGAAGACGATCCTGTCTGAAACAGGTTTTCTTGTCCGAGGGAGTAGGGGAAGGCTGCCGAGCAACAAAGTCAACAAAGTACGAGGTTGTTGGCTGGAGGTTCATAGATGGTATCTGGGAGCCTGCGATGCATCCATACGCGGTGCATATCACCACACCCAACAGCCACGACCACGAACGACCCACTGGCAGTCTACCCCAGAGAACTGTTTGACTGTGCTTCTGTGCTTTTCTTAGATCAGTCCTCGGGTAGAAAATAGAAAATAAATCATCTTTGTAAGACTACATCATGTATCTCTGCAGAAACCCCGCCACATGCACGCGGTGGCTGAGTTGACAGCGTGAGGCGCAGCAGTCGGTCATCGCCGATACTGCATAAGTATTGCAGGTATTGTTTCAGCCTTCCTTGGAACAGGAAGAAACCCCCCGAATACCACCCTCTCATTGCTCCTGCGATGAGACACGATGGATCCCACGGGTATGTCATCCGGCGCGGCCCTTCCAACGGTCGAATCCGCAGGTCTAATATGTCGCCAGATCAGGGGTTCCTAAGCTGACGCCTCTGTGACCTTGTAAAGAGGCCAAATCAGAATACACAATACTACCGAGTACGGATCGGATCCAAGATGCAGGACCGATTCCAGCCGACGATGCGACGACGCACTTCGACATCATCGATCACTTCCCTCGCCGCCATGACTCGTGAGCGAACACACCCCACTTGTATCGCGCTGGGCGCCTGCTGAGACAAAGAAGATTGATCATGCTCCTGTTCTTTCACCAGTCTCTGCTGTCGCCTCTTCCAGTCGGGGCAGTCTCGGGCATCGCCGGCCCTTCGTAGATGAGAAGTTAGTGGCAGATCATGAGGCCAGGTCGCTGGATTAGGCCGGTTGGTTTGATAGACACCGACCAGACACGGAGCTTCCGAGATCCACACTGGAGGTTAGTGGGGGATTATACGGGATAAGATCACGAAGACGGCAGTTCGTGTTGGCTGGGGATATCGCAGGAGGATTTGTCTCCTCCAGATCGGAGAAATACCTCCAACCACTGCGTTCACCATTTCTGGATCTCTGGGAGTCCCCTTTTTCATCCTTTTCATGATGTATGCTTGTAATATAACAACACCGTATTGACCGCAAGATGACCATCGACGGCGTGGGGCCAATAGGCGGTGGCGACCAGGATCTCAGCTGCCTCGGCGAATGCAGGATGCTTTAGTTCGCCCCATCCTCGACCCCTCCATGATCCATCAGCTGAGTTTTTCCTTTCATGTCTTCTCGTTTGCCGGAAGTGGCCTAGTTGCGCGCCGACGGAAGCCCTGAACAGTACACCAGGGGTTCATCCGAGCGACCAAACTCAGGATGAACGATCCGCTCCGGAGGACTTTTGGGCCGGGGGTTTAGGTTTATTGGAAGTGTCTGGAACCGCGATGGTACCACCCTACACGGGACGCATTCCATGGTTGAGTAGGGCGCCATGTGTAGTGGTCTCGTCGAGGGAACCCAGGCGGAGAATAGAGCCACAATCGTACAAAGACGATACGGACGTCGTCGTTGAGACGCGACTTTGATCGCTTTCTCTGAAGTCGGAAAGTAGTGCAACTGGTCAGTGCAGCTTCACGGTGGAGTCTTGTCCGACGGCAACGACTCGATCCCTTTCCTTGGTCGACTCCAGAATCGCCTGATACAGGCTCCCTCGGCGGCGCACGGGGTCGGTAGCAGGCAGACTTTTTACCACACGGCGCATTTCATGTCGCTCGAAGGTACAAATCGAGAGAACTGGATCCGGAGTACATCCATGCAGGGTGATGGTTATACTTCTCATGTTGGTCGATGCTGTATGGCGATATGCACACACTGGTCACATTATTCAGTCGCTAGGGTTGCGACATTCCCGCGCGCATAACCGTTGGCCCTTTTTCTCCGATATCCAGATGGGATACACTGTGCTTGTGCTTGTGCCCGGCTCAGCTGAATCTCCGCGTCTAAACGTCTGGTGGCCCACTTCTCTGGCGGACTGGTTCGTTCCGTTTTCTGGTGCGTTTCCTCTTTTCCATTATTTTTGTCGTCATGTCGTTGCGAATGATTAGCTTCTCTGCCGTCCGTAAGCCGTATCGCTCTCTGTTTGTGCATTCGAATTAGCGTGCGACTCTTCTCTCCAACCCCGTCGGATGATCTTCACGCCCAAGATGCAGGTGGGGGCATGACCAAAATTTCCTCTCGCCCTGTCACCACCACCGAGATCGTATCTGCCTGGTCGACACGCACACACGGGCTCGGGGCGATCCTGTCTGACGGCCAAAGAGTCACTCCTGATAGGCATCCAACACGAAGACGGGGGTTATTTCTCGGGCCAGATCTGACTCTGATGCGCTGAAGACCAAGCCGTTTCGAAGAGTGAGCTGCAGCCATCCCAGAGTGGATCAGAGGGGGCTTAGCCAGCGCCGATGCGATTGGCACGACCATGGATGCAGTTCAGTCCTTGTACTGATACTCATACCGATACTGATACTGATATGACACACGCTGATACGGCATGTCTTCTGCAGCCCAGCCAGGTCATTTCTAACCCGTCGGGTGTAACATCACGCTCTGAGCAGCATCAGAACCATAATCCTGGATGGAGGGGATAGACCTGCGACACTTGCCGTCTGTTTGTCTCTGGGTTGCCACTGACGGTCGGAGTCGTTCGCCTCGTATCAACCGCCTGGATCGTATCTGGGACTGCAAGACTTTCGGGTGGAAATTCCACCGCTGTGACCGAGGGTGAGCCTGTCACACGGCACCTTGAGGCGATGTTCTCATTTTCCTAGTATGATTTTTTCTATATTTCCTTTGAAGGCCCGGGTAGATGGTCGAATCGATACATCCATGGATGAGGAATATTACTCACCTGTCTTGAAAGGTCCAGAGGTACGGTATATACAGTATACCCAACCAGACCTGCCATGCTCCACCTCTCGGACGATTCTGGACACTTGCATGACGCCGAGGGGAACACAGCTGAGATCGGACGGCGAATCCGGACGGTGGCCACCATGGATAGGGGTGTGGCAGTGGCAGGACTGGTCCCATACGATCGGGATTCCGCGTCTGCACGAAAGTCGCCGGGCAATGTTTGCATCGTACAGGGTGTTGATCTGGTGTATGGGGGAAGGATAGAATATATGATTGCGAAGAATAACATGATACAGAGTAAGAATGGACGATTCAGAAAAAAACCAGAAGGACACCACCGCCGTAATATTATAAGATCGGAGGCCCGTCAGTCCTAGTCGTGGTATTACCCTTTTGGTGTGCGCTTCTCTTCTTTTCTTCTTTTCTTCTTTTCTGTTCTTCTGTTCTTCTCCGGCTCCCTCTGACTTCTTCCACTTTCATCTCCTCTCTCCCTCCTCTTCCTTCTCCCCTCCACTCACTGCCATTCTTTCTTTCATCTTCTTCTTCTTCTTCCCTTCTTAACTCTGCACTTCCCTTCTCGCGCGTTCGCCCACCACTCCCGGATCTATACCCCCACCCCACTCGACCCAGACCGGTGGGTTCGAATTTATACCTCCTGTGGGCGAATGTCGCCTGGATGAGTTGTGCGCCAACCTTCTTTACACCTTCTCGATTGTGATTTTTCTTCTTTTCTCTTCCGTTTCCTTTTGCTCTGGTTCATTCTTCCCCCCACAGTACATCAGATCGATAATGCCAACCATCTTACTCCCCTCGTCGGCCGCCGCCTTTGCGCCGCGGTCCTCGCCCAACGTGGTGTTGAGCACCCGCATCGAACCCTGGCTGACGGCCACCCTCAAGCGAGTCAACCGGGTCAAGCGACCGCTCAACAATGTCACCCAACACACCCGCTGTCTGACCGAGACTCTCTCATCGCCCAACGCCATCTGGACCCTCTGCTCCATGATGTTCCCCAAGGCCCCCGACGCCGAACTCCGCAAGGACGACAACCCGCTCGTCGAGGCCCTCTTCAACTACCAGATGATCCACATGGAGGCCTACGTCGTGCACGTCGACATGGTCTCGCAGAACGAGGTCGCCTTCAAACTGACCCCGGAAACCATCGAGGCCTTGGTCGAGTTCCACAAGGACGTCTACTCGGTCGACACCGCCGCCAACACCTGGGACTGGTCCGACAAAGACAGTCAGCTGCGCAAGCTGCAGGAGGAGTTCGTCCAGGCCGCCAACAAGTTCGTCTACCGGACGAGTGTCCAGGCGCTCGAAGGCCTGGAGGAGGACGGGGCCGGAGAGCTGCTCGGGGGTCGCAGCGAGGACGCAAAGACGACCATCTCGAACCTGTTCGTCCCGTTGCTGCCTCCGCCACCCCGCGTGGTCGACGTCCTGCGCTCGACGCCTCTTCTGCCCATTCGACCGGCCCCGAGACCTGGTGGCAAGACCCCATGCAGCAACCCGTGTCGATGGATTCGTGGAAAGTACTGCCATCCAGCCCAGCACCGGCCAGTACGGGCGATTCTAACCCAAATCTGTGGGCCAGCTTCAATAGCTTGAGTGAAGTCCCGTTCACTTCGCCCACCCCATCCTACAGCCAGCCATACACCACCGCGCCGTACATCCCGACGCAGCTCTACAGCGCCGCCACGTCCGCCGCCCTGGCGGCCCTTCCGCTCCCGAGTATGCTGGTGCAGCCGTGCAGCACCGCCGCAAACATGGTCGGCTTCGGATGGGACCGATGCCAGGATTTTGCCCTGCCGTACGGAGCAACGATGTAACCGGCCCATGGACCTCGGCCCCGGTGGACGGCCACCCTGACTACACGGATCTCTGGAATAGATCGCAGGGTCCGTACCACTACCCCGAGCATGGGTCTTCCGCACCTCCCCGGCCCCGTCACCGGCAGCCTCAACGACAGGGGACAGACTTCCCACCCACCCACGGATCCCACGGGCATCCCTGATGGCGTTATTGACTGATTCTACGACATGATACTCCACGCGTTTTTCTTTGCATACAGATACAAGAACATAATATCTCCTCTCGTTTTCTTTTGTGTTTGTCTGATTTGAGCCAGCGACAGCGTTGTTTGTTTTGTTTTGGGTTCTTTGCATGAAGAAGCGGCGGGACGGCTGTTTGTTACTTGTTTGTCCCATTATTCAATCCCCGCATTATAAGATTGGTTAGCCTCGCGGCTTGGGATATGATTTGGATGAGGAATGCTTCTGTTTGTTTTCTTTGTCGCGGGTTGGTTTGGTTGGGAAGCTGTCACTGGTGTCAGCTTTCCTTCGACCGACTCTGGGGTCATTCTCCCTTCTGATACAGGCTATCAGGACTGGTGATCCGTTCGGTCGGATTGGGGAGATGGCTGCGACGTGGGTCATCAGTATCTGAGATACTGAGGCCACTTTCGATGATACGGTGTGGATAGACGTGCAAGACGATCTGGTCTGAACCAGGAGATTGGCCTGTGGCTATTCCTGGAAGGTTGCAGATACGAGGCCTGTGGCCCGTATACACTGCACCCCTCGACACCAGTAATCTATCTTGGCACGTCTGTCTCCGACCGGACATCGTGATAGGTTCATCTCCTATCGTCTGGGCTGGGTTTTGGGTGACCCAGATATGCTTGACCATCCCCTCATTGATTGAAGGCTGGATGGCGAGAATCGGATGCTGGGATGTCTTGCTCTCGTTATTGGATTGGGCTGGGCCCTATTTTCGTTCGCTTTACTTGACCTTCCTTACTTATGATTTTGTGACTGCTTGATCTTGAGTCTATGTACTAGGTTGGATATTTAATTGATAGGATGCAAGACTATTCTTTTGTGTAGGTAACTAACTATAGGTGTAGTGAACCTAATGGGGGAGGTAATGAGACGAGGAGATGACGTCAGGACCTGCGCCCCATCGACAGCCAGCTTGACTCCAGATCTCTCCCATTGCAGCTCTTCCACCGCGAGGACAGCGATCTCGATAAATAGGGTGACCTGTTTCAAGATCGAGTTCCCCCGCTAGCCCCGTCCTCTTCAATTGCACCAACGTCATCCGAAGCGTTGCAACCTACACCACCTCACCTCGTCATCACCACGACCTTACCAGACACCAACACACCACACACCAATTCAAACATCGATTCAACCACGATAAGAAAAGAATAACAGAATGGCCGCCCTACAAGATGCACTGGAATGCCTCTCCCCAACTAACTGGGCCGACATCCCCCACGACAACCCTCCTCCCTACACTCCTACATGACCGATATCGCAACCAAAGCCCGTCTAATCGTGAACTCCATCCCGGAACCCCCAGAACCGACCCCCTCGCCTACCTCCCCCTCATCCGCAAACCTCACCACCGACGAAGAAACCGACCCCCGAATACGAATACGCCTACAAATACGCCCACCTCAACCCCACCGCCCCCCTCCGCCCGCATCCACCCCTCTGCCACCCGCCTCAAACCCGACGACCCGACGGTCCAATCCCTCCAGAAAGAATGGGGAAAGCCGATCCGCGTGTCCAGTACCAAGGACAACCCGCTCGAGATCCAGGTGCATAAGACGCCTGGTCGAGACGGAAGGGGCATTGGTTTGCACGGCGGAGCGTGCACGAGGGGTTGCCGTTTGATGTCTGGAGGGAGAAGTTTCGGGGGAGATGATGGCGACGTTGGAGGCGAATCGGAAGCGATTAGAGAAGGGAAGGTTGCCGGATCAGTCGGTGAGGGGGATTGGGGCGGAGCAGATTGTGGAGGAGCTTTCTGTTCCTTCGACTTCGACTTCGGGAGGGGATATGGGTAGGGTAGCGCGGAGGAGCGTGATGGGCCATGTGCGGGTGTTCATGTGTCGGCGCAATTCCCCAAACCGACCACCCCGGGACTTTGTGGCGTTGATTCTGAACTGGGAGGATGGTGGCGTCAGCGTGGACACCAACGTCCCCACGGATGCAAAGAAGCAAGGCGACAGCAAGGAGAGATGCTGGATGATGGTGTCCCGGCCCTGCGCGCACGACGCCGTCCCCCCGACAAACGGCTACATCCGCGGCGAGTACGAGTCCGTCGAATTCATCCGCGAGATCCCCGCGGGCCGACCCGAGGGCCTCAACCACCCGTCGAATGGATCATGGTCACCCGCAGCGATCCCGGGGGGAACATCCCGCGGTGGATGGTGGAGAAAGGCACGCCGAAGAGCATCTGCTCCGACGCGGTGAAGTTCCTCGACTGGGCGTGTCGCGAGCCGGCCACCGCGGGGAACCAGTCGACGCGCGGACTGCGTCGGTCGAGTGAAGTGCAGGAGCATAGTCAGCATACGGCGGGGTGGGAGATGGGAGTCGTCTGGATGGTGGGGAGAGCAGCGATTCCGACCTGTCGGATACGGAGGTCGAGCATCACGGTCTGATTGCTAGTTTCGCCTATCTGGTGAATGCCGGGCTGGAGCGGTATGCGCCTCAGGCCGTGCTGGACTATATCCCGGGACATTATGCGCATGGACATTCGCGACAGTCGTCGCGGTCGTCGACGACGATGACGACGGGGTCGTTTTCGTCCGCGCGGGACGGCGAGACGCCCGCTACGAGCGATGAGTCTGCGTCTGTGAGACCAAAGGCGGAGCGGTTGAAGAGCGACGACGATGCCGAGTCGACGACCACCCAGGAACGGGCCACGGACGGGATCCCGCCAGAGGAGATGATGAAGATGAGCAAGAAGGGCGGCAAGCTGTCGTCGCATGAGAAGCAGCTCGCCAAGCTGGTGCAGCGGAAGCGCGATGTCGAGGCGCAGTTGGAAAAGGTGCGTGCGGATATCCAGGCGTTGCAGCTGCCGGCGCAGGACGACGATCCGAAGCGGTCGAAAACGTCGGCTGCGGTGTTGGCCGCCGTCGAGAGTGATCGTGTGAGCAGCAGCGCGGCCAGCACGAGCAGTCTCCCCGGACCGCAGTCGTCTGAGGAGCGAGCGGAGCGACCTCCGAAAAGCAGCAAGAGCGCGACGAAACTGCATAAGGTAGCCTCGGGACTGTTCCAGGATGAGTCGAAGCTGCTGAAACAGCTGGAGAAGATCGAGAAGAGCCAGTACAAGGAGGCGTCGAAGATCGAGGCGGCGCAGCAGAAGCATGCGGAGCGGGAGGAGAAGTCGCGGACGCATAGCGAGAACGAGTTCCTGCGGAGAGAGGTCGAGGTTCTGAAGAAGGAGATCAGTCGGTTGCGCACGGAGAGACAGCAGTGGCTGAATCTTGTTGGGTCGTTGCAGGAGGAGAATGCAAAGTTGGCGGCTGCTGCGCATGGGGATACGGGGAAGTGAACATCACATATACCTAAAGACAATAGCTGGTAGAGGGTGTCGATAAACGCTAAATTCAAATTGCATTAATCATCGTGTATAATACATGTGGCTTTCCCTGTAACATCGTAGATGAGAATCTACCCACTAT
Organism: Aspergillus micronesiensis; assembly: GCA_039763685.1. NCBI lineage: Eukaryota > Fungi > Ascomycota > Eurotiomycetes > Eurotiales > Aspergillaceae > Aspergillus > Aspergillus micronesiensis. The sequence goes on from JASHHO010000011.1 coordinate 69,745, forward strand.
AGAGCCTGCTCTCGTCTTGCCTTGCGTACTTCCACCGGCATTCCGCCCAGTCGCACGCATGAGGGTTGAGGATATCTTTCCCCTCCAAAGTGTCGAGTGTCCAGTGTCCAGTGTCCAGTGTCCAGGCTCGACGCGATCTGTACTAGAAGAATCCTAGCGAGACGTAGTTCCAGGGGATCCTAGGAACGCAGCACTGCACTCCTCCCAGATGCAAATCGTCACATAACACGTATAATAAGGAGATAAGTATGGGTATCATAATTCGAAAGCATAGATCACTCTTGCGTCTGTAAGAAAACACAGTCAGCCCATCCTCATCTCATCACGGGTCAAGCTCAACCCCGAAGTCAATGTCAAGGGAAAGGGTAGACAAACCTCCGGCGGATTCCCAGCCCCACGAACCATCTTCTCGATCATCGCCGCACGAACCTTCTCCTTCGGCTCGCCCATCCCAACAGCCATATACGACAGAAGCGGCGGGTGCCCGATATACGAGGCGTAGCTGTCGCGCACGATGTTGGAGACCCATTCGTGCTTGGTGGTGTCGGCGTGGCCCGTGCCGACGTAGCGGGCCTGCATGCCTCGAGGTTCTGGAGGGTGCGGAGTTTGTCGGCCATGATTGTTGCTTTGCGATGCGATGCGTTTAGGGGAGATGGGGTTGGGTAATTGGGATTGGGTGGTGAGGTGGTGGTGAGATGGTGGTGGTGGTCGTCGTCGTGGTGGAAGGGAAAAGCCCGTCGCTTATCGCGGTTCACGTGATTGTTATCGGTCGATATAAAAGGTTCGGTATGTGTCCCATCACGTCTACATGCTGGATTGTTTCGGTTAGTTTTGCGACAATTCGGCAATGGAAGCTGATTTGGGGAATTCGCTGCCTTCTCGTATAGCGTCTTTGGTGCATGCGCATTTCGATGCGCTGCCACCGCGGAGTAAGCCCATCATCCGGTCTGATGGCACGAAGGAGTGGATTCCCATGTCGGGGATGGTCATAGTCAGAGGTAGGCACAGTAACCTTTTGGATGTCGATGTGAACCTATGTCAAGGATGTACATTTGAACGGTGCTAATACCACCTAGGAGAGAATACCCTCTCAGAGCAACTGACCTGCGTCGCTGTCACGTAAGTAACACTCGCATCCCGACGACAACAAATAGGTACAAGCCTAACTAACAACGCATAGTTCCGGCGCAAAATGCCTCTCTGCATCGCAAATCCCCAATTGCAAAGGCCTCGTCCTACACGATTGCCATGCCGAGATCCTCTGTCTCCGCGCATTCAACTACTGGCTCCTATCCGAAATGCCAGAGCTTCCTCTCCGCAGAGCGCACCAGCCCAGGAGACGATCTATCGCCCTTCCTCCAACGTCGACATCAACAGAACCCCCACATGAGGCGACTTGAACCACCCCTGGAATTTCACCCCGACCTCAAAATCTACATGTACTGCACCTGCGCCCCCGCGGCGACGCAAGCATGGAACTCACCATGGCGTCTCAAGACGACGCCACGCCATGGGCTACCGCGCCATCCCATAACCAAAATAACGACACGGCCCCGACTTCCTCATCATCCAACGCTCACGATGACGGTGACGGTGACGGCGACGGCGACGGCGACCTCCTCGACGGTCGTGGCTATTTCTCCCGTCTGGGCATTGTCCGCCGCAAACCGGCTCGTGCCGACGCAGAAGCCACCCGGAGTAAGTCCTGCTCGGATAAGCTCTCCTTGCGACAGGTCTCGTCGCTGCTCTCGTACGAGAGTAGTCTGCTGGTTGCGGTGACGGGGAATGCGTATCTTGCGGGGGTGGTTATGCCGGAGGAGAGATTAGTGCGGTGGTGGTGAGAGGGCGTTTGGGGAGACGGGGAGGATGAAGGGGTTGGTTGGGAGGGTGTGAGAGATCAAGGTTATGGTCAGGGTCAGGGTTATGATTGTGAGTGCCGTGGAGAGGATGGGGATGGGAGGGATGAGACGGTATATGGGTATCGGTATCGTCCGTTCCGGGTCTTGTCTGTTCCTACGACGCTGCTTCGATCTCTCTGGCAGTATCGAAAGCCCCGATCAACTGAGCCGGAAAATGTCCCCGAATCGACGAAGGTGAAGCCGGGTGTTGTCTCTGCGGTTTGGGTTGCTGCGCCTTCTGGGTCTGCTGTTGTTCCTGCTGGTAACAACGGGGCCAAGTCGCTGCCTAAGCTCTCCGGGTCAAAGACCGGGCTGTATGAGACGATTCTGAATGGAGTGAAGCAGGGGAGTAAAGCATCTCAGCCGATGGCGAAGGGGCTTCGGCGTTGTCGCGAGCGAGGATGTGGGGTCTACTGAGAGATATCAACAGGTATCTGGTAGCTCCGGTGATGCTGGAGGAATAGAATTGGACGAGATACTGGAGAGAATAGCTACGGCCCCTACTTACCAAGGCTTCAAGAAAGGACCTGTTGTTTCGACAGGCCCTATCAATGCGCGAAAACAGCCATCCAGGATACGAAAGCCGAGCTGAAAGGTTGGGTGTCGAACTCGGGAGACGAGGGCTGGGGTTTGGATGTCCTTGTGGATCCTCCAAAGAGGAAACGATTATTGACTGACGACTTATCGGACACGATTATATGATGTATGTCTATATCGCCATGACACGAAGAAACGATTAATACACATTAGTGATTATACACAAGATGGCCTTGCCTATAGTACAGGCACGTGTATGGCCATTACAAGATCATTGGCGCATTCCCCCAACATGGGCAATTGCCGTCAAAAGAAAAGAAAACCATGCTCTCCTAATAGATACCAGGGATGATCCGGCTGCGAACTTGGGAAGTATAGCGCTCCCAATCAGCACCATACTTTCTCTTGCACTTCTCCTCGTCACGTCGCTCACGGTGGATCAGAAGCACGCCGAAATAGATGAGGAAGAAATAGGTGAAGATCATTCCCCAGCCACGAGCCTCAGTGGTCTGCACAGCCTGCTTCTGGAGCTCCCAGTGGCAGGGTTGATGCCCTCGATGATCGCGTATCCGGCAATTTCAGTCGGGAGGGAGTAAGACCACGACATCGTCCAGTCACCGAGGTAGTTGATATGGCGTGCCAAGCCCCACCAGCCGAAGTCATGAGCTTGGAGCCGGAAGCAGTCTGGATGTACTTGATGTGCTTGACACGAGGGTCGTTGGGGTTGGTGCGGAAGCGGTTCTTCTGGTTGTTGGCTCCGCGGAACACCATGTAGCCCGCGGCGGTCACACCCAGGACAAGCAAAATACCCTTGGGACCCAGCTCGTAGGGGAATACGGCAAGGTAGCGAGTTTGGAAGTTGTAGATGAACGGCACCCAGACCATGTCGCCGAAGGAAAGCATTAGCCGAATCCGTCCATGATGATGTCCATGGTGGTGAGGATAGCAGGCTCCATGTAGAGTCCATCCAGGACATAGAATGCCTGGAACGCGGTGGAAATGACGATCGAGTCGGTGACGTAGCCGTAGGTCCGATATTGGCGAGCGATGTTGGACAGATTGAGGATGATCCAGCCCAACAACCCGGGTCGCATCTCACACCAGGACTTGATGTCGATGGTGCGCGCAGCCTCGCTGACAAACGGGATAGGCAGGCGCACGCGGGGATTCAATTCACGGCCGATGAAGAAGTCGTAGAGAACGTTGCCGGTGTGGCCACCAGGAGCCAGCTGTCTCAACTCCGGGTTGAGCTGTCCCGGGGCAGGCACTGAGAAGCTCTTCGCATAGACAAAGAGAGCAATGAGCGAGGAAATCATCAGGTTCGCAGTGAGAACCTGCAAGTAGTTGTCCCAGAGGAAGGTCCACACGACGAAATCCGGGCCTACACGTAGGTTCCGGTGGCGAGGCCGGAGAGAATGAGAACAGCCGAGGGGAATGCTGTAAAGAGTTAGACGAAGTTGTTGGTACAGACCGGAGAATATAGGTCATACCGTTGAACTTATACTGCAATCTTCCGCTGCAGGCCAGCTCGGTACCCTCCACTTCCTGACCAGGCATGAATAAAAAACATACAGGAACAGACTCAGCAGGTAGTATCCCAGAACGCAGAGCGTCACCTGGGTGTCGTAGAAAGCCCGAAGCCCCTCCTCAGGCCAGCCGACTTCTACCTTTAGCTGATCGAGAGTGAGGGAGGACGGGTGGAGCAGCGACGGAGCAGGACAGCCGGAACATCGTTGCACAGAAAAGTGAAGCCATAGACGAGGACGGGAAGTCCGAACACGATACCAAATGCGCCTAGGCTGGGAGTAGTCAGCGATCAAGTCAATTCAAAGAACGCAGGGTCCAACGACATACGGGCCAGCGAACTCGTAGCCCCGTTTTTCCGGGACCGGTTGTATGGGGATCTTGCGCTTAGAATCTTCTTGGGAGCCATCTTGAATTTTGGCGGAGGCGACTGGGAGTTGACAGGGGTCGATCGCGTCGCAAAAGCTCAATGGGTTGGATCACGAGTCACACGCATCCAGATTGAGACAGATGGATCCAGCGCAATGGGGTCGTCTGGGGAAGCAGGATATTTAAGCGGGATTTGCAACGGGGGAGGTGTGGTTGGCCAAGTACACACAGGCCGCTGGACTGAGGCCGGAAGCTGGACACCCGTGGAGAGCTGCCTACCTGCCTGAGGCAGCCACCCGCGGGTTCCGTCGCCGTCTCCGCATCGATGACTCAGCCGCGATGTCACTTGGCCCATCCAGGAACCATCAATCGATCTATCATCTTGTCGCGGACTCCAGCCAGTCCAGTCGATCTCTCATGCTTCTGCTGCGTCCTTGGTTTACCTAATTCGGGTCGCATTTTCCCTATTTCTCTGCACTCTCTTTGTTTCCTCAATTGTTTCCTTGTCATTGTCTGTCAAAAGTCCCTTGTCGCTATCCTTCCCAGCCGCCCTGCGGCCACTTCGCCCTCCCATCCACCATGAAGTCACTCAGCAGCGCCGCCTCCGCCGTGTTCGGCCTCCTCTGCCTCCTTGCAGCTCCGCTGTCGTTCGCAAAGGATTCCTCCTCAGGAGACACGCTCTCCCCCTGCGTTGCAACGCTCGCCGACCTCCGGCTTATCTTATGACCTCAATGCGATCTCTCTCTACCCGCCGTCTGCCGATGATGGAAAATCCTCCAAAAACGCGCGCGATGAGAGCTGGCACGCCAAAGGCCATGACTACAATGCCAACTTCACCCTGAATATCTGCGCACCGGTGGTGGAAAATCTGACCGACGTGGTCGGAATTGGTCGCGAACGGTGGGGGAACGTCAGTGCTTACTACGAGCAAAACGGCAAGATCTTCTCCATAGGGTGCGTCATCACACAATTCGTATGGACCAGGGACTAGGTAACTAATGGGCTACGATATACAGACAACAAGCATCGGAGCCCTTCTTCCGAGGCCGCAAACTGGTCTTGAACTACACAGATGGCTCTCCATGTTCGAGTGACTCCGTCGGGAACGGAACGCTTACCAAGTCAACGATCATGTCGTTCCTTTGCGACCGCGATGCAGGACCATCGCAGGCCACCGCTTCTTTCGTCGGCACCATGGATGAATGCGCATACTTTTTCGAGATTCGGACGTCCGCCGCGTGTGTGTGGCATTGTCATGTCAGACAACCAGGGCCTGGGGCCGGTGGTGTTTTCGGAGTGATGTGAGTTTGTCCCGCTTCTTCCGGGCAGTTTGTCTCTAGATGGCTGACTTTTCAGTGCTCTGATTGCGGTGGCTGCCTATCTGGTTGGTGGCTGCGCGTACCAACGGACCGTCATGCACCAGCGTGGCTGGAGACAGTGTCCCAATTACAGTCTGTGGGCGGGAACGTTCGATTTTGTAAAAGTAAGTGTGTTAGCTTTGATACCGTTCAAGGGGGCGTGGTCTCGTTCCCATGAACATGGGCGAGGTTCATATAGAGACTTCGACACAAGGTTGCCGACTTCGCGGATGGACTAAGTTTTAGCTGGCCTAAACTTAATCGAACCTCGAGCGGCCCCTAGTCACTCGTTTCTTTCATATACATTGGTATATAGATCATTGGGTCTTTTGAACCTGGGCATCCTTCTGCTGTCGATTGTTCGGATGGACGGGCTGCTATTGCCCATGCATGTGAGCTGGATGCCGAATTCTTTAGATAGAATCGTCTTCCGGACGACTGTTCAATAACCTCTGGTCTCACATTCATTTCTTTGGATGGATCGACATTCAGAGCGCTATAGGACGTGAGAACTAACAGGCGATCGTAACACAGGATATGATCATCATCCTCTTCTCCTCCCTCGGCCGTCTCTGCCGTGGCAATCGCGCCCCCGCCCTCGGTCACTTTCGCGGCGGCAGCACTCAGGGCGGCGGTTTCATCGGCGCGATCGGTGGACGGCGACAACCGCGCGCCTCCGACATGGACGCGGAGAACGGCTCATCGACCAGCTGGATGAAGAATGGGATGATTAAGGTCTACTCTGGGTACTTGCGGTGCTTAGATGAGTTTGAATGGCGCTATGTATTGTACGAATGGCTTCTGATCTCATGACAATTGAATATATTTGCCTGCAGGAGGGGATCATTGGTTTAGGAACACCATGGCATATGCTGTATATTAACCAGTGATGCGTTATCTTACCCCAAGTTCCGCCCTACGGAGTCTGTATGGAGCTAAGTTAACTCCGCACTTTAGTTCCACTGATCTGAGTCACGGACAGGCTCGAGTCGATCTAAGACATCCGTGCGTGCTGGGCGGTCGATCTGTGGTTTGGCCTATCCAACGGGGCTGATTGATAGGCGATCCAGCAGAACACTCAAACTCACGTCAGATGTCAACCACAGTATACTGCTACCTACACTACCTCCGCCACCGCTCTTCTATTATGCTAGAGTGAGCATCCTGCCTGATGTACGGTATTCGGGTCAATAACATATGACTCCCTTCAGCTCGATCCATCGCTTCCGTCCAGTCTGACGTGATAAATTAGCTTGCCCCTCCCAGCACTCAAACTGAATCATCAGTATTTATATCGCCCATTTTCCTCCCTTTTCCCATTCCCATTCCCTTCTGCTTTGGTATTCCCTCTATCAGATTGGCCTGAACCATCCCTACATCCAACATGGCCAGCTTTACTGCCCTCCTCCCACCATACATCGTCTCCAAGGGGACCCCCTCCGAACAGGCATCTCGCCTCCCAGCGAGTCTCCAATCCCCCCTCCCATTCTTCAAAGACAACTTCACCATCTCTACCTGGCTCCTGATGGGCGCCTTCCTCCAAGGCCTCGCCCTGACCCTTCTCGGACCCCTCGCCCTCGCCCCAACAGCCCTCATCCTCCTATACCGCACCACCGACCACCTCCTCATGGCCAGCGGCCTCACCCCCAACCGCTACCTCCAAGGCACGATCCGCGAGAAATTCAGCGCCCAAGCCCCCAACCCAGACGGGACATTCGGCTCCGACCCGGCCTCAGAATCAATCGTGGTCTTCCACCTCGGCGCGCGGTGCAATCACCCGCTCGGCATGTTCGCCCCGGGCATGAAAGCCATCGGCGACTACGCCGACGCCATGATGGAAGAGATGGTCGCGAAGACCGGTCGAGTACGGGCTTCTCGGCACGTCGCGCTGGGTGAAACAGGAGTCCTCCGCGGGGAACGAGATCATGACGGTGTTCTATCTCCGCGACTACGATGCGCTGCATCGGTTCGCGCATGAGGAGGTGCATATGAAGGGTGTGCGGTGGTGGACCAAGATCGTCAAGGATCATCCCCATATCGCCATCTACCATGAGACGTACCTGGTGCCCAAGGGGCAGTGGAGAATATCTATGTGAATTCGAAGCCGACGGGGATTGCGGATACTTGGTTCCCTGTGCGTGGGGGAGGCGGGGAGAAGACGCCGGAGCAGTTTGTGAGGCCGATTGTGGATGCTCGGGGAGGGGCGTTGCGTTCGGCGTCGAAGAGGTTGAAGTTGTCGTTGTTGGAGGGGAGGGAGAAGGTGGAGGATGAGTTGTATGATATGACTTATGCGTAGGTTAGGGGGGGTGTTGTTGTGTACGATAGTTTGCTGCGGGAGTGGATTTGACAGGATCTGGGGGTATGGGACTGGGAGTTGGCGTTTTACGGTGATAGAGATAGTAGTGTTATTTATGAGGATGTGCATACGAAAGCGTCTCGCCCCTCACATGGCTGTCCTAGGAGAAGATAGGTTTACTTTTCTCGACCATCTTTCTCTTGGGCTTACACCCTGTCGGCCGTATATATTAAAAGAAATGGAATATGTATACGCCTGTCAAGGAAGATCGTTCGCTGGGAGTAAAAATCAAGGCAAAAAAGAAAGGTCGTGCCCGGGATCGAACCGGGATTGCGAGAATCAGAATCTCGAGTGCTAACCATTACACTACACAACCGTGCATTGATGATAGGCTTTAGAATAGTGTTCTATGGCCTAAAGCTATTTTCTCTCAACCAATATCCCCATTCAGGCTACCATCGAGGTACTGATCTTGCGAATATCAAGTCGCATTGGCTGCTGCTCCACCTTCTCCCTCGTCATTTGGGTATTTTGTCCTACCTTTTACTCGGTCAGATACATTTGAAATATATACATATCAGTAAGGTCGTAACGAAAGTAATCCCTCGATATATATTCCAACCACCTAGGCAGACAACGGGTAAGACATCTCATACCTCACTCCGGAACAAATGAACAAAGGCTATGTTGTGTAGCTAGCATACTATTAGAATGGCCTGCTATGCCCAGCCCTCTAAATCACATTCATCTCAACTGGCTCTCACTGCCGGGCCAAACACAGCAACGGGGACGGTACCCCCACCCTCTGTAAGTCAATCTACGGATCGAACCAGTCCAGTCATGCCTCATCGTAGTAAAGATGCACCAGATCCACTACCCTGAACCAAGCCCACTGGATGTTTCTAATCCGGTAGAGTGCACCGTATATATACGCGGAGACGTTCTCATCACCTGAACGGGTCCTCGGTGTTGCTGACCATGGCATAGTAAATCATGCCCGGAGCACGTATGAATGCGACCCCTACTGCAGTGTTCCATGCATCGATGATGTATCATGACCAAATAAGGCATTAAGACTCTGGGAGGCCCTTGTTGACCATGGGAGAAACGACCTGTAGATAGTCCCCAAGTGTTGCCGCTCTACCCAGGTTATCTAGGCAGACAGGACAGCAAACTCACACAAGGACGAAGCAGGAAGTGTTCACTTTCGAGCAGACCTACTTGTGAAACAACATAATCTACATCGAGAAAACATGTTGACTATAGAGCCCGGTAGGATATGCGCTTCCCTCCCGCTGCCACACTGCCATTATGACCTCCTCCCTTTCAAAACCAAGAAAAATAGAATAGAAGAAAAGCAGCAGTTTCTATGCCAGCCAATGCACTGGTCAAAAAGTGAAAAAGAAGAGGTCGTGCCCGGGATCGAACCGGGATTGCGAGAATCAGAATCTCGAGTGCTAACCATTACACTACACAACCGTGTATTAATAATAAGTTGTGAAAAGTATGCCAAATGAACCAGGTAAACCTGTTGCTAGAGGTACACGCGCATGTAATCTCCCATATATATGCGCCTCTTCTCGCGTGAATACGGTTACTGCCCCAGAGGTACACCAAGAGACCTGACGCAGTCCCTACAGCAATACAGCAGAACCAGTCATTATATCCGCACCGTGGTGGCTCCATCCCGGCGCAGAAGTACGTAGGGCAACCATCTCATGGTGACTGCTTCAAAAACAGGAGCTCATCGTATGCATATGGCCCCTCTGCTCTGATTTTAGTTCTGGTGAGGAACATTCCCCTATGTGAGGCACACGATTGACGAACGTCTCAGGGATTGGGAACAGAGGGATGTCACTGTTAAGGAAGGTTAAGTCAATCAATAAGAATCGATTTTACCACTACTTCCCCCGACGGACCTAAAACGTCCCCCAGTTACGTCGAGGCATACGGTCATCCGTAACTGGTTCAACGTCACAGTGGGCCTATGCAATCTGGCCTTCTTGCCTTTAGCCCCTCCAATCCTATAGATATCTAACTACATGCCCCAGATTATACTGGTCGTGTGTCTTGCGATTCATGCCAAACCATGAATCAGACGCATGAATGGCCTCCGAAAAGCTGTTTCGTACTGTGCTCGTGGCGCGGAAATTTCTGGAAACAGGCCATATCATGTACGATACTGGTAATTCTACATATCTGGACCATCAGGTAATTCTCGCCAGCTTGGACCCATCCGGCCGGCGTAGCAAAATTGACAATGATGTGAAAGATCACAAGGGGTCGGGCAATGCAAGTCGTAGTACTCCGTAGTCAACAAGTACAACTAGCAACAGAGAGTTCCTACAAAGGGGACTGGGGACACAAGGAGCGGTCCGACTTATTACTTCAATTCAACAATTTTCCTGGTCCGTAGTAAGGCCGCGTACAAGATTTGTGTTCTCAACAGCAAGGTCTTTAGATGTTATCTTAATCGACGGTGGATATTTGTTTCTATACAGTAAGCTACATGTTCTTCTGCCCCATCCAGGCTCCTGTGCGATTTCGCCTATTCAGATGCGCATCAACATGTGTATGTCTCAGTTTGCTATTCACATTCTGTTGGATGTATTTGTCGTGCCGTGGACACATCGTTGAGAGCGCCCACTAGATGGTTCTATTTCCTCCTGTAAAAGAAGCTGGACGACCTCCTTATGTCCCTTTTCTAGCCATGATAGAGGTGTTCGACCATCAGAGTCCTTAGAACCCACATCCACCTTCCCGGTCTGAATAAGAAGCTGGATGACCTTCTTATCTCCATTTAATACAGCCCATAACAGAGGTGTTCGACCATAAGAGTCCTTGGAATCCACATCCACCTTCCCGGTCTGAATAAGAAGCTGGATGATCTCCTTATTTCATTTTGCTGTAGCCATAACAGAGGTGTTCGACCATCAGAGTCCTTGGAATCCACATCCACCTTCCCGGTCTGAATAAGAAGCTGGACGACCTCCTTATGTCCATTTACTGTAGCCCATGATAGAGGTGTTTGACTGAACACAGAGTCCTTAGAATCTAAATCCACCTTCCCGGTCTGAATAAGAAGCTGACGACCTCCTTATGTCCATTTTCTGCAGCCCATGATAGAGGTGTTCGACCATAAGATGTCCTTGGAATCCAAATCCGCACCTTGTTTGATAAGTGCCTTGGCGATCGCATATAGCCCGCAGTACGATGCTAGCATAAGATTCGAAAAATCCTTGGTATTTCCTAATCTTGTAGTTTTCCAGAAGATGCCAAGCCATGCTGCAAAGCTTCTCGAAACTCGGGTCACAAATTCTCAAGGCATCGGGTAGTATGGCAGCCGTAGGAATGATACCGGCCTCCCGAAAGTGAATCGCCCAGTTTTCGGCTATGAGTAATGTAGAAAGGCGTGGCTCCCTTGGATGTCGCTATCATCTTCATCTGCGTTTGTATCAGAATTTAGGAAGTTGAGATAGCGCACGCAGACAGTCGCAAGCACCTCGTGTGCTTGAGTCATAGCGATGGAGTGATACCAGCCTGCCTCTAATGGTGTAGTATTAGATGATTCCAGATCTCTCAGAAGAAACTCGCGAGCCGTTTGGTGGAGAAAATAAACCTGCCCTGATATATTGAGATGAACAGTCCACATAACGCCCTGAGGCGTGATTTAAAGTTATCTTCATTCTCCAAATCAAGCTCATGAATAGACTGCGATGTATCTTCTACATTCACAGCAATGTTCATTTCCGAGAGAGTTAGCGGTTGGCTCGCGGCCAAAATGATGCTTAAGACTTTTCGAACCTGCGAGCAGTCCTTAGACCGACTAAGGATTTGTTCATATGCCGCATTGACGCTTCTTGGAATTATCTTCAAAATGGACTCGGCCCCTTTCGCTGTTTTTTTGAAGTTCTCTTCCTCCAAGTATTGAACACGAGGTATACCCAGAGATAAGTGCGGTGGTGAGACTTCCGTAGTCCTTCATCCAGTTTCTCTCTGACTTTGGATGAGAGGTTCTTCTTCTGCGATAGCAGATTGACCCTGTGCGTGATGACATGATTCACCTCATGACTGATGGTTTCCGACTCTTCCTCTCCTGGTATGCGAATATTTGGAAAGGTGGGGAATAAGCTGCGGAATCTAATACAACCGACTCATATGGACGGCATGTTAGGAGATATTTCAGCCATGCCCTGGCCGCCACGGAATTGACTCTCCACGTTGCGCGTCAGGTCTGGAAGCTCCAACTCGCTGCATTCGTCTAGGGCATCGAGGACCATGATTATTGGCCCGGCCTGGGGATCTCCAGTCGCGTTTCGTAGAACCTTCCACAGCGATTCTGTCGAGTGAATCAGACCTTCCCCATCTTTGCTGTACTCCGGCATGGCATGTTTGATCAGATGTGGCTTCTGAGAGAAGAGTTAGGTGAAGCAGCGCGCAAAGTGCTTGCCAGAGTTTCTCCTGGATTTTATCTTTGAAGAAAAAGTAGCAGATTGTTGCCGATCGCGGCAGGTACCTGTCAACCAGGTATCGGGCCAGCACTGATTTCCCACAGCCAGGATCCGCTGACACTAGCAGGGGACCGGACTCAGTTTGCAACCACTTCTGGAAGTTCTCGTGCCGGAGGAACCACAGGCATGTTTTGTCAACCCTCTCCTCCACTCGATTCTTATACCATTCATACGTGGCTATACCCTCGCTGTTACTAGTGAGGCGGAACAGCTGGCGACACCTTTCTTCCTTGTCGGACAACCTTTCTTTGGCAAAATCATTCTGGGCTTTGAGCTGCTCCTTTGCATTGTCCAGGGTCTGCTTGGCTAAGTCCTGGCTCTCTCTGACAGTATCATGAAGGCCTAGAGATGGAATTAACACATGTTGAAATTATAATTCTTAGATCTCGTAAATACCAAGTAGAATTTCACCGAGCTTCTTCTCAGCCTGAATCGAAGTCGGGTGAATCTGGCGGATATATCTTTTGCATACGCAGCCGCTGTCATCGCTGCAAAGCCTTGCCACTCCTTATTTTTATGTGAGTCCGAATAGTCACATATACCGCGGATAACAAGACAAGGAAACTGATTCATCAACCCCGCGGCCTCCATTTCAAAACAGAGGATGTCATTTTCAGCTGCCAGCTGATCGCGTACTAATGCATCCTTCATCACTCGGTTTGCAGATGCAATGAGCCCATAGAAAATAGCTGGATTCGGTTCGTTTGTAGCTCGTGGGCGCCGCTGGAGTATATTCGATGGATTCCTGGCACAGAATTCCGCACAGCCCTTTGGATCATGGACCACTTCGGCTCGGAACAGGGTATCAGCATTTCCCAGCGGCCGTCCATACTCCTGTCGAAGCCCTGGGTTCTGGTCGAGGATGCTGTTGATTGTCCTCTCGATTTGGTGTCCCTTTCTCTTGTATTGCGCTTGCAGTCCCGTCAGTGCAGTACGGAGAGCCACCGGAGGCTGATTAAGAAATCGAGCGTATTGGAAGGGACGACCCTGCATTTCCTTGCCAAAATCATACTGGAACACACCACCTTTACCGTCCCGGGGTGCACTGACAACAACGTCGCCTAGACGGATGTCATGCCTCTCGCTTGGAACACCGCCACCGATGCCAACTAGTAGCCCGACTCGAATGTTTGGGAAGCTATTCTGTATATTGGTGGCTATGTGGCCGCGGCAGCGGTTCCGTATTCGCCATCAGGTAAGACAGCGATAACGACGTTATGTTCTCCGATCCTGCCCAGTGTGTAATGATTTGTGTCGCCGGGCGACACGAACTCCGGTCGCTGGTGCTCTTCATCGAGAAATAGTTGAGCTGCCACGTATTCGGTTATATGGCACAGATCCAGGCGATGGTGTACTCGCCGGATTTCTTGGAAGCAAGGATCGCTTGTGGGGGAGCAGACGGTGTAGCGGTATGTGCAAAGAGTTGAGAGGATCGCGAAGTGGAGGTTTGGTCGAGCTCTTCTTTCTCGGGAGGGGGTTTTCTGGTGCTTCCGGGCGGTGCCTCCGTCGACTGGTTGAAAGAGGAGACGGAGAGGCTCTGCTCTGCAACCGGAGTAGAGGCACTTGCAGAAAGCGAAGTGGACGCTCGGTCATTTCTGAGAGGGCTTTCTCTGGTCTCTGGGAAGAAGAGTAATCTCCACCTCCCATCCCCGCGAAGTAGAACAAACCCTAAACCAAGTAACACAGTCAACAGAATGGCGTGTACTGCACTTTCCATCTTGAACAGTGCCCGGGAATGGTTGGGACCGGTAGACCAAGAGGCAGATTTCTGGTTCAGAAGGTCAGGTGTTTTCAAGAGATCTACAATTCCCCATTACTTATCGGTCCGAACTACCATATAAATTCTGGTTCATCCGCTTGAAGGAATGCGCGATAATCACACCTTGAAAGCCAATCATGTAGTTCAGGACACGACATCCAAAAAGCAAGCAGGGCTGCCATAGCACAGCCTTGTTTACTGGCGTGTCGATCTGATTGGCCCTCTAACTAGCCCTCCAATGAGGTACCCCGCCTCAAGGCATTAGTTGGTCTTGGAGATTGTGGGCGAGGCTGTAGGAATGGACTCAGATACTATTAGATGCGGGATTGGGGCTGAGCATCCATATTGCGAGGGTAAGGCTGCCGACAAGGCCGACCTCTGGAAATGTGATGTCACGGACATTGCCAAGTTGTAAGGCGATTTCAGGTCTATGACCAAGAATAGAAGGCATAAACTTAGCATTCAGGCACTCATGAAGAGGGGGTATCGAGCCCTCGCACCTTCATTGTCCACGGCTTGGGTCCAGATGAGATGGTCCGTACAGGAGTGACGCCTACCTAGAGGTAGGTACCGAATAGATTGGTCATGCTGGGTCAATGGCTGCATAATCTGCACCATTCTCCAGGCACAAGGGATATTGTGTCTCGCATATTGTCTCAACTAAAAGGCACCTGGATCCAATCGGCCTATACTCCTCTGGAGATGTATGGAGAGCGGGATGTGGTCAACTCAGTCCCGCCTTCCTGTCATTGTCGGCGATGGCATAGCACTCCATCCACAACGTGGACAGGCTTTGGAAGTCGCTCTCTTTTTGGCATTCTAGCTCGGTCTCACTTGACGGTGTCATCGGTACCGAGGGAGTTTTACCGGCATACGCGAGGAACCTCCTGGGAAGACTTACTATATGTCCACTCGTCTGCGTTCGCGCCCGGTATGTATATATCCTTGCACAGTAATGTCACTGGAATGAAACCAAAATTATCCCTTCCCAGACAACACACCAGAACGATGAACAGTTCTATCACCAAGAAAAAACAAAAAGAAGAGGTCGTGCCCGGGATCGAACCGGGATTGCGAGAATCAGAATCTCGAGTGCTAACCATTACACTACACAACCAATTGATGTTTTGGAGCGCAGAGTTTGCCTACAGAAGCGGAAGCTGTGGAGCTGTAAAAATTCACCCGTGGGTGGGTCTTGGCTTGTCTGGATGTACCGAACCCGTTTTTACATTCTTCCCTGGTGCTTCTGAGTGGGTTTCTTCTAGTAAGTGGATGTTTAACTACCTGATGTTTTGGCTGGAGAGTCCATGAGATCCTAATCATTAACATGGTTTCTTGGTTGGAATGAACCTCGATGTACAATGAGTTATACAGCTACGGTGCTGTCGTATATCTTGACCTTGGATGGAATCTCGTAGCATTGAGGGCTCCGGCCGGCTAAACTATGGTCTTACTTATTACGATTCTTGGGTGGCAATTGCAAAGTGTCCCCATGCGCGGCTGGTTGAGAGGTTCCATTGTGATCTATATCATCGATTCGACTCGACTCGCCCAGATGACTCCGGGAAGTACACTACAGAAATACGGGCAGAAAAACTGTTACGATTAAATTGGTCATCCCGTCTGAGTCTATATAATACCGTAGGTAGATAATTGGGTGCATATTATTAGATTCACAGGCCTTATATTGTAGTACTCCCAGCGTAGTATGAGCTGAGCTGGCCTGGCTGCCATGTGAAAGAGGAGTAGTGGTGGACTAGTATTCCTGGATCATATTGCCATTAAATTTATGGATATACATCAACCAGCATTATTGGTCTAGTGGTAGAATTCATCGTTGCCATCGATGAGGCCCGTGTTCGATTCACGGATGATGCATTTCTTTTTGCTTTTTTATTTCTTTTTGCCTTTTTGATCTCCTTCTCGGGCAATCCGTTGACTCGTCCTTTATTTTTATTTTTTTTTTCAATCCTTTGGGGTCAATGGTAATGGTGCACTAAGAATTGAACAAAAGGATAAATGCGGCGGCACATTGTAGACTCTACCTACGTATCACCAAAAAGGGTTGTCAAATTGTATATATTTTCATCCACATGTAGGCAACAGCAACCACAAAATACAAACCTAGTCAAATACAGCCGACTATAATGGAAAAATATACAGGTAAGATACAACAGACCAGCAGTGATGATATAGCAAAAAGCGGAACAAGGAAAAGTGAAAAAGAAAAGAAACATAGACCGTGGGCTGTAACTCCATTTTCCTAACCATCCCAGACGACCAAAGAGCAAAACCCGCCAATCGTGTAGAAGAACGCAAGCAACAGAACCAGACCCAACATAAGCAAACCTGACCACGCGCCCGATTGCTACCATGGATAACCCACTCGTGACGGTGAGCTCACTCGTACTTGTGAGATCCTTGGTCCACACCCGTCATGCCCAGATCGTACGCGCCCATGGGCAAGTTGCCCGCGTTGCCGAAGGCGTGCATGTCCGGTGCTGCGCCGATGGGGTTCGTACCTCCACCGCCGGGCGGGGGTGGTGCTGGCGGGACGACTGGATCGAGGCTGACGCCCGCGCCGACGGGGTCCAGGTTGAAGGGGAGGAACCAGGCGCTGGGTTGGTAGAACTCGCCTGTGCCGGACGGGGCATTGGGGTCGAGTTGTCCGGCGAAAATAGCGGAGGTGTCTTGGTTGGGAGGGGCCGGATCTGTCCCGTTGACGGCGGACATGGCCGGGTTCTCCGGGGGCACGAACGGGGTCGGCGAGGGATCGAGCCCTCCAAAGGAACCGTAGACAAACTGTCTGTCGAGCTGAGGGAGCTGATCGGCTGGGATCGGGAAGTCGAAGGGCGATTGCCCATACATCTGGTGCTGCCCGCGATTGGCCTGGCCGAACATTGTGGCCTGCGGGAATCCCGTCCCGGATGTTCCGAGCATACCAGGAGCAGTTTCCATATTCACATCGACAATTGGGTGTGACGATGGTGTGGTGTGTTGGTCCATACCGGGCATGTTGTCAATCTTGCTACTCTTCCTCGAGTGTGATCGCCGCGGCACGCTGTGTGGGGTGCTGGGGGAGAGACTGGCGAAGAAGTCCTC
Source organism: Aspergillus micronesiensis (assembly GCA_039763685.1). Lineage (NCBI taxonomy): Eukaryota > Fungi > Ascomycota > Eurotiomycetes > Eurotiales > Aspergillaceae > Aspergillus > Aspergillus micronesiensis. Next base: position 87,099 of record JASHHO010000011.1, read on the forward strand.
AACGCTCTGTAGATCGGGCTTTTGGCTCATCACAGCATCGTCCTTTCTATCCTTCGGTTGGCTCTGGGGATCTTCCCAATGAGCCCTTGATACACCATGGGGGTACTTGTCGAACCAATCGCCATACTGGAACATCGGGGGGATTTGGCCGCCATTCTGAGTCGGGACTGAGCCCTTGATGGCGGCGTCGGCGAACTGGCGATAGCGGTCCTTCGCACTTTCAACCATGTAATGGAACATGCCCCAGTATTTCTTCATCTTGTTCAGATATCGATATGTATGCCGTAGGTTTTCCTTCGACCGAGCTTCCAGTTGCGCGTTCTTGGAGAAGATACCCCAGATGTGGACTGTACTGGCCGAGTACGCGCAGTACCCGGCGAATGGAACGGTAAGAGGATAAGCCGAAGCGCGATCAATCAACACGGAGATGTGGTGTGCTGCCTCCACAGCCGCGCGCCCAGCATTACTCAGGAAAGACTTGGGCATATCTCGTGGAGGTCGCCCTCCAGGGGATAGAGGAATGGCGAACTGATTCAGAAAGAGCATATTCTGATGAATGATGATGTGCAAAGAAAAGGAACTGGTTTGCAATCCTGTCTGCAGCGTGGATCTGCAAGTTTTCATATGTAAAGGCGAGATAGGGAGGGAGAGAGGACGAGAACTCTTCGATCTGCCGCTTGAGGCGTGTATAGCCCGATTCGGGCGACCATAACGGATGAGTATCCTTTCGCTTCCCACCAAGGTTGAGGTAGTCGACAATTCGACCCCATAGAACCACCGCACGAATGATGTAGGCTGATACACCCATGTTCTCCGAGGCATTGGATAATTGACCGACGTCTTCAGGGACTGGATTGGGAATGCCCCCATCCAGGTCTTCCGTGGGACCCGGGATCTCCATTTGGAATTGTGATTCCTTGATCGGCAGCTGGATCTGCAAGAATTTCTCATTTCCAATCGGAGGTCGTTGACTACCCGATGAGTTGTATCGGTCCATCAAAAAGCAAGCCCACATAGTACGTCTCCGAATTTCCCTGTCGGTGAAGCTGAGTTGTGAGGAAGCTCCGTTGGCTTGAGAGAGTAACGGATCGTGATCGAGCTCACGGTGAAGCTGCAGAGCGTAGGCCATTCGCAGCGCCTGGCCGCCGAAAGACCAACTTCGCCCACCATGGCAGGTTCCGAATTCGTGGAGGCCCAAACAACAGAAAGACCGTTAGGATTGTGATGTTAGGTTCGTCGTGTCGACTCAACGCGATGGCGGCTGCTGGGTTCGCCCAGTTTTCCCCGCGGAGGAACGGAGGCTCGGAATTGATCTGCGGATGCGTCGAAAATCGAGCGGAAACGGCGCAAACCGCCAGAATGAGGACCGGAGGGACTGTTCGAGCTTTCAGTCTCCGCATGAAACTCGGCTTATGTAGAAGCAGGTAGGACTGTCCATAGACGCAGTCGAAGAAAACCTCCGCGAGGTGTTCTTGAATCTCGAGTGAAGGCAAAAATTCGGCACCTTCGGTAAGCAGACTATTTGCTTCGCTCGGTTTGCTCTCCGCCGCATGGGGAATGTATCCTGTGGCGCTCTACGGTCTCCCCGGGCCCATTCCTGCATCTCCGCCGCGAAAGCCTCGTCGGCCGATCGTTTTTTCTGTGTCTTGGAGGTCTGACCGGGCGGGGCGGGGGACGGACGGACGTCCGATTGCGGCCATATCGCGGACCTCGTCTTTGGGAATGGTCTTGATGACACGGTCTTCCATGCGCTTCAGGCGCTTGTCGAGCATGGCCATGTAGTCGGTCCGGGGGGCGGCCTTGCGGGTGGTGACTTTGTAAACGCATGGGATCCGCGAGCGCGAGCAGTGCTTGCAGGCGGGCTTCTCGCCGGAGCATCGGATTTTCTTTCGTCGACAGGCGATACAGGCGAGAGGCAGACGCTTTCGTTCCTTGCCGGCCTTGGTTTTGAGCTCGCTCCAGGCCGGTTTGGAGCCATCGTCTTTCTGGTCAGGGTGGTCGGGGTGGTCGGGGTTCAGGGAGTTGGGGTCCTGGCTGCCGTCGTCTCGCTGCAGGTCGAGGCCCCCGGCGGAGTCGGGAAGGTTGGCGACATCGCCGACGGTGAAGACACTGCCGGGGTCTCGCGAGCTGGCCCGACTCTGGTTGTCGAGGTCGTCAGGCAGGCCGGAATCGTCGTGGCCCAAGGCCATGCCGACGGAGGAGGCCAGGGGGGATTCGTCAGACTCGGGGGGAATCATGATGGGCGGGGGTACCCCAAGATCAAGACCCGGGTCATCGTTCGACAGGAACGGCGGCACAGACGTAGGGGGCGGGGTCCACGGGGGGTGGTGGTGGTGGTGGTCGGGGGAGGAGAAAGACGGAGCGAAATCGCGGGATGAGGCGGTCGAGTCTGGTGGGTATGGGGAAGGTTGTCGAGGGTCGGGTGGTGGCGGCTTGGCGCTGCTGGCCGCGCTCATGCTGGGGATTATTAATCGCTCAGTCTGTCCGGTGCTCAGTGTGCCCAGTCGTGTTCCACATCCTGCGGAAGATAGTGGATAGGAGAGATTGGAGAGATTGGAGAGGACGGAGGACGAGAGGACGAAAGAGGAGTGAAGGTAGGTTGCTTCAGCAGGCCTCTGGGGGTGTTATTCATTAAGCGGAGCCCATCATTGGACGAACCAGACAACTCGTCGCACCTGGGGAATTCTGGGTATCGAATGCTGGGCAAGGTTGAATTATCCGGAGGGAGGTCCGGTTTGCGGAGGGTGCTGGGAACCTGGTTGAGGAGACTGTGAGACTCGGATCTGAGGGGAATAAAGTCTTCCAGAAGCCCCGTGGCCATCATGCAGTTCGTCGCTCAGCCGGCTAGCCCTGCATGCAGGCTTAAATTCGCTAATCGCATGGAACGAACCTATCGATCTGATAAACAATAGCCGGACGAAACTAGTCACCCTGAACGACGATTTTTCTTTTCCCTTCCCCTTTCTGGCCCGTCTTAGCGGCGACCATTGGCGACACTAGAAATGGTTGAGTTTGGCGTGGTGTTAGTTGCGGTGTGCCAGCCGTGGTACTGGATCTGCCTCTACGCTTCTCCCCGGTGGGACGAATAGTCGCGATAATTATATTATTATAAGATTATAATAATCATGTCCTATATACCTATGTACCATGTTCCCATCGCGTGGAACGCTATCTCCCGAACCCGGAGAACCGGGGGTCTCCATGCCTTCTGAATGCCAATGGCAAACGGTAAACGGCTCATGCCTACACAACACAGCCAGAATTCCCGGCGCATTATGCCGTGAGATAGCTCTTGGCTACGGGATTACCCCTGGACTGGCTTACGATGCCTTGGGCCGTCCAGCGCGCCGACGCCCAGTGCCATTCTCCAGCGCGGATACAATCTCCTCTCCCAGGACATGGAGATTGTAGGCCGGGAAGACGATCCAAAGACCACTGTATACAGCATTAATAAACCGTTCGGATGCACCAGAAGACAGACAAATGGCAGCAGCAGGGAACTCACTTTGGAATGATCCAGAACAACAAGGTCACCGCATCGTTATGGCCGATGTTGTCAAACCCAGAGAACAACTCATTGAGCCCTGAACATCCATCATTAGCAAGATGGTCGAGAAAAGAACGTATGCGACGGTGACACCGTGCGACTCACAGTAAAGAATGGTCTTGCCCAGCGTCATCAAAGACGCGCTGTACACGACCAGAAGTGCCGTCGCCCCGACCCGTCCCGGAACGACCTTGTCCCCCGTCAACATCCACTTGAACTCTTCTGGACCTTGCGTCCCCGACCCCCCGAAGCCGGAGCCCCGTGTCGATACACCACCCAGAGGTAGTAGACATAGGCGATCGATTCCAAGACGTTCAGCATGGTCTGCGCGGCGGTGAAGCCGTTGCGCGCGTTGTAGGCCGGCCACCCGTAGATGTAGTCGATCGTGCCGTACAGCGCATAGGGGGTCCAAAGCGGGGAATGGAGCTTGTGGCCGGGCATGCTATGGGGCCGCAGGAGCACATAACCCGCGTCCCATGCGACCAGCGGGACGGACAGGAGCAGCCAGATAGTGACGGCGCCGGATGGAGTGTGCACCCATCCATTGTTACTGGAGGTTGTCTTGGTACTGGGCGTCGAGGGCGGCGAGTTTGCCCGTGTAGTTGTGGGGGGCGGGAAATCGCGGGGATGGTGTCGCGTTGAAACCATGGTGATGGTTGGTAGATGGGATAAATCTGTACCTAGTCCGTTGAGCGGAGAGATCAAAACAAGGTAATCCGACAGTATTTATTAGCGTTGGTGATCGGTGTGTGCGATGCGACAAGGAAGAAGAAAGGAGAGGAGAAGTCGAACGAGTCGCATTGCGAGGGTAATCGTTTGCAGAGTCGCGCGTAGGGGGCCAATCAACCGTGACGGCCAGTGACGTCGTGCGCCGCCCGCGGGGGTGTCACCCTCTGGTCGCACCCATGGGCGTCGCATTCCTGAGTTCTTTGCGCTGCAGGCCTCCAATTCGCTCTGGAGCTTCGCTGCTCCCCACTTGATCATATGCGGGAGGATTTCTCATCGTCCATTGTATGAACATGGATCTGTGATCCGCCTCCTTATTCTTGGGCCAACCAGCGAGCTCCCGATACTACGGAGTATGTATGTCATCGGCCAGATATCGCCATAGATCACATAGATCACCCGCCAAGGATGCTTGTACTGCAGTCATCACTATGATAGAGTTTAAACCTCGATAAGCTCCTCACCTTCCCATCTTGATACAGAGTACAGAGTTTCTTCTCTGAGATGGGACCAAAATCATGGATCGCATGTAATCTGGGGTGAGCGCCCACGTGACCGTACCCGCCTCCGATAAGCCCCCGCCACAGCCTCCATGATCTCTCAAATTTTCCTCCAAGGACCTGTCCTGCAACATTCTTCCTTTCTCTGCGGTGCATCACATGGGGTTTAGTCCCCTCTTCATTAAACCAAGATTCACGCGGGATGGGCTCTGACGATCCTCAGAAGGTCAGGCCCCTAGCCCCCACTGCCAATTACCCTAACCGGATTCTTTAGAAATCCGATCGACTCGCCCGGATTAGAGAAAACCAGCGAAAGAGCCGCGCGAAGAAACAGGAACACACTCGGGAGCTGGAGCAGAAGCTGGCCTTTCTGCAGGAACAAGCCAACCGCAAAGATGTTGAAACCCGACTGGCAATCCAACAGCTTCAGGCGGAGAATCGAAAGCTGAAGTATCTTTTGTCGTGCTCTGGCCTCTCGGAGACCATCATCCAGGGATATCTGCAGGCGGCCGGTGATCCAGCTGTTGCTCAGAAGGTGGCTATCCCAGCGATCCGAAAGCCTGAGCCTGAACCCTCGTCTCGATGCAAACCAGCGGATTGTACTCGCCGCTGTCCGCCCCGCAAAAACAGCCTGAATCCGATACTACCGTTCCAGAGACCCCGAACCCTCCGTTAGACGCAACCCCGCCCACAAAGACCGAAGAGCCTGGCCAGGAGACACCCACTGAACCTACAGAACAATCCATCTGCAACTGTCTTCCTACTGAAGGCCTGGGGACAATGCCTACCAACGAGGATGTTTCAACACCACACTGTGCGCAATCGCGGAAGAATTAATCTCCCAATACAACACTCGGGGCGTGGACATGCAAGAAATCCGGCGCAAGCTTTGGGCGGGCTTCTCCAAGGGTCTCACTACGGAGGAAGGGTGCAGAGTGCAAAACCACATATTATTCCAAGTATTGGATGAAATCAGCAACAACTAACTATTTGGTATCTTGATATTATCTACTTTTATCATAAGATGACGTCCGTCGACCTGCTTTGGCACTCAGGCCCATCTGCGCTTCTTGGCGAACCACTTGACGACGTAAACCAGGCCCAGGAGCACGGGGACCTCGATCAGTGGACCGACAGTGGCAGCCAATGCCTGATCGCTGTCCACCCCAAAGGTGGCGATGGCGACTGCGATCGCCAGCTCGAAGTTATTACTGGCGGCAGTGAAACTCTGGGTGCAGGAAAGCTTGTACCCGAAGCCGAAGCGTCGAGTCACCACCAAGGTGACCAAGAAGATGACGGAGAAATAGACGATCAGAGGGGCAGCCACGCGGACGACAGACACGATCTGGTGCACCACCTGTTGTCCCTGCGAAGCGAAGAGCACCAGAATCGTGAACAAGAGGCCGATCAATGACCACGGTCCGATCCACTTGAGGAAGTGCTTCTCATACCACTCCTTGTTGACCAGGAATATCAAAGCAAAGCGCGTGACAATGGCCGCACCTAGGGGTATGCCTAGGAAGACGCCGACGCTTTTGGCGGCGAGGGAGTAGTCGATGGTCAACCGCTGTCTGACCCGCCGATTACTTGGATAAAGAATATGGCCAGAGGCGCAAACAAGACCATCTGCAGGAGCGAGTTGATGGCAACGAGGATGGCGCAGTATTCGCCGTCGCCGCGGCCAGGCCCGTCCACACCAGAACCTGCGCATGTTAGCCCAAGAAATCGCAGCAATGTTGGGGTTGACCTACCATTGCAATACATCGTGCGATTCCGACCAGGATCAGACCTTCTCGGAGACCTCTCTCGTCAGGCAGAAACGCCCACGCAGCCCAAGCTATGACCCGTTAGTCGTGCATTTGAAACTGTGGGAGCAAAACAAACCATAACATACCATGAACAGCGGCGCAATGATCCAATTAACTATAATACTAAACCCAACCTGGATCCAAAGGCCTTTCTCCCGAAAAGTCGATGTAGCGACTCATACCGAACCTTGCACAGAATCGGATACATCATGACCAGCAGACCAACCGCTAACCCCAAGTCAGCACATGTGTCCCACCTCAATGCAAAAAAAGAGTAGAGTAGAGTAAGTAGATAGACCAACCAATCGGCACCGAAACACCCACAAACTTCCCCTTCTCCAGCGCCGTACGCGTACTCGGCACAAAATTCCCCAAGATAATCCCCACCGCCATAGCCAGGAAGATCCAAATCGCCAGAAACCGATCCAAGATCGCAAGCTGCTGGAAGGCCGATGTAGGGCCTGATTCCTCTGCTTCCGCTTCATGGTCCGGACATGTCGTGCAGGCTTCCAGGTCGGCGGGGGTTTTTCTTTTTCTTGCTGCGTCATGTTGTATATATAGATGGGTAGTAGAGAGGTTGTGAGAAGCGTGAGATAGGTGGTAAGGGTGTTGAAAACTACATTGGCAGCTCTTGACCGCTGGCTGGGTCGATCGTCTTGTCATGGTGTGAAGCCCTACAAAACTGCAGCCAGCGGACCAATCAGGATGGAGCAGTGACATGTCACTGGTCACGTGTCTTTTGCCCCTATCGACGGGGAATCAGCAACATGTGTTTTTCTATACGGAGTTTTGTAGATGATGCCATGGTAATGGATGTAGAGCTGTAGGTAGTTGGGTTCATTTTACTCATGTTAGTCAGTTGGTCTAGACTCCGGAGAGTAGAGTAACATATGCATCCTCCGAGAAATGAGGGAAAGCTCTCGACATAGCACACAATTCCATGTTATTATAAATCGAGGATTTCTTTCTAACCTCTGGAAGAATGCCTTGTCAAAAACCTGCCCTGTTTCAGGACATGGAAGACTGGGTAGATGAAAGCCAGAGAAGTAAGTACGGTAGTATGAAGAGCGACGGGCCGCTCTGTTCATTATGTACCCTAAACGAAAGCCCCAAGCCCCAAGCACTCTAGGTATGTACGGCCAGAAGCGCCTTTCCTTCCCCCAAACAGTAAAAGTCAAACTCCCTGGAAATACCATTGCACGTCATCTAAAGTCGAGGTTGAGGTAAGTACCTACTAGGAGGTCCCAATTTCCGCCTCCACGGGTAAACATCGGTAACGCCAATACGGGGCCGACAATCAACACCCCATCTCGGGCCGTGACAGTGGACAATACTGCTTAGTATGGAGCTACTAAGGGCTTAGCAAGTCCCTTAGGTTGGGAGTGTCCGTGCCCTTGTCCATTGCTCATGTGGTCCGGTGCGGTGTACTCCAGGTCCGTTTCCCCACATGCTTCGGAGAAGAAGGGACCGGTGGTGTGGAGTGTGGAGATGGGTACTGCGCCGATACATTTGTCAGGTAGATTTCTATGGAGGCATCTTAATATGAATTTTCTAGGAGCTCGCTTGGGTGGGAACCGGAGCTGTGAGATGCTACGCGAGGAGATCTGATCCTGTGGGAGTTAAGAAAGAAAGTATATCTGTGTATGGTGGTGGTTATAGGACGCTACGGAGTAGTTCTAGCGGAGTGTCGGGTTGGGAAGAACCTCCTAGCTGTATGCTACTTAGTGAGAAGCCTCCAAAATGCACAATGATGCAATTTATTTGTTGTGTGAGTGTGAGAGAGAGGTGAACTTGGTCCTAGGCGGTGCTTTCTGATCCTGATGGTCTGAGGGTACTATGTGGGGATGGTGAGATCGGAGCACCAAGAATACGACGTTGGTACTATAGCAATGGACACGGATCGGATATAGCCTGAATCGGCATGCGAGTCTTGTCAGTTAGCCTCGGGGAAATTATGGGGCAGACGGAGGACAGGAATGGGTCGGGATTGTTTGTCGGATCCTAAAGCCGTGTTGGCTCGGATACCTAATGTAGGGGTTATTATTTTTTGAGCCTGACTGAATATCCCAATACTAAAATAGGCTTGGTGACAAGGGAGATTGCAAAGGGGCAGTGATGGAGAATGTGTATATGGTTGTCATGCGATCTCTAGGTACTGCACAGAGGATTTGTATAGTAGTATGGAGCAATCCCCGCAATATCAATATCAAACAGACATCTCATAGGGAAGGTCAATTATATTAAATCTAGGACGGAACTACTCGGTCAACCAAGGTACCCTCAATAACACCTGTAAAAATCAGATTGATCGTGCTTTGTTCAATGTCTGTTTGGAGAACCTGATTTCATGCCCGCGGTGTTCCCCACAACCCCAGCCTCCACCCTGCTCTCCGAATGAAGCCCCGTGTTCGGTCCATCTCCGGATGTCGACTGCCGTGCCGATGGAGCCTTGTCATCATTAATGACGTGGTTAATTAGAATACCACAGAGCTCGACTCATTCCACCGAATCTCTCGACTAGACTGGGCTACTTGCGGGAGGCATCAAGGGGATGTTCAATCAAGACTACAGCCAAGGCTCTAAAGTCGGATACAGTGGAGATGGGTCGTTGGGTACCATGTTATAGCCTCTCATCTCCTCTGATGAGCAATTTCGAGGGAAGGCTCATTGGGGACGTCAGGTCGGAAGGGATATCGGCGCCGGAGTTGAATGTTTAGCCAGGATTTTCCCGACTGGCGAATAATGGATCTGGCTGGGTTCGGATGGAGCCATGCGATTAGTAGAATTAGGCAGTATCCAAGACGATCCGAGGGAATTTCGGCTCGACTCCACCCCGAACGTCTGGCCTGATTCCGATGAGGAAGGAGGATAAGGTGTCTCGTGTTGACACTATGGGACCTACGAAGTATGGGGTGACTGCAGGGACTCCTCCCTGCTTCCATGTCAGTCGTGCATGAGGCATGAGGCATGAAGCATGGGGTGAGAAGTGTTGAGTCACCCTTGCGGCGGGAAATGATGCCAGTCGCTGGAGGTGTCTGTTCGACTGGGTTGGACGCCCAGGGTTCTCCGGATGGTACAAAGGTCAGGATGGGAGTTGGGCGTTGTGGAAGATGGAAATGCGGGGAATGGCCTGCAGATGGTACGGTAACATTGTACGGTCAGCACTGCTGTCAGTGCTCTGCTTTTGGGCCTTTGAGGTAGGCTTGTTTCTAGGAAGGCAGAGGAAATAGTGATTTCCGTGTTAGCCCCGCGACATCGTCCGGTTGAATTAACCTTAGCTCACGAGTCTGAAAGGATCCGTGGACCGTGTCGAGGCAATACCGACCTTACCGACTTGGTATTGTCCGTGTTGACCACAACGCGGTCGGGGAATGTGATCTCGCGTTATTATGATGGTGCAGATTCCAGATCTCATGAAGAGTACATATTTGGCGAGTCTTGTTTGAGGCGTGGGGATCCTTTCTGGGGACCGAGGAATGTCTCCCTACGCCTCAGGTTACCGAAGTAGGTATCTAAAGGCAGCTTAGGTATTGGTAACCCCGGATTTCGGCATCCAGATTGGCATCCAGATTGCCCTCGGCCAACCCGGAGGAAAGCTGCAGCCAAGAGGCCAATTCACCGGAGTATACCCGTCCTTAAGCCCTCGAAGTACTACCTCAGTACAGTCTGGAGGTGGTGATGTCTCCTTCCGCCCCCTTCGTCCAACCTCACCCCATGCATCCCGACAGCCACTGCATTCTGTTCTCGCGTGATTCAGACTGACTGGCTGTGGAATACACAGGGCACAAACACGGAACTCTGAAGGTACCGAAGTAATGATCCTAATAATAAACTGCCCCTCCGTGGTACCGTATACGGCGAAACCCCTACCTGTACCTGTACCAGGCATCCAGGTGGACCCTCCTGTCGATCAGTGACCGTCCCACAAGCAAGCGGGTCTCCCCTTTCCCCGTCCCTTCGTGTCTCCTTCCTCTGCTCATCGCATAGGTACGAGGCCGATGGTATGTCCCCATCCTCGACGCGCTAAGAATCTTATCCTGTGCGGGCCCGAACAATTCGACATGCAGCCGGCCCCTCGCTGACCGAACATACTACATCCTCCGTCGAATGATTAACGATCCCATCCCGGGTGGCGCGCATGATTGTCTGCTGCAGGCTGGAGCTATTTAACCTCTCTCCCCCCTTCATTTTCCTGCCTCCCCTTTCCCTTTCCCTCAGCCGTGAATTCTTCTCTCGCGTCGCGCGTTCCCTTTCGTTCCTCTCTCGGTGTTTCTGCTCACCGATTCCGCCGCAATGAGGTTCTCTCTCGTCCCGGTGGCTGCTTTGGCGGCCTCGGTGGTCAGCGCTCAGGTAAGGTCACGCCTGGACCATCGGTGTATTGGATACTAACTATACATGCAACAGGACAACCTCGTCTCCTCTCCCCCGTTCTACCCTTCTCCGTGGGCCGATGGCCAAGGTGACTGGGCCAACGCGTACCAGCGCGCCGCGGAAATTGTGTTCTCATGACTTTGGCCGAGAAAGTCAACCTGAGTACTGGTACTGGGTAAGTCAATGACCTACGTGAAGAAGCTTGACCTGGTAGCTGATTACTGGCAGATGGATGTTGGAGAGATGTGTCGGTCAGACTGGCAGTGTTCCCAGGTGAGTACCCTGTAATCTGCTGATTTTTGGGACTTCAACTGATTGAAACGGTCAGACTTGGAATCCCAAGCATTTGCTTGCAAGACAGCCCTCGGGTATCCGAATGTGTACGCTCGTCTCAATCATTCCCGCCATCGAATCGTATACTAACGATAAGTTAGCGGACTACAACTCTGCCTTCCCGGCCGGAGTCAACGTGGCGGCGACCTGGGACAAGGAGCTGGCCTACCAACGTGGTCTGGCAATGGGCCAAGAGTTCAGCGACAAGGGCATTGACGTTCAGCTGGGTCCTGCTGCTGGCCCGCTGGGAAGATCGCCCGATGGAGGTCGGAACTGGGAAGGGTTCTCTCCCGACCCGGCCCTGACCGGTGTGTTGTTTGCCGAGACGATCAGAGGTATCCAGGCAGCTGGTGTTGTTGCTACCGCCAAGCACTACATTGTCAACGAGCAGGAGCATTTCCGCCAGGTTGGCGAAGCCGCGGGCTATGGATTTGACATTTCCGACACGGTGAGCTCCAACGTGGATGACAAGACGATGCACGAGTTGTATCTGGTGAGTAGTCCCCCAGGAAGGAAATGATCGTGGCTGACCTGATAAGGCCTTTTGCCGATGCTGTGCGAGGTAAGAAGCTTCGATGTCCGTCCTACTGATCCACAGCTAACCCTATGCAGCCGGAGTGGGAGCTATCATGTGTTCCTACAACCAGATTAACAACAGCTACGGCTGCCAGAACAGTGAGACTCTCAACAAACTCCTGAAAGCCGAGCTGGGCTTCCAGGGCTTCGTCATGAGTGACTGGAGTGCTCACCACAGTGGTGTTGGCGCTGCCCTTGCTGGTATGGATATGTCCATGCCCGGAGACATTGCCTTCAACAGTGGTACCTCGTTCTATGGCGCCAACCTGACGATCGGTGTGCTTAACGGCACCATTCCCCAGTGGCGTGTCGATGATATGGCCGTCCGTATCATGGCGGCTTACTACAAGGTTGGCCGTGACAAGCTCTGGACTCCCCCTAATTTCAGCTCGTGGACTCGTGAGGAGTATGGTTTCGAGCACGCGGCTGTTTCTGAAGGAGCCTACGATCGGGTGAATGAATTCGTCGATGTGCAGCGCGACCACGCCAATATTATTCGCCGTGTTGGTGCTGATAGCGTTGTTCTTCTGAAGAACGAGGGTGCTCTCCCGTTGACTGGGAAGGAGAAGAACGTTGGCATTCTGGGCGAAGATGCCGGATCCAACCCGAAGGGCGCCAATGGCTGCAACGACCGTGGCTGCGACAAGGGCACGCTCGCTATGTCCTGGGGTAGTGGTACCGCGAACTTCCCCTACCTTGTGACCCCGGAACAAGCTATTCAGAATGAGGTTCTGAAGGGCCGTGGGAATGTCTTTGCTGTGACCGACAACTATGATGAGGAGCAGCTTGCGGCTGTTGCATCTCAGTCCAGGTATGTAGAGCTGTCTACCCAACTGTCCCTGTCCTTTAATGATACAGCGCTAACTGTCTGCAGCGTGTCGCTTGTTTTCGTCAATGCCAACGCTGGAGAAGGGTTCATCAATGTCGATGGAAACATGGGTGACCGCAAGAACCTGACCTTCTGGCAAAACGGCGATAACGTGATCAAGACCGTGACTGAGCACTCTAACAACACGATCATTGTGATCCACTCTTCAGGACCAGTCCTGCTTGATGAATGGCATGCACACCCCAATGTTACTGGTATTCTGTGGGCTGGTCTGCCGGGTCAAGAATCTGGTAACTCGATTGCCGATGTCCTGTATGGTCGCGTCAACCCGGGTGGAAAAACGCCCTTCACCTGGGGTAAGACCCGGGAGTCTTATGGCTCGCCTTTGGTTACTGAGCCCAACAATGGAAATGGCGCGCCTCAGGTGGACTTTGAGGAGGGGGTGTTCATTGACTACCGCCACTTTGACAAGTACAACGAGACGCCTATCTATGAGTTCGGCCACGGTCTCAGCTACACGACTTTCAGCTACTCTCAACTTCATGTCCAGGGTCTGAATGGAACTGGCTACACTCCCACTACTGGTCAGACCAAGGGTGCGCAGACGTTTGGTAATGTGGGCGATGTTTCGTCCTATGTGTTCCCGGAGGGACTTAACCGCATCCGCGAGTTTATCTATCCTTGGTTGAACTCGACCGATCTGAAAGCGTCCGCTGGAGATCCTTATTACGGTGATGATGCCTCGGAGTATATTCCTGAAGGTGCCACCGACAGTGCCCCGCAGAACAAGCTCCCTGCGAGCGGTGCTCCTGGAGGCAACCCCGGCCTTTACCAGGATCTGGTCCGGGTCTCGGTTACCATTACCAACACCGGCAAGGTTGCCGGTGATGAGATTCCTCAGCTTGTGAGTTCCCTTGACCCCATGCACTACTCTGCATTGAGCTAACTTGACTAGTATGTCTCCTGGGTGGCCCGAACGAGCCCAAGATCGTGCTCCGAAAGTTCGACCGTTTGCACCTGGCGCCGGGACAGCAGGTTGTCTGGTCGACTACTCTGAATCATCGTGATCTGGCCAACTGGGATGTGGCGGCTCAGGACTGGGTCATCACTCCTTATCCAAGAGCGTGTATGTTGGTCTCTTCGCGGAAGCTGCCTCTGCGTGCTCAGCTGCCGCGGGTGCAGTAGGTCGTTGGTGTTGTACATGCTGGATTATGATGTATATTCTCAGTGTTTAAGATTTAATCTACTATTACCTTGTCTTCAGTTATTGTCTAGACTGATGCCTGTGTAGACCATGTCATATGTGTCTGGATAGAGCATCCCTATTTGAATACTTAATACGTCTAATTACAGAGTAGATGTCATCCTATGGACTCGAATAATTAATATAACACCACCCGTAACCTACTGAGTCTGCCGATAGATCAAGTATCCATCCATGGGGCATAGTTGGAACTGGGCAGACGGATGGCTTAGTCAGCGTCATAAGATGACGGCGACGTCATCTTTTCGTGAGCCAAACTTCCTCGGCTGCCACGCTCCTCAACTGAGTCACTCAATTCTTCCATTGCAGCCGGTCCCCTTCTGCAATTCTCGCCTACACGGGCTGATTCTTCTGGATGCCGAGAGGACGTCCCAGACACTCATAACACCACCACCCGGCGCCACCCACACCCTGACCTCGACCTAAGAAAAACATGGCTCATCTTCGTCCGCGAGGGCGTCTCCCCCGGGAGGATCGGCGTCGCAACAGCAACAGCAATACCACCGACAGGGGGAACTCGAACGTACCAACCCCCCGCAACAGCTCTATTGATCTACCCAGCAACTCTAATCATCGGCTCGCTCTTCTCCGTCCTCTCCCCGACCGCCAGGGCGCACGCGACCCAACCATTCCCACAGCAGGGTCCTCGACAACGACGGGACCAGACCACCGATCCCGGTCATACTACTTTGCGCGCAAAAAAAAATCTTCAACGTGTACTTTGTCAAGATTGCGCTGGTTATGGACGACGGCTGCGTGTGTGACCCTCCTACTCAGTCAGGGACGTTTACGGGGGGGCACGGGGAGTCAGCGATCCAGACGGGTTTTGCGGCGGGGATCCGGTACGGGATTGCGACGGGGGCGTGGATCTTGATCACGCAGTGGGCGTTTGGTCCGGGCGGTGATTGATCGGTCGTTTGTGTTTTCTGGGGGGAGGTGTGAGAGGGTTGTCTCGCTTGCTGAGGGGGTTACGGGGGAAGATGCGGAGGGAGGAGTCAGTTTGAAGACGGTGTTGACGGCGGCGGCGTGTAAGAGTGCGGGCGGGGCGTGGAGGGGGGGACATGATGTTAGTGGCATGTTTTTATGTTGGTGCTTGCGACGGCGATGTTGGGGTTTGAGTTGTGGGGGTGTATCTATGGCGGGAATGGGAATGGGACTGGGAGTACAGCTGGGGAGGGGAGGAAGGAGGATGGAGGGAATGGGAATGGGATTGCGGGCTGGTCGCGCAGGTTTGTGTGTGTGGTGGTTGGGTTGAGTTGGTGGATGTTGTTGATGACGGGGATTTGGTTCCATACGTGGTTTGAGAAGGTGAGTCCATTCCCTTCTGTTCCTATTTGTCCCTTGGGTATGTGATACTAACGAGTGCAGTTGACTGGACTGTTGATTGCTCTCGGCACGGTGTATACGATCTATATTCTCCCGCGGCGGGTGATCCCCTGGAGGAACGTCGTGGGGGTACCGGGTGTATGATAATAGAGGTGTTTGTTTGATATTTTTTATATTTCATATTTAGATTGTTCTGGCGATGGCACGATAAACATAGACGAATACATGTGCTCATTCTGTACACACTGTACCTCCTAGGTACTATACCTCCTAGGTACCGTAGTATTGTCAACCCTCGGGTTTGATCACAGGCTCCGGGCCTAGATATCCCTGACGGAATGCTGTACTTCTAGTTAGCAGCCTTGCACTCTAGGTATCTGGTGATAGACTCACCCCCCGGGAGCAACGCCGCCGCATACATCACCCTCGTAATCGGTCGTAGACTATCGGTCGTAAAGTCCGTCGACAGCGTCCGGTCCATGCGAACCTTCCACGACTCGAGGATACCATTCGCATACGTCTTGAGGTCGACCGAACGCTCCTTTTCACTCTCTTCCTCGGACATGCACTGGATCCCCAGACAGGTGCCGAATTCCCGGAATGCGAGGCGATATCGGGTGTCTTGTTCGAAGTAGCGGTCCACCTCGACCAGATCATCTACCCTCCCTTTATTAGCACACGCCCATAAACACATAGATGGAGAAAGAGCAGAAAGAATGCGCAGAAAGGAGGAGATGGGGGAAGGACACACGAATCCGATCGAAACACCGCTGCGACAACGCCGTCGCCCACTCCTCCTTGTCCACAAACCAATGCACCGTCCACAGCGTCATCCCCAGATCCAGCGGATCGCGCGAGACATAATGCGGCCCCTTACGCTCCAACACACGCGCATAATCACGGATCTCCTCCTCCAACACCATCCCCTGTCCCATCTGCATCGCCGTCGCCTGCACAATCCGGAACACCACCCACCCATCCAGCGGATCGAGGTTCCCCTCCGACGCAACCAACGGCTCCGACAGATCCATCGCCATCTTCCACACCATCCGTGGCGCATCGGTATCGCGATCGCGCACAAACACCGGGTGAATCGCCTTGGCCAGCGCCACCGCCTGCGCATTGTAGACCGGATCGCCGGTCGCCCGCGACAGCCGGTTCAGCGCAAACATCCACAGCGTCAGGTAGTGGTGGTACTGGCCGTCTGCGTCGGGGCCGGTCGCGTCGATCTTGCCGATGCGCAGCCCGCCGCCGAGGGGGTTTGCGTCGGATGCGCCGGGCAGACGTTGGCTGCCGTCGCGGGTGTGGCCGAGGATGTCGTGGACGGAGTCGACGAGGCGGCGCGCGAGGGTCAGTAGCGGCCTTCTTTGGCGTGGGCGGTGGAATGCGCGGTGGCGCTGGGGAGGTGGGAGGTGGGTGCCAGCAGGGAGGCTTTGTGGTGTTCGTGGTGGAGGGTGATGAAGTTGAGGACGCCAAAGGCGTCGGTCCAGAGGTATCGGCCGCGGTGGCCGCCGGCGCGGGGGGGCGGTTTCCACTTGTTGGCGTTGGCGACGGCGGTGAAGTGGCCGTAGAGGGATTCCATGGCCTGGAGGAAGCGTTGGAGGGTGGGGGAGGGGATGGTTGCCATGGTGGTTGTCCTGTGGATACTATACGGATGGATGGATGGGTGGATGGGTGGGTGGATGTATGGTTAGGGAAGTATCTTGAGGGGTAACAGGATGGTGGTCAAACGGGGCGTAGATTTCGGCATGGAGAAGATGGAAGATGGAAGATGGTGCTGGATTGCGATCTTCGAGAGGAGAGAGAAGAGAGGTGTTCCTGTGGCTGCAGGATTGCTTCTTTGGGCGAATGTGAAGTCATAATGATCGCATGGGTCGCCTCTTGCATTGTACCGCCTCGCTCCCCGCTTTTCTCCAGATCATAGGTTGTATATACATACGTATATTTTCTAAGCCGTTTCAGAGCCGCTGTCGATCGTTTGTCTTCAGATCCGAGTCTAGTGTCTCGTGGGTGTTCGTGGACTTGGACTCTTACTCTTATGCTTGGGACCCCTGGGACCCCTGGGACCCACTGTATGCTCAGAATGTTACTCTGTAGGTTACTAAGTATGTCGTTCCTGGGGAAATTATATCCGATGTGACGTAGTTGATCCATGGATCGGAACTATGTGGCCATACAGTCAAACAGTAACAGACAGGACATACGAGTAGTCTCACAGTATTCAAAAGGAAATACACATATACCGAGAGTCACACACAAACAGTAACTAGCAAATGTTCAACGTAGCATCCCCCGAGATATCCCACGAGATGTTCTCGCCACACGGGTTCTCCGTCACCGAGTTGCTGTTGACCTCCAGGCTAATCGAGATATCGCTCGTATTGGGGAACTCGTCGCGTGCAGAAATCCGCACCTCACCACCCCCATTCACCGTTCCCCGAGGATCGACAGTCCGTAGCAGTTCTCAATCAAAATCGAGTTGTTGCCGTTGTCCTCGAGGTCGACGTTGGCGATCTCCGCGCCACCCGACTGCGACACGCAGAAGACACCCCGGCCACCGCCGCGCGAGATGACATTCTCGACAAACACGTTGGTCGTGTAGCTGCCGTCTGCGAGCTGGCCGTTATTGTTGGCCATGCGGAAGGTCGCATACCCATTCCCAGCGGCAACATTGTCGCCGTCGACAGTCCCCACCTGTGCATTGGTGGTCGTCTGCAGCAGCAGCCCGCATTCACCCACGTCTCGCGCAATGACCTGGTTGATGGTGAGACCGTCGATGTTCCAGGTCTCGACGGCATGACTGCCCGCGCCCGTCACGCTGATAACGTCCATACTGACGTCGGCGTTGGCGGCCTCGTCGCGCTCGAACCGGATGCCCAGTCCGCCGCTGAGGTTCATCGTGATCTCGCCGAGGGACAGGCCCGTGACGCCGTAGAAGCGCAGGCCGAAGTAGGGCGCTCCGGTAAGACTGAGGTAGGGGATCTGCACGTCGGTCGTGTCGAGCGATTCGATCGAGCCGCGGCCGTTGTTGGCGACGTCGATGGTGCCGCAGCCTTCGAAGATCTTCCCGCTGCTGATGCTGATGACGCCCTCGCCGATGGACCCGGAGGCGATCACCGACAGCCGCTGGCCCTCGCTGATGGTGTCCAGGGCAGTCTGGATCGCGGTGTAGTAGTCGGCTCCGGCGTAGACCTCTTCTGAGCCCACGGTGGCCGTGTAGGCGCCGTCTGCGCCGTCGACGGTGGCATCGGGGGTGCCGGAACCGCACTGGGCGGAGACTGTAGCGGCCAAGGCCAAGGCAGCTGTAATGAGGGAAAACCGGTGCATGGTTTCTGATCTTGCTCTTGCAGATTGCAGAAGAGAAATGTCAGGTAGGTTAACGCCGGGTTGCGAGGGAGAGGTTCATATATGTGCTCCTGTGCCCATGGAGAAACTTCGGTCCATCCACGACAGAGAACCTGATGAAGGACCGCCGAGTTGTCTTCACCGTCCCACCGGAGGAATAAAGCCTCCACTCGGAGGTCCTCCCTATCCATCAGGACATGGCGGAGTCCAGCAGCATGGACAGTGAAACTGCGATCCCTGTCGCGGAGGCATTTCTCCGCTTTTTCTAATTCTTGGCCCGGAGGGTCAATTTTCCTGAAACCATTCTGCCCTGGACGCCTTGGCGGGGGCTTGCTGAAACGACTCCGGCGCAGATCGCTCTCTTTTGGATCGGGGCTTGAAGGGCGTCGGTAATCTGGACGCATGTTGTTCCTGAATCCTGGCTCGGCTGGAGTCTTGGAGGCGGGGTTCGTCAGGACGTCATTCGCATGGATGTTCGGTATAGCGAGGATTGACCCCGAGATCACATCGGGTAAAAGGATTCAGGTTTCTGCTGCAGCTGTGAGGCATATTTGACTAGCCTGCGTTGGCACATCCCAGTCCATACTGCAGTGTACCTTGGCGCAGAGAGTTTGAGACAACTGTCAGATGTAGATCATTGTCTACTTCCGGTCTGCACGCTTGGTGATTCGGGGTTTTGATGCCCGAGGAGACCATCTAATGGTGTGATATTCCTGATCACCGTCTGGTGGAAACTGTTATCCAGAGCGAAAGTGAGTAGGGCCCTGTGATCAGAAGTAATCACCAGGATAAAAGCATGGTACAAGTACTGAGACACTATTTGATCCCAGCTATCACCACCGCCGCTACACCAAATGGCTCCTCTGTGCTGGGACCTCTTAGCGTGTATCCTACAGTCACTGGTTTGTATAGAGTACCTAGGTAGTATCTCGAGCTCGACAATGACGGAAAGACATATTGATCGGCAGGCCATGGACCATAAGACCCAATTCATGAGACCATGGAGTGTAGTAGAATGATATGGATGAACAACGATACAATTCTAAAATGTGACAAACTGCTCTAGCAACTCTAGTACAATCTGGTACAACAAACTACAGATGCTTCATCAAAAAGTCATATCCCTCCAAAACAGCCTTCCAATACTGTCCCTCCGGATCCCTATAAAGATCAAACAAGTGAACGGCATCCTCAACAACAGCCACCCCAGCCGCAATCCCCTGGGAATCCAGTGCCTCCTTCGTCCGCACCGACTGATCCCACGGAATCAGATCATCCCGCGTACCATGAATCAAAAACGTAGGCACGCGGTAATTCCCCTGCACAATCTGTGCGTACGGACTCACAGCGCGCAGCCGATTCACGCTGGGCTGTGGCCGATCCATCCACTTCGCCGCGGATGTGTCGGCGCCAGCCTCCAGTAGCTTCTTCTTCGACGGAAGTCCATCCAACAACACCGGCATCATCTGTCCCCGCCAGTTCATGTGCAACGCGATGCGCGAGCGCGGGTCAGACAGAGACATCCACCCGCCGGTGGCGCCCTTGTGCGGGTACATTATATGCCGTGATGGGACGGTCTTGCACGCCTTCGAGGAGGTCATAGGTATCTGGAACCGCTGCCGACGTGTCTTCGGGGTAGTTTGGTGTGCGGAAGAACTCGGCTTCGTAGTCTGTTGGGCAGTAGAAGGCCAGAATCGCATCCGGCGGTTGGATACCGCGTTGGGGAGCGCTGAACGCTAGCATCATCGACAGAGTCCCGCCGGTTGACCAGCCCACGACGGCTACTTTGTCGCCGTTCGGGTGGATGTCTGGTCGCTGGAGATGGAGATTGGGAAGGACGGTGCGCACCCAGTTGAGGGCGGTGCAGGCGTCCGGGATGGGACCCTCTGTGAGGCTCACTTCGGGACAGAGACGGTAGTCGATGCTCACGGGGAGGAGGCCACGTTCGAGGAGCAGACGGGTCTGTTTGGGGCGGATGTCTCGTCGAGAGAGCATGATGTGTCCTCCGCGTGGATCATGAGCGCTGCGGAATTAGCCTGGATGTCTTGAGTGGACATGTTGGCTAGACTTACCAATGGGACGCTTTACACCCGGTGCGTCTGGCTTTGCAGGGTAATAGATATCTGCGAGTAGGGGGATTCCGTCGACCGTGGCGAAGGAGATGGTTTCCATAGTCGGGAGCTTGGTAGTGACGGGCTTCTCATGACCGAGGATGTTGTGTCCAATGTCAGCCACGAAACCGGTCACGACACGGAACTGGTCTGATTCCTCGGTGTCGTCGTCGCTCCAGTCTACATGGCGGAATCCGGCCTGTAGCAGCGTCTCTTTCCAGAGATACTCGTCCGCGAGCACATGTTTCCGGCCATCCTCAAACAGCCACCATCCCTCCAGCAGCCCGAAGACACAATCCAGCCAGAACAGATTGCGAGTCAGCTCCAGCAGACACAGGAAGCCGTCTGCGCGGAGCAGCTTGCGCGTGTTAGTGGTGGAGTTGAGAAGATTCTTCGTGGCATGCACGCAGTTGGACGAGAGGATCGCATGGTACGAATTCATCAAATGCTCTGGCGGCGTCTTCTCGATATCCAGCACGAGGAACTCGAGACACCCGTAGTGGCTGAATTTGCGCTTGGCCAGTGCGACCAATGAAGGTGACAGATCGGTAAAGGTATACGTGAACGGGATATTGTGCTCCAGCAATTTCTCGACGATATACTTGGTCGTTCCTCCTGTACCGGCTCCAAGCTCCAGGATTCGCAGTTTCTCAGGTCCCTTGTACTTGGCAAACGTCTTGATGAAGAAGTCACCTAGAATACGAGTTCCCGTAGCGAACATCGCGAGTTGGTGTAGACATCTTCCATCAGGTCCTTGCTTGCCTTGCTGCCAAAGAGGATCTGCAATGGGTCGGTCTCCCCGACAGGATGCAAGTTTTGACCCGGTTGAGTTCAGCAGCTTGTGCTCCCCACGATGCTGTGGGAAGGCGGAGTAGATCTGCTGGTAGAGATCCTCCGCTTTGACCGGGATGACGGGCTTTGCAGTGCGTATCGGGACACTGTCCGTCATAGCGATCAGGCCAGAGTCCTCAAGCACCTTGTAGTACTGCTTCATGACCTTGGCGTGCTTCGGAATGTGCTGGATAGGAGGTAGAGGAGACCCAGATGGGATAGTCTTGAGGTCTGCTCCCAAGGTGGCAAAAGCCTCAGTCACATATGCGCACACCAGCTCTTTCTGCTGGGGATAGACGTTAGTGCGGAAGTCAGCGAACCCAGTCTGCTTCGCAAAAGGGGTGTAGTTGTTGCGGATCTGAGCAAAGTCCTCTGCACAATGAGCAAGGTAAGTGGCATCACTGCCGTCTGATTTTACTTCAAGCGGACCGTTCGCCTTCACCTCGCGCTTTGTGGTGTAGGCAATCTCGGTTGACGCCCAGCGCACGGTTTTGTCAACCTTTTCTGAGACCGTGGGAACCGATAATGTAGGCTGGGGGATGACCAGCTCGCAGAATTGACCAAAGGTATACTCCGGGTCCAGATTCGCGAGATCAACCTTTCGACCGAATGCCTTTTGGATATCTGCCGCCAATTCCATTCCCACTAACGAGTCCAGACCGATATCACGGAGTGTACTGCCGGAGGGAATGGGGATAGCGCATTCCAAATGCTCAACAAACAGCTGCGATAATTGAGAAACCTGATCTGCGTAGGCCTTTCCTCCTGCCTCCTTGCCCTCTAGCGGGTACGAAATCTCGGAGAATGGAGTGCTGGCTTCTGTATACTGGACCTCGAGTAGGCTCTCATCGGTCTCTGTTCCGACGAGGGGGGTGAGAATCCCGGCGTCGGTACCAGAGGCAATGTGCTGATACAAGCCCTTGAAAGTGACGATGCCGGCGAAGGTAGAAGTTGGGATATCAAGGTTAAATCTTTCTCTGATGGCGCTTAGAAGCTCGGCTGCCATGAGAGAAATCAATACCCAAGTCCTCCAATTGAGCACTATCGGTGATATCAGACAAGGGAACATCAGTAACCTCGTTGAGCAGGGCCATGGCCGCTGTGCGAATCTGTGCCTCCGCAGTTGGGGCTGCTCTCGTTGGCTTTGGAGATGGATTGACCAGTTCCGTCCTTTGAACCGTGGTCGAGGGCTCAGTGACCCTGACAGAAGGGGTCTGGGGGCTTTGAACTGCATTGGCACGCTCCAATGCTCTCTTGAGAGACGCGGTGGGCACTTTTGCGAACCGCAATCCGAACAAGGTCATCACGAGTTCCTTTGTAGAAGCATCGAAGACGAAGATGTCGTTCACGAGCTCCCGTGTGCCGACACGGTCAAAGGACGAGTGGACTAGCCATGAGCTGGACGCGTCCAGAGGCTTGCATGCATCAATCTGCTCTATACCATTGCACAGGTATACCTCGTTTGACCCACAGTCATCCAGACTGTTGACATGCAGACCCGCCACCTGGGTGAAGTTGTCAACAACGAGTGGGTTGCAGACGGACTCCTTTACCAGCTCCAGTCCAGCAGGTGGCAGTGAAACAAGACCAGTCACTTCATGGCCCTTTGAAGCAATTTTGCTAACACCGCGGAAGATGTCTGAGTATACGACCACCTTGTCAAACATCTTGTACACCAGGGAACCCTGTATGGCTGAAGTATCCGAGTCAGACAGCAGGCTCTCACAGCGCTCGTAGTTGACAATCCTTCTGTACCGAGAGAACCGAGATTGCACTTTGTCACTTGTCAAAGAGCTGATGGTGACCGTGCCACTGGCGTGTTGGGTTGTATTGTCTTTGTCGCTGAGGGGGAAACTCTGTAGAATGAACTGCCATGTTCCAGGGCCACCGGCGGACAGAACTAGAGCCAGTCCACGCTTGAGATCTATAGCCAGTGGAGATTGCATGTGCAGGTCTTCGACGCGTGCTGTGAACGTAGATGGGGAGAAGTCTGGAACGAGTTGACTAGCCGCAGATGCGGCCATCTCGACGTACAGCGAGGCAGGACACAAAGTGCTTGCGAGGACAGCATGGCCGCGTACCAGCGCTTGATATTGCTCGCAGTCTTGTCCGATGCTAAACTCAGCTGTCTGACGGTTGGAGTCGAGGTATTTGATAAAAGAAACCAGCTTAGGCTTCGTCTCGATCACTTGTGCTGCTTTGGACGGGATCAAATCTGCACCGGGTCGATCAACATACTCGAGCCAGTGACGGGAGCGCTCGAACTGATATGGCGGCAGGTTGAGAGGTAGATACTCCGATTGCTCCTCCTTGTGGAAAGGCCAGTATTCGACTTGTACGCCCGCCTGCCATAGGCTCACCGTTGTATCGGCGAGAGCAGCCCATGGTTCAGAGCCTCCCAAATTGACCGCATGGAACTCATGATTTTCTGCATCATTGAGGGCTCGACGAGCCATGTTGGTGATTCCGGACCCAGAACCAGCTTCAATCCAAGTGCACGGTCCTAGACTCTGGGCAATGCGTTCCACAGCTTCAGCAAAGTAAACTGGATGGCGTGACTGCTTGGCCACTCTGTCTGCTGTAAAGCTGTCCCAGCTCTCGCCTTGGGAACAGGTCTCAATCGGAATGGTAGGGGAATCGTACACCACAGTATTAGCCAGGGCTTCGTAGTCCTTCATGACGGCGTCGACAAACCGCGAATGGAACCCATGTGTAACGGCCATTTTGCGTGTCTTCAGCGTGGAAGCAGCAAGGCCGTCGAAAGCATCGATATCCGCTTCTGAGCCCACAAGAACAAAATTGTTGGGTCCGTTGAAACAGGCAATCTCCACGACGTGACCGGTACTCTCATGTGCTTGTGCAATAAGCTTTTGTACATGAGCCAGCTCGCCCTGTACAAGCAACATGCAACCTCTCTCGGTGCCCCATTTGTCTTGAATGATTGATGCACGTCCGGAAATGAGCCGGATTGCGTCAACTAAACTCAACACCCCAGCAACACACATGGCTGTTAGTTGTCCGAAACTGTGTCCGATCACTCTTTGCACTTGGAGACCGGCATCAATCCAGGTCATCGCACTAGCGTACTGCAGCGAGAACATCGCGCAGTGAAGTTGGACGGTATCTTCAATTGGCTGTTGCGCAAAGATGCGAGGGAAGATGCTGGTCAAACCAAGCCGTCGTAACTGAGCATCACATTCATCCAGATGCTTGCGCAATAGGGATGACTCGCGGTATATCTCCTCACTTAAGTGGACGACATTTCCTGTTTGGCCACCGAAAGCAAGGACAACAGGATGCTGGTTTGACGGCGCCAGAAGGTCTGTGTCTGGCAATTGAGAGCATGTCTGGAGGCTCTCGTCTAACTGATCGACTGACGTCGCGGCGAAGGCATGTCTGTATTTGAAAGAAGGATTGAATCTGTTGGCCAGGTGGAAGGCTGTGCTTCCTAAGAGGTTCCGCTCCGGAATTGCGCGATTCTGCGACAGGAATCCCCTCAAAGCAATGGCATTCTGCCTCAGACCGACAGGACTATTGCCAGATAAAAGTACAGGACATCGATTCAATGCCACGATTGCATGGTTTCCACGACCTATGCTGGGAGGCTGTGTGACAATCAAAGCCGCATTGCTTCCTGCTGCACCGTAGTTGTTCACGCAGGCAGCATGGAACTCTTCATTCCATGGAGTTACCTGCCGCGCGATGGCCATATTGTCGGGCTCTAGCGGTGGGATACTCTTATTCAGAGAAGCAAAGAATGCCTGAGGGGGGATCGACCGCTTCTGCATCATCAGCAGCACCTTGATCAGGCCGGCTACCCCAGACGCCGCTTCTGTGTGTCCGATATTGGCCTTCACAGAGCCAAAGTAGAGTTTCCGATTCATTTGGCCTCCAAATACCTGACGGATACTCGCGCATTCGATTGGATCACCCTTCGGCGTGCCAGTGCCGTGGGCTTCCACATAGGATACACGGCGAGGAGACAGATCTGCAATATCAAGCACACGCCGGTAAAGAGCCGTTTGGGACATGGACACGGGAACCGTAACAGGATATGCGTTGTCGTTCTGGTTCACAGCCGACCCGGCAATCACACCCAGGATGCGGTCCTTCTCAGCAATGGCACGGTCGAGTCGTTTAAGTAGGACGATACCAGCACCCTCGCCACGACAATACCCATCTGCACGATCATCGAAGGATTTCGATCCTCCAGTGGGGCTGAGGAAATTTGCGGCGCCGAGGTTCTGGTGCAGAGTAGGACTGGTGATGACATTTACTCCACCTGCAAGGGCCATGGAACATTCGTTCGCCTGTAGGGCGCGACAAGCAGTGTGTATGGCGACAAGGGAAGAAGAGCAGGCAGTATCGAAGACCAAAGAGGGCCCGCTGAATCCGAAGAAGTGGCTGAGCTTGCCACTGGTAAAGGCACGAACCATGCCCAGAACCGAGAACGCAGTGGGAGCATGCGAGGCTACATTGTCTTCGTAGTCCGACGCCGCAACACCCATATAACATCCGATGTCCTTTGCAGGAGAACGCTGGGCAAAGTAACCCGCTGACTCCAGGGCTTCGTAGGCAACCTCTAGAGCCAGGCGATGCTGCGGATCCATGGAGGCTGCCTCGCGGGAGGATCGTTTGAAAAACCGATGATCCCAGAGGTCGGGATGTCGTAGAAAATTGCCGTTGAGAGGGATTTTTCCGTCGGGGTCCCGGCGTAGGTTGGTCTTGGGAAATCGGCCATCTGGGAGGTCTGCTAGCATTGATGTTGCGGATTCAATGACTCGCCAGTATTCCTTAGGTTGTCCGCTCCAGGGAATCGACAGCCCATACCGACAATGGCAATAGCATCTTGGGGATATTGATATGGCTCATTATGGCTTTGCGTAGATCCCGTCTTGATGTGGCTCACATGGAGAACTCTGGATTGACGAACCGTGCGAGGGATACAATCTCCCAGCCCAAGGACAGAGACCTGGGGTTCCCCCACTGTTTTCTGGTCGATACCGTTCATGGCTTTGCTGACACTTGTGCTCCAGTTGGATATATCAAGGAGCAAGGTGCGCAAAGCAGCAATATGCAATAGTTCATTGCCAGAGAGTACTTCGCCATCAGCATTGCTTCGCAAAGGAACAAGGGGACGACAATGGCCAGGAAATTGTAAGGCTGATGTAGTCTTGCACAACGAAACCAGCTTGGTGAAAGACTTATAATTGACCTGGTTATGGAATCGGCCAGTAAGAGGGATGTCCTTGACATGAACGCCAATATTGCTCAGCTCGTGGATTATGCTGGATTTGGTTGCTTGAGGAACCGTGAGTGTCGCCGACGTCACATCAGATCGTACAGATATGTATGCCTTGAACCACCATTAGAGAGATATTCAGTGACAGAGTGTCTGCACTTACACTGTCATGATCGTCCACAATATCCTTGACCTTTTGCTCATCCGACGCAGCAGACCATCGAACAGCCAGACAAACAAACCCCGAGGTACTGCTGTGGTCCAGATCGACGTAGGCTCCGATACAAGCAGCGAGACGGACAGCCACGGCTCCCAATTCAGCGATATCCTTGTCATCCCGGGAGATAGACAATGTTATGGCACTCAGGAATCCAGTGCAGAACCCCTGGATACCCCCCATCTTTGGCGCCATCCAAAATGTGTAGATGGTTGAGATTTCTCTTGTGAAGATGACTGGTGTATTCGACCAGGTGCATGATGACGGTGAGTGGCGAAAGGATCATGTTCGAATCCGAAGAGGAATCCTTGTACAGCAACGGTTCCCCATCGAGCCATCTGGTATACCGCTCGAGGATTCGCTTTCCGGAGACTTTGTGTAGAGTTGAGTCTGCTTCGAGTAGCGTGCTCCATAGCGACGGGAGCTCACGGATGGCGTTGACGAGGGATGGGGGTTGATTCTGCGAGTAGGATCTCTCGTAGCGAGGACAGATAGTCCTCTGACCATTGTATGGCCTGTGAGCCACATAGAAGGATGGCTGGAGTCATTGTGAAGTTGAGTTGGGGAGTGATAACGGCAGAAGAACTGTTGAAGATGCCTAACCGTATCACTGATGAAGCAGTTGTTATACTGTCATGGGTTTGTGTCTGAGTATGTGTCAACTACTCCAATATCTTCAGATGTTATACTAAACGGTCCCTGAAGACTAGAGCCTCAGGACCCGGGAGACCCAAACCCCGAGTGAAGAGTTTCGGGACTTCTGCGACACTTGCTTATGTATACTCCGGTCCCTGAACTGATAAGCTTAGTAAAATATAGTATAAACCATGCAATTAATAGGGCTGTGCAGAACAGTATGGGCAAGCGAACATTCTGATTTGTCCAGGAGGTGGTGGCTACATAGTTGCCATGTGTGCATTACAGCCTACTGCCAGCCGCTGAAGCACCCGATTATGATTATCCATGACTGTCTTCGGCAGCTCCGAGCTGAAGTGTGAAGCCTAATCAGCCACGTAGTGTTTGTTTAAGATCATGATATGCAGAAAATTGGTGTTGTAAGGAGTGCTGATAGGAACCTCGGCTACTCCAGTCGTAATTAAGCCCTTCAATGAATATGCAGTTGCAATGAAAGACTAATCATAGCATGACTATCTAAAGACTCGTAGATTTGACTAATCATTGAAATGGTGTCCTCAATGTCCCATTCCTTCTCCATTCGCTCACGTACTTTGCCACCACCTCTTGCGATATCTCACCCGCTTCCACTAGAGTTCTTGACACACTTCGTGTCCGGCTGGTGTCCAGAATGACTCTACCTGTTGCCATGCGCTGGAAGTCCTTTTCAAGGAAATCGGCCAACATATCGTATTCCATCCGCTCGTCTTCAGTCCCATGCTCCTGCACCGCTGCCTCTACGTTGCGCAACCACTGGTCAAACGGCACGTTCACCGTATTGATCCCAAGAGAGGAAGCGAATATATCAAGAACGTCCTGCCAGGCTTGGCGTATAGGGTTTTCCAAGTGATATATGCCACTTAGCGATGGCCCGAGAAGGATATCGCCCAGCACAGTAGCCGCGGTGTCAACAGCAATCCATGAGAGGGTCTACATTGTTAGCTGTCTCTTGCTAGAAAATCTCCAAGTAAAAACGTACCTGCTTGATAAGTGGTAGTTGGCCAACCATACTTGCAAATTTAATTAGCGTAGGAATATGTTCTTTGGGGTTCCAGTAACCGGTCCTGGACGAGCCCGACATCTGTCCCACACGAACAATCCCCAGCTCCATATCGGGATATCTGTCTGCTGCGGCGCGGATGATCTCTTCACACACATATTTGGCTTTGCCGTATCCAAAGTCATCTATGATGCTTGATCTGTCCGAGGGGACCTCAGGAATGAAGCCGGTCCCATGGGTACGTCGATATTGCCCCACAACAGCGATAGAAGAGACAAATAGGAACCGTGGTTTGATTGATGGTCGGCAGAGACGAGCATCATGCGCAATGCGGAGGAGGTTATTGAGATACTGGAACTGAGATTGGAAGGAGGCCAAGCTCCGTTTAAAGTCCATTGGCCATGCGTTGTGGAGAATGTGTGTTGTTTGTGTTGTTAGGTGCGTGTATACTTCAGGAGAAAGGCCGAAGGCATCAGCACTGGGGTCGCATGGGATGATTTCAATCTTCGAAGCTGCTTTTGGCTCAAATAGGACCCCCTTATCGCTAGCGATAGCCAGTTGTCGGTTTAGAAGATCAGTTTGCGCCGTTGGGGCGTCAGACCCTCGGCGATTGAGGCAGATAACTTTCTTGACTCTGGGCAGAGTGATGAGATGAGCCAGCAGATTTGATCCAAGATTGCCTGTGCTACCGGTCAAAAGAATAGTAGCGTCTTGGGAAATAAACGAGTTCAGACGAATTAGCTCATCGATCTCGTCGATCTCAATGTCGGAGTTGTCAGTATGTCCATTCTCAATTGGGGTGAGACGGCGTAGAGACGCGGCAAGTTTGGACACAGATGGACTCTTATAAATGAAGTCGACACCAACGCCCCCCCTCAGGCTCTGAGGCAAACCGGAAAGTAGGAGTCGATGCAAGCGCATTGCCTGAAGTGAATTCATACCGAGCTCAAAGAGGTCGTTATCGTGACTCCATTCATCAGCAGGAATCTTCCAGCCTATCTCTCCCTGGATGAGCTCCTTCAACTCCTCTTCAAGCGTGCCAGACTGAAGATGCAGTGTAGTTGTCTCTTCGGAAGCCTTTCCCAGCAGTTCGTAAACCTTTGTAATTTCGTCTTCGTAAACACGATAAGTCTCTCTCCTCAAGATCGACCCCTTATCAGACCTGGGGACGGGTTTCTCAGGCGTGGCAATTAATGCTCGATGGACTGGAAACCTGCGCATGAGAGTCCATCTGCTCTCCAGCTTCGAGAATAATGGGCCATAAAGCCGTCCTCAACTCCTCCGAATCGGCAACCTCGTATGTCGGTTCGATAATCACACCAATCTCGAATTTGCCCTCACCAAATGCTACGGCAGACTTGACCCGCTCGTCTTGCATCAGGAGGGTCTCAAGGACTCGTGGAACGAGCTTCTCCCCGTTGGCGAGCACAATCATATCGTCTTTGCGTCCCACAGCGCGCAGATGATGCTTATACTCTCCACCGCGACTGATGAGGATGTCCTGTATCTCGAAGGCCGAGTCCCAGCCGAATGGGTGGACAGAAAGTTTATATTGATTTCCTTCGGCATCCACCTCATCGAGACGGTGGTGAATATCTTGACGAAGCTTCCAGTAGTGCCAGTCGTAGTCTGGGGTCGGGACCAGGACGAGTCCCAAAGGGCCACACTCGGTTGTGCCAAAATGAGCGAGTAGACTGACACCAGAGGCCGCCAGGGTTTCGCCGACAGAGACCTTGAGTGGTCCTCCACCGCAAAGAACGAATTCCAAGGATCGTAAAACATTTGCACCTTGATCGGGAGGTAATGTGATTATTTCCTCGAGAATATGAGGGACTGTCATCAGAGCTGTCGGCGCGAAAGAGTGGATCAATTCGATGATCAACGAGCCGGTGGATATAGTATTGGAGGGAGGCAACATGAATGGCTTTCCAGCTCCCATGGCGAGACACGGTGCGACAAGCCCGAATCCCTGACCTGTCAGTTAGTATCTGCTAATCTTTCTATACAGCACAAAACTTACGTGGAATAATGGCAGAGCTGAGAGTACGGTTCCTAGCACGTCGTCTGGCCCTAGCTCATGGCATTCGGAGAAGTTGAGCAGGTATCGATGCGGTTGATAGATTGGCTTGGGGAGCCCAGTAGTTCCCGAGGAGTGCAGGATCAATACGTTTCGATCATTCTCACTGATGAAATGTCTTTCATCGATCTCCATGGAAGGGAGATCAAACGTTCGACTATTCTCGAGGTCGTCTTCGAACGGCTGTTGAGTATACACCCTGACGCCAATTGTTGGGTTTGCAGTATCGGATGCCATTGCCTCCTCGATGGTACTTTTCAACCGTGGTGACGTAATCACTGACTGTGCCTGGATACTAGACAAGAGGTGTTGTACAGCCGTTGGACTAAGGCGAGCAGAGAGGACAGCGACGGGGACTCCGAGACTCATCAGGGCGAGAAGGTGAATCAGAAGCCCGACATTGCTTTCCATAAAAAGCACCACGGGGCTGCATTTGGTCACCGTTCCATCCTCGTTGGTAGTAGGACTGTAAAGGCCGTCTATTTCTTCCTGTAACCGCTGAGCGCAGTAGGAGACGGCGCGGTAGAATTGCAGATGTGTGATCCATATCGGATTGCCTATGACGTCGTTGCTTGGAGGGAAGCTGGAGACAAAACACATGGTCTGGATTGTGCTGGGCGTTGTAATGAAGCAGTTGGACGAGACTTTTGACTGCTTTGGGGTCGTCTGGTTCGAGCAAATTCACCTTGGCCCTCTGGAAAGGAGCCGAATTGATAGCGATGGGCGACATTGTGTGGTTATTGTTTCTCTGTCTTCCGGCAATTCGTGAAGAGACACAGCAGACACCTATAAGCATGCATGATGGATAGCACGGTGTCTCATCTTTACCTCTGATATCAACCGGGTCCGTGGCTGATTGGCTGGGGTATACTATCGGGGACCGGAGTATGGATGCTCACGTACGACGAGCCATTTGCCCGAACTAGTTGCCTATGGCTTAATTTTACTCAGATTGGTCAAGACAAGCTGTTACTCGTGTTGCTCATGCTCGTGAATTGCCAACTGTTCCTACTGCCCGTTTTGTCAACTACGTGGCTCTCTTCCTCAATCTGACCAAGAAGCCCTCCTGCATGACAAACCAGCGATTCATCACCTTCCAATCTCCTCCTTCATTCTTTCCCACCAGTTCAAACTGCTATTGTTAGTCATTGCCAGTAGAACCAAACAAAGTAAGACGACTTACATCGTATTTCCTGAATAACGTGGGAACCACCTTGTACATCTCCAGATACGCAATATGCTTTCCCATACACGTGCGATGGCCGGCTCCAAACTATCTCATTGTCAGACACATCAGTTATAATGCTAATGCTGCGATCACTCACCGTTAGCAACGCATTCTCCATCTTCCGACGCTTTTCAGCATCGCATCTCAACCACCGATCAGGATTCCACTCATCGCAGTCCTCTCCGTACAACTCTCTGTCTCGGTGTACCACCCAAGCACTCATTCCAACGAGCGTGCCACCGGGGATGAATTTCCCGCAGATTGTTGCTCCCTGAGGCGGAACCACTCGCTCGTAGGGTAGGCCAAATGGAGGGTGAATGCGGCCGCCCTCTTTGATCACTGCGTCGAGGTAAGGTAATTCCCGGGCTTGCTTCCATGACGCGAGGTCATCCAGATTCCCCGC
Organism: Aspergillus micronesiensis; assembly: GCA_039763685.1. Classification (NCBI taxonomy): domain Eukaryota; kingdom Fungi; phylum Ascomycota; class Eurotiomycetes; order Eurotiales; family Aspergillaceae; genus Aspergillus; species Aspergillus micronesiensis. The sequence goes on from JASHHO010000011.1 coordinate 119,508, forward strand.
TGCGGCAGCTTGGTCTAGTTCTTCTCGCAGTTTGCGGAGCGTCTCGGGATGTGCGAGGAGCTGGTAGAAGATTGTCCGGAGGAAGATGCCGGTGGTGTCACTGCCAGCTGTGATGTTCGAGGAGGCCCAGGCCGCTAAAGCACTATGATGGATGAGCAGGGGACTGTAAAGGCAGGATGCAGATACATACTAGGGTGGAATCGAAGAGTCCTTTGCCTCCGCCTCCATGAACCGCGAGAGAAAATCCCTCGTGTTAAAGTGCCAGTCATTCTTGTTCGTCGTGCGCTGCAACTCGCGGCGTTCCTCCACACGGGCCATCGCAAAAGCTGCGCCAGGACTGGCGCCTCCACCGCGTCGCCAGCGCTGGATAGGATTGTTGGTCCACAGTTTGTCGAGCCAGGGCATTTGCGTGACCTTTCTTCTGTTAGTGTGGGCCTGCGCGGAACGACAGAATGAACGTACCAGTGAAGTCTTTTTGAAAGTCTCCCAGATGTTGGCCATTACATGATTGATATCTTCTCCCGATTCCAGAAATCCCAACCGCCGCGAGAAGGTCAGCTCCCCAATGACGTCGAAAGCGAACATCTGCAGCCACTTGCCAAAATCCAGCGGTGCTTTTTTCTCCATAAAGCGGGACTCCAGCTGCTCACAGAATACCTTCATGGTGCTGTCGACGTAGGGTTCGAACGAGAGCAGGGTGCTCATAGAGTAGGCGCCCGAGATGGGCTTTTTTCAATGCGCGGTGGATATTCTCATCCTGTGCGGCGAAAATTCCAGGAATCGGCTTACCGCGAGGTTTCATCAGAAGCGCATGGTAGAAATCAGACTGCGACGTTAGTATTATCTTGAGGTGCAATGCGACGAAGAACACTACCTTCATCCATGGATCCGTAAACCCATATATACGGCTGACTTCTTTCGGGTCGCCGACAGACACCATATTCGGACCGAATCGCACCAGGGGACCATATTTGCGATGAAGGGCCGTGTGGGTATCGTGCGCTTTGAAACTCAATACCCAGGAAAAGCGAGGAATGTTGGTCCAGCGTGCGAGGAACGGGCCAGGGATGTGAGACAGTCGAAGATACGATTGCAGTAGCGAAATAACATACAAGAGCAGCGGGATGGTGCCCAGGGCTATCGGATTGAGAGTAACGAAGCTGATTATGTCCTGGAGAAGAGCCATTTTGCTATCTACGGGAGAATCTGGTGATTGAATGAACACGAGGACGTGGATATGCTGGGTTTATGCATCTGACCGTATACTCTGGTCCCGAGACCGGGGTGAAGGGCTGATATCTGCCAACACCAACTACTCTCTATCATGCCATTCCTCCATTCACGCGGAGAGTCTGTCCCATCACCCAGCGGCTATCGCTGCTACACAGAAACACGATACTGCCCGCGATGTCCTCGGGTTCTCCAATCCGCCCATTGGGGTTCGCATTTCGCAGGAAGGCGAGGGTCTGTTCCGTCTGCACGCGATTGAACAGCTCGGTGGCTGTAGGTCCAGGCGCAATACAGTTCACTGCAATGCCTTTTCTGCCCAGATCCTTGGAAAGCACACGAGTCATCTGCTCGATGGCTCCCTTGCTCGCGATATAGCTGACGTAAGGGGGAGCTACCCGGACGCAGCGCAGAGAGTCGTAGAAAACAGGACGACATGCGATCCAGGAGCCATGTGCGGTACGGCTTTCTATGGAAACATTAGCCTGGTCATAATGTCACAGGTCAGGATGGGAGGCATACCTGGACGAGAAACATTGGCCCCTTTACATTCAACTCGAACAACGAGTCAAAGATGTCTTCTGTCAAGGCCTCCAATGGGCTCATGGTCATCTTTCCCGCGGCTGCAATCACCAGATCAATCTTTCCAAATTTCTTCACCGTCTCGTCCACAAATTGGGAGATCTCGGCGACTTTTCCGGCGTGGAGTTGGATGGCGATGGCACGGTCACTTCCGACCTTCTCGACCACCTCTTGAGCCCCCGATGCATCACTGTGATAGCCGATGGCGACACTGGCCCCTTCCTGAGCCAGACGTAGTGCAGCGGCTTTTCCAATGCCTTTGGAGCCACCGGTAATGATCGCGACTTTGCCAGCCAGAGACATCTTGCGAGTAATTAGGGTTAGGGGCGTTCTAGAATCGATACGGGGTATTTGTGCCTAATGTCGCATACGAGCTGTCCTAAATAGTAAATACATAAACTGAAATACGCTAGTCTGTTCGATAAAACCGAGCTGACCTCGGAGATAGACTCGATGTCCGACTCGTATCCAGCCCCAACGGACATACTCTGGTCCTTGCTCCAGTCGTAAGTCGGGCCATGTCCGACCATATCTTCTCTCCTCCACTTCATTACATCAACGATTTGCTAGACACGATATTGATATTGTGATATCAAAATGGCAGAGGAGAAACCAGTCGACAACTCGCCGAATCCCTCGGATTTCCCCGACGGCGGCTGGAAGGCCTGGTCGGTCGTACTCGGGGCGTGGTCCTGTCTCTTCTGCAGCTTTGGCTGGGTGAACTCGATCGGTTTGTTTCAGACATTTACCAAGATGAGTTGTTTCCGTCCTATTCACCGAGTTCCGTGGCCTGGATCACGTCCGTTGAGGTATGCTACGATCTATCTACTTTCCCGGCACCTCTGACTGTAGTAGACCGGAATGATTACATGACTTCGCCGATATACGGCAAGATATACGACAACTATGGGCCCAAGCCATTGGTGTACGGGGGCCATTCGCCCATGTCTTCGGGCTGATGATGGCATCGCTGGGGAAAGAATACTACCAGATCTTTCTGGCGCAGTCGATCTGCAGCTCTCTTGGCGCAGCAGCGTTGTTTTCAGCTGGAATGGGACCAGTTGGCTCCTGGTTCTTAAAGAATCGAGCATTGGCTTTTGGTGTTGTCGCTTCAGGTCGTCGCTGAGCGGGTGTCTCGTCCCGTATGTGATTCATCCATTCATATACTGGGCAGAACTGACAAAGACAGGATCATCGTAACGCGACTCATCCCGCGAATTGGATTCCCATGGACGATGCGGATTTGTGCATTCATGTTTCTTGCGTTGTTGCTTCTGGCGATGATCTTCTTGGAACCTCGCGTGCCGCCGCAGCCCAAACCATGGAAGATCAAGGATTTCCTACTTCCGTTGAAAGAGCCGCGTTTGTCACGACTGCGCTGGGCCTCTGTCTGTTCTCCTGGGGATGTTCGTTCCGTTCAACTTCCTCGTACTCGAGGCGCAGACCCACGGGATGAGCCTGTACTTGGCCAACTATCTCATCGCGATCTTGAACGCCGTGAGGTACGTGACCTTCCTCCACCCTTCAATTACAGTTCGACACAGCTGACAGATAGCAGTATATTCGGCCGCATCATCCCCGGCTGGCTGGGTGACCGAATCGGCCGATTCAACATCGCCATCCTCACCACCGGCCTATCCGCCATCCTCGGCCTGGCCTTGTGGATCCCCGCCACCCATTCTGCAGTGACCATTGTGTTTTCGGCCCTGTTTGGATTCAGCTCTGGGACGTTTGTGTCGATCACCCCGGCGTTGATTCAGCAGCTTTCGGCGGTGCAAAAACGTGGGGATTCGGCTGGGGACGTGCTTTGGGATTATGAGTTTGGCGACCTACACGGGAATCCGATTGCGGGCGCGCTGATTGCGAGGGATGATGGGGGGTATTTGTATTTGAAGATCTTTAGTGGGGTGACTATGGCAGCGGGGTGTGGGATGTTGCTTGTTTCGAGGACGATCCAGGCTGGGTTGAATTGGAAGAAGATATAGAAAGGGTGGTTAGTTGCTGCTTGCATAGAATAGATCACTCATATACAATTGCCTTCCTGTTAGCCGTAGATAGAACTACTACATCAGGGGATACAAAGTACATGTCATTATTATCCTACATATTAACACAAAAGGCTCTTTAACCGTGATACCGAAAGAAGTATACCCCATAGTGTTTTTGAAATGGAACGGACCGCTAGACCACAGCAGTACGAAACTCTAGATGCATCGTATAAAGTATATGTCATTCATTCTTCATTTTGACAGTTTCTAATCTTCCAAGTATCCGATCTATTAACGACCACCTACTGAGCAGCCTCCCACGCCTGGATGTACAGCGGCAAATTCAAGATAAACTCCTTCCGACGCGGCTCCCCATCCCAGCACAGTTCTCGCCCGCGATGCATCCGACTTGCTCACCAGACTCAACGCCTCCAAGAACGGGTTTTCCATGCGTACCCGCATACTCCAGCTTCGCCGTGACGCCCAGGGCCTCCTTGGCCGCCTCCATAATCTCCTGGACGCCAATCGTCTCCGTGCCAATATCAAACACCGGCCACGAGCCGAGTCGTCCATCAAGCCGGTCAATAGCCGCGTGGAACGCCGCGGCCACATCGTCAACGTGCACCGTGCCGGTTCTGGCGGTGATATCGGCGGGAACTTGGATCGTCCCTGGCTACCGGACTTCTTCGCGGCAAGGAGACCTCCCCACCAGGTGCCCCAGACCCAGGAGCCACGGCCGTAGATCGCCCAGGGTCGAAGAACAGCCACGTCGAGGACATCGCGCGACGCCAGGATGGCCTGCTCGTGTGCCGGACGCCAGGCGACCGCGGTGGCGGGCTTGCCCTTCGACTGGGCGCTGCCGACGGGGGAGATATCGCTGATGCGAGAGGACGGCGACCCGTGCACCCAGGAGCCGGAGCAGTAGACGAAGCCCAGCTTGGGGCTGGCAATGTTCTCCTTCTGAAGTGTGTCGCGGCGGGCGGTGGCGGCGTCGACGACGCCCTTGAGGATCAGCGACGCCTGCTCGTAGGCGGAGGTCGAGTCGACCACCACGTCGATGGAGTTGTCGGCGATGATGGCGGCGAGCTTGGAGGGATCGGTAATGTCTTCTTCGATGGGGTGGATTTCGTTTTGGAGGAGGAGCTTCGCCTTCTCTGGGGTGCGGGCTGTACCCCAGACGGTGTAGGTGCCTGCTGCAAGGAGGGACTTGGAGAGGGCCAGGCCGAGGTAGCCTGAGCCGCCGAGGACAAGGACGTTGGGCATTTTGGGTTGGTAAGTGTGGATGGGTGGTTTAGATTGGTTGGAGGGTCGTTTAGATTGGTGATGGTTATCAATCTGTCGTGTATGCAGGTGGTGATATATATAACTCGTGGCTGGATCCTGGCCAGATCTCTCGCGAATGAGACAATCGGAGACCGCTATGTCCGGGTACATATTTGTCAGCTTGTTGCTTATTCTTTGTTTGATCGACCAGGACCGGAGTAACGACCCCTGGCAGGAGGACGAAAGTACGTGGCGTGGTGGGTGTATGAGCTCGATCTCCGAGTGTATGTCCGAGCAGCCGCGTTCGTCTGACATGCGTTACTCCGGTCCAGCAACCCAGAGTACTGCCCCAGCCTCGTGCCCGGAATCGGACAGATGAAAATGCTACAGACACCCGCAGAAGCAGAGGCGTGTCCAGTTCTGGTAGTTTCTGTGTTGAATCCTGACAAATCATTGCCCTGTACCTAGTAGTCATCCGAATCTACTACCTAATCCATGGCGAGCACACTCCCCCCGAAAACATGGGAACCGGGATACGCGCGCCCGGCAGATAAAGCCTCCTGGCAAGCCGAAGCCAACTATGTAACCGAGTCTGACAGCAGGCACATTGGGTGCTGCCCGCCAACACAGAGCCACCCACGTCGACGGTTGGGAATGCGCTCGGTCTCACGCATCTGCGGACGTGGCCGAGTATCTACGATGGCACTGCAGCCGGGAAACCAGAATGGTTCAAGCCGTCGAAAGAAGTCGATGTGTTGATCTGCGGAGGTATGGTCTATGCACGACATATCAACACCTAACCCTAACGTTGTTATAGCTGGCCCGTTTGGCCTGGAACTCGGATTGATCCTCGCCCGCCAGGGAATTAGCTTTCGAATTGTTGGTATGTCATTCTCCATAATACTATTCTATAGTTCCATGACTAACAGCCACAGACAAAGCCACTGCCCTGCCTCTCGGGCAGAGCGGACGGCGTCCATCCCCGAGCTCTCGAGCTGCTGCACTCCTGGGGCCTTGCCCACGAGGTGTCTGAAGAAGGACCCATCCTGAACTCGACGGTGCTGTTCCGTAATGGCGTCAAGCTGTTCCATGGGTTCAGCTCGACATGCGACTCCCGGTACAAGGGAATCCATGTCATCACACAGGGGCAGATGGAACGGATCTACATCCGCGATCTCCTGCGACACCAGATCGTCGTAGAACGTGGCACAACCGTCGGACAATTCGACATGCAGACATCGCAGGACCATCCGGTCCGAGCGACTTTGAAGAACGTGGCCACGGGGGAAGAGGAATCGGTCCGCGCCAAGTATCTCATCGGTGCGGATGGCGCGGCCAGCAGCATTCGCGAGCAACTCGGGGTGGAATTCGACGGGCTCACGACGGATGTCTACTGGGCGATCATGGACTGTCGCTTCAAGACAGACTATCCGCATATCCTGGGCTTTAACATTCTGATCAGCGCGGAGCATGGCGGCTGCATTGTGATTCCCCGGGAGGATGGATACACCCGGTACGTCTAGATATGTCTCAACAGCCAACGAACACCGACTGACCACCTCAGGTTCTATACGCAGATCAATGGCGAAAAAGCCCGCAAGCTCCAGGCCAACCGACAGGCGCGACGCAATGCATCGACCGTGGGAGAGACCCGGATTGATGACCATGGCATCACGCCGGACGAGGTCCTGGAGCAGCTCAACAAGATCATTGCGCCGCATACGGTCGAGTTTGCATCTCCCATGAGCTGGTTCTCCGTCTGGAGAGGTATGTAATCGTCCTACTGAGAGGTCATGATACTGACCAAGCAGTGAGCGAACGAGTCGCCCGCCACTTCTCTCCCCGACCTCCGGGTCCATCTCGGCGGCGACGCAGCGTAAGCTCATCCTCTCCCTCATCGTGTGTGATCGGTACTGACTTGATACGATATGTGAAAGACACGTCCACAGCGTGCTCGGCGCCTTCGGACTCAATCCTCCATCTACGACGCCGCCAACCTGGGCTGGAAACTCGGCCTCGTCCTGCGCAAACACGCGCAGCCCTCGCTCCTCACGACCTACGACCTGGAGCGACGCATGTTCGCCAACCGTGTCATCCGCTGCTCCGGCGCCTACCTCCGCTTCATCTGCAATTCCTCTCTCCCACTTGCTGCGCTGCGCGACCTCGGCGAACACCTCGAATCGCACGACGAGAACCTCCCCCGTCTGGACGGGAGTACCGAGGCAGACCGCGACTTTCTCTACACGTTCTTCAAACGCCATGCGATGTTCCTGCTGGGCGTGGAGTGGCCCATCATACCCTCCGCCATCTGTCCCGCAGACACAGAGGCACGAGCATCCTCGTTGCGGAACGGCGTGCGGGCGCCAAACCCGCGCGTCTGTCTGGAGACCAACTACCGCTTATCTGTACGATAAGATGACGGGCGGGGCGGTTCCATCTCTTGGTGTTTGGATCCGATCTCCAGGGTCCAGTGCGGCAGCGCTTGGCTGTCTTAGCGGGTGAGATCCATAAGCGAGAAGGATTCTTCGAGCGGTTCGGCGGACGAGCAATCTTCAACCTCGTCCTTGTGGTGAAGACCCTGCCGTATCAGACGGAGCAGCTGTTGGATGGGGATCTCGCGGCGCTCAAAGCCCATGCGACGATTGTCTATGATGATCGCGTGCCGGATGACGATGCGCACTACTGGTATGGGGTCAACCATGCGCGGGAGCGTTGGTCGTCGTGCGTCCGGACTTGGCGGTTGGAGTGAGTGTGTGGCCAGAGGAGATTGACAAGGTGGAGGAGTATTTTTCGTCTTTCTTGGTGGAGAGGGAGCAGGTTGCGCCGGTGAAGAAGGGCTTGCTGGCTCGGTTGTGGGATGCTTTGTGAGTAGCAGGCTTATTAGATAGTCTGTGTATAGATGCTTGCTGATCATCACTGTTGTCTGCGTGGTCAATTCATGGTCTGCTAATGACTAATACTTTACTAACGAATCCTAGAATGTGTTCGGATATGACAGATAACTGTCTCATATATCGTGCTCATACAGAACCAGGTATAGAAGGAATCGGACAATGTCAGCTGCGTGGACATCAGGCCACCACAGACAGAAAGACAGAGTAGTTGGAGGTGTAAAGTACTAGTCAACCGACTCACAGATGCCACACTCAATACCAATTTTTAGAGCGATCTATGTTTTCTAACTGCTTAGGAATTACATTCCAAATCCATAGATTATCGTCCCAACAGAGGCCGCTCGGTCCTAGTATTCAATTTCCATATATGCCACTTTCCCCGTCGTCTCGTCTTTTTCAGTGTACGGATCTTTTGCCTGACCACACATGCCGGTGTTTAAGCATCCTAGGCTTGTCCTATTCCAAGCCCTGGGATTGCACACAATGCATGAAACGCGGTGCAGAGGTAGGTATTTGTGGTCCATGAAAGCATAGGCAGGGACATCGTGTTGGCCAGATGTTAATTCTTCCAGAGTCAGTACTGTGGCTGGCAGGTCCTCTGCAGGTGTTGCTGGAGATCACGTAACAGATATTATTGTAGATCATCGCTTATAGACGCCCAAATCTGACACCAACTCATCGATTCTCCACAATCTACGTCTAGTCCATCTGTCTACCCAACCACGAGCACACTCTTTCTAACACAAAATACAACCAACCCCCTAGTCCTCTCTCACCTCATCAAAGATAGTAAACGAGGCAATTGTCACTCCCGTCAGCTTCCCCTGTTTCTCGAGAATCGCCGAAGTGTTGGTAATCCCTCCCTCGTGCGAAGTCGCCGCCGCTACCCGACTCGTCAGCCTCGACTTCACCCCCCGGACGATAGTGGATCGACTTACGGAATGTCTCACCCGTCTCACAGCGCCAGTTCTTCCATGCAACCGCCGTCTCGTTACGGACGAGCGTCTGTTGGCCGCTGATACTCGTCCAACCGCCCCAGTAAGCCCCGGCCCCGGGGACATGAACGACCGGTGGTTCTATCCGGTGTGAGAATCAATCTCTAACGTAATACCCATACTCCTCAGGGTTGATTGATAGGCATCACTTACTCGGACTCTGTCGGTACTGTTGGTTGAACGACCCATCCGGTTTGGTCGTCCACCGCGTAAGCTCGGAGACGTCAGCTTCCCGCTCGTCGATCGATTCTACCGGGATAGAGAACATACCTCCTCACTGATCTGGTAGTATCCCGCCGGAGCGGAGAAGTTGAACGACCGAACCGCCCCAGGAACCTGGTCTTTACCCTTGGTGCTGGATGGCACCAGACCACCCTGGAACTGGATGTCGAAAACTGCAGCCGGTGCCGTTAGCGGAGACTCGGCTCGCGACTGATGGACTGATACGCACAGGACCCCATGATATCCTGCACATCGCGGGCTGGAGCACCAATCACACCGAAGGTGGTGAGGTTCTTGAAGGTAGTCCCGGGCGGACATTTGCAGGGGCGATCGACCATACTGCAGGGAGGGAGCGAGGAGGAGGGAGAGGGAGTGGGAGTGGCCGTGGCCAGCATCCCTGCTGCGAGAGAAGCGCAAAGATAAGTGTGGAGCTGCATGTTGACTGGATGATGTACGTGTTAGACGCAGGAAAGATGAGGCTGAATTGGTTGATGTATAGAAAGTACATGCACATGTTAGACGACTCCGTGACTTTATACCTCCGTTTTCTTCCAATTCCTCTCCAAGCCCCTTTCCAAGCCCTATCCAAGCCCCAAGTAAGTCAACCTCGCAGTCTCTACGGAACGGACATCCAGGCGAAGGTAGGCACGCTGGGCAAAACGTCAGCTCGTATCGCTAGATTGCACCCACTCTGGCTGCGCTATCCAGACCCCTGTTACTCGGGTTTCGCAGGAGGATTCCACCACGCTTTAACCTACCCCGAAGGAATGGTGCGTTACCTGGGACTCGCACAAACTCAGCCGAGGAATTGAATACCTAAATAAAAGTTTCACCATGATTTGAACTCGCTCTTCAGGCCAATTGCCCCAACTTCCAAGACCCGACCTCGTATGATCAACCACCATGGTCGCAGAACGCCGCCGGTGGACGCCCGCCGAGGACGCCCTCCTCCGCCAGGAGGTGGGCTTACAAGAACAGAAAACGATGTAGGTGTCTCTTCTTCCAGCGGGACTCGGGACTCCGGACGCGGCTACAGTCAGAATGAAGGACGAAGGATGAACTAACTAGCCAACGCTGACAGCCCCCACCGGGCCCTCCCATCGCATTGACTGGAACGCAATCGCCACGAAAATCCCCGGCCGCAGCAACAAGGACTGTCGGAAGCGGTTCCATAACCAGTTTGCCGGCTGTGTCAGGAAGGTACGCAGCCCGGTGGAAATCAATTCCACCGATGGAGGGGCGCTGTGGTGCTGTGCTGATTGGGCAGGGCCCCTGGAGCCAGGAGGAAGATGCTCGTCTCCGACTGTTGGTGCGGAAGTACCGCTGCAACTGGGCGTTGATTGCGCAACGGATGGATACGAGGACCGCGGATCGTAGGTGATCGCTGGCGGCGCTGGAGACAATAGGCTAATGGGCATCTGATCGTGGTCGTGTAGAATGTTCCAAACGGTGGCATCACGGACTCGATCCCGAGTTAGATCGCCGGCCGTGGACCGATGCAGAGGTAGGATCGTCCTCATCGTACTACGAAAGAATTGACGATAACTGACGAGAACTGACATGGCCAGAATCAAATGCTTCTCTCTGCAGTCAAAACCCACGGCACAACCTGGAAATACATCCAGCGCGGATACTTCCCCGCCCGTTCAGCAAACAATATCAAGAACCAGTAAGACGGACAACCCCTGGAAGGATCAGGATCGAGATCTAACTAACTCGCCAAGATTCACCATTTTGAGCCGACACCAGCGGGGCGCCAGCGCCAGCTCGACCTCTAGCGACGTTTCGACAAGGGCCTCCTCGGTGAATCCCTCCGTGGCACGGAGTACGATGGACGCCGCCACTCCCGAGCAGGATCAGGATCTCTGCATGGACCAGTTTCTGCAGGTGTTGCCGGTTGAGGAGTCTCTACCCCTGCCGGAGAGAGCTCTCAATACATCGATAATGGCCCGGGACAAGGAGATTTGCCACTGGGGAAGTGCGGAGGGTTTGGGCCATCTACATGCCAAGAGCAGATTCCGCATCCAGAGAATCTACTGCTAGACCCGGGCCTTCAGATCGGTGCGGATTTGAACACGGGGCTGGCGTCTTGGACTGACGAGGCTCCTTTGCTGGAGAGCGATCGAGGAGAGTCCTCGTCGCATGCCCGACATGCTATGGCTGCGTCTGATTCGGGCGTATCGGGCGAGCTGCCGAATGACGGGGGTTCTCGAATCACAATTACAGTCGAGGGAGCGACGCCCGACACCATCTTGACGGTGATGAAGATCCTGTTCGAGTCCAATGCTCGGGTGGAGTTTCAGCGTGGACAGATAGATTCATAGACTTGGCTTTTGGCATTGAAGAAAACTGGAAGACGACTATGCAGTCTTAGACAACAATCTATTCATCTACAATCCTATGTATCAGTCTTGAATACAGCTGAAATGGAAAAATCGGTCACGGCCTTAAAACATATCTCCCAGGTTATCCGTAGAGCACACGGCCTGGATAGTCACCCGGCGATGGGAGGAAGCCGGCCGTGACGCATTGCGTGAGATGGTTGACCCCGGTGGCGTAACCGGCGCCGAGGGGTACAAACCTGCACTGAAATCGTAGTGTTCATTGATGGAAGACGGGAAAGGAAAGCCCACAGACTCGGACACGAGGTCGCCCGAGGGCATTGGTGAGATCGAGGGCAGCGTATCTATGAATCCCCCGTCGGACCCGTACACCAGATCCATCTCACTGTCCAGGTCGAGCATCTCGTCAAAGTCGAGGGATTGCCGACCGCTGGGATCGACTCGCTTTGCAGCCTGCGCTGAAGGAGGTGATATCGATTCTTTGCGGAAAGACTGCTCCTCCGGGGGAAGTATAGGGATACGATCTGTTGCCAGCAATGACCGTACTGCTCTACTCCGTGGACGAGGAGCTCATCCTGAATCACGCATGTATTAGCAATCGGAATTTTTCGAGGAAAATAGCATTTACCTCCTCCGCGGTCCATGGACTGTGATCGATCTCCGGGTTGAGTGCGTGCATCCACCGTTTGGAACACTGGTCCGGCAGTCTGGTACCCACGACAGAAGCCACGACGGCCCATTTGGCGCCATGATGCTGAACAGCCTTCCCCAGGCGTTCGTCCTCGTCTTCCGTCCACGGTCCCTTGTTGACTTTGGTCGCGGTGGTCCCATACCAACGCTTGCGACAGTCTTTGTTGGTCCGGCCAGGCAGGAAGGATGCGATCTCGTGCCAGCTCACGGCGCCCTGTGTCTGTGCTACACTTCCTGTCAGCTTCATCCGAGATTAGTGTGTTTCTGGCGCACCTTTCTCGACCTCCCGTCGTAAGACTGTATCTTCTTCTGCGGTCCAGCTCCGGCGAGGACGGGTCATAGTCGACATTGAGACAGCACAACAAGTAGAGGTGTCTAGAATGGTATACAGACGGATATGGGTATGAACAACGGTCCCCGGCTTTATGCTGCCTGATCGAGGCTCTACAGGCGATCTGTCGGCCTCGCACGTGCCCGGGACATGATGAGAACGCTCAGCCGAAGCAACTGCCTGCATGCAGCCTGCAGGACGCACCAAACAGGTGGCAAATAACGAAGCCAACAAGCGACGAACCAACCACGTACGGCATGATCGCTGCACCCATGTAGACAGCAGGGTTGCTGTCATCGTATCGACTAGGAGAGGTTTGATGCGGAAACCGCGCCGTTTCCCTGCGAAGTGGAGCCGCCGGGGCTTATTTGCTCGGATCTCGACCCCAGCAACAAGGGTCGTGCTAGCCTGTCTATCGTAAGATTGCAGAAGGTTCAAAGGCATGACATCCGATCAACACGGGGCCTCCCGTGCACCGACTGAGGCGTGAAGAACCTTTTGGCTAAATTAGCCTTGCCGCGTCGACCGTGATGGTCCGGCCCTATCGCTCGGGGATTTCAGCCCTCCAGCTTTGGTCCCGCATGATGGCTGAGGCTTATTCCAGGGGCCCTTAGAACATGTCCAATTAGAGGGCCATCGTGCTCGCCAACACTTGTCGGCCCTGGTTTGATGTTGCATCTGAAGGATCGGTTCTAACCCACCTAGGCTGCCGAACCAGCGTTCGTTCTGATTAAGATGAAGCCAATACGAGTGCCCTGTAATGAGGAGGATGGGCTAGAGCGACTCACCGAGATACATCCAGGGAAGATACGTACCAGGGAAGGGAAGGCGGCCGTATTGCACCGGGTCGGGGTTGGAAAGGTGGTCTATTGTTAGTGTACCATTTACTGAGAAGGTTCTAGTCGGTTGACACCTGCATAGCTGAGCTGACCTAATTGCCTCAAAGGCTAGTCCTTTGCCCTGAGCCTCGGCTATAGTGCAATGGCTCGATGGACCAGGCGACAGCAGATTCCGATGTCGATTCGATCGATGCGCTTCCAGGCAGTCCTAGTGTCGGTTAGCAGATACACTCGCAAAAGTACTAGTTGACAAGAGTTGGCACTAAGAGAGCCAATTTTAGCAACTGACGAGCCTGGTAGCCTGTTTCGGTTCCTCATGTCTGCCTGTCATCGTAAACAATACAGGGGAACGAGGGCTGTGTCGAGCGGTATCCAACAATTCACCTCTCCAGCCAACACAGATGGCTGAGATGACTCGAAGGATGACTCGGTGTTCTGTTCGACTCAGAGCATCCCGTTAACCCTTTAAATGCGGTCGAGAGTGTAGATGGTGAATTGTGTTGTACAACATATCACCCCTGCATGCGATCGACCATGCACACAATCGCACACTTGAAGATCCTCCTGTGGCTACTGGGGTCATTGCTGGTCCTGGGTAACCCGATCTTTCCCCGGGATGAAACGTCGCATGGGTACCCCTTCACGGTCGATACAAACTTCTATGATAACATCCCGGACACCCAAGTCGTCCGCGAGTACTGGTTCGACATTGTCAACACGACGGCCGCGCCGGACGGAGTCGAACGGCCGGTGCTGCTAGTGAATGGCCAATTCCCAGGGCCAGCCATCGAGGCCAACTGGGGTGATACAGTCAAGGTGCACGTCACCAACCGGATGCAGAATAACGGCACCGCCTTGCACTTCCATGGCATTCGACAACTGCACAACAACCAGATGGACGGAGTGGCGTCCCTGACTCAATGTCCCGTCGCCCCTGGCCATAGCTACACATATGTATGGCGTGCGGAACAGTACGGCTCCAGCTGGTATCATTCGCACTTCTCACTGCAAGCATGGGAGGGCGTCTACGGGCCGATTGTGATCCACGGGCCTGCCACGGCGGAGTACGACGAGGACCTGGGCGTGGTCTTCCTGAGTGACTGGGCCCATCAGACAATCGACGAGATGTATCAGAGTCAGCTGGAGACGTACGGCACACCACAGATGCAGGGCGGATTGCTCAACGGAACGAACGTCTGGGTAGAGCCGGACGGCACGACGGTGGGCCGTCGCTTTGAAACCCTCTTCAAACCCGGGAAGAGATATCGCATCCGGCTCGTCAATGCCGCCATGCACACGCATTCAAGTTCTCGATTGACGGGCACGAACTCACGGTCATTGCCAATGACTTTGTCCCGCTCGTGCCGTTCAGCACCAAGGTCGTCCCCATCGGCATGGGCCAGCGCTACGATATCATCGTCACCGCGGATCAACCGCGAGAGAACTACTGGATGCGGGCCGTCCCGCAGACCTTTTGCAGCAACAACACCAACGGGGACAATATCAAAGGCATTGTCCGGTATGATGGTGCGAAAGAGACCGATCCGACGTCGTCTCAATGGGACTATGGGGACGATGTACAATGCGAGGACTTTCCCATGTCCCAGCTCGTGCCGCGTCTGGCACTCGACGTTGACCTCAAGCAAAACACCACGTTTGTGACGTCGCCGGCTGCCGTGGACGCCGTCGGCGACCCGACGCTCTATCTTTGGACGCTTGGTGAGAACGCCTTCAATGTCTCGTGGCAGGACCCGACCCTCCGACAGACGCAACGGCCGGGCAAAATTGAGTGGACGCCCGGACAAGGCGTGGTTGAAGTGGACAAGGCCAACAACAATGGGTCGTCTTCGTCATCCAGACGTATATCCAGGCGCCGCATCCCATTCATCTCACGGTACGAATCCTGACAGTTACCCAGAAGTGCATGCAGTACTGACAATGAGTAGGACACGACTTTTTCGTCCTTGCCCAGGGTCTCGGAACCTATGACGCGCGCAATGTCACCTTGCAGACCAAGAACCCTCCCCGGAAGGACACGGCCATGCTGCCCTCGCAAAACGATGGTGGAGGGTATCTGGTGCTCGCGTTTCGAGCAGACAATCCCGGTGTATGGCTGATGCACTGCCATGTTGGCTTCCATGCGACAGAAGGGTTTGCGCAGCAGATCGTCGAGCGACGGGGGAATTCCAGGAGTTTTTGGACCGGGGCACATTAGAGCGGACATGTCAGGCGTGGAAACAATATGCGCGCCGGAACCCACACGGTGTGCAGTATACGGGAATCCATGGGCCTTTCGACTCGGGGGTTTAATCATGTACTTTAGAGCTAAGATAGATATCTAGAGGGGTGTCGTATCTTCAGGTGTACTTGCTGGATACTCGGGTGGGCTTGGCACTGCTGACTAAGGACCGCCGGTTACCGAATCCGTCGGCAGGTAAACATTGACGTTCGACATCACATCATTTCCTTCTTCACTTCCTTCACTTCCTTCACTTCCACTCCACCCTTCGCTGTCGTCATCCTCCACCCTTAAGTATCGCCACTCATATTTCATACTTCCCATTCCTCTTTCTACGTCCCTTTCTTCCTCCGCCCACTCCTCACTTACATTTCTTGCACAATGGCGGTTCGCCGCTCCGCCCGCCTGCGCAGTCGACAGGCGTCCGAGGTAAGAGCTGCACCACTGTCTCTGTTTATCTTCCTTGTCGCGTTCACACGAGCCCTTGCGTCTGCATCATGAGCTGACCCTCGCTTCCCATCACCTAGGAATCGCTGCCGCCCTCGGACCCCGTGCCCAACAACCACGATAACAACAACAACAATCATCCCTCCCACGAGAATAAGAACAGCCTCCCCACCGTCATGGAACGTGACGAAAACCCGATAGTTCATGCGCCCCTGCTCCTACGCACAGCCCTTCTTCTACAAAGCCCGCCCTCCAGACTCCCGCCAGGTCAATTCCTGTCAAGTCAACGCCTGTCAAGTCAACTCCCGTCAAGTCAACTCCCGTCACGTCCACGCCCGCCCACAAGAGGAAAACCCCCGCCACGAAAACTCCACCAGGACTCCCACCAGTGTGGTGACCCGCCGTCCCATCAGGAGATGCACCCCAGCAAGGTCCATCAGAGCACTACCAAGCAAGCTGATTCGGGTCTGATCCTGGGCTTCAATTCCATCCCCAAGGATTCCGAAGGCAACGTGGTCAAGGACTCGCTTGTGCAGAATACCCCGACCAAGATGAAGCCGTCGCCCGCCCCCACCAACTACGGCACTCCCGGTTTTGAATTCAAGTTTGCTTGTCAAGAGTCGCAACTCAGCGATGAAGCCAAGAAGCTCATGGAGAGTGTGCGCGAGGATGTCGCGAAGATCAAGGCGCAAATGATCCAACAGCAGGGGGATCTCTCGCCACAGAAGCAGAATGAGCTGCAGCAGGCCGTGGAGCGCCGAATCGCGCAACCCAAGGGCAAGGCCAGTCGCTTCAGTGATGTCCACATGGCCGAGTTCAAAAAGATGGATTCCATTGCCGGTCACGCGTCGGCCTTCCGTGCCACTCCTGGTCGCTTCCAGCCGGTCGAAAAGACCCTCAAAACGCACCAATTCGAAGGCGCATCTGGATGGATCTGACAACCAGACTCCGTCCCCGATCAAGTCGCCAGTCAGGCCCTCGGCTCCCACACCGAATGCGGCGAGTACCAAGCGCGCGAAGCATGACAGATGGATGACATTTCCACGCGTCGTCCTGTCGATCGCACTCCCAAGCCGGTGCATTCGCGCCCTCGGCCGGGAGTCCGTAGTTCCTTGATGACGCCCACTCGCGCGTCTGCAGCACGGACTACATCATTCAGTGTCAAGCCCCAGAGAACCAGCATGCTGCCTTCGCTGGCGCGGTCTCCTGCGGCGAAGCCATCTGCCATCCCGCGCACGCCACAGACAGAATTCAACCCGCGTCTTAAGAGCAACATCCCCACTCTGGGTAACCTCAAATCGATCCTCCGCCGTCATCAGCCCCTATTCTCCGCGATCCTGCCAAGATCGCTGCCGGGACTCATCAAACGGCGCCCGACTTCAGTCCCAGCGCGTTGCTCAAACCACCCCGCGAAGCCTCCACCGAACCCGCACAGACACCTTCGCCCAGGAAACACGTTGAGTTCGCCTCAAACACTGATACCGATACCCAAATGGATGATGCCCCCGCGTCTCCTCTCCTTCTAAGATCCCCATGGCTCCCGCCCCTTCTCGGACATCTCTTACCCGACCCTCCCTACTTTGACTCCCGAAAAGTCCATTGCGAAGTCTACTGGTGAGGCAACGACCCCAACTGTCCGAGCCGTTCGTCCTTCCGAGGTCCCAGCAAACAACTCTTCTCTTCCTGAAGTCCCTGGCGTTCCTCATGGCATCGGGCACAAGAAGCGACACCGTGAAGCCGCCGAGGGCCAACCCGACGCTGAGAATGTTCCCCCGCGGACCCGACTTCCGAAGCACGCAGCGTGAAGAGAGTCAAACTCAACTCTCCGGCTCCCTCTAAGATGCCGACTTCTAGTCCTATCAAGGCTCGCTCGCAGACTCCTTCTCGGTCGGGTTCCCTCCTCAGCCGTTCTCGTACTCCAGCAAGCGTGCGCGAAAAGAGCCGGGGTGCACTTAGCGTCAGTCGCTGAACATGCTGGCTCAGCCTAAGAACCGCCCCTAGGTCGATCTCTCCATACCATCAAACTACCATACATGACTTGCATTTACGAGAGTTCGGGCCGCCATACAAACTGCTTTCTGCTTTTCTCCCCGTTGAGCCTTTTTTACTACAATGTTTCCCGTGGATGAGAACGTCTACACTTTTCCATTTTACTTTTGCTCGTACATTTCTCACAGACCACCACGGCTCCGGTCGTCTCGTGTACTTATGATCTATGATTTGGTCTTTGGTCTGGCTTGCCTGCGTGCTTTTTTTTTCATCAGACTGGGGTTTTCATGCGTGTCGCAGGTAGGCGCTTGGATGCATCCGGTATGCAACATATGGCGTTTTCTTTCGTCCGATCTCGTTCTGTTCTTGGTTTCCATTGAAAGTTTGAATGTCAAGATACATCACTGTTATTAACTGGTTCTGTTTATTGAATGGTTGATTGTTTAATAAATTGGTACATGAAATGGACCACGCTCAGGCCTGCCGGGCTTGGTCTTCTTGATTAAGTAGTATCTGTCAGTTTCGAGCTGTACATCATACCTCGCAAGTACTTTGCGAGATCGACTTCTTCGCGCCCATCGTTCCTCGACATAGCTACCACGGGAGATAGATAGGAACTTGTTTAGATCTACGAGAAAAGACGACCCCATCATCATGAAAAAAATAAGATCAAGTCTATGTTCATTGCTCCGAGGCATTCGTTCAAATCCATGTTATGCAGAGGAGAGATCAAATCAAGCAAAGTTCCACTCCGTCCCATTCCATTCCATCCATCCATCCCATCCGTCGCTTTGATTTATCCATCAATTGAGTCGCAAGCAGAAGCAAAGCAAAGCAAGCGCATTAATTCAAAGCATATAAAGGCAAAGAAAATCAGGAAGAAGATTGATAAAGCAACCTGTATGGGAACGCCAGAGACATCCAGTCCAGAATGGACAACCGTGGTGATTGGACATAGCAAGTAGAAATAAGAGTTGTGTAACGTAAAAGACATGAAGAAGATAAAGGGGTAACATGATCAAAAAAAGGGTCCGATCTAAACGCCGGTTTTGCGCCAGATTTCTCCCGTCCGTGGGTCTAGGTAGTACAAAATTTTTGGGTAGAAGGGGTGATGGTTCGTAGGTGTATGAGGGTATGACAGGGGAGAGCGGAATTAAGTAGGCAAGGTGAGGGGGTGTGTTGATTTAGTTTCAACTTTTTCATAGTCTCCAGGAAAGAGTCAAGATTGTACTCTTCCTGTATTGGCGGTCGTCCCAGAGTTCGCCAAGATCGTCTAGCCAGCCCTTCTTGCCCTTTTCTTTGACTTCGCCGTCGATGTCGACCATGTCGACTTCGTTGCCGGCCGCGTGCTCGTTGGGCTTCTCAGCGTTCTCGGCTGTTTCGCCTAGATTGAAGAGGTCGAGGAGTTGGTCCGTGTCCATTGTATTTAGGCCGGCGTTTTGTTGATTGACCACTGTGGAGGCGACATCGATCTTGAATCGTTGTAGACTAGAAGGTGGGTTAGTATAAGGTTTTCTTGTTACTAGAGGGCAAGGAATGGCTCACTTCAGGATCTTCTCTTCCAGAGTACCTCTGGTGATCAATCGGTAGACGTTGACGACCTTCTTTTGACCGATACGGTGAGCGCGATCCATGGCTTGGATATCCTTCTGGGGATTCCAGTCGTGCTCCACGAAGATGACGGTGTCGGCACCCGTAAGGTTCAGACCCAGACCACCAACGCTAGTAGTCAAAAGCAACACGTCGTAACTCGGGTCGGTGTTGAACGGTTGACGATGTCCTGACGCTTGGTAGCTTCGACCCCACCGTCCAGACGGAGGTACTGGACGGATGGAAGAAGCTTCTTCAACACTTCGCTTTGCACAATATCCAGCATCTCCTTCATCTGGCAGAAGACCAGTGCACGGTGCGGGCTCACATAGCTGGCGCCAGTGCCGAGATCGCCCTCGCTAGGTGGATCGACACCGATACCGCAGTCGAGTAGCAGATCGCGCAGAGCGGAGAGCTTCGGTGCGTGAGACACATCCCGAATGTACGAGTTCTTGTCGTGCAGGTACTTTTGCACCTCGTCGTATTGCTTGTGGCCATCCTTGACGACCAGGGCGGGGGAGTTGCACAGACGACGCATGTACTGCAAGGCTTGGAAGATGTGCTCTTTGTCGGATTTCTCGGAGCTTCCCATCTTGTTCGCGAGTTGCTTCTGCTCCTTCTTGGTGAAATCTTCGAAGAGCTTCTTCTGGAGGTCACTGGGGTCACAATAGTAGTTCTGAATGATCTTCGGTGGCAGGTCGTTCAGAACCTCTTCCTTCAGACGGCGGAGCAGGAAGGGAAGAACCTGCTTGTGCAGGGCTTCGATGGCCAACGCCCCGCTTCTTGCTCCTTCGACGATGACTTGCTGAAGCGACTGGCAGCAATGGGCTTGGCGAAGCGGTCCAAGAATACCTTCTCTGTACCGAGGAAGCCGGGCATCAGGAAGTCAAACAGGGACCACAGCTCGAGGACGTTGTTCTGGATAGGGGTACCCGAGAGATCAGTCGGTGGTTACTGACGACACGTTTGACAGCTGAGTGACCTTCGCTTTAGGGTTCTTGATCAGGTGGCCCTCGTCAAGAACGCAGTAGTTCCAGCTGATCGGCCTCAGTGTTTCACTATCATTGCGACAGATATCGTAGGAGGTCACAACGATGTCAGCATCCGCAAGGTCGCCCTTCAATTTCGAGCGCTCCGCGGGAGGTCCAACGTAAGCGACACTCTTGAGGAATGGCGCATACTGTTTGATTTCCTGCTGCCAATGTCCCGAAAGGGAGGGCGGGCAGACAATCAAGACGGAAGCTTGCGAACTTCTGGCGCCTGCGTCTCTCAAACTCTTCGGCGCGCATGTGGTGATCGCTTGCAACAATACAGATCGTCTGAAGGGTTTTTCCGAGACCCATGTCGTCACAGAGAATGCCGTGGAGGTTATAGCGGTTAAGGAAAGCCAGCCAGTTGACACCCTCCTGCTGGTAAGGTCGGAGTTCCGCCTTGATAGAGACAGGAAGCTTGAACTCTTCCACTTTTCGGACATCCAGCATCTGCGACATGAATTTCCTCTCCCGCTCTCGTCCCTTGAGGAGCTCCTCGGAAAGACCAGGCGGGTCCGGGATACCCGCTTCTAATGGAACGAGCTTGACCAGGGTCGCAAATGAAGTGGTAGCAAGAAGTCTGACGTCGTTGTCGGAATCACTCATCCTTCCAAGAAAGGCCACAACAAGAAGATAACGTATGGCAGGATGCCGTCCTCCATCACATGGATGAGATGGTAAATACATTCAACGGCTCCTTGCCGGTGGTGCACATCCAGTGCATTGTTGATGGAGGGTAGGACCTTCTCCACCAGCATGGTCATGCCTCAACAGTGATCACACTGCAGATGGTGGCAAAGCACTTAGCTGCGGCATATCTGATCACAGACAATCTGCACTGAAGAGCCTTGATGATGAGAGGCATAAGACCGATGACCCAGGAGTGGAGACCAGGATCGAACTTGGGAGGAGGGCACGAAGGTGGAAAGTCCATCCACAACTTCCTGGCCCAGGTCGTTTTCGGCATCCACGATATTCGAGGGAAGCTCATCGCCACTTAAAGCGTCCTTGAGAGGTCTCTCTACTAGTGTCGCAAGGTTAGGGACCTTCTCCAGAAGATCTGCACAAATTTGACGGCCAGCTGCTCGAGAGCATCTTTAGAACCCCGGCGCATGAATCCTGGCCTCTTTGGCCTCCCTCTCGAACTTGGCGCATCCTGGTGATCGCGGCGGTCTTCCTCCTTGTGAAGAGACAGGATAGATTTCCCAGACTGGCATTGTGATGGAATTCAGGGGTTTCAGAAGTATCCACACAACAAAATTTGACGAGGTTGCCAATGACTTTGTCGACAGTCCGCGCTTTGCTGCTTTGGTGTAGTACTCAACCAGGCTTGATACAGCAGTGGCAGAGCGTTGCTGAAGTTCAGCGTTCTCCTCCTTCTTGATGAGCTGTCCATCATGCCCTTGATGATGTGGCTAGGCTTCTTAGGGATGTCGTCCAAAGCAACTAACGCGCCCGCGGCTGCGGCCCGGATACGCAGATCACGCTGGTCCCGAACATTCCTGGCTTCTTGGATGGAGCTTTCGGCAGTTGCGCGAGTGTCATTCAAAACTTGCAGAGCTGTGATGCGTTGAGCGGGCGAAAGGTTCGCCTTCAGTCGATCAAAGTCGGGACCGATGACTTTCTCCGCATCCGCCAAGGAAAATGCTGAAGGACCGGCTCCATCGTCCCCCTGAACAACCACAGCAAGAACTGGCAGCCGACCGGGATTGACACTAGCATGATCTCGGAAGGTGTTGAGTAGCGAGTGACACTGTGCCCGAGCGACATGAGGTAGCAAGCAATATCGCTATACCACAACGGGCGATCCTTTTCGATAATCGGCCGCAATTGTGCGCACAGTTCTGGGGCATATTTGCCCCCAGGGCCAGCTGACCTTGCATACTCTTCCATGATCATCGCTGCCGAGAGTTGTGATGTCGATGCCGCGGCTCCCAGACCCTTCAAGATAGTGCCCCACAGGCTCGATAATCCATTCTTGTCCCAAAGATGGAGGAGTTGACCAAGTGCCTTGGCAGCGTGTATCTTGGACCTAAGCATGGTATCTGCACCGACCAAGTCAATGTCGCCCTGAAGCATATGGCCATCAACATTGTGGATGGAGGAGGGAGGTGGCACCTCCTTTTTCTCTGCTTTCCGCACGCTTCTTGGCCCCTCAGATGCCGCGTTGGCTGAGTTTGGCGACGACTTCGCAGGAGCAGATGCACTGGATGGGAATGGCACTCCCGATGGTTTGATGAAGAGAGATGCCTCCATAGGAATAGGGTATCTGGAACGCCAAAGGGTTGCATGCCCAATGCGATAAGAGGCTCGATATGGGGTAGCAAGTTGGAATCTTGTTTGAACCATCCACGATGCTCCAGAGCGTCCAACAGTTCTGACCACACTTGGAGAGACAGCTTCAAAACACCCTCGTTCCGCTCCACAAGCAGGTTTTGGAAAATCAGGCGTACAGCGCGGCCATTGACCCACTCATGGTGCCTTCGCCTTCGAGCTGCAAGAAGGTCATGAGAGCGCGAAGCACTGCAGACCGCACGCTGGTGATCGTATGTCGTAGGAAGGGATACAGGCGAGGTACAAGGTTGCCAAACGAGGATTCCGGATCCTGTGCTGCGTTGGTCTTCATAGCATCGAGAACTTCTTGATATGTGCACAACTTGGCTAGGAGATCCATAACCGAGCCGGTACTGGCGCTGAGGTCGTCCTGCAAGTTCGAAAGGCAGTCCCAGACGATGTTCATCAGGGGGCCCAGCGTGGCCTGCCGGGATGTGACAAACTCGCCAGCGATGGGGACAAGAGTGGCCGCACTCACGGAACGTACGTCATCATCGAAATCTCCGAGACCCTTCATGACTGCTTCAAGGACACCATCCATGAGTTTCTCATCTTTGATGAGTAGATCTTTCCGTACCGCCACCAGGTATCGAAGCCCGATCATACCACCGTGGCATACCTCCCACACGGGACGCTCTAGGCCCAGATCGGTTTGCATGATGATCTGATAAAGACAGCGATAAACGCAACGACGGATCGTGAGGGGAGCTGAGAAAGGAGAGCACCGAGTGTCTGGCCTACGGTCTCGCGAATAGGCGCGACCACGTTGTCGGAAATGTAGTCACCGAAACGATCGAGCATGAGCACACAGATTAGGCGACAGGCGAGATCGTCCAACCATTTGCGATTCAAGGCGTTGTTCTCTGCTCGGGTCTTGCCCCTGATACGGCCCGCACCGGCGCCCTGGACGCGAACCACCTCCCGGATTGCCATCGCAGCACCATGGCGGACTTCCCAGTTTGGATCAAAGATGTCCACTGTGAGGAAATCACACATATGCTCAAAGGGCCATACTTGACTGGGCCGTCGTCAGGGATATCGGGCTGAATGAGAGCTTTTCCGGAGCAATTTCGCCCTTAAATTCGGTAACAATCTTTGAGTCGTCATCACTCGCCGAGCGATCGAGCGAGAAATAATCCGGCTTGGCGTCTCCGTTGCGCTCTTCCCGTTTTCCGTCTTGATCGGATGCGGAGTCGCTGCCGCCGGCGTCGCTGGTGTCGTGACATTCTCCGAGGGCCGTCGAGAGGATATATCGACCACACGCACTTTGTTGGCGCCCATCTTTGCACTCTGCTTGTTCTTTCGTTTTAAACTGGTTCAGCTGCGCTTGCTTAGGCCCGGCTCGTCCATTGGGCGTTTCGCATGGAGATGCTCGAGGCGCGGCAGCCGCAGCCGCAGCAGCGCTGTGATGGTTATTATTCGAGCCACGAGGGGGTTCCTCCTTGTGCTTCAAAACCATATCGCTTTCGTCGATGAGATCTTCTTCGATATATTCGCCGGCAAAGCCGAGTCGGGAAGGTAGGGTCTTTTTCTGGTGCTCAAGTCGCGAAGCCGGATCCATGTTGGCCAGCGCATATTCATGTTCTTTGGTTCCACTTCCAAGGAGCCTCTTGCCATACTTGAGAATGGAAGTCAGATCGAGCCGATCGAGCTGGAGCAAGGCGTTTTCTGGAGTCGACTCTTCTTCAGACTTGATCTCGACTTCTCCAACATCATCATCGTCAGCCTTCTTGATGACCTCGCCATCCTCTTCGTTCGGGTCGAAAAGGTCAGCATTGGTGACAATGAGGCCGATGGCCTTGGCGGCTGCCGTGCGCGTTTCCATGATTTGGACTTCAGATAGGGCAGGATGCGACCCAGTAGATTGAACAGCTCATCAGGATGTTGCTTCTGCACGTCCGCAAGCTGTTGTGCCGCGGTGTTGCGAATGAGCTGTGTGCTGCCTGTCTCCAGTAACCTGTGATTGGTCAGTATGTGAGAGCAAGGAAAGATGTCATGTGGTACTCACGTGACCAAGCGGTCGAGTCTAGGCGAAAACGGTTAGCGTGACGTCCGCAAACGGGGGCAAAGACGCAGCCAAAAAGTATAGTGAGAGATACATACCTGGAAGTCATGGTGGGCAGTCGCCGTGTGATGCGGTGGGAGAGAGAGGTGGGGGTGGAAATGAGGTGAGAGCGATCTTAAATGGGAGAGGGAAAGTGTCAGGTTGAAGTGAATAGGTCGGCCCTCCGCTCCCAGTTGGTGAGGCAAGTATAGAAAGAGCTGGGGAGCACCACGGAGTGACTGCAGGTTGGCGCAGGTACCAGATACGTACGGATACAAAACCGTTACACCCGCGACACCGCCATGAACGGGAGACGCGAAGCGACAGTCGGTACGGTACGGTAAGTCGCAGACGGCGATCGATCCCGGAAGAGTGGAGATGGGTTGAAGAATGGGGAGGTGATCGCACGAGAAATTATTCGGGAGAGGGTCGTAAAATCAATCGATGACGAGGGACCGAGGGCGAGTGAATTAGAGATGGGGGTGAATAGTCGTGATAGTGAATAGAACAAAAATCGTAATATAATAAAACAACCGA
This sequence comes from Aspergillus micronesiensis, assembly GCA_039763685.1. Lineage (NCBI taxonomy): Eukaryota > Fungi > Ascomycota > Eurotiomycetes > Eurotiales > Aspergillaceae > Aspergillus > Aspergillus micronesiensis. The sequence continues at coordinate 145,092 of JASHHO010000011.1, forward strand.
CACGAAGAGAAATAAAGAAAAAAAGTCGAAAACGAAACTAGACCCCAAACACATTACCAGAAACCAGGAGGTGCGGGTGGAGGAGCAGGTCGCGAAGGGGACGGGACGTACGACCAGCAACGGAAGGCGAGTAAGTAGCATCAACAACCAGCTCGAGGTCACGCAGCCTGTTTATATCATTGGGGGCTGCTTTGCCTGGCGCGCCGACCCATGCTTGGGCCCTGCGCGCTAGGCCCCCTGCGGTTAGCCCGCCCCCACGACCTGCAAAGGTTTTCGGCAGTCACGTGATTGCCGCGATCGACGGCCGCGAAATTACGGGCCATCGCGGCCATCAGGAGGATCGCTCTGCTGGGATGCGGCGGAATCATCGTCATCGTCATCAGCTTCCGTCAAAGGGGAGTCAGCGGCCTCGCACCGTGATTCCGGTCGCGCCATGACTCACTGCACCATCCATCTACCCAGGACAAGCCCACCAGCTTGACCAGCTTCCTCGGTCCCTCCATCACATAGTCCTATGTACAGCGTAGATCCAACCACTCCCAGCCATGACGCTGGTCTCGTTAATCCCCGATATAAACATGCCAAGAAATGCCAGATGGCCTCAGGAGGACTCGAGGATTCTTCACTGCCGCCTGCACCTGTCCCGAGTCATGTTAGGTTTCACCTTTCCTCGCATTGTTTGTGACCTGCCGTGTCTGCCTGAGGCGCCCAGAGATCACGTCCAGCCTGGACAACGCTCCAATCAGATAGGTTCTATTTTATATGTCAACCACACTATATCGAACGACTAGTCCGTTGGACCCCCAGCTATTATCTGTCCATTACTTTAAATAAACATCCGCAGAGTAGATACATAGCGACCTTCCTAATGTGTGCCCCGGGGCACGCTTTGTCCAACGTCGCCGTCAATAATCCCACCACCAAGATTCATTGTCCCCACGGGCCTCCCGGAGCTGCCCTATGACATGCGTTGGATATCGCCTTACTCCAAATTTTGCGCGTCATCCATGTCCGTGTACTATGTTGTCTTGCGCGTGAAGAACAATTTCAACAATATAAAAGTACCCTCTTTTGCCTTGAGTTCGTTATTGCGCTCTGGTGAATCAGCGAAATAGTCGTATAACAGACGCCTTTGCTACGAAAATAGAGAGAATGTACCTTGCTCAACCGACCCCACCAAAATTATATCCCTCAGCAAGAACCACATTATTCAAACAGTTTTGTCCATTTCTATACAGTGGAGGACTCCCGGATGGTAACAGAAAAGTATGACGGAAGTATGAGGAAAACACCAAACACAGAACAGCACTCGTGAACCACAACCCCCGATCAAGACTTCGACAGCACCGCCGCCGTCTCCTCTTCTTTCCCTAGTAGTCCCAGACTGCGGATCTGCTCGGCCTTGGGGGCGTTCTCGCGGGGGTGGGCGGCTTCAGCCTTGCGGAAGGCAGCCTGCATCTTCATCGTGCGGAGAGCCTGTGGACATCAAAGTCATGTTAGCCATTGTGATCGTGGAAGTTCATATTCCCCTCTAAACGATTGTTGAATCATCCGGGACACAGCATAACGCACCTCCTTCTTGTGGTGAAGGCACTCGTGGTAATCCTCCAGAGCGGGCATGCACTTCTTCTTGCCGGCCTCACCCTCTCCGGAGTTGACAACGTAACAACCGAGGACTTCCTGCCAGAAGCCGTAGCAGCGGGAGGGACCTATAATCGAGCAGCAATCGTTAGCCGGGGGTGTCCGTCGGGGAAGTGGCACCGTGTCGCAAGTGAAAAAGATGACCCTGCGAGCCACCTGCGCCAGTCGGAGTCGAAAGATGTCATGCGACACCATGAGAGGAGCACGTACCGCCATTGAGACCGAAGCCGGAAGCCATTGTGTAGGAGCGTGGTGGATTGGAGGTGGGAATCGAGGGGAGAGGCACAGGGTGAAGGAAGGCGGAGGTGAGGATGAGGTTCTGCGTCCTGAGGCACGCATTCCCATTCGCCGCTTCCGCCCGGAGTGGCCCGTGCACCGCGGGCTCCATTGACGTCGCCAAACACATCACCCTCTGCACTCCCGGCCAGCTGACTGCCTCTGCCTCCTCTTCTTGCCGGATTCCAGCTGCCTGTTTGTTCCATGTCATGGCGGCGATCGCGGGCCTGTCCGGTGCCCACGCCATCCTGTTGGCCACCCATCTCTGCGCCAGCGGGAACGTGTCCCATCTCCCTCAGCTCCAAGCCCGCTATCCGCGCTGGTTACCCCTCGAACGAGTCCTGCGTATCCTCCTAACCTACCTCCCAGAGAGCACTCCACCTCAGGAGTATACTCCGGTGCTTCGAGAACTATTTGAGGGGGCGACCGACCACGCAGAAGCCGGCGAGATTGACCTGTCTGCTATCAAGGACCTCCCCGAGCCAGCGGCGCGGAAACGTGTACGGAAACTCCGTCTCCTGCCGCTGAAGTACCCCGACGACGAAGATACACAAGACCCTTCAGACCTCCTGACTCAGTTCCTCATTCACCGGGCGCATCGCATCGACTCCGAAACTAGTCTTCAGCCGTTGATCCTCGACCTTCTCCTACCCTTCTACGAACGCTCGACCACTCTGCGAACATGGCTGATTTTAGTCTCCTACCACTGCTTCGATTGAACTACGAATACTACCCAAGCCAGGACGAGACATTCTCCCTGGACATATGGAGTCTATGGACGACAACACCGCCATCAACGTCCTACTTTCGATGACAAGCTCGCAGAAGAGTACATGGATTTGGTAAACAACTTGCGAGGACTGCTTGGTCCGTGGATGTACGGAAGCAACCGATCAAAACGGCGCAGACTGAATGAAGCCGCGCAAGAAACATCGATCACCCTTCCAGACGATGCTCCTGCGACAAAGGGAGGCAAAGCAGGATGGCAGTCGGTCAACGAATGGCTTTTGTCGCACAGCCTGGTCGACCACGAGAGCGCGGTAAGCGCGTTTACGTATTGGGATGGACCTGGAGATGTCGATTTGGGGGGATACAATGGAGAGAACGAGGGGGTGCCCAGCGACGAGTTGACGGAGCTACGCGCTCGCTATGGGCAATCAGGATTGGCTGTGATCTATGCGAATGCGGACACTAATCTGCCCTCGTTGGATGGCTCTGTGCAGATCCTCACGCGGGTTGCCCAGTTGTTGAATCTTGAAGGCTGTACATCGATGTCAGTCGATGGCTTCAACCTTCCTTCGGTATCTTTTGATACAAGCAAACTCTCCTCAACCAGGGTGTCTCTCTTGCAGAACTCGTTACTATCGGCTTCCAACCCGCTTACTTCTCCGTCCTCCTCGTCAATAGCGTTCCTCAGTACGCTACTTCTGTCTCTCCGTGCGCTGAATGATCTGGGGCATCCGATTCCGTGCAGGACAGCAGCGAATATATGCCTTCATAGCAATGAAGAAGTTCAGGTGCTGGAACTCAGAAGCTTGATCGCATCGGTGGTGAGGCAGACTCGATCTGGCCGTGATTGGAGGAAAAGCCGTCAGCAACTACTGTGGCTTCGGAACTGGGGGGGCGGTTCGTCTGGAACAGACAAAAGTCCATCTTCGTATCATGGTCTCTTCTGGCGAGTCTCGCAGGAAGTGGTGGAAGCGGAAATACTGAAGGCTTTGTTGGAAGCTAAAGGTAGGCTGACCCGTCGCTCCTTATCTCTCTTCCATGAACTAACGATTGGTAGAATATGACCTGGCCGTGGACATTACGTGGGAGCTGGCTCTACTTTGAACTCAGAGCAGGTCGAAGATGCCATCAAAGACGCTATTTTTACAGCCTACGACAATGCTAGCAATGGTAATCGGACCCGTGGAGGGATGAAGAAGGCATCTGACATGTAAGTCATGACGAGCAGCCTTCCAGTCATTTCTAGAAGTGTCGGCTAACCTCAACCTGTACAGCCTGCAGCCTTCCGTCCACATTTCCCAGACTCGGTATCGTTCAAGCAGATTCACACTTTGATCGCAGCAACGCATGCTCTATCTTTCTACTCCCTTACCTTGCAGCACGGTGTCCCGTTCAAGCCGGTCAGCATCCGTGTACACCCGGACCCGCTGTCTTTGATCGAAAAGGGTGCTTGATCAGAACTCGAAAGCCTACACGAAACTGGATGATCTCCTCAGCATTGGACGAAACCTTGTGGCGGCAGGCTACTCGCCTCGCGTCTCCGATGAAGACAACGAAACCCAGCCCCTTCATCCCGTTGGATACGCAGGATCCGGTGATCCTCGCAGAACGCCGCATCATGTCTCTGGCCATTGCCTCAGCACTTTCCTCCGACGACTTCGGCACCGCATACTCCTACATCCTCACCCGTCTCACACCTCCATCACTCATATCAACGTCATCGCCCCTTACAAACCCCGAGGTCAAAGACGACATCTCCTGGCGAGCCGTCTACAACGCAGGCCGCTACCGCGCGCCCGCCTCGTCCTCCCCCAACCTCCAAAGCCAAATCACACAACTCTCCCAACGCATGGAACTCCTTTCCCTCGCCTTGGTCCTGGTACCCTCGCCCGACCCCCTCCCGGAGATCCTCGGTGCCTGGCGCCGCTGCGACGAAGAACTCAGCATCCTCCGCGCCCGCGAAACCGAAGAAGAAGAGAACTGGGACGCCAAAGGCGACAGCTTCTCGACCGTCCCGGGTGGCTTCGGCCCAAGTGACAGCGAACAGGACGCTTTCGAGACGAAACAGCGTCACGCGCGACGCGCACGCGCCCAGCAGGGGGGACGTTTGGACCTTGAAGAGGCCCCCATGGGGCTGTTTGAGGTTGCCCGTGGCGCGGCCATGGCCCTTCACAAGAACGCGTTCCCGCTGCGCGGGGCTGGTTCCTCGGATGCTACCGCGGCTCCATCACATGGTCATGCTGGGGACGAGGACCGGGTGCGGAAGCGCGATGTTTTAGTAACATGGTAACGGGGGGGTTGGCGAGTGGGATTGGATGGGTGTTGGGTGCGCAGCCGGTTGATCGGCAGGGGTCGGTTTGATATACCTAAGTCTAGATGATACCACGTATTATGTCACTATATGTATCTGCTTTCTATTTCGTGTGTAGACGTCGCATCATTTGAATCTTCCAACAATCGTCTCTAACGGAGGCCGATACCAAGTCTACCAGTCTCTGAATCAACGATCTCCTGGACTTTTCTGTCTCGGTCTCCCTGTTTTCGATACTTAACAGGCCTGAGGCATCCGATGTATAGGATGTGCATAGGACATCCCTACTCAAGTCGACTCGGTGAGAGAACCCTTCGAGTGGCTAGAAAGACAGGTACACATGATCGAGAGCTACGATGTAACATTATAACGATGGATCTCTCGTATATTGAATTCAAATCACTGTTACAGTGTTGGCGCGCTCCTGAGATAGATCCATGGATATCCGTCCCCTTTGCGAAAACACCTAGATCAACCACTATCTGATCTGACCCGACATGACATGATTTAATCATCCTCCTCCTTCGCCTTGCACTCCACATGCTTCTCTGCAGAATAGTCAGCTCTATCCCATGGCCTTCAAGATAGAATAGTAGATAGAAGAGAGAGATGAAGATAAACATACCCTTATCACAATCCGTATAATATCCATTGACATAGCACGAACCCCCCTCCCAGTCCACCTTATACCACTCACTAAACAGAAACAACTCATTAGCAAAGCATACCTATGCCCACCGTACACCCACAAGAGAAATTCAATTCAAGAAAGATAGGTAGGTAGGATAGATAGAGAGAGAACAAACCAATGATTAAACAAACACGTCCCCCCTTCACAAAACAAGGGAGATGGTACTCCGCGCCACTCTGCACCGTCGCAACAGATTGGGCCCCCAGGTCCGGCTGCGCGACGCATTTCACCGCGTCGGCGTTCTTCTTGCCGATGATGCTGCAGAATTTCTCCTTTGGTTTGGGCTTTTCCTTCTTGTCTTTGGGGGTCTGCGCCGTGCACGTCGATGGTGGGTTTGTCGATGTCTTCTGTTGGAGAGGTGGTTGTTGCGGTGACGGTTGTGGTGAGGAGGGTGAGGAGGGTGAGGGGGGTTTGGAGCTTCATTTTCTTTCTTGCTTTCTTTCTTTCTTTTGTTTCTGGTTCGTTTCTTTTGGGTGGGTTGTTGGGTTTGGTCTTTTTGAGATGTGTATGGTAAGGAGGTAGGTGTAGTTGGGGGGATTGGAAGAAGGCCGGGCGAAGAGCGACCTAGTGCCACGTATATGTACCAGGTCTACATACCAGGGGAGACAGGGGAGAATGAATGTAGGGTAAAAGGCGTGTTTTGTTGATTGATGGTCTCTATCAAGGGATTCCAACGAGAGCTCGGTATGTAAGCGTGTCGTCACTGTTTATCCCTTCTTTCGTTAGGAGTCTCTGAGTGTATGTACAGAGCTCCTGATACAGATATACGGGCATTGATAGCATAGACCGGGCTATTCCAGATTGACAGACAATTACAATCTATCGCAAGATTACTAGTACCCATATGGCAGCCAAAAGTTGACTGAAGCCAGAGATGGCCACATGTTTATGCAATGTGATGTACAGTAGGAGTAGGGAGCGGGAGCCTAAGGCACCAAGGCTCCACACCCTCCACACCCTCCATCCACACTCTCAACGCCCTATTCATCCCATGTTCACCACCACCAGATATGAAAATTCCCATCTCGGAGAAGTGAATACAGCTTCAAAATGGGATGAATCCCCCCATCTCAGGATGCTCGATTTCGGGCTCCACGGGGTGGAATTCCATCGTGCCACTTTTCGGCGAGCTCAATTTCTGACTGTTCAAAATGAACTGGGGGCCTTAATGCCTCAGGCGTGTATTCAAAGGTACCTACTCATCTGTTGTACCCTGTACCTACCTAGGTATCCACAGGAGGTTCTTTGGGACTTGTACACCCACCCCACCCTACCTACTCACCTTCATGGATGGATTACACTACTATCGACAGGGCGGTTCGCTCCGAGTACGATAAGTCAAAGTATACAGGTCTGTTCTTATTGAATTCATTCGCCAATATACAATCACTCCGCTCACAATTATACCTATCTCCGAGAAGCCTATACATTGCTGCCATCTGGAAATGAACGAATTGCGCAAAGAAAAAAGTCACACATGAGCATAGCATAGCATAGCATAGCATAGCATGATGATGATATGAAACAGGTAAAACCAAGATACCAAGATCTTCGTAGCATTGGACAGACGGTGGGGTGAGGAAAGGGGACACGATAAGCGTCAGCACCGCTGGCCGCTGGCAAGATTTTGAACGCACCCTTCCTTCCGTCCAACAATAACCGAAATATGAGGGAAGGAGATCAAGAGATAGGAAAGACGATAGAGAAAGAAGATGCAAGGCATGTCAGGTAATAGCTCAGGGAAAGACGCGTCAGAAAGAGATCCCAACTCCATAAGGATAGACATTGCGGTATGAATGAGTGAGCGTCGTCATGATCAGATTCGTATGCTTTTGACATCCTGGTCAACCAAGGGCCAGCCACTTGTAAAGCGTTAAGGAGAGACCGTAAATATGCGATGCATTAGTCGAGCGCGAATGGGGATATGTGAACGATCAAATCAGATGATGATGGTGGTGATGGTGGTAGTGCTGGTGTCGCAAGGATGGTCGAGATACATCTACTCGTCCCAGCCCCACACCTGCTTCACGAAGTTGGCCATGTTGACTTTCTTGTTTTTCATGTCCAGAATCCAGGGATGTTCCAGCATCCGCCAGGGAGTGGCTCTTCGTGGGGGCTCTTTCTCGAGACTGGGATAGTCAGTACGGCTGTACTCCAGTAAGATAGGCGAACATACCAGCATTCAATAAAGTACTTGAAATTATCGGACCAGCGAATACCGTTCTCCAGCTCATCCTTGAGCTTGGGAATCGGTTGACGGACAATATAGGTCAGCAGGTCAATCAGGCCTGCGCGCGGTTGCATCTCGGTCCCATCGGCGGGGAAGGGGAATCGGTGTTGCGCAACTTCCAGCAACGTCACTCCAAGAGACCAGACATCCGATGTAATGGTGTAGGATTGGCCGGTGATCCGCTCCGGTGCCATGTAATATGACGTGCCAATGAAGGTATTGGCATCGCCCTTGGTCCCGAATTCTCCGCTGACACCGAAGTCGCAGAGCTTGACCTGTCCATTCCGGCACAGGAGAATGTTCGACGGTTTAATATCTACCAAAATCAGTACCACGATCAACAGACGCACAGATTTGGTACATACCACGATGGTGATCTTCCGGCTGTGAAGATAGGTCAGACCGTTCAAGACGCCTTCAGCGACCTTGCCCAAGACCTTCTCTCTCTGTCCGTCCGCCCAGCTTCTTGACTTCCTTATATATGCTATCCAGACTGCCTCCCTCACAGAACTCCATCGCAATCGAGATCGTGCCAGTTGACTTATCCATGAACGCGCCGTAGTAACGGCAGATATGCTCCGAGGCGCAGTCTTTATTGAAATTGAGTTCTCGAACGATTTGCTTTTTCACGTCGGGGTTGGGGTCGGTCGTGATGATCTGCGAGGGTCACGGTTAGTCTCTAGACGTGCATCACTCGTCACCACGCTTCCACACATACCTTCAGCGCAAAGACGGTCCTTGCATCCTTGAGCTTACACAGTGACCGCACCGCCAGCGCCCTCACCCAAACTCCCCAACTCCACAATTTTCTTCTGCTCACTGGCCGCGAGCCAGCCCTCATCATCCAGGTCGTCCACGTCCAGGGGCCTGCCCTTTTCCAAGCACATTTTATCCAGATCCGGGATCAGCGCATTGACGCTGTTTCTCGCGCTCCATCGTACACCGGCCTCGCGGTCGGAATAGACGGAGCTGATGGCGGACGAGGGGTCCGGTGTGCTGCCCTGGGGTTGTCGCAGACCCATGGCAAAGGACAGGGCCGAGTAGTTGGAGGACGAGGCGGAGGCGGGGCCACTTCCCTTCCCATCCAGCGTAAAGCTCCCGGAGCGCGAGTGGTTATTCGAGTCATTCAGACCTTTGGTAGCGAGCGGCGGAGGCGCTGGTCGGCCGTTTGGATTGAGAGATCTCCTGACTGCTGCCCATCGGGGTGGCCAGTCGCAGTTGGGGCGGTGCCGGGCGGTTGGCGGGACGCTGAGGGCCTTCGGGAGCGGGGACGGCCACCGGCGCTGGGACCCCATTCCCCGTGACGGGACGAGCGTTTGGCGACGGGGGGATGCCCAAGGTGAGCTTGGGCGGTCGGGGGCCGTTGGCATTGTTGCGATTGCCCGGGACGGGAGGTTTGAGCAGTGGGACGGGCGAGGGAGATGACATGGCGAGATTGTTTTGCCTCTCACCGGCAAAAACAACTCGTTCGGATCCGCCAAGGTAGCCAGATCGGCGGCGTTGGAGGTAGACACTTTGAAAGAGGGGAGGGAGATGGAGGCCCAGCGAGAGGATGGACACCGGAGGGTGACCAGAGGGTGACCAGAGGGGAGAGATCGGGACTGCAGCGAGTGAGCGGAGGTCGAACAAAGAGACCGTGGGGCTGGAGCAGCAGCAGCACACGCGGCCAGGCGAGAGTGAGGGGTTTTCGCGGTCGGCAGGTAAACCCAGCGAGAGGGGGGTTGAGGCGGGAGAATGGGAGAAGCAACGACGAGGGGAAAGGGACAAGCGAGTGATAGACTGGGGAAGAGGAGAGAGTGTGTGGGAGAGAGTGTGGGAGGAAGAGGAAGAGAGAAGAGGAGTCGACAAGTGGAGGATGACTGACGGTCGGGATGGTGGATGGTGGATCAAGCAATGGAGCAAGATGGGTATTTGTACAGGATGTCACTGACGTCCCGGCGATCCGATGCGCGATGGGATCTCTCGGTCGGCGATGATGTCGGTGCCAGCGTGAGGATTGATTGATTTATTCCTGGTCGACGCTGGGGTCGACGGTCGAGAGTGTCGTGGTGGAGCCGTCCGTTTCAAAAGGCGCCGCCGTGATTCTCGACCGGATACAAGCTTCCTCTTCTACTGACGGGGAGCAGATACTACTTGGGTACCTTACAGAGAGGTCCCTATGAGTAGATAATTAGTACTAGATGGGTTCTATCTCTAGGTACAGGGTACCTAGGTAGCCAAAACTATCTACTTGGAGTAGGTATCAGAAGTTGGTTCCTGAGCATTCAGGCCCGCCAGGCATCCACGAAACCGAAAACTCTTATCAATTTCTTGGATTCGCGGCGTTTCACATCGCTGGCAAATTGCATCATTCGCAACCGATCCCAGCACCGCCTCCAGCAAACTTATTCTTAGGCCGGTAATAATAGACCTCAGGGCCAGTGGCATATCCACACTGTGGCTGTTCGCTGCCACACCGTTAGTCCGTTTTACTTTTACATCATCCCCCACTTGCTCTCCAAACCCTTCTTCTTTCATGCCACCATGCTTCAGCACCTCCAGTCCCCTTACGTACCTTACGTACTGTTCGGTCGCGGGTAGAGGCGGCCCTATCCGCCGTTCGTCGCGTCAACAGGCTTCCTTGCCTGTCATAGTATGACGATGATGGACTCCCCTGGACCCCAGCAAGGCTATCGATAATCGATCAAACCACCGATCTCGACGCGTCAGCATTCTTGGACTCTTGAGCCCCGCTGTCAGTGGCACGTGCTCCACCGAAAAGTTCAGCCTTGTGAGCACCCATTCTCTTTCTTGGAGAGATTATTAGTCGGTGATATTCTCATCACCCACAATGCCTAGGTACTACATAGTAATATAATAGTAAGGTACTCAGAGTACAGCTGCAACACCCCCTCACCCATAGGATCAAAGCACATCTGACATCATCTATCAAGAGGGCAATCTTCACAGGACTACGGAGTATTGCTATTTATTCGCCCTTGGTAGAGTCTTAACTCTTCTCAGTCACAGCGCCCCACTTGGCTGGAAATTAGGGCTTCCCCATAGGTGCACCGCCATACTGCCAGCCCTGGTTGGGGAATCCGACAAATGATCTAAAGAAAGAAACACTCCAAATGACGGCGCCAAGGGGCAGGAGAATTGACGTCCATGGCGCACCGCAATCATTTGGATAATTCAGTCTTCTCCCGATGTTGGGGACAGCGACTCTCAAGTGATGGGTAGCTTCAAGCTGAGCTACCAGCACAGACACCAGCACGGTCCGTCGGTGACCAGGGGAGCCAGGGACAGGAGACGGTGTTCCAAAGATAGAGACTCCCAACAGCTACCACCATGAAGACCCTTTTCAAAGACCCTTCAGGGGGATCATGGCCGAGATAAATACCTGACGAGCAATTGTTCACAAGCATATTATCAACCACACTGTGGCTCTGTTTCCTCGGTAGACGCGCGGCATGGACGATCCTCGCTTGGACATGGCAGACCCCACCAGATCGCCCAATTTCCTGCGGTGATAGGAATGGTGAGCCGGAGTGGTAACTCGACGAGGAAGTCAAAGGCTCTGCCATCCGTCGGTTCCATCGCAACCGAACCACGGGAGGCGTGGCGCCAACATGTGCGGGCTGTCTGTCCCTCCGTTTGGGTTCGCGGAAGTGTGCAAAAGGACGAACCCTCCTTACCCAGGGAGGGGACCCCATCGGCAGGTAAATAGAAACTGGGGTAAATCCATAGTCCTCAGCCATGGTTGGAACTCGGACCTGTTTCTTCTTCCCTCTTTTCCCCCCCCCCTCTTCGGTCCCTGAATTGGACGGGTGGTGCAAATCGCAATTGCAGCGCGCCGAGCGGGCTTCTCCCCCAAGAACACGCTCCCCTGTTGATCGGTGGAGCTTGGACTCAATTCCCGGGCTTCTGCCGTATTTTGCTCTTTTCTGCTGATCTGGTCCCGTGTATTACTGTGTCGGTACAGCGGTGGGCGGTTTCCCAAGTAATAATCATCGTACTCGTACTTGGCACAGACTGGGAGGGCCATCCTACACAGTATTCCACAGGAAGAGTACATAGTACTGTGTACAGGTGGATAAACAATAATCAATCCATCTTCCCAAAATGCCAGCGAGAGATACACTATCACCGATGAAAGTCAGAATGCCAGACTATTCACCCCTGAACTTAACGTGGGCGGGTTATCTGGCGCTGACACCCATGCGCCGATAGTCGTGCAACGAACGCCCCCCGTGCACGTCGTCGACCAGCTCGCTACACCGAGACGGACACCGACTCCGACACCGACTCCAACTGGGGAAGCTCCGTGGATTACCCGAACCAGTGCACCACGACTCGACTCGGAGCAAGATCAGCCCGTCTGGTTGTCCCACAGGAGAAGGGAGTTTTCTTTAGAAACATCAACCTTCAATAGTGTACTGATTAACCACACTTAAATCCGGTTGGGTGTGGTTCGGGGTGGCACCAGTCTGGACTCTCACAGTCTGGTGTCTGGTGTCACCAGGAGCAACTGCCTACCTAGGATGTCGTTGGGTTGAGAGCATGAATGAATCAGGGTCCCCTGACGAGCGTGGACGAGCTCGGTTCAGAATACCCGACTGGTTCGCGTGCGATCAGCAGGCCTTCTTACCAGACTCTGTATGAGACCGACACCGACTAAGCTGCCAACCCATCGCCTATCTTTCCTCCCCCGTCGCGGCCGTCTACTCTGTCGCGTGGCCCGTCGAGATGCAACTGCTAGCCTTAACCATGCGACAGCACATTCCCACAGCAAATTCCCACTTTTGGGGGACTCCTGCTGGGGTGTCCCTCTAAGGCACGTCCAAGCTTTGGCTTAAGCAATTTACGGGATGGATTAACTCCAGCGTGGGCGTTTGGCGGCCGCGCAAAGTGAGACATGGGAAGCGAGCCAAGCACGCGTCTGATTTATCGACGTTGACAGCGGGAGACTCTAGACCGTGGACCGGACAGGGATGGTGACAACTGTTGGTTTTCGCGTCGCGACCGGATCCTAACAAAATATGTAATTAATTAATCATCTTACTCCATCTGAGCGGTGGGCGTGGCAGTGGCGAACGCCCTCGGAGGAAAATCCAGAGCACCGCGTACCTTACATACATCCCGGACTGGAGATGCTGCAGGGTTACCACAACGGGGCATCGATCATCCTGGATGGTCCGTCGGGGTCTCGCCCGTCATGTCCATGCGTCGGTCAGGAATGTACCGCCATGGAGCAAGATATCCGGAGGAAGGCATGTCGGTGTATTCCTCCAGATGATTATTATCTTACTGCCTAAATGAGACCCCTGTATGAGCCGGTATGAACCGCCCGATTACCGCTCCTCGGCGTGAAGAATAAGGATTCCAGGATGTGCGGGGAGAATACCGGATCATGATAAGCTAGGGGGAGTTCGCTTGTCAGCACTGTTTTTGAAAGAGTTTTAATTATTTCATCGTGATTTAATATTTATTGGTTTTTAATGTCGCAATCAGATTTTTCGTTGTGCAACTTTATCCACCAGACCCGGATACTGTACATAGATCTAATAATATCACGCCAATGCTACCGGACCTCCATCCTGTCCGACCCAACCAGGCCCGGGGGAAATTATTGTTATCCCATCGTCAGGATAATGCAAAGTCTGATAAAAATAAATGCCTCCAGGATGATTGATTGGAATCATCATAATATCAAAAGAAATGGAGGGCGAGAGACAGGGGGAAGTGGAGCCCCTGAGTGTCCCACCCTCCGTCTGTTCATTGGCCAGGGGAGCCCCACGGCGGGAAAGAAGACTTTCTGTGAATGGCCAAGCAGTGAACCTGAAACCGAGTCTAACTGGCTGTTCAACGTCCCTGGAGGTCTTGGCGATGATATGTTCCCCTGAATTAAACCCAATGTGGAGATCTGGTTGTTTACACCCTGACGCTCTTCCGTCATCCATGTCTTGCTGGTGTGGTGCCTGCGCATTGCGGACCGGCCGGGCTGGATGCATCACTTGCGTTCTCCTTGCGAGCTGCGGATAGAGGAGCGGAGGAGATGATGCATCGGAGGGTGCAGTCCGGTCAGAACACATCAGAGCAACCGCCAGGCGGCCAACACCAAAGATCAGCATCCAAAACCAGCGACGACGACGAGGCTAGTCCGGCTAGTGGTCAGTGGCCTCCACCAACCACTGGGCGTCCGCGCATCCCACGAGGCCCCCATGAGAATGGCGGCCCCATCCGTTTGACGGTCGTGCAATCGCTCGGGGACACGGCGCCAGCACCTCCCCCTCGACTCGACCAAATCACCGGCTGGGATTGACTCCAGACTAGCAGCTGGTCGCCTGCAGCCCTCCCCACTCGGCTGCAGTCCCCCTCCCCTTTTCGTTCCTGGGACGATCTCCAGGTTAATCTCCCGGGCCATACAAAGGCTCCAGTCTCCCCCGTCCGGTCCTGCTACTTCTTTCCTCTCCTTCTTTCTTCCAAGCCCAGACTTCGTTCCTGCTAGACGCATTCCTACCTTCGACTTCGGTCAGCCATTCTTTTCAGAACCAACTACCCACACTCTCTTTAAACCCCCACCTCCTTACCTTGACGGTACTTTCAAGCCTTTTTTCACCAAGAAAAAAACACCATATCAGCACAATGCGTTTCACTGCTGCCACCGTTGCGCTTTTCGCCACCCTCGCCGTCGCCCTCCCCGGCGGTGACGTCCAGACCATCTACGAGACCGAGGATGTGACCATCACCTCCTGCGCTCCCACCGTCACCGACTGCCCGGGCAAGGCCACCTCCACCCCCGAGGGTGTTGAGGCTGTCACCACCCCCCCTGCCGTCGTCCCCACTGCTGCTCCTACTCCTTCCTCTGTCCCCGTTGAGGTCCCCAGCAGCGTCCCCGTCGAGGTCCCCAGCGCTCCCGCCCTGAGGTTCCCAGCGTCTCGGTGATCCCCGTCACCACCTGCATCCCCACCGTCACCTACTCGACCATCACCTACACTCCTACCTCCAAGCCCGCCAAGACCTCGGTGCCCGTCATCCCCACCGGCGGCCCTGCTCCTTCCGGCAGCGCTACGTAAGTGTTTCTATCCATCGACGATATCAGCCACAGCTAACGAACAAAACAGCCCCTCCACCTCCGCTCCCGGCCCCATCTTCACTGGTGCCGCCAGCTCCGTCAGCAACTCCTTCGCTTTCGCCGGTGCTGCTGCCGCCGCTGCCTTCTTCTTGGCTTAAATTCCTTTCTTGTGTATAGTGTAGCCCCGATGCGCTCGATCGTCTGACGCGCGCCCTCGCGGTGCTGTGCCAGATGGTGACGGTACATGTCATGAGGCCGTGTCGGGGTTTGTGATTTAGTTGCGGTTTATTGGGGACAGCAATATGATTCCTTCGCCTTGATTTACTATCATCTTTTATTTCTTTGGATGTTCTTTCTATCCTTCTTCTATATATCCTTTTGACTTTCTTCTTTGGCTGCCCGGATCGCTCTCGGAGTTCTACATTGAGATGCATTTGGTTGCTGGATACGATTTAATGTAACCCATGAACGTTTTCCATCTCTTCCTTGAGCAGTAAGGTAGTCTAATTTAGACTTTAGACTGGAATGTGCTGTCATCAATCTATTTGTACATTCCGGCATTGTCCGTCACCTTGTAGAGTGTCTCTTTATATACTCTGTAGATGTAGCCGGATTGACAGCCGTAGGCATCTGTATTACCCCTGGCTGTCACCTATTCCATAGGGAGAGAGATAAGCGGCTACTGCAGGAACCGAGTCTAGAGGTTCCTCCAGACCAACGATAGTAGTTCACCCGCATACTCCCATAATTCATTCCAAACCTCCCTCCTAACCGAAGAAAAGTAACTCTGTACTCGCCACACCCGTAGCACAACTGCCCCAGAAAAACCGACCACTGAATCCGGGGAGATGGAGCCAGAGCTGGAGATGGGGGATAGGGGAAATGAAAGGGGAACCGCGCACAACCGTTGGCTGGAACGGACTCGGCCCGCGGTTTCAGCCAGATGTCACTACCTAAGTACCTGGTAGCTACGGTAGTTAGCTAATCGCGTCAGTGTAGGCCGTAGTGCCTAGTAGATACCTAATGGTAGTGGTAGCGGTAGTGTGGTGTGGATGGGTGTGGCGCATGCCGTCTGCCTCGTTCCTTGGATCGTTTCATGTCGGGATTGGGTATAGTCGAAGGATGGGGTCCAGGGTTGAAGGGAAGTGTTGTGTGGGGTATATTGGTTCGGGTTGGTTAGGCTTTATTCAGGGTGGTGATGTCGTGGGTAAGGTTGGTTGGGTTGGTAGGAGTTGCGGTGGCATGTCGATTGTAATAATGATATATCCAGTGTTGAGCCTGGTTTTGTTCCTGTCTTGAGTTTATTTGTTGCAGGCTCTGTAGCAGCAAGGGACGTAATGGTAGATGTCTGATTGTTACTTTGGTTGGTTGGTTGGTTGAATCATGACATGGCAATATAAGCATTCTTGGATTAGGAGGAAAGAATCTCGTAGTGCCAACTCATCGCTTCGACACATAACTCGACTACTGCACAGTCTGTTACTCCCTGCATGGATCACCTGGATAACGGTGCCAGGTACAACTCCTTCTCTGATGTGGTTGTTTCGGGGTTATGATTGAGTTTATCCTACTTGAAAGAATGGATTTAGGGACTGCATCGTCTATCACTATGTAGACCCTCTCTGGGTAACCAGGAAAAAAGTGCACTTGTGTCGATGTACGTACTGCTTGATCCAATGCCGGTTCGGCAACCTGTACATCCCGTCAGAGTCAAGGTTGTAAATGGCCAAAGCACTGTCAGTCAATCCTTATCGACATCGAGCTGTATGATTGACTCGTCATTCGCAAATGATATGTTATTTGTCCTGTTGGCCAAGGTGGGTAGGCTGTGTAGGTAAGCACACTACCGCGCAGCGTTTATCCTGATCTTGTATATCACGCGATCATCTATATCAAGGTAGTGATGAATGGTCTTTTTTCTGACTCATCAATTGTATATATCATTACGATGAAGCAAATGGTTATTCAGTCTTATTCCCTGGGACATGAGCTGATTCCTAGAGGTAGTGATCGAAGGACTGGATATTTGCTATAGACATTCTGGTATCGGCAATGTTGTCTTGATTTGAGGAAAGCTTCCTAGGCTATTATTTCAATACTCTCCAATGCGTGATCGGCTCATAACAATCAATCCTTTCAACATAGCAACTTGAGGTAGTGAGGGGCTATGTTGTGTCATGGTGGGGGCTACAAAACTTGGTCTATGAGCAAACCACATGGTAAGATTAAAGTTGGGAGGAATTCTTCTCGAAGGCTGTGTCCGTCATCTGACATTGCATAGAAAATATCTCTGATAGCTAGATCTAGCTCCTATTACCAGCAAGATGGGCAATCGCGAAACTGACTGCAGCGCTTCATGTTCCCATCCTCGGTGTTTCGATCGACTTGATCATCGTGATAAAACATTCCCTTATTGGAAGCAAAGTCTGCGCTCACTTGCTCGAGTCTAGCGACCAACAGGAAAGCAGCTAGTCTCTAGTCTCTGGCTTTTGTAAGTAAACCAACTTTATGAGACTTCATTTCGGATGTTTAGGCCAGGAGAAGGTGGTTGGTAAGGCGGCGTCTGGGCTTTAGGGACAGTCGAACAATCTGTAGAAGGATGAGTGTAATTTGATGTCTAACGGGGCTGTGATGGCTATATCATGCCGCTTGTTTATTGAAAGATTCTCTTGGACAAGCACTTCTTGCCGATGTTGAGAATTTGGTGTAGTAATTATCGGTTGCTGCCAATTATTGGAACCTGAAATGGAAAAACTCCTTGATGAAAGGATACATCGCTGCCATATTGAGCACATTTAGACACAATTTTCCAGGTGGATCTTGAAGGTGTTGACTCGTGGTATATTATTGAATTAAGATAAAGACTGTTAACACAAGGCCGGATTCATTGACATTGATATTCTTGTTAGTCAATCGCTCGCAGACTGGACTGAAGAGTTGGCGACTATTAAGAGTTTTAGGCCCACTGGTGGGAGCCTTGCATTTTGCTGTGTTGAATGGGGCGATATGAAAAGTATGGATCGGTTATTTTTAGGGTCTTGATGAGGTACATGATTCAGACTTGGAAGACTTGGGAAGTGGGCGCTTTGGCATGAATACGGGGTAACCATATCGATGCCTGAACCTTTCCCTATCATGTACCTATCCTGCGCATCTGATCTCCCTTGAGATGAGCTCATTCTTTATTTATGATTATTTTAGTACTGTCGCCTATACAGGTGGATCGGAAATGTCGTGGATCGATCGTGCCTGGTGGCAAGAGTTCGCTGGGAGGCGAGGAGCTGTTCACGCACAGCCAGCCACTCTGGCAGAACAAAAAGACCACCGAAATCAAGAAACTATGACACATTCTATTTATGAACCTTTCAGTCAGGAACTCGAACGGTGGCGATACCAATGAATCCTCGGAGGCATTGCTCGGAGGCTGCCCTACGCCAAGGGGGCGGTGTTGATCCATTGTGTGGCCAACACTGGTCCAAGGCTGATCCTTCTCCTTTGTGGTCACTTTGTGCGAGAGATCGCCCTGACGTTTCACCACCAGGGACGATGCATTGATCGATGGCTATCATGATAACTACACACCGTGACAGAGTGAGTATTGCTCTTTTTCGTGTTTGTTTTGCTCGCGGGGGTGACCGACAAGCGCCAGGCTCTGACGAAAGAACCCCACTGAAGTTGAACCAGCCAAAACGATGACGGCTTAGACCCAATCCTTCCACCAAATTGACTAGTCATTTCCGGCAGCTGGTCGGTCAGGACCTGCAGAGCAGCGTGACCATCAGGCGGATCGCCTTTGTTGCTGGGGTATTACCCTTTCGGCTCGGCGAACCTCACGCCCCCAGATGGTTCACTGCAATATAAGCCCAAGAGGACAGACCAACAGCGCGTCCCACCTCACGGCGGTCCCGAAAGACAGGTTGAATCCACTTTGTGAGGCGGCGCAGGGCTGTTGTTGGTTCTACACCGTGTCGTTTGTCTGGTCCGGTTGCCATCCTTTCACCCACCGTCAGCACCGCCTCGACAACATGGTAACATCCCATTATAAGGGAGGCGACTTTCCTCCTTACATGCTGGATGGCAAACCTCACGATACATTCTTCCCCTAACCTACAGACGGCTAGCAAGTCGGGTGTTCGGACACTTCACTATATCTCGTGTGTGATCCACTTTGCCGTCAATCATCGTATTCCAATTATTTTTGGCGCGCCTCCTCTTCCTTGCCTTCGTACTCGCCCGTGCCCCCGGGTCTGCCATGCGGTGCGATATAATTAACTCAAATCGGTCCGGTTTAACTATCGATCATATCCCTCCCGGGGTTCTCTCGTGTTCGACCTCTCGTTTAATGTTCAGCTTCGCCGTGGAAATGGACCTCTCATCGTTGGAAGGCCCGCCCATTCAAGACTCCCGCTTCTCTGCGCCATCCTGGGGCGGTTCAGTCCCGCATATCCAGCTTGATACGTCGGTTTCTCTCTCCCAGTCGCAGCGATGGCGAGTACGAGGGATACTGGGAGGGCGATGTATCACCATTGCCGCCCCGTCCGGCATCACTGAACCCGTCTCGTCACCACGCACCACCGTTATTCAGCGATAGAGAGCAGCACTTTTCGACGCTCTGAGATTCAGCCACTCGACGTCGGAAACTCAGGATGGGGCTTCCCAGGGAATACAGACTCAGTCCCCTCCTCCCGGCCAAGAAGCAGCACGTCTCGTCCATGCCAGGAGCAGTCCTTCCTCTCCACGCAGCCAGGCCCATCATCACCGTCCACCCGTCGACATCCGAATCGTTTCCAATCCCAGAGCTTCTCCTCGCCTATCAACTCGTCTGGCTCGATAGTGAGCAGATCTGGGTCCTCACCACCCCCAGACCCAGTCCATCTCCAAACTTTGCCCCTCAGAGACCAACCCTTGCTCCTCTCGCTACGACGATGAACAGCCGACCACCCTCAACTTATATCCCTCCTCCTCAGCAGACGAACCCGACGAATCTAGCTCACTCACGATCGATGGAAACATTCTTCGGAAACAACGAAGTCATGTCCCCCAACTATGATGACCTTCCGCCCCCGTACGAGCGACACATCTACGACCAGCAGCTTGCCACAGGAGCTGGTGTATCGCGATGGACCGCCGTCGCAAGAAGAGTCAATCAATCTCCTTTTTGATCTGATACCGGGTCTTCTTTTGGTATTCCTTAAACATCGTCCTCGTCTCTTCGTTCCACGCCCTCGTGGCAACAGACCCTGTGATACCCATTTTATCATCTGCAGGAGCACCCTCCGCAGCATTTGCATTAGCCTGTCGTTTGCCTATAAAAGTTTGGCTTGCTTTGATATCTACCTTCGTTTCTACTGTCTATTTTATTCCACTTGTGCTACGTTTGTGCTGGAGACAGATACCGACCTGTTTCGGTTTTGGATGTCCCTCGAACATGGGACTTAGTTCTCATCCTTGATGGATGCGAGTTGTAACTGATCTACTTTTCTTCGCATGATAGTTGATGTTGTATATAATGTTGATCTACGAGCCTTCGAAAGCTCCAATGCATTTCCCTACCTGAAACCTATCGTCTGCTATCTTGTAGTTGAGAGCCGTTTAGTTGTATCCTTCTCGTATGACGGTAATGGGTTGTGTATGGTCTTTGGAATAACATAACGTCTTGGATAGATTTTGTTGCTGCGAGAGGCATGGTTGTATCCTCAGCAAATGATATACTCTTTCTCGAACAAAGCAGAATGCGGTAAAAGTGGTGCATGGAAAGGAACTAGCTAAAGGGAGGCTAGGTAGAAAAATGCAGTAGCGGTATTCTACAGGTAGTATTCACTGCATTGAGATACTCGATCTGGTAGAAGGGATTCCTTGGGTAGTATATGTTTCATTCACTGCCTCAAAATTTGCTCGGGAGTGGGAAGACTCGTCAAGTTTATATGTCAAATATTAACTTTCATTGAATGCACTCTGTTCATTCACTATACTTGTGGGCATCCATGGGAGTTATTCAATTATTCTTCCATCGGCAGACTTGGAAGGGAGGAGATACTCGTGAATAAGCGGTCTATCCATGCTGCAATGGTAGATTGATGACAACGGGGGAAGACCAAATTCCATAAGCAAACATGACTGAAAATTCCCGATACTAGAGGATTTTTTTCACAGAATAAGTTTTGCCCATAAAGTAACAGCGCCTTCTGTTCTAGCTGTTATTGACACCTATTGGAAGAGAGAAGAGCGCTGGCAATGCTTCGGTCAACTGACTTCATGTACATATGAAATTTCAGCTTTTGAAGAGCTTCATCAAGAAGCAACGCTTTCGACAAGACAGTATTTATTCCAAGCATCCACCTACGCATCTCATAACCAAGTGGATCGTCAAGTTCGCTTCAACTGAGGGTCATGAAGTGAGACTTTATCGGACAACTTGCCATCTCATCCACCTCACTTCTACAGACTTACATCTGTTTGCAATCAAACCTCACCTTCTATCCCTCCTTCACTACAAACTTCCTATTATCCCCTCACCACCACACCAAGTCACAACTCTCTACACGATCTCCTCCACTTCTACCCATCCTCACATCCTCCACCCTTTCCCTTGCTACACAACCCACGTACCTCCCGATCAGCTTCAACTCCGACAACATGGACGACAATATCATGCACGTAGCTGCGCTCCATTACGTGCACGAGCAGAGTGCTCGACATCTACGCATCTGGGAAGCTCAGGGACAGGTATGTCTCGATTCGCACCAATTTTCAGCATCATCTAACAGATCCAGCTGTTCCGACCCCTGACTTCGAAATCGCGTGGAAGGCCATCTCCCCAAGAGTCCGAGATGAATACATCAAGCGAGCTGAGCTCTTCGTCAAAGAAAAACCTCATGTCGAGGCCCAGGGAGACTATAGAAGCTACCTATCGAGACTGTACACCGAGATCTACGCGGGTAAATCTCGGGCAGACGCCGTGACATCTTCTTGCATCGACTGTAAGATATAAATCCAGAACAGATTGATAAGTTACAATACTAATCTCTCTAGCTATCTAGCTACATGGTTTGAGAGGTACTTCCAAAAAGGGACCCAGGAGGACCGTCCTCAACGTGTCCAGGATCTGAGCGATAGCGAAAAGTACTACGACGACAGTGACACGAGCGCTGATGAGGAAGATGACACTGTGCACGAAGCCCCTATGGACTATGATATCTTGGATCAAGAAGATCCTGCGTTGCTCGAAATGGAGGAAACCGTCAGGAAAGGCGCCTCAGCGCTGAAGAACCTGAGAGAATCCCTCGGTGAGGCAGATGCTCAGACTGGAAATATTGACTGGAAAAAAGAAATCCAGGAAACATTGCGATTTAATACTCCCGGTCGAGTCGCCATTGGCGTGGTTGGGAGCACTGGTGTTGGTAAATCATCCAATCATCAATGCAATTATTGATGAGGAGAATTTACTGCCAACAAACTGCATGCGAGCGGCTACTGCTGTTGCTACCGAGATTCTACATCATGACGGAGAGTTAAACTACAAAGCGCATATTCGCTTCATTGAGCGTGACCAATGGGAAAGAGAACTCAAGATTCTCCTAGGTGACATCTCCGATGACCAGGACTATGCAGAGTGGACGTGTGAAGAAAGATTCTGAGACGGCCATAGCCCTGGCCAAAATTAAGGCAGTATACCCTTCGCTGGACTCAGCGGACCTTGTCAATACCTCCGTTGAGACGCTTCTCGAGGATGAACGAATTTCAGGGCTGCTCGGAAGGACCCGTACAATAAGCTCGAATAACGCGAAGTCGTTTGCAAGGGCACTGAAGTATTATGTTGATAGCAGAGTGGTGGAGAATGCCCCAAACCTGGAAGAGGCCCGTGAGATTGACAGCAACACGAGGTTGTGGCCGTGATTGAGATGGTCAGGATCTTCACAAAGGCAAAAGCGCTGTCCACTGGCGCGGTATTGGTTGACTTACCCGGCGTTGTGTGACTCGAATGCGGCACGATCAGCTGTTGCTTCAGAATATGCCAAGAAGTGTTCAGCACACTGGATTGTAGCACCAATCAACCGAGCGGTGGACGATCGGGTTTTGCGTGACCTTCTGGGCGAAAACTTCAAACGACAGATGCAGATGGATCTGGCGTTTAATGACATTACGTTCATTTGCAGCAAGACAGACGAGATCCATACCGGTGAAGTTCAAGATTCCTTGGGGTTGACTGTCCCATCCATGCAAGCACAAAAAGCGGGACACAGACGACAGAAACAGCTTCAGAATGGAATAAAGGTACTCAATGTGCAACGGAAGATGAATGAAAAAGAGCTGAGCCAGATCGATGATCAAATTGAAGCAATAGACGGCTGCTTGTTCCTGATATGGCGCAAGCTTTGCCGATTCAGATTGTCCATCCAGGAAACGGAAGATTAATGTCGCAATTCTTCTAATGGCCAGGTACCTTCCTAATTCGTACACTTCAGATCGAGGTATTCTTTCGCCACAGAAATGAGAAGCATGAAAAACAAGCGAGTCGACCTTCAAGGCGAGCGAAAGAGGCTGGAAACCATCGGAAAACGATGGATGCCACGATAAAGCAGCAAAAGAACGAAATCCAGCAGATCCGCAAGGAGTGTGAAGATTTAGAGACACCAATCATTTGTGAATGCATTGACGCTCGAAATGAATACTCGAAAAAAGAAATTCGGCAGGACTTTGCAAGTGGTATCCGGACTTGGATCGAGAGCAACTGGGGCACATGGAAGACGAAGAGAGTGATGAGGCCGATCCAGGCTCGCTTCATGACTACAAAAAGCTAGAGCAGGAGTTGCCCGTGTTTTGCGTCTCGGCACGAGCGTACCAGAAACTCCGTGGTCGATCAAGGAGAGTCAAGAACATTGTTGATTTCAATGATATCACACGAACGGAAATTCCCCAGCTCCAGCGGCATTGCCTTTCTTTGACCAAAAAGTCCAGGCTCTTGTCAGCACGGCGATTTTTAGTCAAGCTCAGCCGGTTACTGCTTGCTCTGCGTCTGTGGTCCTCAGCTACAAACCCCACTCAGATCTTGACGCAAGAAAAAAAGGCAGAGATAGAATCGGGTTTCGACGATGCTGTAAAATCTTTGCGAGAGGTATGCATTCTTTCATTACTGTCAAGGGACTTTTGTGCTCAGTGACATTTCAGTTCAATTGATGCTAAACTATACAGGATATGGAAACATTCAGGCAAGAGCTTCTGAGCAAGCTTCGTGAGATTTTTGAATCCGACATCTACAAATATTTCGGTAGGTACGACATTTGCTTCTCATCGTTCAAATTACTAATTATTATAGACAAAGCGTGCATCCGTGGCAGCGAGGGATTTGTCCGTTCAGTTGCACGTTGGAATTCTAAGCGCGAAGATGGCGGCTTTCATCATAGGACTTACTCTGCTTTTTGCCGCCGTCTTGGGATCCACAAGGGTAAGGACCTGAACGAAGATCTGTAAGTCCAAATATGCATTGCATTTCTATGTCCTCATTATCCAATCCATATCTAACCAAGTCTGTCGGCGTTAGAGCCAACCCCATGCGATGTGAAGTTGTACCCCACTGGACGAGAATGTTCGGCATCCAGCTTCCGAGGCAGATGGATCTGCTAGCTAAAAGGTTCTTGACAAGCCTACATGTGTTCCATGCGCGAGCGCTCATGTCTGCGGATCGAGACATTCGTGAACGTAAACACAGAGCACTGGGCGAATCGTTGAAGACACAATGCAAAGATGTGGAACAAGAAGTCAAGGGCTTAGAAGCTCGGGCACAGGCCAACGCAAAAGAAGTAAACCGACTTTTCATCCAGATCATTGCGAACCAGCTGAAATCTACTTACGATTTGTGTGCGGCAGTGAAAGGTACGTTCTGATCCTTCCAATCTCTCACAAGGATGTCCATTTCTGATTGATTCCAGGGAGGAGATTACTTGCCCGCATCAGGGATACGATGACTTTTGAAGCCGAAAACAATGGCTCAACTATATTCCAGCTCACTGCTGAACGGGTTCAGGATGGACTTGAGAAGCTGTTGGAAACGACCGGGGAAAAATCACGACGTTGATCGATTCCGCTGTGGACCGACTTCGCCGTGTCTATTACACGGCTATCATCGACGCCCAGATAAAGAAGTATTCCGAAGATCAACTTCGACTCAAAAAACGTGTTAGAACGCATTCGTCGAATGGAGGAATCTCTGAATCTGAAAAGTATGTGGATGTTGAGACCACTCAGGAGTTGCATGCGAATCCCGGACCATCGATAGAGAATCTATCTGGAGTGAAAGAAAAGACCGAGAAAGACTACAAGTTTTAGGCTGGAAGACAGCTATGCATGCCGATAGAGGGGTGATATGTGGTGGAAATGGGGATTGAGGCGCACTTTTGCTTAGATGGAGGAAACTTGGAGTTAGACGGCTTTTTTATGCACCGTTGGTTAGTTCGTATCGCGCAACGGAGTTTCACTGGGATTTGGCTAGCAAACATGCACGTAGCACTGCCCGCGGAACGGTAGTCAGCGGCCCGATGTGTCGTATCATTGCATATCAAGACCCGAGGGGAGATAGAATGATCGATGGGATTCGATGGATGCGCGCTAAGAGGAACGGAGACGGTCAGTAGCACCAGCCCCCATGATTTCTGTGAGTGGAGGAGGGGAGGGGGGTCAAAAAAAAGAAACGAGCAAGCAAGTGTGAGCTGTACGGGGGTCTGGTCATATAACGGGGCTGTGGCATCGGAGGCTCACCGACATCTTCTTCTTTCTCAGTCTACCTGCTGCTCCTGTCTTCATACTGCGTAGGAAGGTGATTAAAAGAAGGTTGTCCCAATCCGTCGCCAGAGTTCCACCGCCTTCGCTGCTGTTCGATTTGCCGCCGGCCAATCAGCCGCCCGCCGGCTCATCAGCAAAAAATCATGGTTCTCCTCAACTCTCTTCTCACCCGCAACAAATCCAAGAAGAAGCAAGACCATCCCCATCCCCCGTCTGCCTCAGCCCCTTCTTCTCCCTCTCACTCGTCCACCGACTCTGCGCTGCGTGGGGATTCGCCCGTCCACTCCTCGTCCACCCCCCGGTCCTCGTCCCCTCGCCCCTCCGCCACCAATCCTCCCACTACTACTTCTACTTCAACGCCGACGAACTCAATCCCACGCAAACCAACCGCTCGTCCGACTCACGCTCGGTCGTCGTCCACTCCTTCGAAACCGGCGAAGTCTTCCAAATCCAAATCCAAATCCAAATCCTCGACCCACCCCTCTCCGCGACCTCCTCGTCGAGAGCCTCCCCCCGCTCCTCTCGCTACTCGCACGACCCCAATTCCCACCCGCTCAACCTCCCGCCCGACGAACTTCGTCGTCTGTCCGCCATGGCTACCGCTGCTGACCGGAGTTCCATGGACATCGATCCGAAGGATCCTCGTTTGAGCTCCCCGTCTGCTACGAACGGAACTAACGAGACCAACGGCGAGAGAAGCCCTACCCCGCCTCCTCACAAATCGAATGGCAACACTGCCGAGGCCGATACGTTCAAGCTGGCCGGAAACAAATTCTTCAAGGATGGTGACTACCGTCGGCTATCGAAGAGTTCACCAAGGGTGTGTACCGTCGACAACCCTCCCGTCGTCCCAGTTACTGACTCACAACCAGCCATCGAGATCAACCCCGACTCCTCCGCCTACCTGTCCAACCGGGCGGCCGCTTACATGGCCGCGCACCAATACCTGAATGCCCTCGAAGACTGCGAGCGGGCCCATGAGCTCGAACCCGCCAGCTCCAAGATCATGTACCGTCTGGCCCGCATCCTGACCAGCCTTGGACGGCCCGCTGAGGCCCTCGAGGTTCTTGGCCGGATTGACCCTCCTGCCTCGGCGACCGACCGTGCGACAGCGGAGAAGATGCTTAAGTTCGTGAAACAGGCGGAGGAGACCCTGGAGGGTGACCGTGGAGTGTCCATGGTGGTGTTCTGTCTGGATCAGGCTCGCCAGCTCCTCGGCACTGGTGTCAAGGAGCCCCGCAAATGACCGTACTGTCCGCTGAGGCGCAGCTGAAGATGGCCAACGAGAACTCGTTCCGCAAAGCACAGGACATCGCCGTGAACATGCTCCGGGACAATAGCCAGGATCCCGATGCGCTCATGATCCGCGCCCGTGCGCTCTACGGTCTGGGTGAGACGGACCAGGCTGTCAAGGCCCTGAAGATGTGTCTGGGCCTGGACCCACATGAAGGCGGCGATCAAGCTCCTGCGGACGGTGCAGAAGCTGTCCCCGCACGAAGGAGGAGGGTAATGCCGCTTTCAAGGCGAAGGACTTCCGCAAGGCCATCGACCTTTACGGACAGGCTCTCGCTGTCGACCCAACAACAAGGACATGAACTCGAAGATTCTGCAGAACCGTGCTCAGGCGTACATCAACCTGAAAGAGTTTGACGAGGCTGTCAACGACTGTAACGAGGCCCTGCGCTTGGACCCTTCCTACACCAAGGCCCAGAAAATGCGTGCCAAGGCTCATGGCGGCGCTGGCAACTGGGAAGAGGCCGTTCGCGACTATAAGGCTGTCGCTGACTCCAACCCCACTGAGAAGGGCATCCAGGAAGAGATCCGTCGGGCTGAGTTCGAGCTCAAGAAGGCCCAACGGAAGGACTACTACAAAATCCTTGGGGTGGAGAAGGACGCCTCCGAGCACGACATCAAGAAGGCCTACCGTAAGATGGCCGTCAAGTACCACCCGGATAAGAACCGTGACGGTGAAGCGGGTGATGAGAAGTTCAAGGAAGTCGGAGAAGCCTATGAGACCCTGATCGACCCTCAGTAAGTTCCTCTTTGTTGCCTTCCATTGTTACACATTTCTAACTCAATAACAGGAAGCGTGCCAGCTACGATAACGGCGATGACCTCATCGACCCTGCCGACATGTTCTCCCGGGGCGGTGGCTTCGGTGGCATGGGAGGTATGGGTGGAATGGGTGGCTTCGGCGGTATGGGCGGTATGGGCGGCGGAATGGGCGGCATGGGCGGAGGCACTCACATCAACATCGACCCCAACATCCTGTTCAACATGATGAACGGCGGCGGTGGTGGTGGTTTCGCCTCCGCCGGTGGCAGCCCATTCGGCGGCGCCCAGCAGGGCCGAGGTGGATTCCCTGGCGGATTCCCCTTCTAATCTCCCTCCGCTTTCTGTGCCGATCAATGGTTACGGACGGTTACGTCCCTGTGCATAATTTCAACACACGATCGAACGAAAAAGGAAAATGGGACCGACGAACTCAAAATGGCTACTCACTTCTGCGTTTGGTGAGGCTTCGCTCTTATGTTGCATCTCGTCGTCTCTGGATCTCTCTGGTCTGCTTTCTTTGGTTGCTTGATATTCCCCAGGTGCATTGCATCATTTCTCTTATTTCTTTTCATTTTGCCATTGAAATTGTTGAGCTGATGCGATAGACTCGGAGTGTTTTTCCCCCTCATATTTGTTATATCTCTTTTCTTTTCTTGAGTTCCCGTTCTGGTATAGATGGGACATTGTTTTATTGCGAATTGTCAGCTGCCGCTGCAGCCACAGCAGCAGCTGTGATGAGCAGGAAGATCTTATCGTCCTTGGCGTTATATACTCATGGGGTTATGTTTGTATCTCTTTATTTCCTTATCTGTATTCCCGGATACTACGGCCGATCTGATTGATGCTGGGTATTGATGAATGAGAACATGTTATGATGATATCCTTACCGTAGGCGAAAACAGGTTCCCCATAAGCATTATCATTCTTTGAATGCCAAAGCAGCCCATCGATATCGTCAGTCCGTTTACAACAGATAGTAGAGCTGGCTATGGGTGTAGGCGGGCACAGTCCGGACCGTACCTTCCTGAACAGGAGGGGGCTCTTAAAGAATGTCTCGTGCAGGTGCTGTCCAATCGGGATGGACCTTCAATGTTACCTTCCTGATTGGACAATCCCTGGTCTAAGATTAGTGCCTGAGGCATCGAGTTACCTCTGTCTTATATAAGCAGAGTCCCCACCAATCAGCTCCCCCAGAGGCACTAACCCTGAAGCAGGAAAACCAAAACAAACAAGTTGCTGATGTGATGCATCCAAAAGTACTTCTTTGCCCTCTTTTGCCTCTCGAACGGACATCTCAACAATGATGACAGGACAAAGCTGGTCGACAAAGAAACCAACAGACCAGATCGCTGTGCTCTTAAGGTTCATTCCGTCCGATCGGATTCTTGCCATCCGACCAGATCGTGGAATGTGACGAGGTCAATTAAACAGCGAGAAATGCGGCAATGGAAATCCGCTCCGCCAACATACCTACCTGGGGCTAATCTCGAGAGCACATTTTCTATATTCAATTCCAGTCTGTAGAGACTGCTGGAACACATATGCACGATTCTCCCTGTCATAAATAAAGCCAACGCATGCTCATGTACTCAGTATCACTCGCGGCCTCCCAGTCAACCGGTGATAGGGCATCCATACACCATCGTAAACAAACAAAATCTCCCCATCCACCAGTAATCGTATGTTCCACGGCGTGATCGTTGAGTATTGCTGTTTTATTATTTGCCGGGATGCGACACGCCATTTGGCCGAAGTAGCACCGGCACATCTGGGCGAGGAGCGAATTGTTTTCCTGACTGCAGCCGCCGGCGTGACTGCTGATCGCCGGGGTTTGTTGTTGCCGCTGGCTGGCCTTCTTCCATCGTCTTCCAACTCGCGACATCCCACCTCACTTTCTCCCCATCACCCCTTTCACCTCTTGTCTCTCGCCTCCCTTTACGCCCCACTGTATTAATATCTGTGCATATTGTTCTTGCTCTCTGCGTTGTATGTTTTTCTTGTCTGTTGCATCATTAGAGACCGAACCTAGTGAGTCCTTCATCTACTGCAACCCGTTGCCATCCTAACCGCTCCGCAGTCCAGCGCTGAGCAGAGCCTCAACACCCATTGAATGCTGCTGCTATGAACATGATGATCGCTACTACACGCCTGTGTTCCTCGTCGCATCCATAGTCCGGAGCCTCTCGATCGCAAGTCTTCCATTGCACGATAAACAACCACGCCTACGAGGATCGCTCTCCAGCCTCACTCACACATCACCCTCATAATAACCCCGATCACAAGATAGAAGGACCACAATGGACGGCCCTCCGCCGCCTCCACCTCCCCACGGGGAGAAACCGAACACCACGCATGGCGAATATCGCAAGTCGTCCGACCTCCCACCCGGGAATTACGACATCTTTATTATTCCACCCCACTCATCGGGCTCCGGCTTCCTATACCTTCCTTCCCTACAGTGTCAGCGCAACAGCTTCATCGCCGGCTCCGCATCGACCCTCTTCGTTGTCCTCCTGTGGGTGACCCTGTCGCCCATTGTCAAGAGCTGGTACATTTCTATCATCGCTAGCGGTGGCGGCTCGGCCATTGCAGTGGTCCTGATTATTGCTGTTGGTGCCGCTGGCTGGGCTTTTGGCACCTCTCAGGTTGGCCGCGGGGGCGGTGGTAACGGCAATGGTCCTGGTGGCTCCGGGTTCGGTGGTGCTGGAGCGGGTGCCGGTCCGAACCAGCAGTCGTCATCTGGGCCACGGGCAGACTATTCCCATGGCCAGCAGCAGTACGGTGGAGCAGGACCGCAAGGAAGCTATGCTGGAGGCAATGGTGGTGCGGGAGGTGGTCCCCCGCCTAATAACCAGTACGGGGGTAATCAGTACAACGCAGGTGCTGGTGCTTCTTCCCCTCCCCCACCTCCTCCACAGAGCGAGCAACCGAAACCGTCCGCCGAGAGTAAGCCGCAGAGCGGCGCAGACTGGGAGAAGGCGCGGGAGGAGACGAGACGGAAGGAGGAGCTGCGTCGGAAGATGGAGGAGTTCAAGCGGAAGCGAGAGGCCGAGGCCCGTGAGAAGCAGAGGCAGCGGGAACGCGAGGCAATGGAGCGGGAGCTCCGTGAGAAAAAGGAGCAGTTCGAGAAAGAGATGGCAGCGGCCAGAGAGGCGGCTGCCAAGGAAGCGCGGGAGCGTGCAGAGCGCGAGGCCGCGGAAGCGAGAGCAAAGGTTCTGCGGGAGGCTGCAGAGGCGAGAGAGAGGGAGGAGAGGGCCGCTGCTGAAGCCAGAGCCAAGGCCGAAAAGGAAGCGGCGGAAGCTCGAGCGAAGGCTGAGCGCGAGGAGGCCGAAGCAAAGGCTAGAGCTGAACAAGCGAGGATTCGAGCGGAACGGGATGCTGCTGATGCGAAGGCCAAAGCCGAGAAAGAGGCTGCAGAGAAGGAGGCTGCTGCAAAGGCGGCCGCAAAGAAGGAAGCAGATGCAAAGTTCGCGGCCCTCAAAGAAGCGGCCGCAAAGAAATATGCAGAGAAAAAGGCCCGAGACGCCCAGGAGGCGGCAGCAAAAGAAGCTGCAGCGAAGGAAGCGACATTCAAGGCGTCCAGCCAGAAGTCTGCGCCTGCAGCCAGCGCTGCTCCCCGAACGCCCTCTCCCAAGAAACCCAATCCTCGGGCTGCCGCGTCGGAGGCAGACGACGCGTATTCATTTCGTCCCTACGATCGGCCACGACGACCATATGCAGGGACCCTGGGTCATCCGTCTACTCGGAGTCGTCCTATGCACCTTCGCAGTCAACTGCTCGTACCACGCCTCCGCCGTCTACCAAAGGCCGATATGAGACGAAAGACCCAGATAAGATCGTCATCCGGGGCGTGTACCAGTTTACCAATGCATTTCTCAAGAATCCGGTGGCTCAATTGGTGTCTGGTCAGAACATGGTGACGGACGGGCTTGTGCTACGCATCACGACGGAAGGACTGTTCATCGATGACGATGTTCGCGGCGTTCCACAGCGCGAGTGGGATGTCAAGGCCTGGACGATGAAGCTGGTCGAGGTGTGGTGTCCCCAATGCGGTGCACAGAAGCAGCCTCCCAAGCAGACCAACTCATTCTTCCGTCGCGGGACGGGCGAGCCTACACCGGAAGAGAGCGACGCGTACCTGGTCAACTACCTCAAGGTGTGCAAGAACAAGTGCCGCTTGGCTTCTGCGGCCGGTTATGCCGACCCCAATTCCCTCCATATTCTGCGTGCAACGATCCGAGACCAGGAGGGTCGACGATATGTCTTTGTGCTGCAGGAGACTGAGGGGTGGAAGGTCGGAATTGGACTCCAGAGGCTACGCCGAGGCACGCAGGTCCGGGCTTTGGGGGTCACGAACCTGCCCGTCAATGAGTGCCGATCCACGCTGGGCAACCTTGGTTACGTGTGATCCTGACCTTTCCCCTTCTACTCCGGGGTACTTCCTGTTTCCCATTGCTAAACTGCTATTCTTTCTATAAGAGGGTTGCATGAGCTACAGCGAGGAGTTTCGTCGATTTTGCTCTTGCATCATGTCCATCTTGACTACACTACACTACATACACCATTGTTCCTGAGATTCCCCCTGATGTTTTTGTTTTTGTTGTTGGTCATGACTGATGATTGTTTATTTTGTGATTTACTGTGCTGTGTTGTACATAATGTTTCTCTATAGTTACATAATTTTGTTTGGGGTTTGTCATGGCTGTTGAGAAGTTGGAGCTCCTTCGTAGGTTTCCAAGATTGATTTGGGATATCTGATATGATCTGAAATGAGTTGTCTG
Source organism: Aspergillus micronesiensis (assembly GCA_039763685.1). NCBI lineage: Eukaryota > Fungi > Ascomycota > Eurotiomycetes > Eurotiales > Aspergillaceae > Aspergillus > Aspergillus micronesiensis. The sequence continues at coordinate 177,642 of JASHHO010000011.1, forward strand.
CGTGTTTAGCAGAGTGAGCTTTCTCCGGTGGGTCTGGAAGAGGACCCACGATGTGGATTGATTAATAGTACCATGAACTTCCCCATCAAACCCCATTCTAGGATTTGCCACTCTGATTTCTTGTGGTCCAAGGAATACCTACCTAGCTCATGTGCGATATGCGGAGTTGGCTTCTTCCTGCAGGCTTTCAAGCCTTCTCGTCACACCGAATAATGCAAAGCTGGCCAACTCTGCCGATCCATCCCGTCTTTCTATAGAAGATAGTACGAAATCCGGAGCAAGGAGATCGAGCGATCGTCCGGAGACGCACTTTCCAATAACGTATTAATAATTGGGGTAATTGTTTGCTCGGGAATCTCCGACCTTGAACCCGACACAAAATGATTCACAAGTCTGAATAACATTTTGGAGAGATTGGCATAAGATGGAGCCGGTGGTGGAAAGCCAAGAAGGAAACCAAGGCTCCGGCATCCGCTCCCATCCGAGCTTCTCAGGGGAAGAAGAATATCGCTTCTACCCTTTTGGTTTGGAGCTCCGAGCAGGACCCTGTGCCTTGCTTGTGCCGCAGGAGTGAATGAATATTCATAACTTTATTTTGGGAGGATCTGATGTCTCAGATCTGGACGTGCCGCAGTACATATTTCTGATCTGGCTTCGGGAGGGTGGCTCTGACCACATCTGGCCGTAGGTCTCTCCGTTGGCAACTTGGGGAAACTTCGGTGACAACCTGGACAGGAACTTGTTGCTTCGGCTGGGGAGAAGTGGATCTGGCGACAGGGAACTGGCAGGATTTGAATCGTGGACTACTGGAGAAGACTAAATCGGGATGTCGAGATCGTGGGTCCATTTTAGCTCGGCATGGGCAGACGCAGGGCGAACCCCTTAACTCGATAGTATTGCCGCAATGACGTTTTACCTATGTTCCCATGTATGCGTCTTCCATGTCAATTGCCTGTTCGAATTGAGTTTTCTCAGGCACCCGTTCCTTGCGGTGAAGAAACCCTAATCGTGCATCTCATCCGCAGTCTCCGTACGGAGCAGAGACCCAGGGCACTTGGTCCCCAGTGGAGCCCGGCACGTCGCTTGCAGCTTCACTCGGCAATCTGATGTCGATCCCGGATGGACTTCAGCTCAGATTCGGTAAGTCGAGGGCTCTTATTGGTGATGCCGTCTCGGGAGAGGGGGCAGCCAGGCAATCCTCGATCTCTGCTGGAGATCTGATGCGTCCCGTACCCGGATGGGGAAACCAAGGCCCGTCCGTCCCCAGCGTCTGAACGTAAACATTGCTTTTGCGTGGGTTGCTGTGTTGAGGATGTGACTGCATACCTAAGCAGGGCGAGGGGAGGTGTGGGTTATAAAAGCTGTGCTGGTCCGGCTGCTTTGCTCGTTGTCCATCTCTCAATTTCATACCTCTATACTACTACCACTCCTCTAAACCAACATTCTCGAGTACCTACTCCTACAATCAAGTAAGTCCATCTTGTGGAACACTTCAACCCACTCACAATGCTAATCACCTCCCTACAGAATGCAGTTCAAGTCCATCCTCCTCCTAGCCGCCTCCGCCACCCTGGCCATCGCCAGCGGCGACAAGTACATCGTCGGAAACTGCGGTGACCCCTCCGGCATGTCCAGCGACACCAAGGATGCCTGTAAGACCGTTAAGGGCGAGTACTGCGGTGAAATCACCGGCATGAAGCGCTGTGTCATTGAGGAGGCCAAGTGGGATCAGTTCAAGGAGACCTGCGACGATGATGTCTTCTCGCGCCCGGTAGCTACAGCCTCGAGGACGCCAAGACGATGGCTCTCTGCTAAGCTGGATGATGGGTCTGGTTTATGGGTTAGCTGGAAGAAATGATATCATGCGATGTATATAATGGATGAGAATCGAGGCAGGAATTGAGTTCCGTTTAGCTCGATCTGGAGAGTGTTTCTTTCCTGGTCATAGTGGAGGGATGTTAGGATGAGACTGACAGAGGTATGACGCGTAGGTGGAATGGATTAGGTGGTTTTTTGTGATATGTCTATGCAGGGTCCTGGATCAGGTCTGATATCATTATGAGAGGTGTTTGTAGGGTGATGGGTCTATCAATCTTTCTTAGATGGAGGACATGGCATCACGAGTGGTTGCCTAACATGATTCAATCTTCGATCTAGAAATGGGATGTTAGTCGTACATTGGCTCTACTTAAGGCCAAGTATTATCATGTTCATTGTTGGGCAACAAACCTGATGCTACCTCGGCACGCGCTGGGGCCCCATGAACTCATCCTGGCCTTGTCGGGCACGTGTAGGGGTGTTGAGTCTGACTGTCCCTATACCTATTATGAGGACAACATGCCCTTTGAAGCGGATAACACTTCCACTGATGGTTGCTGGAAAGAGGCATCCCACTGCCAACATATATAGTTGGGCCACTATAGACTGCGTATCCACATGAGTCAGAATGTCTCAGTGACTCGACCATGGGAGAACAGCTTGTTATCTGAGGACATGTCATTCGTCCGTGACATCTGTCGGCTTGATCATACATGATGACGTTCTTTATGCCTGTGGAGTGACTGTGATAGGGCTGCGGTCATGCTGGGCAATCCCGTGACCGAGCAGGATGGAGATCGTGCCTGATGAACCGGTCGCGTTGACCGACATATTAGGCAATAAATAGAGATCGAGCTTCTCTTGAGGTCACCCTCAACTGTAACAGTATGACTCCAACCATAAAGCAAAAGAAAGAGATTAGGGTACGGGTCGCCCGATGCATGCACATGCGATGCACGCAGACCCGCTGAGTCAGCGCCTCGGGGACTTGCTTGGTAGACACCGCCAGGCCAATCAATCGCCTCCTCAGGCAGTTCCCCCAGTGCCTGCCTGCCTGCCTCAACGCAACTCAACCTCGCTCACTCCTCGTTTCGTCCGCTCCCCGTCAACCTCTCTTGTCCCGTGCTGCTGCTGGTCAGTCGAGGCTTGTCGTGTCTCTTCTCCATCCCTAACCCCCCCTCCTCTCTCTCTCTCCCTCCCTCCCCCGTCAACTCCTTACCTCCGCGCCTCCTGTCAGGTACCGCCCCCAAATCACCGCCTCCCTCCCCACCGCCAACTGTCCTCTGTCTGGGTCGACTGTCTCCCCTCCACGACCTCCTCGGCCTCTGTGCTCCCCGTGATTCTCTCTATGCCGCGACGGTAGACGTTGTCCTTTCGCCAATTTCCACCCTCGCCCCTCGCGGGCCCCCTCCGTCCCGTCGACCATGTCCTTCCACCCTTCCCAGGCCCACCAGAGCCACGCCGCATCCCATCGGCCGATCCCCTCATACAACCCCGTCGCGGCCATGGCCGCTCCCGCAGGCACCTTCTTGCCGGGCACGAAGGTCCAGGTGGGCAGCCATCGCGTGGTCGTGGAGAAATACCTCTCCGAGGGCGGTTTCGCCCACGTCTATGTTGTCCGCCTCCCGCAGCCCATCGATGGCACCGAACGAGCGGTGTTGAAGCGGGTTGCTGTCCCGGACAAGTCTGCCCTCGCCAACATGCGCACGGAGGTTGAAACAATGAAGAAATTGAAGGGACACCGCCATATCGTGAAGTACTTTGACTCGCACGCCTCCCAACTCCGCGTGGCGGCTTCGAGGTCTTCCTCCTTATGGAGTTCTGCTCCGGCGGCGGTCTGATCGATTTCATGAACACCGCCTGCAGAACCGCTTGACCGAGCCGGAGATCATCAAGATCTTTTCTGATGTCGCCGAGGGCGTGGCCTGCATGCACTACCTCAAACCCCCTTGCTCCATCGCGATCTCAAGGTCGAGAATGTTCTGATCTCGCGCAATGGAAACACCTCGTGTTAAAGCTGTGCGATTTCGGTTCCACTGCGCCTCCGCGTCCTGCGGCAACCTCCGCTGCGGAAGGCCGGCTCATCGAGGACGATGTCCAGCGGCACACGACGCTCCAATACCGCAGTCCGGAGATGATTGATGTCTATCGGAAACAGCCGATTGACGAGAAGAGCGATATCTGGGCATTGGAGTGTTGTTGTATAAGCTGTGCTACTATACTACGCCGTTTGAGGAGGTCGGACAAATGGCTATTTTGAACGCGACCTACAAATACCCCGCATACCCTGTCTTTTCGGACCGCCTCAAAAGCCTTATTGGTAAGTAATTACGAGAAGAGGGGTTCATGCTAACGGTGACTAGGATCGATGTTGAAGGAGAACCCGCAAAAACGACCCAATATCTACGAGTTCTGCGTGAAGCTTGTCTCATGCAAGGAAGGAATGCCCAATCAAAGACGTATGTCGTCCCTTATTTGTGCCTGCTTCCTTTTCTGACATTATATAGATCTACGCCAATCGCTCCACCTCCGAAGCCCGTCGATACAGGAACTGCCGCCCTCTCCAACCGAGACCCCGCAGGTCGGCGCGTCTTTTCTCCCCCGGTACAAGAAACCCAGATCATCCCCGAGATTGCTCCCATGCGGCGTGGACGCCCGGCAAGACCCAATACTTCCCAACACAACTCGGCGAAACCAAGCCCATCGCCGTTCCGTGGATCCTCCGACCCCTTTGCTGTCCTGACGGCGGAAGCGAGCACAAGAGCCGGGCTTCAACGGACGAATTCTCAAACCGTTTCCCTTCGTTGGATCAGTTCAATATCCTGCATGAGAAAGGAGGCAAATACGATTTCGAACCTACGGTGTCGGAAAACAAGGAGGACGAGGATCTCGCGCGGCGGCTCACCAATGCCTTGGCCGACGATGCGTTTGTCAAACCTCGTGTCTCTGAAGCGGAAAAGGCTCCGGACTTGCCACGCAGACCTCCTCAACCTTCTCCACTGAAGACCCGGTCAATAGAACCGCTGAACGACCGCCGTGAGGAGGTTTCGCGGCCACAAGTTCCCCTCTATCAACCGGTCCCAAAGAAGCCTGCCATGGTTTCGACAGGCACCATGACTTCCCCAACTTCGACGCCTGGTGTGCCGGAGATCAAACCATCCAGCCGCCCAATCTACAAATTCCCGTCTTCAGACAGCCACCTCGACCGGTGAGCCAGCCGTGGCCTTCTGAAGCGGACAAGCGGACGCTCCGACCCAAGGGTCCCTCGCCAACGAGCTCATCGACCCGGCTGGAGAACCCTAGAATCTCTGCAGACCGGATCTCTGACCTGTCGGTATCCTCATCACGACACTCGCTCGAGGGTCCGCGGCCATCTCACTTGGACGTCGACGACCTGGTCGGCCGGTCCAAGTCGGCCAACAGCAAAGCCCGGCCGGTATCCGTCCATGCCAACTCGAAACTTGATATCCGAGGATCGGAAAGTGCGCGCTCCTCGCTGGACTTGCCGAGGAGCCCGTATGAAAGTGTGCAAAGTGCGCGCGCAGAGATGGAGCAGAACTTTGAACAGGGCAACGTTAACTCAACATCAGATATTGACTATCTGCGGGCCAGGGAGGTGGAGACCAACCGCAAGCGCGAGAAGCGCTACAGTGGAAGCCACAAACACAGTAAGCGGTCGAGTCTGTCGACGTTGTCTCTATCGGGCACGAAGAACTTGTTTGGCGGCCGATTCGGCGAGGCTTTCCGCCGATTTGAGCACACCAACCCGGACGGCAAAGCGCAATCTCCTGCTGCAGAGGAGTACCCGAAGCAAGTTCCTCTGGTGGCTGCTACGGAGTATAGCGATGCTCCCGCAGAGCTGTCCGACGATGAGACGGACGACATCTCACCGGAGATGCGCCGCGAGCTGGAGCGCCGCCGTCTTTCACAGGAGGAGAAGCGCGTGGCCAACGCTGCGGCAGAGTACCGCCGCCAGGTTGCCGAGCGCGGTGAGGGAGGCCAATCGTCGCGGTCATCGACCATTCAGAACCGGGTGCGGTCGTTCTTGGACGAGAGCAGCAAGTCCCGGGTTCCACCAAAGACCGCCACAGGCTACGGTCGGTTCACAGAGGAGACGCAAACCGCTTTGCAGGCAAAGCAATCCGAACCCCTTCCCCCCACCCCGCGACTCAACACGCGGAGCGCTGGCCCGTATTACACGCAGCAAGAATCCACATCATCGCCCGTGAAGGACCGATGGGAGGCCCCGTCTGCGCCTCCTCGGCAACAAACAGCTTCGGGGGCGTATGCACCAACGTCAGCCCAGCGCACAGGCTCGTCTCGACCCCCTGTGGCACCTCCCAAGCCGAAGAACCTGCGGGTCGGTGGCGCGTCGGAGATGTCGCGGCCGGCGAGCCACGATCGCAGCCCAACGGTGCAGGCGACGCCGACGAGCCCTGGCGACGACTGGGAAGCCAACTTCAGCCGGCGGTATCCTAGCCTGTCCGGGATCGAGATGGTCGAGACGGAGATTCAGATGCCGAAGTTCCATAGTCTGAAGACTAAGGAGGTGTAATATGCGCATCCCGACGGTGGTTGGTTGTACTTTTATCATGTTGTTCAGCATCTGACCTATGGGTCTATAGACGGAGATGTAATTTTGTTCTATCATATATATCACTTTAGAGGAATGCATTGTCGAAGTACAGTATAGTACTGCATTGGAAGAAAGTCAAGTAGAGTTAAGGTTGGCGATGAATCAATTGCCGGATGTGGTTAGGCTCTCCCCACATTGTCGCCTCATCGTCATTCCGTTGCTCTCTTTGCACTTCATTCATTCAACCGCATCCCTTCCTCCACCCAATCCACCATGGCGCCCATAACCCTCAGCAAGGTGGATGGTAAGTTACCCTCCTCTGTACCCTGGCCCAAAATCGATCTGCGAAAGAGAACCGACCTAACAAAGCGAGGCGGACAGACGACCTGAAAGATGTAATCCAGCACCTCTTCGAAATCCAATCCGCCGTGCACGGCTACCTCGGCCCCGAAACCCAGCAAGAGCTCGTTCGCAAAATGTACTCTCTCCCTGCCCTGAGAGTAACCTTCCCAATCCGAGGCTCAATGACTAACCGACGATGAAACAACAGCAAAAACCTCACTCTCGCCCTCTCCACCCTCTCGACCGACACCCAAACCAACCCCCAAGACACCCAAGCCCAAGCCGAAGCCGACGCAGCAACACAAGCAAACCCCGGCGACCCGGCATTGAGCACCATCCACCTTCCGCCAGAGATCATCGACTACGTGGACGCGGCGCGCAACCCGGACATCTACACGCGCGAGTTTGTCGAGCTCGTCCAGCGCGGAAACCAGGATTTGAAGGGGAAGAAGGAGGCGTTTGCGGGGTTTAGGGATGTGTTGGCGAGGAGATGAGGGGAGCTATGCCGGAGTGTCGGGGGGAGGTGGATCGGGTGGTTGTTGCGACGGGGGGGAGTGTTGGTGATGGTGGATTGGGGGAGGGGAGGAGTTGATCGATTGGTTGGTTGGTCAATTGGTTAATGGGTGAGGTGGTCGTATTATCCTTAGATTGATGGGGGAGTTTCTGTAGTGGCGTTGTGGGTTTGTTTCTATCCTGTTTTACTTGGAGTTGGTTCCATAGGGTGAATTTGGGCGGTTGTACTTTTGGAAGCTGCGATGGAGCTTCTTGCCGGCGTCTGCCGTCGGGATTGTTGGGCACACACCGTCCGACCGTCTCTCTTCACGTGCATTGTTCTTAAGAGCACGCTTGCTCAGCTTTATCTAGCGAAGAAGATACCCGGGTTATCTCTATCGACGTCGATAATCGTATTTGTTGAGTTATCCGAATGTGAACGTGCTTGTCTGCGACTTTCTAGAGCGATGTCATTGCGCTGCATGCTGTGGGCATTTTCTGGTCTACGGCAATTTCTGAGAGATCATCAGGATACAGGCTTAAGGTATGCGCATCCGAAGGGTTGAGCGACTTGGAGTTAATAGAATCTCATTGTCTGTCAATGCTAGTTCTGGATACTGTTGTTTCTGCCTCAGGCAGAAAGGCTTTTATGTCCAAGGGGACAGACAACCATGACACCTTGCTACAACTTGCCACGCTTTTGATTATCATCCATCAAGGCATGAGAGACCACAATAGCGTCGGATCCAAACTTCTAGCTGGAGCTAACTAGTGACCATTGATTGACTCGACCCAATCCTGGACTCGTATAACTCGTGATCGTCCGAGAGGTTCTCAAGTGCTTGGGCGAAGTTGACCCAACTGAGTTTTCCACATCTTTTTTTGAACCGCGGCCTGACCGATTAAGAAGGCAAGGAGGGGCTTCCACTGCTTCTCAAAACCGGCAAAGGCGAGTTACCAATTGACTCTGATGAGTCCCAAGTGATCGTCTCGAAAGACCATATCTACATTCGCTTCTGCGTGAGAGGCCAGAAATCAAAGCCACGATGCCAATAAGTGCAGCTGCAAAGGACACACACTGACATCCGATCAGTGGCATTCGTGTCTTGTGACATGTTCAAAAGAGGAGTTGAATGAAAAATTAACGTTGACTTGGCAGATATGACACCCTTCGACTGAAAGAATGTTCGCGACACTTATGAACAAAATGACTGAGGGTGCTTGTTTGGATTATATCAAGATAACAACGCATTTGCACTCCACCGCAACGACTTCTTGTCTCTTACAATATACTTGTGTGTTGTTGGATGCTCTACATCTGACCCCGCTTGATACATCATATCGATGCTGGCAAGGCCGCACGCACGGCTGTGCATCCTCCCGATCTCTAGCCTCGCCTCACAGTCTGCACCAGGTGTTCCTGCAGACATTGGGCGATACCTCCACTACGAATGGACTGGCCTATCTCCGCGGTATCTTCACTTTTAAGCCCCCATTCTGCCACAGTCATGGGAACAGTGTGGTATGAAACAAGTTTTGTCGACTTCTCACTTCCCTAGCATTGGGACCGAACAAGTCATCTTGTGCTCCTAAGCTGTTGGGTTGGACATGAATATCAGTGTGCCTTGAGACCCTCTTCGCTATACGGCCTGATTGGGGCAGGTCGCGAACAATCTAAGAGGCATCCGGTTTAAAGTGATGGCTTTTTGCGTGGTCCTTGGGTATCAAAGCAGTCAGTCGTGAGGCTAAGCATCCTTGCGCTGAAGTTGAGACAACCAGAATTGACGCAATATGATCTTGTCGGTGACTAGTGCAGACATTCACCCACAGCCTTGTCGATTTCGATATCTCCCGTGGTATCTTGATCCTGATCGTCTGTTAAATAGCACAGTTCAGTATGGAAATGGTCCCCGGAGAACCTCCCTATCACATCTCTCAATCAATTTTCACACTGCCCATAAGTCCTACTACGCCTGGTCATCTGCACAGAATGATGGACGCAGAGGGGGCAGCCTCGGCGGGATCCTAATCCAGTCCAACCCTGCAGTGTTTTCTCCCGGATCCCCCCGGCTTTACAATTCTACAACGTACGCCCCCAGTCGCTACACAACCTCTTCAACACGATAACCCAGAGATTCGACATCGGGCAGAATCTAAGCCAAGTCCTGGGACATTGTCACCTTGGAGCGCGGTCTCTACATCGCCGATCACCAGACCTCATGCGCATGCGTTGCATGGAGGGGCAAAATCCGATGCGGGGCATCGATTCATGTCTGCGGGGGTTCAGTGCCCACACTATCGAGATGTGTATTCCTGCCCATCGTCCCCGCCATACGTCCGATATCGGGCCACGAGGATGTCACTGTATCCTGTCCAGTTTCCCCTCGGTTTTCACCAACCACCAAGGGTCCCACCAAGCTGAACCCTACCGAATGGCAGCCATTTGAACTTCCACCATCTACTTCTAAGGAGTGGCAGCGGCGAAACAGTTTGGACAATGAAGACGTTAGTGACTTAGGAGAGCCGGTGCATTACGAAGGCCTTGAGCGTGTCCAGCAGCAGTTCCTTGATCTCACGCCCGAGGTGGAATCACGCAAATGGCTGAGTCGAGGTTTGGATTTGGATGAATTCGACGATGTTTTCCAAGGAAACCCGGAACCAGGTGGGTTGCTTTTTTTCGAATCACGAAACGATGTTCACTAATTTTATCGATTAAGGAAACACAACTGTTACCCGCCTCTACGCCAGGTTCCTTCGTACGATCGGAGTCATCGAATCCGATGATGTTTTGGAGATTTCCGGCATGGATTTGGCGAAACGAAGTGTTCAAGCTCTTAAACGGGCACTTCACAAACTGGTGTCCAGATCGAGTCTACTACCCGCGAATACAAGCCCATGCGCTCTGTGCTAGGATCCGTCAAGAGCAAGTCAGCGCGCGCTCGCCGAAGACGCCCGTTCGCAAACACTTGGTACCAGGAGAAACCTCAACGCACAGAATGCATGAAGAATGCGAGACACTGCCACTGATGACCATCTCACTCACAATGGCAGGTCAGCGAAGTCTACCGACCAGCACGGAGTGATGGCGGTCCAGCCAAGGATACATCTCGAGACGAGAGAACCCAGCATACGCTTTCTACATGACTCTCGGTCTGAGTGCGTCTGGTCTGGGTGGCGGTTGGATAGCGATGTGAAGGGGGAAGCACGTGTCAGTCATGACGAGGTGAGATCCAGTCTCTATGAATGTATGGTGGTGGTTTGTATAAAAGAGGATCTTTTCATTCAACAATATGTATCATGGACTATTGCTATAGAGGGATGGTTTGTTTCTTACATGTTCTCATTCGACATGTGGCTTGGCTATCAGTGCCAGCTTGAGAACCAAAAGTTGTCTGGCCTGGTCTGCATTTCGGGGTTGTTTGACTATATCTTTTGCTTTACAATATGACTTTCAAAAGGTACATATGTACTTATATTCATTTGTACCTTGTTGGGCTTAATTCGACACATTAACAGACTCTGATCGGTTGTTTGCTTGACGCGACCAAGAACAAGTATAGCGCCGCGCTAAGCCAACTTGGTGCATTCCGCCTCAGGCAGGGTAATTTGGTAGCCTAATAATCCCGGTCTTACAGGGTACACTTATGTCCTGTTTGCTAAAATTGGCAACACACCACGGAAGCGAAGAATGCGCAACGAGAGCTTATATGAATTTTAATAATTAGAATTAAACTAGCCGGGAACGTTCCTAGAGATAGCCCTGAGAATGCCGGTATGTACGTCGTATGTCCCTCATATTCTACAGTTCTTCCCTGTCCTCATCTCTTCCTTCAACTCCATTCAGCTCATACCACGCTTTGGTTCCTACAACCCAGTCCTGGAATGGGTGTACTTCCTTGGAAAACAGAGATGGTGTGACGTCGAGGCTGGAATCCGGATCTGGTTCAGGAACGTTTCCCGTTCCAGACTTCCATTGCCTGGCAGACGGAGGACAGGACAGGACAGACCCACATTCCCGTCCAGTCCCGTAATTCTCCGTCCACATGGCGGCCATCCATACCGTTCCCCGGATACACTTGCGTCCATGTGTCACAGCACGCGGGTCGTGTTACCTTGTCCTTCTCTTTCTTCTTCCTCGCTTCTTGTTCTTCCACGTCCACAGTAAAGAAAAGAAATTGTCGGGTATAAAGACGAAAGGAATTCGTCGATCATGGCTCGTTAGTCGTGATTTTATGGACTATTCATCCGGTTGTTGTATGCGATGTGTTGTCCTGGTCAGAATCAATTGACCAGGGTCATCATCATGAGGATTGATGTGTCGGGTTGATTGTGGTAGTTTATCATCCGTAATCATTGGACGATACCAAAACAGAGAGACGGAGAGAGATCAAGGATCATCGCGACAGTGCAGACTACTCGGCTTCCTCGGCGACGAATCCGAGTACCGCGTCTGACTGATCTGGGTATCCCCGCTCCACGAATGCGTCACCTCCGACGGCGCGGGACCCGAATGCTCAAACATTGCGATATCAATATCATCTAGATCCATGTACGGATGATGGTGTGGTCGTCGGGACGGATGATCGAGCGGGGGCGCGGCGTGGGTAAGATCGGAGGTGACGCGGGTGGCATCGACGAAATCGGGGAACTCGGAGGTGGTGGTGTGGTCGCGCGATGACGAGAGGGGGAATGCGTGTGGTGGTGCGAGTGTAAATGCGAGTGCGGATGCGGGGGGAGAACGGAGTCGGATTTCCAGACGTGATGGCGGACGAGGTGGACGAGTTTACCGAGGACGGCGAATTCGAGTTTCAGTTTCACGCTGTAGACAACCCCCTTGATCATGGTTTCCATGATGTAGAAGTTGTTGTATTCGACGACCAGCAGGGCAATGTCCATCAGGATGATGATCAGGTTGATTGCCACGAGCTGGTACATGATCTTGCGCTTGGAGCGGTCTGGATCGAGGCGGAGCATGCGGATGGTTTCGACGATGTAGAGCGCGGAGAGGACGAATTCCTGCAGACAGAAGCCCGTCATCTGCACCTTTTCCATGATGTTGTATCCCGTCGTGTAGACGCTGACTTTCTCCCTCGGGGCCAGGTTGGACCGTAGGTCAGCACCGTCGTCGGGACGTGCAGAATCACCCGCGTTCACGGACGATCATGGCGAGCACACGGCGCAGGACCCGGTGGTTCGGAAGCACCAGATGCAGCCGCGAGTACAGCACGATGGATTGGCCGTGACCATGCAGTACCAGCCGACGGTTGAAGGTGACGGACAGCCATGTGGCATCGGTGAGGCGGAAGAACTTGAGCAGGAAGCCGATGGAGTAGGGGACCAGACCGACGGAGGAGGAGATTAGCAAGGACCAAAGTAGAGCCCGCGGTACTGGCTGAAGGTGACGAAGACGAGGGTGACCAGCTCAATGGCGTTGTAACCAGGTGATGCCGGCGAGGGTTGCGATGGCGATGCGCATGACAAGGCTGTCGCCGGTGTAGCCGCCGGTGATGCCTGTGCCGGGGGAGCGATCACTGGCGCTCATGTTGGGGGGGCATATCTCTGGACATTGGACATTGGGGAGGAGGAAGAGAAGAGAAGAGAGGTGAGTAAGAGGAGGTGAGAAGATGGGGCAGTGATGGGCTGGGCTAATCCGGGGCGGGAATCCTGGGGGTGGAGTTGGCCGAAGAGGTACTGGTACATGCCCCTGCCTGTTCCCAGTGGATTATATTACACTATATTACTTTTATTTTTTAGTAGACCCCTACTATCGAGCCCAGCAGATACCTAGAGTGAGCAGAGAATCAGCAGCCAGGCGTTCTTCCCATGAAATACGCCCGATCCCGGTCTGGTGAGGCTGGCCTAGTGGCCTGGCGTTGGTACCGGTACTTGACAGGATTGCTAGTGGTGTTGGCACTGAATACGAAGGGCCCACATGTCCCCTCGGTCGACAGGTCTCTTTCTCGTGCAAACGTCCGAATAATAACGAATACTCTGATTCTACTCTCGTATCAGAGACACCTGAGAACAGACCCAACCGACACCACAAGAGAGTGACCGCGTGGGATGACTTCACGCGGAGACTTGGAGTATAAGTCCAATAACAGCGGAAGAAAAACCAACACCGCCGTTGCGGGGGCCGGGATGACGCGACTCCCTGAATTCCCCGAGATCTGATATGACCCGTCTCTCCCTTTCTTTTTCCGGTGTCTGATGATGTAGGAGCTGGATGACAGGCTGGTCGTGGTCATGCCCCAATTGATCCATGCGGCGCCCTGCCTCTTGGCTCGGACGCCTCTCTCTATCGCCAGGTACCACTCCACACTTCATAATGCAATACCGGTAGTATTAGTATAGCGACAGTAGAAACTCATAAATACATACAACCACATCCATCCTGTAGCTACCCACTCAAGCAATGTTAAACCCCCGACTCCCTCCACCAGCCCGTCCGACAGCTTGCTCACCCCGACCCACACCGGCGCATACTGCATCACCTCGTCCAGCGCGGGGATCAGTCCGCGCTGATTATGGTCGCTCCACAGCACACCACTTACCGCTCAATCCTGTCTCTTCTGTCTCTTCATCCTCCTCCCAAGTCACCCACCGTCCAGGTACGGCCCCATTCGCGACTCCACAGTCGAACCTCCCGCGTCCCCTGCGGCGACGTATGCGGGAACCGTGCATCGTACGCGAGTCTGCGACCGCAAAGTCCGTGACTGGTCGGTCAAACACAATCTTACACGCGCGGGTGTCTTGTCCGGACACGGTGATCTGCGCGGTGGGGGTGTCCCGGTCTTGGACGCGCGATGTCGTGAAGGAGACCCATTTCTGGGGGTCTTCGTCTTGAACAACCGCCGGAGGGATCCGTCCACGAGCACTGCAGGCGATCATTTAACCAGTCGCAGGCAACGGTCTGGTTCGCCGCGCTGGGGAGGCCCTGCGCGACGTCTTCCACGAAGGTTGGCATGCCGGTGAGGGAAGCCCGGTTGGCACCCGTGTCGAGGTCGATCTGCTGAATGAAGAAGAGCTTGAGTCGATTGTTGCCGAGAAGGGGAAAGCGGCGAGGTTGTAGATCAGCGTGCCGATGAAGACGGCCAGCAGGAAGAGTGGGATGTGGTGCGTGTAGCGGTTGGATGAAGGGGAGCAGCGGCGTAAGCAGCGGGTAGTCAGTGCTGCGATCGCGATGTAGATGAAGAGCGACGACCCCCATCCTGTCCGGTCTGGTGGATGGCGCTGGTCAACAGCAGCGCGACGGGACCGATAAAGATGAGGACCAGCGGCGCGATGAGAATCAGCTGTAACAGCCAGATCCAGCGCGGCATGTGTGCGCTCCATCGCTGCTCACGACCGTAGACGTTGGGGTCCTGCCCGTCCGTCTCACCATCGGCGTGGTGATGATCTGCGTCGCTGCCGCGACACGCACGTAGTTTGCAAAAGTCGTTCGCTGAGGTCCACTGCCCAGCAGGGACGTCGATCCGTCGGTTCTTCGTCATCCTCCTCCTCTTCCTCGTCATCTTCACCTTCGCCACCGGAGCCAATTCCTCGACGACTACCATAGGCGCTACCCCGACGCGACGACACCGTCATCTGACTCGCGTACTACGACTTCCGCGGGAGCGAAAAGAGCTCCAGATAGGCGATCCAAGTCGCAAGGAACGTACCCGCGAAGAAGAAGAACAAAAAGTAACCCCCGGAAAGACCCAACGATTCTCGTAGACAGTCGAATCACCAGCAATACCCAGGTCAGCACGAACATCCACGTCAACGTTATACACGCGGTGGAAGGCAGACGGGCGCGCAAAGTCCGCCACCTTCGCCACAAAACCACGCGGCAAACACCCTACACAGACATGCATGCTCCACACGGCATACTCGCTGCTATGCACGATATAGGGGTTGACCTTGGTGACGAGGTACGCCATCGCCACCGAAATAGCCGTCGGGATAGCGAACAGCAGCGGGAATCGGAAGAAACCGCGCGTAGCCCGCAGCGGCGCAATCTCCAACCCATGGGGCGTCTTCGCCGTCGACCGAAACAGATACATCTTGTCGGCGCGGGTCAGCGCGATACTCGTCGCGAGCAGCACCAGCGGCGCGACCACCAGCAGCGTCACCGAAAGCGCGAACAGCGTATGCAGCCGGAACACACGAACGTGCTGCCGAACAGGTCGAACCAGACAGCCTTGGTGCCGGTCCCGCTAGCGATGCGGCCCTCGTCCTTGGGTGGACCGTCAAAGTGGTCGCTTGTGTCAGAGACGAGTCCTGTCGTCGTCTCCACGCCGCGGACAGCATATGCCACAGTGAGCTCTGGCTAGTGTGGCGCGTGTCGTCGTGGTCAGTATGGTACCGCGCGCGAGGCTCCATGAATGCGACGTCCAGCCCGCGAAGCCCCATATTCCCGTCGAAGACAACATAATCTGTTTGGCTGCGGATGAGGCCCGTCTCGAAGCCGTTCGCGCTCAGCACCGTGCCAAAGGGGTACGGCGAGCGCATGTAGGCGCGGGTGACCTCCGTGTCGGTGCTGCGGAACAGCGTTGCGCGACCGCCGGCGCCGGCGCCCTCGAGGTTGAGGAAGGTGTGCGGCAGCTTGGAGAGCGAATGTTGGCTATAACGCGCGCACCGTTCAGGAAGTCCTCTTCGCCGTTGTTGAAGAGCACGACCAGGCCGCGGAGGGGGCGCGTGGCCGGGGGTGGTGAAGTACTTGATGAGCTGGAGACCAGTCACGACGCCAACGCCGTCATCGGTCGCACCGTACCCGTCGAGACGCTGTCGTAGTGCGCGTTGACGAGCACGCCGCCGCGTCCGGACGGCGTGCCGTGCGGAGTATCCCACCACTCATCCTGGTCGTCCTCCGACCCGCGGATGTACACGAGGATGTTGGTGCCTTCGAAGTAAACGCCGATACTGGCAGCCGAGAGAGTGTCGCCCGCAAAGGTCAGGTTGGATGTCAGGTCGTTGAACAGGAATACATCGGGCTTGTCCTCGCCGAGCGCGCGGTACGCCGAGTCCGCGGGGGTATCGTCAAGGATCGTCCGGATGCGGTTCAACAGCCACTCATGGACGACATCGTTCTGGTGGGAATTGTAGGGTCGGAAGCCACGGGTAAGCTCCTGGAGATCCGCCCAGGCTTCTCCGATATCAAGACCGGCGGGCGTCGACTTGGGAGGCGACGGGACGACATGGTGTACGACCAGCAAGGGAATCACCAACGCGAGGTACCCAGGGCGGTGATCACACTGACCGGCCAGGGAGTAAAGGCCAACGGGTTGGCCCGAGGGAGCTTGGGAGATGCCATCGGTTTGACTTCGTCGAGAAGTCAGCGAGCGATAGCGACGACAAGGGCTCTGCGGGGAGCAGAGGGGAATCACTGGAGGTTCAAGTCAAGTGATGCCATCATCCCCAAAGCGGAGACGGCAGACTGTGGCAGCCTGAGTTTTCAGGCACGCATTCCTCCCTCGTGAGGCTCCAGTACATCCATCCATCTACGTATTCCGGTCCTACAGGGGAAATTAACAGAAAGCAAATAGAAATAGAAACTGTTGGGTATATTGACGAGCCCGAAAACGCTGCCCAACGCCGGGATGCAACTATTCCGACTTCTACAAGCACTTATATAAATCTATCCACACAAGCCACGCCGACTCACCCCTACTGGTTCCAGTCCACATCAACAACTCTGGCAACTTCATTCCAATAGGCCATATGGAAACTCCTTTAAACACACATCACCAGTCATAGATCCGCTACCAAATGCATGTCCCATAAACAGCTGCGATCACCTCAATCACAGAAGGCAATGCTCGCACCGCCCCAAGCGCGAAAAAAGAGTCGGGATGAAAAAACACGGAAAGGAAAAACACCCAATGATACCACAGCAAATCGATGAATGTGAATGGCTGAGAAACACGCAGGACAAAAAACACGGGAGAAAGAGAAAATAGTTTGAAAGACACGCTCAACTAGAAGATGGGGTATCAGGCCTGGGGTCCGGCATCAATGTGGTCATCGTCGTTAATCGCAGTAGCATGCATGAGGCCGGTCACTTGGCCCTCGTCCTCATCTAGTTCTTCGTCATCGTCGTACATCGTCGCCTCCGTCATGTCCCGTACCGGAGATATGGTGCTGTTCAGGAAATCGCGCAGCCGATTGACCCCCTCGCCGCTGAAGACACAGAAGACCTCCGCTGCTGGTTCGTGAACTCTGGAGGGGCGTCCCGGCAAAACACCGTCAGCTCTTCCCGCAGGAATTGCTGCACCCCGGTGAGACTCAGGTGTGTCAGACGCGGGCAGTGGTTGAGTAGGTCATGAATGCCTGATTCGATTTGGGTTAGCAACCACATCGGCAGTTCAATTCCACACTGGGTTTATACTTACTTCCTTGGTAAGGCGGACACAATAACTGAGATGGACCCGCTCCAGGCTACTGACACCCAGCGGATGATGAGACACATTCGACCGAGCCAGCGCCAAAATGCTGTCATCCGTAATCAACTGGCACTTGACCAGGCCGACACGCCGGAGTTTGGGCAAGGTGGCGAGTTGCTGCACACTGAGATCGGTCAGAAGATTGCAACAAGCCAAATCAATGTAGCGAATCCGGTTGCAGGATTTGACCAGGCTGATGACGGCGTTATCGGTGATACTAGAACAGTGACCCAAGTGGACGTAATGCAGGTTTTTGCCAAGCTTGCAGATCGCATAGACGGCACGGTCTGTGATGAGTCGGCACTTGGCCAGCACCAAATTGCGTAGACGGGGGGCCGATGCCACAATGCGCTCCACGGCTTCATCCCGAATGTTCTCGCACGCCGTCAGGTCGAGGATGCGGAGGCTGTCCAGTGAGAGTTGTCGTGGAAGCTCCAAGAAAGCGGCGTCATCGATTTCGCTGCAGTGTGCTAGTCGGAGTTCCCGTAGGTTGGACAGGGTGGCCATCAGACAGGTGACAGAGGCGTTGGTGACGTGCTTGCAATCATGCAAGTCGATCTCCAGGATCGCCGGACAGTTCTGAGCGAAGGACATAATTGCTTTGTCCGTGACTTGCCCAACGCCATTTAGTTTTAACTGCAAAGTATTAGCTCCGGCCCCCATCTGATGAATTTCCCATCACGTACCCGTTTGATCTGTCGACAATTTTGCGAAACCACTATCAACGAGTCGTCCGTCACTTTGACACAGCCGGTGATGTTCAGCCCTGCAGTCGGGGACAGTTTCTCGCCACCGTGAGAAGGGTGTGATCAGTGAGAGAACGCAGGTCTGAGACGTCTAGAGCCTGAAGGTGGCGATTACCCTCTACCAGGTCCGACACGCCGTTGTCCGTGAGTTTCGAGCAATTCGTCAGGGTGAGACGTTCGATGCGTTTGCACTGGGCAAAAGGCACGACGGTACCATCGCTGACATCCTCCGTCAGTGCCGAAAGATTCAGCCGTCGAATCAGCGAGGAGTATTCGAAGAATCCGTCGAGCTTCCCGACGGAGGCGGTAATGCTCTTCATGTTGTCCCAGTTGTTGCAGGAGGGTCGGTGCCAGAGGATGCCCACGCAATTCACCGCCCACCCGCGACACACCATCATGCAGCTGAGCAGGTCGGCCGGCGAGCTGAGTTTGGCAAAGATGGCAATGAGGATCTCTGGCGGGAGGCGTCCGATGGGCGGGAGGGGGATGAAGCGGTCATGGTGGCTGTTGAGGTCACGAGTGTTTGCGACGCCGATAGAAGATTGGGAATCGTTGGCCTGAGCTGTGAAAAAGTCGGTGTCATCGTCGACGGTGCGGTCTGGAGAGGTTGAGCTGGAGGTCTCTGAAGGGGCCTCGCTCGGGAACCGAGCGGCCTGTCGGGAGCGGGGCATGAGGAGCTGGAGCTAGCTGGGGATGTGTCGGGCTCAACGGAGAGGTTGCAGTCCCGATCAGTTGGGATTGCCGTGGTCTATCTGAAGTTGACCCTCTGGAGGAGACTTTCGGGCATCAACAGGGTGTTCTCGATTTCATCAAGGCCGTGGAGGGGAAGTAGATTCCGATCGGGTTGCGCGTGGTCTGGAGGGATGCCCAGACGCGAAAGTGACGACGGGGAGGACGGGGTGTTTATGGGGAAGATGCGGGTCGGACGTGCCTGCAACTAGCCTTGTCTGTGGGGAGCGTGAAGCAAGGCTGGGAAGGCAAGGGAGGGGGAACGACGGCGCCTGAGAGTGATGGTGGTGATAGAGGAGGATGCGAGGGAGGAGGATAGGGTTGGAAGTCGCAGAGGAGCCTGTCGGAGAATAACCGCGTGCGTCGGACGCAACGGACGGCGACAGACGATGCCAATAAACGGGCCCAGGGGTGGACAGGCGCAGTGGTTGTTGGGATGACGAGTGAAGGCGGCTGCGAGAGGAAGGCAAAAGGCGGGCGCTTGAGAGGCAAACCAAATCCGGTGGGGTTGTTTGGAGGGACCTGGGGGAACTGCGATGAGTCGGGGATGGGAGAGGCGGGGGAGGATCCTGACGTACCGGGAGGAGAGGAAGAGAAGGAAGATGCAGGTCAGCGCGACCAGGAGGAGAGAGTGAGCAGGAGTGACGGCGAGAGTGAAAGCGAGAGCGACGACGTGAGCGAGAATGGGCGATCATCAGCTGAACCAAGATTGGGTCCCGTGCGCTCTCATTGGATCTGCCGCCCTTCCATGCATGACATATCATCTGCTGCAAAGCAGATGGCCCTTTCCTTTCGCACGGGTTCTACCTTATTCTTTGGCTTGCAGGTGGTCTTCTTCACTGGTCTTGCTCCTGGTTTGACTCTTTCACTCCTGGTAACACATAGAGACACATCCCCCATTCCCCCACCGCCTCCACACAGTCCGGTAGTATGCCTCCTTTCCCAATCGGGATCCTGTAAGGGACCGCCAACAAACTATCACATCGATCTATACCAATAATGCCCCCTCACGACTCCATCGCCCTGTCCAAAGCCTAGACAATAGCCCTAGACAGATTCCAATCATGCAACGTACAAACAGAAGGGGAAAATCACACCGTATACCTTCCGCACCAAGCGCCTCCGCTAGCCACCCGTTCCATGGTAGACTCCCTTTCACGCGTTAACTTTTCCTTGTTTAACGCCATCCTCGTTCATGTGCGATTCCCCCGAGCCCAATCTCGGAGGACATTCTTTCGCACTTTCCCCGTACTTGTCTTGGGCAGCTCTGCCACCACTTCCACCTCGCGTGGTACCATGAACTTGCTGATTCCACTCGTGTTCCGAGCCCATTCAATCACCTCCTTACCCTCCAGGGTCTTGCCCTGCTTCGCCGTCACATAGGCCTTGGGCCGCTCTCCCCAATGGCTATCTGGTACCGCCACCACACGGCTTCGAGGATGTCCGGATGGGTGACCAGCATGGACTCCAGAGCCACCGAGGAGATATTCTCACACCTGCACAGCATCATCCGGTTAGCCCAACATCTCTCCACGGCCCGGTATACAGGCAGTGTCATCCCACTTACCACTGATGATTGTCCTTCGCGCGGTCGAGAATCTGAATCGCCCGTCCGGGTGCCACACGGCCAAGTCGCCCGAGTGTAAAACCCCACCGGCGAAAAGCTTGCGAGTGGCTTCGGGATCTTGGTAGTAACCCCGAGCGCAGATGTTCCCGACAAACACAATCTCTCCGATCTCCTGTCCGTCACGGCGCACATCCGCCACCGTTCCCTCTGGCACGTCCGTGCGGATCACCCGAGCCGGCAGACTGGTCACAAAGCCGTGGCCCTGCCGCGCCATTTTCCCGTACTTTTCCTTTGTCGGCAGGTCCTCCCAGGAGGGCAATACGTATCCTTTGGTGATCGGCCCGTACGTCTCCGTCATGCCATAGACGTGCACTGGGTGAAGGTTCAGATTGGTCATCTGCTCGAAGAGATGTGGCGTGGGCGGGCTGGCTGCCACGGTGACATGGACGGGGTTGGGAAGTCGCTCGGCTTCGGCGGCATTACAGAGAAGCGTGTTGACAGTCGGTGCAGCGTTGAAATGCGTGACGTGCTCTTGCTTGAGCAGTCGCCAGATCTCAGGGTAGTCAATCTTTCGCAGGCAATAGTGGGTGCCGCGGACAGCAGTAACAGCCCATGGGAACGTCCAACCTGAGAGAGATCAGCAACATATATCAATGCAACATTGGTCACACGACAGGTTGGAAGGCGACTCACCCATGGCGTGGAACATCGGTAGTGTCCACAGATAGCGACAACGACCTCGGTGGGAGTTAAGTCCAGACTCAATCACGTTGCCCATCGCTGCGAGATAGCATCCACGATGGGTATACTCGACGCCCTTAGGACGCGCCGTAGTGCCACTGGTATACGCCAGGGCAATGATATCGTCTTCAGAAACAGCTGGCTTTCCAGCCTTCCCAGCCCGTCGCCCCGGTCTCGATGTCATGCTTCAGACCTTCCAGAACAGCATCATCGAAAGGGCCGACAGTTCACCCTTTGTGGCATCTGTATCGGTATCAACAATGATAGGGACGTTCGGCTTCGCCGACCGATACGCCTTGAGGAGAGGTTCGAATTCCTGATCGACGATGATTACCTCGACTCCGGAGTGCTGGAATATATAGCTGATGTCCTCCTCCTTCAGGCGATAGTTGGCACCTGAACACGATCAGCACACTTCCCAAACTGGGACTAAATTACAATGGCAGGAAAGGCGACAGGGAATGGGAAGGCGAGAAGCCTGCAGTGCATTAGTACTCACCAACGTTGACCGCACCGGCGGCGGCAATGCCGAAGATCGCCTCAAAGAAGGCCGGGGTATTCGGACACAAGATGCCCACTCTCTTGAACCCATGTTTCTTCAGATAGAACGCAAGACCCCGGGCACGATCCGCCGTTTCCAGATACGTCCTACGGAGGACCTGGTTGTTTGCCGTAACGTGGTAGATAGCCTCGGCCTATCTCCCCCTCGTTAGGGGAACAATTAGCCCACCATCAACAACAGAGCTAAAGCAAGTACAGGAACCAAGCGGAAAACCAAGTATAGCAGGGGTCGACTCACCTCCGGCTCGATAGCCGCCGCCCTCGGCAGGAAGAACGTGGGCGAGAGCGTGTGAAAGTTGACGTTGTGCTGGTACCTCCCCTCGGGACTACTAGAAGTAGTACTCGGGGATGATCCTTTGGAGCCGGTCGAGGTGAAGTGGCTCAGCAGAGCTGACAGACGGGATGTAGCAGCAGACATGGTAAGCTCTGGCAGGAGACGAAACAGCGTATCAGAAGGAGGCACAGGGAATGTGATGTGAAGGAGGAAGCGAGACTGCGTCGCTCTGCAGCCGCCCGAATTGGAGATCGAATGCGGGGAAGCACGCTAAACTCCGCTGGTTGGTCGGACCGCGGAGAAGCGGAGCGCCAGAGGCATTCTGGCCGAAGATACCCGACACCACTCTACGATAAGTCTACACGATAAGTCTAGATAATTTGTAGAACGTTATAGGATAGGTATGATCTATGGATATCCACGATTTGTTGTGGTGACTACAAGTAGCCCAGTCTAAAGCAGACACCGGAGGAGTCCCAGACCGGAAGACGAGATGGACAGAAAGATACACCCATTGACCAACACCCTTGATGTCGAGAGCGATATCGAGGACGTGGAATAGGTGGAAGTATCGCAAGGCATATAGATAAGGGCAAGAATCATTCATCCGTTTTTGTCTTTTTTTGTTTTAACTCATTGAAGAAAAATTCTTTGGATTAAGCCGCCACGGCGCGAAAAAAAAAGAACATAACGGTCAGCTATTTTGAACAACCATTCATCCCAAACGACTCCGTATTTTTGTTTTGTATATGAAATCGATCTCTCTTTTCCAGCCTGCATGTGCATCACAACATGACGATTGTGGGTAAATTCATGACAAGGTAGGGACAAGGGTGAATATTTTGAGAATAGAAGGTCGATTCGGCTTTGCCGCCCGCACAGTTTTTTGTTTTTTCGCTGCAAGATAAAACCGTTTCGCGATCCCAATCCCATTCATCCCATTCAGACACAAAGCAACCAGCCGCGCAAACCAGGTATCTAGAATCCGTACTCAGCAAGCTGGCTCTTGGTCTTCTCGTTAACACCCGCCGACTTCTGAGCGTGGACGAGTTGGCGGCGAGCGGCCTTCTTGCGCTCGTAGTATGCACTGCTCTTAACCTTTCTGCGCTCCTCGAGTCTAAACAGCATATCCGTTAGTACGTATGGTCTGGATGGACGGCCCGGGATCCAAATTATCCACACGGGAACCGTAGTAGGAATTGTACGCACCTGGCAACGACGTCCTGGTACTTCCAGCCAACCTCGTGGCTGAGACGGCCGACGGTGCAGTACTTGCGGCCGGGGCGGAGGCGGAGGACACGCAGGGCCTGGGGAACGACGACGCGCTTCTTCTTGTCATAGGGAGGGGGACACCCTCGAACACCTTCAGGCGCTCCATGGCAGCGGCACCACGGGCAGTCTTGTGGGGGATCATGCCACGGACAGCCTTGTAGAGGATGCGGGAGGGGGCACGGAAGTGGAAGGGACCTGGGTGGTCGTTTAGTATATTGTCGCCAGCGAACGAGACCTCCCTGCTGTCAGGAGGATGGATGGGGGTTGATTGCTCACCTCCGCGAGTGGGGTTGAAACGGGTCATCTTGCGAAGGTAGGCGTGGTACTTCACTATATTCCACCAAGATATCGAGTCAGTCGGGTCCGCACATTGCATGATAATGATAATAATGATGGCATGTCGTTCGTTCTGATTCCTCCGATGGGCGTGTGTCGGTGTCTTCTCCTCCTCCACGGGGTTCGTTGTCGGGTTGCCCGTCGCCACTCTCCAAATCTTCCATTTGTGCGCTTCCTCCAAATCCACATCCACATCGATATCCGAACCAGAACGAACGACATAACAGAATAAATCGAATCGGATGTAACGTACACTTCGCGCGGAAGAACTCGCCGGAGATGTGAGGCTTCACATCTCACGACGACGATCTTCTGGCCGTTGAGCAGCTGCTTGGCGACAGTGCTGGCCAGGCGACCAAGAAGGTGTCCCTTGCCGTCAATGACGACCTAAAACCATCACAAGTCAGCGATCGTTATCCTGGCATTCATCCCGGTGTGTTTCCTCCATCCTGTCTCTGCCTCTCCGCCGTCATCGTTCACGATGATCCTCCTCCTTCAAGACATCAAGATATCGAGGTCCAACATTCTCCCGGGGTGCAATCAGAGGGAAGGGGCACACGCACGACTGGATCGGTAGCGGACATCCTGCTCGTGTCAAAAGGAAAATATCCAGCGAAAGGAAGAGCGCTGCTCTAGGATACTCCCTTGGGATGTATGTTGTCGGCGGTTGTTGTCGTAGTGGGCAATGTCCAACGCACACAACGAAGTCGGATGGTTCACAAGGTCGGTCGCTAAGCGAGACTAACTTTGTGTGGACGATCGTTGAGGGCCACAGCCCTAAGTCCCCAACCAATCCCGTTGCCGGGAGATCACGTGTCGCGCACCCTTCGCCGGTGCCGCTTCGAGACTCCCGCGCCAGGATACGGTTCCACTTTGATATTGGCTGGTTGATTAGGGTTGTCTGCTGGGTACCTATTATTATTATTCCATTGTATTGGTCTGAGGATGATAATTCACAAGTATAATCGTACGGCTACCTAGGTATGAGGATAACCAAGCGACCAGCCACAACAACTGGCCAGAACCAAACGCACAAAGAGAAAGCTGTCGTCTAT
The DNA here is from genome assembly GCA_039763685.1 of Aspergillus micronesiensis. Taxonomy (NCBI): domain Eukaryota; kingdom Fungi; phylum Ascomycota; class Eurotiomycetes; order Eurotiales; family Aspergillaceae; genus Aspergillus; species Aspergillus micronesiensis. The sequence goes on from JASHHO010000011.1 coordinate 202,575, forward strand.
ATTCTTTCCTCTCATTTACAATCCCACCACAATATCACCAGCATTAAGCAAGTAGTATTACATTACTATAATCGTCATATGTCCTCCTCCCTGTCTACCACCCACGAGATTCATACAATCAGCCAATCAATCACATCGTATATAGCGTAAAGTATGGTGCAGTGTCGCGTCCTCGCATCTAATACAACGGCATCTTTGCGTCACGGGTACCGCGTTCGATCACTTCTTCCACATCCCAGCGTGGAGGTTCAATTGTCTGGCGGGCGCCTTTGGTGTGCATGAAATCTGCGGGGAGCGGCTCCTTGAGCCCACCAGCAACACCAGTGGAGTACTTCAACCGGAGGGCGTTTCCAATCTCGTCGCACACACGCAGTAGGTGATCCAGGTCACTCTTGGTGTGCGCGGCAGACACGCAGAATCGCACGCGCGAAAGTTCCAGCGGGGTGGCCGGGTAAGTTACCACAACGACGGAGATCTTGCGTCGCAGCATCTCGTGCGAAAATGCCGACATCTTCGCGGGGTTGTAGAGCATCAATGGAACAATCGGAGAGTCATCATGTCCGTACACGATGAATCCCAGTCGCTTGAGACCCAGTCGAAGATATCGTGAATTGAACGCCAATCGTTGTACTCGCTCGCGGCCCTGTCCCTGATGCAGCGGGTCCTCGTCCGCGATGAGTCGCAAGGACGAAGAGATCTGCGCCAGAATGGAAGGCGCTGGCGCTTCACCGTAGATCTGACCGGCATTTGTGCACCGCAGTTTCTCGATGACGGCTCTGTCGCTGGCGATGTAGCCGCCATTGGCTCCAAAGGACTTTGTGAACGTCCCCATGAGGATGTCGACTTCTGCAGGGTCTACGCGGAAGTAATCGCAGACGCCGCGACCACGGGTCCAATGGCACCAATAGAGTGGGCCTCGTCGACGAAGAGATGGAATTTGTATTTCTTCTTGAGCTCCAGGATCTTCGGCAGATTGCACATGGTCCCTTCCATGGAGAACAGGCCTTCGACCGTGACGAGAATCTTCTTCCAGGGGCGGTGGGTACGGGGTTGACCCTGGGAGATAGCATCCCTGAGCCTCTTTTCTAGGTTGGCCATGTTTTGTGCCCGAAGACCTGGATGGAGGCACCTGAGAGGCGGGCACCAAAGCGGATGGACGCGTGGTTAAGCTCATCCGACAGAATCAAACAGCCTTTCGACGACAACCGCGGAGAATACGGTGGCATTCGTGACAAAGCCCATGGAAAAGACAATGGCGGATTGCTTGCCCACGAAGCGGGCGATCTGATCCTCCACCTCGAGATGGAGCTTTGATGTGCCGGTGTCGCTGCAGGACCCGGCCATACCGATGCCATCGCGGCGTATAATTTCCTCTGCATAATCGGCGCATGGCCCTTCTGACTGCGCGAAGCCCAGATAATTGTACGAGCTCAGATTCAGCGTGTCCGTGGTGGTCCCGGTGAGCTGAAAGTGGAGGTTATCGTCCGTCTGCTGGTCCAGTAGAGTGATATACCGGCCAGGAACGCCCGTGGTAGGTCGGTCGAAGCAGTCGTTGATGCGTTGCTTAAGACGGCGTGTGTAGAAGCTCTCAAAGTCACTGTATAACGAGGCGTACCCGTTCTGAGGCCTCAGATGCCGATAGCTCCCCGGGAAGAACCATTTCGCAAAGTAGTCATGGAAATGGCCCAGGAAGATCAGGACCAGAAAGCTGAAGTACGTCGTCAGGGCAATGAAGTACGGCGGATCATCGATGATTGGATCTGCTATTTCTCCGCCGGGGTGCTGGCTCGTGTGCAAATGTGACGGATCACCGAGAGGGCCAAACTCGGCATGCTGCTTCGCGAGCTTCCGAATCTCCGTTGGGCCGGCATTTCCTGCGTTCAGCAGAGGCCAGGATGCGTCCGGGGAAGTCCCCGACACTGCGCGCAGGATGCGACAGCGTTGAACTGGCCGCGGTGCCCATCGGATGGCTCGAGATCCTTGTCGGCCCGGGGCTTTTCTCTGCGCTTCCACCGAGGCATGGCGGAGGGCGACACGCGGACAATACACAGGGAGGACAGCAGAGACCTCGACGGGATCTTCCTGGAGAAGAAAGCGAAGGGCTCTGAAGAGGGAGCACAAGGGCGCAATGGGGCGAGTGAGTGTAACGGAAGAACAGGAATTCGAGACGGATGATGTCTTTCTTCCACTTCTTGGATCATATCATGTAATCTAGACCACGAGGACCCACCGCAGTGCGATGCCGGTCGTTCCTATTGGCCGGTGGGGCTGTCAGCTTCTTCACATCGGCCACTTTTTGCCGGAGGTACCTTGCCTGCCATTTTCGGTGCAAAGGGACTTGGTGGTGGGAGTTTGCAATGGACTTATAGCTGCGGGCGTGTCGTCTCCAGAGAATGTCCGACTTACTACCTCCGTATTCCCTCTCAGCCGCTGCACTTTCCAGTCGAACGCAGGAGCCGTCCACGTCGACGGACAGATGATGATGCTGCCATGCTCCACTCCAGTCCGATCGGAATGCCCTAACGACGCCAAGCCCGACGTCGATCCTCCAAGCAATTTTCTTCTCCGAACCACACCCCCGTCAACAACAGCCGATGGCATGATGCGCAAGACTAGGTTCGTCTGTGTGTCCGACACCCACGCCTACACGCCCTCCGAAACCGGATTCAAGCTGCCTCCCGGGGACGTCCCATCCACGCGGGCGATCTCACCACCCACGGCCGCCTGGCCGAGCTGCGCAAAACGCTCGACTGGATCTCCGCTGCCGACTACGAAGTCAAGATCATCATTGCGGGAGAGTTCATCTGTGTGATCGGGCGTGTTGGTCGTGTTACTATACATAGCATATATCTGGTAATGCATGGAGCGCCAGCGCCCAGTCCAAACCTTGCAACACCCTACCTTACTTCGTTCTGTGTCCTTGCGTCTTGGAACTCTACTCAGCCTTGCCAACTCGCCAACACATCCCTACCGTACACCCAGCCTACCACATCTTCCACGTGCAATGATCTGCGATACAGCCATAAAGAACGCCCCTAACAAGCTACCTACCACTCCAGGGAACCATGACATAACCCTCGACCCCAGCTTCTACGACCGCCTCCCCGCTGAGAAGAAACCAGAGACCTCCCCGCAGCAAAGCCTCTCCCTTCTCGCAGCCGCAGCCGCAACCGCAGCCTCACCCTCATCCCTCAATCCTCGGTCGTATTCCTCAACCACCAGTCAGCACTAATTCGGTTAACTCGCTCATGTGGCCCAAACACCCAGTTCAAGGTCTTCGGCTCGCCTTACTCCCCTATACACTCTCACGGCAGCAATGGCGGCAGCCACGGCAATATCTGGTCAGCCTTCGGATACGAATCTACTAGATGATAATCCGACTGCCATCGCCCCAACGGATCAACATACGAAGGATGATAATATCGATACAGCCACATCCTCCGCCCCGGAGGAAGCAAACAAGGCAAAGGATGATGATTCTGCAAGCATACTATGGAATCAAATCCCCTCAGACACAGACATTGTCATAACGCACACCCCGCCTACGCCCTCTGCGACAGCCACACTATCACCGGTCCGCCGGTCGGGTGCAAGGCGCTGCGCCGGGCACTGGGGCGGGTGAGGCCTTCATTAGCGGTCTGTGGACATGTTCATGAGGCGCGGGGATGTATGCGATTACTCTGGGAGGGCGATCCGGGTATGGGAGACGACATTGCGGCTTCAAATCCTGCCCCCGATTATTCTGGTAATGGCGATGTTAACGATGGACTTCGTATCGAGCAGGCGGCTCTGCCTCCCCGTGGTAGTCGGAAACAGAGCCTCGTCGATCTGACGGGGCGACGTAGTCGACGATTAAGGAATTGCGGATTTGTCCACCCTGCTCTTGACGATTCCACTGCAGCTGGAGTATCACAAGTTGCGCAGCTCCCGGGAATAACGTTCGGATACTTCCCCCACCGCCTGGTCATGCCGTGACTACACAGCCTTGCAGCGGATCAGAGGGAAGAGTAGCAGGCAAGAAGGAAGCAGGCGAACAAGAAGAGGAAGAAAGGAGGCCATCCGCGCACGTCGACAGGAAACCTGCCTCGTCAACGCGGCCATCTCAGCCACCAGCTTCCCTCACCGCGGTGGGAAACAGTTCAATGCGCCGGTTGTCGTTGATTTGATGCTTCCGACGTGGAGGGAGCCTGCTTCTGCCCCTTCGTCTAGAACCTAAGCCTGAGCCTGTTCGGCACTGCACCTGCACCTGCACCCAAACCTACGTAGAGACGAGCAGTGAGTTGAACAAGAAGGCAACCGCCCGACGCGACGCGACACTAGGTAAATACGTAAGTAGGTAGGTAGGTAGTACCAGTACAACCGACCTGGACTTCGCGCCCGGTACCCTACTTACCCTATCTACCCAATTCAGTAACCAGTCGACCGACCGACCGACCAACTGGGTACCGACTGATTGGACACCAAACGGACATATAGTCCGGGTTGCAGCGGCACAGCTTGAGCATGGACCCGTTCTTGACGTAGGGGATGATGCTGAAGTTGATGCTGAGGAGGTACGGAGCAAGTACTCCAAGCAAGGCTGAGATAGGTACAGTATGGTGTAATGTATCCATGTATGCAGATTACACGTACAAGCAGATACCCAATTCATTGTCCAAGACTACCTACCTACTGACCTCATTGAATCCAATACCCAGAATTAGGTAGATGAGTAGAAGGTCGATATCCAGGTTGTTGAAGATGGCCGATTACCCCAGATTATCGTTGGTTCTGGCCGACGGATGAAATCTCCATGAACATCATTACATCATACCTCTTCTACCCGAGACCAGACCAGACCGGAGAACAGACACTTCCGTCATCATCGTCCGATAGTCGACCAACCACTCCAACCCCGGTAGACGATCGCAATCAAGGAACGGGTTGGTGATATGATAGGGCAGTCAGTCAATGATGTGATGGAGTGAGGGAGGGATCGAGCCTGGGTCAGGTCACCATCGTCCGTTCGCTGGATCAGCTGCAGGAGATGATGATGGATCTTCGTTTGTTGCTGTCATCGGATCCATGGATGAGAGTTCACTCCAGGACCGTGGTACGAACACCTACCCGTCTTTCGGGTAGGTAATTTTGTGGATATGGATACTTATCAATTCGCCGTGCTCGTGAGGGTGTCCTGATATTACCTAGGTACTGTTGTTGCTATACCTAGGATATGGAACTGGTAAGGCTTGGTCAGCTCAGGCCCTACGAGATGTCCGTCTGACTGGAGAAAGTAATACCGCACCCTTAGGAGGATTGATTACCTAGTCTCGAAGGACGTTGCTACTTCTAGAAACGAATGCTGACGGATCAGAGCTGCGTATACGAGGCTTGACCAACATTCTCTCATCCATGGATGCTGCTCTTACGTTACCTCAGAGGAGGAATGAGGGGCGGGGTAATGGTCGATAATACCTGTTCGGTGAAGGTCTGCTGTACGGCGTCGGTCGAATACGATTACCATTCTTTCCATCCATCGTTACCTGGGATGTCCCCACAGTGTCCCATACTGTCACCAACGACACATACCTTACTCCATACCTGCATCCAAAGTCCATAGACAATGGGTCAGTCGATAGACAGGCAATCAGTCATGTGCCCCTCATTACCATGACAACTGGACACCTCCCCATCGACCGACCCATCGCGCGTCACTGACTAGGTGGTTCAGACCCATCCGCCGGCAGTGCGTACCAGAAGGGAATCACCGCAAGATTACCTCATAGCAAAGCCACAGCCGGGTCCACCCACTCTTTCCCGGGAGAGATTAGCTCTCTGCAGAGGAGTGGAACACCCTCGCCTTCCCCTCCGGGTATTTCGCAGCAGCGTGCAGTGTCCAGCTGGCGCGCTAACCCGGGAAAATTTGCCTAGGTCGTACAGAGTACGTGCCACTCATGGCCTCCGGTCGGCAGTCAGGGAGGGATCGGTTGGCCTGACTAAGGCTGCAGATGGAGGGGTCGTACTCCGTACAGTTGACCACCTTACCTGACTGTCCGTACCAAACGCTTCGATCGATGGGGTTCTACACAGGTCACCAACGGATGATGGAAGTTGCCTGCAGTTCTGATAGTGATCAATTACCCGCTTGCTCCTGTCCTTCCAGGTTAGACATGGACTCTCCGTGCTGAGCCCTGCAGTACACCGGAGTACGATGTGGAGGGGCAACGGGGTCGGAGCAGATTGTACTCCGCCCGCAGTACTGGGCCTTGGCTTGCTGTGCCTCTTTTAGGCATCTTTATACCATAAATAACTTCGAATCTCTTACTGTTACGCTCTACCACAGATACATGGCCCCTCATACCAAGACATTCAAGCCATGCGATGGGACGACGGACCGATCTGAGAGAGCATCATCTCCTCGATAGCCTGGCTCCATTGTCGTGGATTTACTCCATCAGGAAGGCCGACCAAAAGCACCCCACACAGCCACACATGTAGGCTAGGACCACACATGTAGGCTGGACTGAAGTATGGATTGGACCCTAGGCACTGTGTCGATGATGTGAGCCCACCAGCAAGGTACGGGTTGACGCCCGTCGCGCCTCCAATCACCATCCCCCGCGGTGGACGACACCACCGGAAACCCTGATAGCAAATCACCATTCTCATCACGTCGGGGGCCGGTCATACGTCTGGTGGTTGACGGGTGACGGGGCCGCTGCGACACCACCATGGAGTGAGAGGTGTCCTCATGCGATGTCTGTTGATGGTTGCCCCGATGGCCGTTGACAACGGTTTCATATGGCCATGATGGGAAGGGCGAGATCTTCCCCTCGATCCGAGGCTCGGCCCAGAACAGCAGGCCCGGAGCAACCGCAGTCTCGACAGCCACCGAGCTGCTTTGTTGCCCGCCGGGGCTGTGACACTGGTTGCAGCTGGCTCCGATCTCTGTGCCTGTGTCGCAGCTCGGATCGCCCCCAGCTCAAAACGCCGCGACAGCTCGCGCCTCGTCGCCAGATAGGTCGAATCTCGATACGAGAGGGGCATTCGATGCAGCGAACAGTTCTGCAGGCCTGGACGAGTTTGAGCCACTGATCCGGGGCGAGGCAGTGATTGGACCGGCCGATTGCCTAGGAAGCAAAGACAAGAGGAGAAATGAAAGTGAAGCACTCGTTCCCCCATGCGGCGCTAATGCCGGGGCAATCATTTCGACATGAGTGGCGGAGCTGGTTGGCTGGTCCGATGCAACAGAAGGGCCTCGTGCGCAGCAGTGTGCATCCTCCGTCTGACTTGGCGGTTCCCTCTCCCCATTATGCCGCTTCGAGAAAGGCGATCGCCCGCCCAATGTTGGGGGTTCTTTTTCTGGGACGGATCATCGACGCCGACGCTCAAGTGTCATGGTTACAGATGATGGGGGCGTGCCAGGGTGGGACGGTCTGACATGGCCAAGGCTCTCTGTGGAGGATCACTCGCGGATTGGTGGAGGGGTTTGTTCTCTGTCTGTCTTTCTTGCCCTGCACTGGTGTTTGGTCTTTGTGGAGGAGGGGTTGACCAGGAGGCCCGGCGCCTTTGGAGCCCTTCTGGAGGCAATTTGACCCTGAACGACGGACAAGGGCAGCCGGAAGAGGCTTTTCTTTTTCATTTTCCTGATGGAGGGGGACTAGACGTAGGTCACGGCCGGTCATCGTCTGCTGGAGGGAGGGAATTTTGCTGATTCGAGGCCTGCGATAAGCTGGGCGATAGTGACGAAAAGGGAATCTTGTGACAGAATAGCCGCCGGGTTCAGATCAACCATGCGGTCGGCGTGGGTGGACCGGTCGACACCCCTCTTCCCCCTCCTTCTCCTCGCTGCAGCCGTGACACTACGGATCACATCAGGGACCGGATGGACGAGCGCCAACAACGGAACCAACCGGGGGCGACCCATGGGCGGTTCAACGCGAGATCCGGCATCGGATCGTGGGTCGGAGGGGCGGTGGGAGGTTCCATGGATTCGCCTCTCAGGTACGGAGCATCTGGTCTATCTGGGGAAGACAGCGGCACAACAACCAACACCGGCAAGAGGCACAGAGCGAGCGAGGGTGGCGGTACCTTACCGGGTGCATAAGGCAAGCTGTCGACAGAGTTTCACCTGGACGGACCAGTGACGAGGCCGGACAGGGACGGTCTGCAAGGGAAGGTCGAAAGGGGCAAGAGAATATAATAATAATAATAATCCCTAGGTCAATGATGTTGGCGTCTGGTGAGGCGAGCAGCAGGAGTGTCAGACCCGGCGCTGATTGGCCGGGCTGCGCTTTACCGCTGATGGCAACGAAGGATGAGGCCCAAGCAGCCAATCACCACGCCCGAAGCCAGCTTCCAGAACACCCAATCGTCATCGAGAATGCGATGGTGGGGGGAGACGCATCCCCGTCGAGTGAGGGTATTATTGTCTGGATCAAACTACTCTGCAAGTAGATAGTGCTAGGAATCATAGGATAATAGAATAATAGAGGAATAGAATAATGAACAAATAATAGCAAGTGTCCCATGCAGAAGAAACACTGGTCGCTCGCCCGAGGCAGAACAAGCATGTCCCGCTGGGATTGGCAGATGACCGGGCGGAAGAGGCGAGAGGTTCTCGTAGAAGAGCAAAAGAAAGCCTCCATAGGCGGAGATGCCTGCAGGCGGGCTCAACGCATCCATCCTCACGCGGTGGACGCCCATTATTTAGGAGTATCCCCCCTCTTATCATCACGCCCTGTCGCTCTCCGGAGTCCCAAGTCCTGCCCCAGGATTGCGACCCAACTTGGTGTATAGACCGCTCTTTAACCGTGCCAGTCGCTTTGCTCGTACTTTGGTCACCGCCCCCCACTGGCAGCGTCGAGAGGATTCCAGTGTCGGATTGATAATAATCGACAATCCATCGGCCTGCAACGTGGTACCACCGTGACTCCCCACGACCAACCCGCCTGCTGCGCCACGAGTCGCCCCTGCGAAGTGTCTGTACCCGTCCATACCGTACCGTCCCAGCATTACGCCGTACGGTACCGTGCCTGGTGTACCTGTGGTCCCCACCCCGTTCGTTCCAGGTACCGGCAGAACCGAACATATATCTTGGGCTGTCCGCTGTTTGCCTCCTCAGCATCTCCTGTTAGTCGTGTTAGTCGACCTCCTGCCAATCATTCCCCAAGACTTCGCCTTTTTCGCCTCTCCCGGTGTCTTTCCGATTCTTTCTCTGTCGAGGTCTCTGCTGTGCCTCTCTCGCTCTCTTTTCTCTCTCTTTCTCTCGCGCCAATCCCTCTCATCCGTCACCAACATACCACCCTGACTCAACTGCCATTGCCTCTTATAAATCATCCCCATCAACAGCGCCCTCACGCCAGTATAAATCCCTCCCTACCGGCCAACCACCCCCTTCGATGGTCGTTCTACCTCCCACCCTCCATTTATCTCCAGGTAAATTGGCCAGATCATGTCGTCCACCCCGGATATCGATCCATATGCCGTGCTGGGCGTCGCCAAGGATGCCACTCTCCCAGATATCAAGTCCGCCCACCGCAAGCTGTGCTGAAATGCCACCCTGACAAGATCAAGGACGAATCGCTGCGAAGTCAGGCCCAGGATGAATTTCAGAAAGTCCAACAAGCCTACGAGCTCCTCTCCGACGACACCCGTCGCACCAAGTATGACCAGAAGGTCCGCATTGCCGAACTCCGCCGCGAGATGATGGCGCGCGGTGTCTCCGCCCGTGCCAGCAGTTCGCGCGAGTATCACGATGGTCGCATTTATGAGGAGCGCACCCCCGCCGGCGCCGCCTTGACGACTCCGACGACTCCGACCCCCGTACAAGGAACCTCCCCGGACGACCTCCCGCAAGTTTGACGAATACAGCGCCCGCCCACGCACGAAAGGCACCGACGAACGCCGCAAATCGAAGACCGTCCCGGTCAGCAGTGCTCGCGCGGCGCGGGAGTCTGCCCGCGACAGCACCAAGGCGACCCACTCCAACCGGGATAAGGACCGAACCAAGGCTCGCCGGCGGGACATGTATGAGAAGTATGAGCGACGGGCGGCCCCGTCGCCCTATGTGGGCACGGAAGATCGCTACGATGACTCCGATTCCAGCACGACGTCCGTCCATGTGCGCGTGAAGTATCCGTCCAGTTCCAAGCGCAAACCGCGCCGCATCCCGCAAGACCAAAACCGAGTCAGCGCGGTACGACGACTACTCCGACGAAGACCCTACAAGTACGACAAGCAGGAATTCACCGCTCGCGACTATATCTCGCGCTCGGGCGGCACGGTGCCGGTCGAGATTGATCGCCGTCACCGGTCGTCTCGTTCTCCGTCGCGCCGCTACGACTAACGACGAGCCGGAACCCGAGTCTTCGTCCTCGCGCCGCTCCGGTCGTTCGAAACGCTCGAGCAAGGAGAATGTGCACTCGTCGTCTTCCCGCCACAGCTCCTACGAGGACCTCGACCCGCGCGCCCGCGGCCATGACAAGGTGACCCCCATGCCCTCCGCTGCAACCTCCGCGGGCATCAAGTTCGCGGCCTTCACTCGGCCCTCCCTCCAAGCCACCCCTCCGCTGGATCCTTACTCGCGCCCCTCCAAACGCGAGTCTTCCTCCCGCTCCACCCTTCACAGCATGGTCTACGGCGACGGCTCGCGCACGGTAAAAAGCGCGGCGACCGCTCGAGTCCACTTCCACCCCGGCCACGCCGGAGATGCCCTCCAGCGAATCTCCCAAGACCTCCTCCACGCGCTTCCGGGTCCCCAAAGACGCCGCATCATCGCCGCAGCCCGAAACGGTCTACGTCGACTACGTCGAGCGTACGCCGCCCCACCCCTCTCCTCGCCATACCCGTACCTGGTCTCCGACCCGGACAGGTCGGATGCCCAAGCCCACTCGCCCACACGGCCCCGTTCGTTGTGGATGCCCCGAGCTCCCGCTACGAGTCGGTCCGCCCCAGCGGTCCGTCCCGTCACCAGTCGTCTTCCACCTCCGGCCCGCCTACTTCAACGAAGTTGACTACATTTCCCGTCCCCGGGACAAGGACGTCAAGTATCGAGAGATCTCGCCGCCCAACATTCTTCGCAACAGTCCTCGATGTAAGGTGTATGACGATTACCGATCCCCTGCTGCCTCCATGGGGAGACGTCAATCGGCGGCGGCGGCGTATGCGAATTAACAGATCCTCAACCTTTACCCATCGAACACGACAGACATATCTTCCTTACCACATCCAGATAAATTGCCTCTTCTCGTTCCTCCCCCATTTTTGCTTCACATTTGCATCGCAATCGGCTCGCCGATTGCCCACTCATGTCTAGATCCACACGTCTCCAGCGCGAACGTGGAACCTTCACTGGTGATCCTTTTCTTTTATTCTCTGTTCGGTTTTCGATCTCGGTTCACAGTCCGTCCATCCAGAGCCAAAACCCTATCCATATATTTCAATGCCCTTCTTCGTCTTGTTATTTTTACAAACCCTTTTGACAAACTTACATATTCAGATCTTTGATTTTACCTTGTTATTCACAGTTGGCGCACCGGATGGGACTACAATTGGAATGCTCATTGTTGATATTTTTTTATCGACCGGAGTTCAATGACGATGCTGAATGCTCATGAATGATGAACTTGTTTTCTTTTTCTGCTTATCTGTTTGCTTTTGTTTCACAGGTTGGGGTTGGTCGGTGGGGTCCATATGATCCATTATCATTATATAGGTTGGTTGGTTGGTTGGTTGGTTACTTACTCATTACTACAGTACAGACAGAAATGAAACATATTATACCATTGTATCCTCTTTTCCTTCCGCGGGTCAATTCGTCTGGTAAACCATTGTCATATCCACTGAACGACGGGATACGCATGGATGTGTACTAGAAATTCCAGGTAACTCGAGTCCATTTGATGAGATTGATAGTGACAGGTGGTGTCCCAGAAACTTTCTTACAGAACACATCAGATGAGCTACCATCTGAGAGCATGGGTTAGTTACTTTCCATCCCGCTCAAGACCCTCAATCCCACGCTCCATAGCCTTCTTGACAGACCCAAACCCGCCATATCCCGCCTTTCGCAAAAGCCGCTCAGACCGTCCGAGAGTCAAAACCTCCACCCATGACCGCACATCGTCCGGTGGGTCTGGGATACGGTGATTATCAGGTCTGATCTCATGCAGCATCTGCGAGATATTCCACGGATCCAGTCGTTCCGACATGGCGAATAACCGTTCTGATTCGACGGAGGCGTTTTGTATACAGATTAGACAGAGTCGCGCGACGTCCTCTACGTCGACGTACCAATCTAGACCGGCGATTAATTAGCTATCCATAAGTCATCTAGTAGGTAGCTTGACGGCAACAATGGGTAGGATATTGGCACGCACGCTCGGCAAAAAGGGTATATGCTTTTGGGTCACCGTTTAGAAGCATACGGGCAAGAACCATTGTTGATATATTCTTGGTGTGAACCAGTCTTCCGACCTAGATAGATGGATGAAATACAGTTTAGCAGACTGTAGGTGTGTAACCAGCCAATACCGACTGATAGGTAGAGAGAGCATACCACCATCGTAGGCAAGATGGAATTAAACACGAAGTTTGGCCGATTCTCCTTAATCCACTTCCAGGCAGCCCTTTCGCCTTCAGTTTTCGACGCAGCATAGACCATAAATCCCCGCGACGCCTCGGGATAGTTCTCGTCCCATGCGTTCTTGACAGCGCGATCATTGAAGGAGTCTGCGACTCGTCAGAATTTATCTTCCGTTGACAGAATCATACTGCGAAGAGTCGGTCGGTCGTTCGGTCGTTCGGTCGCGACTATACTATACCTACTTTCATCGATGACCAATGGACCTGTCCCAGGGATAGCCGTGAAGGCCGCGCTCGACGACGACATCAAAACCACGCGCTTGATAGACGGTTTCTGAGCGGCCACTTGTAGAACGTTCAAGACGGCCCTGACCACCCACGGGATCACGGCGTTGGGGTCAGAGCCCAACGTCAGATCTGAAGCCTACCATCCCAGTGAGTGAGTGAGTGAGTCTCCAGACACCTAACCTTAACTTATAGTTCGTTCGTCGGAGGGAAGGGAGAGAGGGTCCTACTGCATGGATCAGACCGGAAACCCCATCGCACGCACGATCCAGCGCCTCGGTCTTATCGAACGAGGGAACGAGTACAGACTCGAAGCTACCTGCGCCATATTTGTCGTTGAAGAGATCGTCTAGCCACGGCTTTGGATTCCGGACGGTGCCTCGAACGGTGTATCTGGCGTTGAGCAAGTAGTCGATAATGTTCGAGGCGATGAAGCCATTCGCTCCGGTGACAAGGATGCGGGAGCCCTTTGGCAGAGCTGGATGGCTATTCATTTTTGCTGTTGATGCTGCGATAGGGAACAGTGGGGAAAGTCAATCTCTACGAATACTATTGTCCGTCAATACTTAACCGGGTCAGGGATTATACTTCCGGGTAGCCAGTCGTGATGTCCTCGACCAAGCTCAAATAGTTGTCAACCAAAATGACTACTTTACCGGAACAGCTGACTCATTCAGCCGTCGTCGTTATTGGGATATCGAGATATGATTTCAGATGAAGAGACTGAAGGGACGATAGATTACTACGTTCAAAGATTAAGCTAAAAGACACGAGAGCGGCGTGCATGTACGGAAATAAGTCATTTTTCAGCTATGTCAAAGCCTATAGTAAATAAACAAATCATGTCTGATCGATCTCTTCCCTGTCGATGATATCGGAAAGACACTCTCTAAAAAGGGATTGGTATTAAAGGAAAACGGGTAGATGGAGAAAGGCTGCGCTTGGAGAAAAATCACGGCTCGGTCCAGTCGACCTGGTCCGTCACCGGGGCAGAGCCGTCTTTGCCATATGTGATGCGGAGACGGAGGCGGAGTTTGGGAGGGAGGGACTGAGAGAACGATTAGAATAGTTTCATATCAGGGAAGAACGAAGACTTACTCCAGTCAAAGCGGTGACCTTCAGGGCTTGAACACCTTCGTCACCGGCTTCCAGGTCAGCCTTGTTGATAGCACTCAATTGCAAGCGTTGGCTCTTGGGAACGGCAGCCTGGAGACCAACGTTGGAGAAACTGCCAAAGTTGGAGTTGTTTCGGAAACGAGCCTGGATCTGTGCGTTGTTGGGTTGCTTCGCTGCACCTGAAGAGTAAGGAACAGCTCGTTCTTGTCGAATGCAGTGTGTGCGGCGGCCGGGGCGGGAGAAGACGCCGAAGCGGTGACGGGGCAGATCCCATGCCGAGGAGGTCCAGGGAAGAGGTGGGCTGCGTGGGCTGAGGAGAGGGGGTGGCACCGGCGCCATTGGACCCGAACAGGTCCATATAGCAGCGGTATTGGACTGCGCCGGCTGTTGGAGGGTTGAGGTGCTGGCGAAGACATCCCCGAGTCGCCGCCCAGGATGTCCGCCAGCAAATCGGCCGTATTCTGGGATGTGGTGCCGGTTGGGCTGGTTGTGGGACCGTCGGAGCCACCCATCAGGTCCAGAAGCATGTCTTGTTCGGCTTGTTTCGCAGGCTTCTTGGTCTTGTCCTTGAGGACCTTGCTCTGGCGTTTCTTGGTAGGGGCGCCCAGTACTCTCTGCTCCTCGCGGATCTCCGGGGGAGGCATTCGCTCCAACACACCCTGGCGGATCTGGTCGTGGCCGAAGAGATTGTATACTCCACAGCGCGCTGCTGGATCTCCACGCTCAGGTCGGCGGTTCGGCTCTGAAGGAAGCGACGCAGCCGCTCGATCTGGCTAGGATCGGTCATGCGCACCGTCAGCTTCATCGATGCGGTGGTAATATACTCGACTACCGTTTGCGTAGCGTAGGTGCTATTAAGAATATTGTTGAACAGGTCCACGATGTCACTCTCCTTAACATCGTTGACCAGCTCCTCTTCCTCATATTGACCACCGCGAAGGAGGCTATCACCATATTCACCAATGACCCAGGTGGCGGCCAAGGTCAGACCCTCTTGCGAAATATCCTCCTTCAGCGAGGTGTACAGCTTCTGTGCACAGTAGGTCTGCAACTCCGGCGTCGTGGCAATGAGGCGGACAAAAGATGAGAGAATCTGCTCCTTGACGTAGGCACCCGCTAGCTTGAGGACTCGCAATATGGTGTCGACGTGCCAGCGCTTGTTAGGAGCGAAGCGGTCGGCAGCAACACCAATCTGGGTGGTCATGGCCGGCTTGAACTCGTTGTCGGCGACTTCCAGGAACGCCAGGAGCTCACGCACAAGCACACGGACGTTGCTCTCATTCACCAACATGAAGCTGAGATCGAGAGCGCGACGTCTGATACTAATATCGGGATCGCGCAGACATTCCAGGATGGTGTTGCGATGTCGCTGCACGGCGTTTGGTTCGATGGCGACGACCTTGTTTAGCGTGTTGAGGGCGACATATCGAATGTTGTTGTCCTTGTTCGTCAGGAACTTTCCGAGGATGTTGACACCCAAGACTCTCAGACCCGAATCCGCTTCAATGTCCAAGATAGTCAGGACAGCCTCGTAAAGGATGGAGTTGCCGACGTTCTTCGAGGAATCAGTGTTGGTGGCCACCTGGGCCAGAATGTCGTTAATCAGCTCGCTCGTTGCAACGTCGCCTCTACCCAAGACCCTCAAAAGGCGCAGAATCTTGACCTGAAGGAAGGGGTCGGTGACACCCGACACATCGTGCTCAGGGGCATACCCGGAGGACGTCAAGCCTTTCAGAGCACGGACGAGCCCACCAGCCAAGGGCCGGAACATCTCAATGACGCCTTCTTGGCCTTCCTCCGCTTCCTCGGCCTCGCACATGTCGATGACGAGAGTCAACCCGCACATCAGCACACCATGGTTTCGATCGGATAGAAGTGTCTTGGCCTTCTCGAGGAAATGCTCCTGCAGATCAGGAACCTTGCGACATATGCGCATCGCACAGAGGGCGGCCTTTCTCCGAATGTATGGGTTCGCGGTGGACAGGAGGTTCTCGACTTCGAGGAACAGATCTCGGGACATTTCGACGGAGGCGATGTTGCCCAGGGCACAGAGGGCCAGGCCGACGATATATTGGTTGGAATGGCTCAGGTCACTAGATCAGGGGAAAGACGGGTCAATGAGAGGACGTTTGGCGGATTCTGCAAGACAGAACTGACTTTTTGAGAGAGTTCGTCACCAATGTCAACACCTCCTGGTTCTCATCCAACAGCAGCATCGTCCCCAAATATCCCAGGCGCTTGTCGGCGAAACGATGGGAGGCCAGGAGCTTCAGACATTCGATCTGACCGAAGTGGGTACGTTCGCCGAGGGTGAATAGGTAGAGTAGCTTGGCCACGTTGTTTCTCCTGTCCAACGGTATCAGCAATCGGCGCGATAATGTTTGAGGCGTGGGAAGGAGTCTCATGCTGACCGGATGCCGGAATCATGGCTCTCTTCTCTGAAGGACGCCCGAATAGCAGCGCTCTCTTTTTGGATGACAGCACGTTCGTCGGCGATGGTCTTGGCCGAACGAACGTTTCGGATGAATTGTTTGACTAGACGGAGGAGAGACAAACGAATTGGTTAGTCGGACTGACGGCCAGGGTCCAGGCAGGGAGTGTGGGGGATGTAGTGGACGGGGGAGGAGGGGGACGCACGGGAAGCCATGACGGCGACAACAACCCCCGGTGGGGTGATTGAGAGGGGGGAAAAGGAACGGGGAGGAGAGAGAGAGGGGAGGGAGGACGATGAGGGCGCGAGAGGAGGAATGCGAAGAAGCCGGTCTTGCGCAAGCCAGTAGAGCGATACGGAGAGAGAGCTTGGGAAACAATCACGACGCCGTGTCTCGCCCACCTGGCAGTCTTGGCATGCCCAGTCGGGGTTAGTGCCGGAGGTCTGCACGTGAGCGCACCTGACCACACCTGACCGCACCTGACTCGTGTGGGGGCCTGACGGCTGAGGCACCCCGTATTCGTATCAGGGCCCGCTGAGTCAGCGCCTCCGGAACCGGAAGCCGCAGGAGCGAACATGACGTGAGGCGTCCTGCTGCTGCTTCCGAGGCGTATACATTATGCACGCCGTCGATCATGGGCCAGGCTGCCTGTTTTTGATTCCCTACAGACACATGCCTCGGTGGGCTGTGTCTGGAGATTCCCCTGCGCGTGGTTCCATTGGTCCCGCCGCCAGCCCGTTGGTTCATCCACGGCTGGCGATTACATAGCAGACAAGACAGGATCCACCCCAGCGCCGCCCTTGGCCTGCTGCTCACGCCCCTCCAGCCTTGCTATTTAGTCTCCGGCCCTCCACAGTTCCAGATCTCTCCGACCACATGGAATCGATGTGAGCGACATCTTTTCTTCGATCACCAGCAGGATGTCCTCCTCCGCCGACTACCAGACAAACGGCTCGCCGGCCCTGCGGCCACGCGCCGTACCTGGAAACAACAAGAAGCCGGATGATGCGGCGAAGACACCGGCGCTGGACAGGCTGGCCTCCGATTCTAGGTACGCTCGTTCTCCCCTTCACTCCCTCGGTTTCTCTTGTTATTCCACCGCGGGAGCAGCAGGATGCTCATGATTCCCGTGTAGTGGCGTCTCGACCCCCATCTCCGAAGATGCGCCCCCTTCCGTGCAGTCCATCGCGACGGCCAGGAAGCAGGCGCGCGCCCGCAATCGCATGTTCTATAGCATCGACTATGTGCCCCGCGTCTCGCATTTCGATCCCAAGAGCGACTATCATAACTTCCGCGGGTTCTTCACCCTCTTCTGGATCGTCCTGTTCATCATGGTCGTCACCACCATGTTGCGCAATATCAAGGATACGGGCTACCCGTTGCGGGTGAGGGTCTGGAGTCTGCTATCGGCCAATGTTTGGTCCATGGGTATCAGCGACCTGGCCATGGTCGTCTCCAGCGGGATGGTCCTGCCGTTGCATAAGCTTTTCCGGAGCAGCTCCGGTTGGTTGCGCTGGACAAAAGGCGGCATTGTCATCCAAAGCATCTTTGAGGCTGGTTGGCTGGTCCTTTGGATCAAGTAAGTACTACTTCTTCATCCACCTTGATATTAGTATCTAACACCCCACCAGCTGGCCGTTCATGCTTCGCTGGACCTGGACCGCGCAGGTCTTCTTCACCCTTCATACCCTCACATTCCTCATGAAGATCCACTCCTACGCCTTCTACAACGGCCACCTCAGTGAGACGGAGCGCCGCCTTTCCGCCCTCGACAAGCCTGGCTCTCAGTCGATGGGTGCTGCAGTCCACTACCCCGAGTCCTCCCCGCGCCGTTCTTCAACGACGAAACACCGCCGTCATGGCTCCGTTCCTGAGCTGCGCGAGGACCTCGCCACGGAGCTGACCTCCCCTTTGGGCCATGTAACCTACCCGCAGAACCTCACCCTCACCAACTACGTCGACTACATGTTCTGCCCCACGCTCTGCTATGAGCTGGAGTACCCGCGCAACAAGGAGCGCTCTTGGACGGAAGTTTGCTACAAGACACTGGCCGTTTTCGGCTGCATCTTCCTGCTCACTCTGACGAGCGAGGAGTTCATCTTACCGGTGCTCAGCGAGGCCAACGTCCAGCTACACAGCACCGCCAGCGTTGGCGACAAGGCCCTCATTCTCGCCGAGGCGATCAGCATGCTCCTCTTCCCCTTTACCATCACCTTCCTCCTCGTCTTCCTTGTCATATTCGAGTATCTCCTCGGCGCCTTCGCCGAACTCACCTGCTTCGCCGACCGCCATTTCTATTCCGACTGGTGGAACTCGTGCGACTGGTACGTAGTCCTTCTACTCTTCCCCCACAATCTATTCTAACTGTATGAAAGGCTCGAATTCTCCCGCGAATGGAACATTCCCGTCCACCACTTCCTCCGTCGCCACGTCTACTTCTCCTCACTCTCGCACTTCTCCAAGCCCGTCGCCATGTTCATCACCTTCCTCGTAAGCTCGATCGCGCATGAGCTTGTGATGAGCTGTATCACGAAGAAACTCCGCGGGTACGGATTCTGTGCTATGATGCTGCAAATGCCCATCGTCGCGGTGCAGCAATCGCGGTTCTTCCGGGGAAAAACGACTCTTAACGTATGTTCCTGGTTCCTGACTAGTAACCCGTGTATAGTTGATACTGACTGAAGTGTGTTCGCAGAACCTATTCTTCTGGCTATCTATGATCTTTGGACTTGCTCTTGTATGTTCCCCTCTTTGCATCTACCTATGGGCGCCCTGCTAACAATAATCCATAGATGTGTGCATTGTATGTACTTGTTTAGCTCGATCTATAGACTACATATGGCTACTTGCACGATCTAGAGTTGAGTACACGTGAGTAAGTGAGTCAGGACACACCCTCATCTACTTTCCGACTGTACAATACCTTCTTACATCTCTCCATTTCCCTCTTTGTATCGATTTGTCTATTGGTCTGTTTGTCTACTGTCTATCTATGTCTTGGGTTCTTACGTGGGTCGATTGTATTGGACTGAAAATATGTCTATAATATACCTTTTCATATCATGTCAGGTTTGTCTGGATATCCTGTTGGATTTGGGTTGGGTTGGAAGGCTATATCTGGCGTATAGGTGCAGTGTCTGGTGTGAATGTTGTACTACATATTTAGAATGGAAAATATATCTCTCCGTCTTGTATGGGTAGAAGTGTAGACGAATGAACGGTCAGTAGTTGGAACAGTAGGTAAATGTGAAAATTGTATATTGTTCTACCAATATACCTTCCAATGCATCGACGAACTACCTAACTTTCTCAAACGCCGATGACCAATGGACCCAACAATAGAGTAGCAATGCAAACGTATATAACGCCGTCTGAAGCAAAGATAAAACGACAATAAACGACCCGAACACTGAAAAATCAAACATCCATAGCAGATACTCATCCAGTGAGATCGAATCGAACCGAGCATCATCCTCCCATTCGGGGGATGGATATCAAGATAACTGGATCAGTATGTACCGACATACAGAGACAGATCAGATGAAAATCCAAGCTAGATATGCTCGATGGGCTCCTCCGGCAGCAGAACCTCCCGCTCGCGATACTCACGAGGCAGACAAGCCTTTAGCGGCGGTTGTACAATATCGTTGAACAGGAACGTGCCGTAGACCAGCAGCGCGAACCCCGCGACTTGCAGCCACTTGAAGGATTCCCAGCCCAGCCCGAGGGAGACCAGCCAGATGAAAAGAGTGCGGCAGGTGTCGATTGTGCTGCGGGAGGTGGCAGAAACGGTACGCGTGACTGATAGGCCGAAGAAGTTGAAGCCCCTGATTATAACTGTGTTAGTATATTCGTGGGATGGAGGGAGATGATGATGGAAATATGGGATATGGGAATTATGTGTGGGTAGAACGAGAAACGATGCAGACATACCCAATGCTGATCATGATAAGCACACTGGAGATCATGACGTTTTTGTTACTGAACACCTGGCGCCAGCCCTCGCCGGCATCGAAGTAGCCGTATTGACGGCCGGGGTTCGGCCGACAGAAAGATGCAGGATGATGGAAGCAATCACAGTGACAGAGAAGCCGAAGATGCCCTCCCAGCCGACGACTCGGATAGGGTCCATGGCATAGTGCTCAAGGATCCACTCCTCGAGGACGAATTGCGAGGCCGTGAAGATCTGTGCAGCGGCAATGAGGAGCACGCCGATAACGGTCTTAACGGCTTCGGGCGTGCTTGCGACAGCGCGGACCTGCAGAGCCACGTGAGAGACGGCGGCACGGCGCTATCCTTGGTCAGGTCAGAGTCTGGGGTCTCATTGCCGAAGAGGGCGCCGGCCAGCCCGACTAGGGCCACACCCGTGACGACGATGACAAGTGCTAGCCACTGGTAGAAGAAAAGCCGACGGTGGAGAAACAGGACGCTGAAAAGACCGACGAAGAGTACCAGCGCTCCGCGGGTCATTTGGTAGATACTGGCAACGACGAAGAGGAGACCCACGTTCATGAGGGTGGTACCGGCAATATCGCAGCAGGCCGGGGCGGCAAGGAGGAAGACGCGTCGACCCTGCAGTTTAATACGGCCGTCGTCCGCATGGGCGGGCTTGGTTGGGTCCTGGGGGTATTCAGCGCCGTTGGCCGCAGTGGTCTCGTCGACATCGGCATCATCGTCCGCGGGTTCGTCACCGTTCACAGGACGATAGCCACCGGCGAAGAGGGGCGAGGCGTTATTCGACAAACGAGGTGCAATAAACCGTCGGTAGAGGAAGGAACCAAAAACCACGAGCCAGCTTCCCGACTCGCCGATGAACATCTGAATACTGAAGGCCAGTCAGCACAAGTGCGGAGAAAGAGGGGGAGGAGGGGATATCGGAAATATACGTCTGAATCACGGGCTGCTCAAAGAGGCGACGGTCTCTGGGGTCGGGAGCATCACAGTTTCGGACACATTGCAAATCCTGGGAACCAAGGGTTAGTTGAGGGGCTCGTGAGGGGGGAGATTGGATCAAGGGAACTGAAGCTCTCACTTGATACTTGTTCGAATGGTATTGCAGACACCGGTCACGAGCATCATCGTGACCAGGAAGGGGATGAGGGCTTTGTTGGCCATGGTGGCTGGAGCATCCCCGACTGAGGGATGGGATGAGGGGATGATGGAGCAGAGGAGGGAGGGCACAAGAGAGAGGAGATGATGTGAGCGCGATGAGGAGATACAAAGAGAGATAAGACGGGCGACGTCAGGTGACGGGCCGCTTATCAGGCGGACCGCGGCTTACGTCATCGGTCAGTGGCCGAAGCCAACAAGACTGCCAAAGGGATCACGAGGTTACGAAGAATCAGGATATAGAGGCATCATTCACATTCCTCCCTGCAAACAAATCTACCTCTTCCGGTGCACCACCCAACAGAGCCTTTTCAAAGTTTCCTCGCTTGCTCCTCAGAACGCCACAGCTAATCCGGCAAATCAATAAGAAAAAGAAAGACACCCAAGTTGACAGTCCTCAAAACAATAGAAGATAAAAGGAATGATAGAAAAACAAGAGAAGAAAGGGAAAAAAAAGGGCCCGCCCAAAGAAGGCCGTAATGTACATGAATCATGCCATGTTTATGCAGAAGGGGGTTGAAATAGAATGAATAAAAGATTAATCCAGCAAGTACCTAGTAGCGACGGATCTACATCGCGTGAAGGGCAACCGCACTGGCATCCACGTCGCCACGCTCGACTGCATCCAGTCAATATCGATGACGGCTGGTTCAGGAGGAACTCGTCTTCAAACGGACCCGGGAAGTTGATCCAGTCCGCGGGGATCCAGTGATCCTCCGGGGGTCCATCGACCGCCTTGCCAATCGTGTCGTCCAGTCGGGGGACCTCGCCGTCCTTTGGTGTTTGCGTCACAGGCGCGCTCTCCACGGAATCAGGGGTATCCTGCGTGTTGGTGAACATATCCGCGTTCAGGAACTCGTCCATGGCACAAAGCCTAAACCTCCATCGTCACCAAGATCCACAAAGGCGTCGTGGATCGATTCGAGCGATATGGCACTGTCGGCCCAAGGGTCTTTGAGAGTGGTCTCCATCGACGGCGTCGGCTCGGACGGCTTTCCACTGTCTTTCTTGCCATCTTTGGCTTTTGCAGCTGGTGTCGGCGCAGGTCCCTTGCTTGTCGACAACTGCGGCGTGAGACCCTGTGACGGCGGCGGCTGCTGCTGGCTGGGCAAACGACCATGGGAGTGGTACCGGAAACCGCCGGAGTGGTTCCGATCGGAACAGGCTGTGCGTCCTTCTTGATGGTAGTATTTGTCGCGATGCTGTCGGGTTGATCTCCAGGTTTTACCAGGCCATTACGGAAGCTGTCGAGGGCGAACGCCAGCGGATCTTCAATGGCATCCTCCTTGTGGCTCTCTTCGACATGTTTATCCAGCGCAGCCTGCGTCGGGAAGCCTTGCAGATGATGCTGACACTCCGGCACACTGCACGGATATGCACCACCAGCCAGCGCCGCAGAAGGCATTTTCGCGTCGGCCGGTTTGGTCGCAGCCGGCTTCGAGCCGGGAGTGGCCGATGTCGGAGTTGCACCGGCATGAGACTGCTTGCGCTTCTTCATCGGGGGCAGCTTCAGCTGCTCTGGGGGCATGCTACCCGGCCCGTAGGCGTGAGGCACACTTGGGGGGAGGGGGCACCAAACGGCGCAGGAGGAACGGCGGATGTTGCAGACACGGCGGTCTGGCTCGAGGCTCGTCGGGCGCGCTGAAGAGCTTCCTCTTGTTGTTGGAGTTGCTGCAGATTAGAAGCGTTCAAAGGCGGCATGTTGTTCTGATTCGGGGGTTGCTGTATGCCGGCGGGCACAGCTTGCGGGCCGCCAGGTCGCGCACCAGGGACTTGGTTCTGGTGCTGACTGACGCGAGTGATCATGGCATGGAAGAGCTTCTTGTAGTTGATGGTGACTGTGAGGTATTCCGGAGTGATAGTCAGGTCGTCGTTGAGGGTCCAATCCGGCGTCGGCTTGAATTGCCTCATCAGTTGGATGCGCTGCATTCACTAACGTTAGCACCGGATTGTGAATGAATCGGGAGTGAGAAAAACAGCGAATGAAACGTACCATTGCGAGCAGGCTGCGCACGTTCTTCTCCTGATTCGGAATTTTCGCAAACCACTGTACCAAGGTGTCCATACGTCCCAGCATATCGGTACAATCACGAAGTTGCTGACCCATGGCTGCCTTCTGTTCTGGAGCGACGGGAATAGGCTTCGCGGGAGGCGCTTGCTCCAAGGTGCTGTGGTACGCCTGGCGGATCTTCTCGGGGAGATTGTTCCATGCCTCCTCAGCCGCTGCGCGCGTTCGGGTTTGGCCTTGCTGCCGGCGAATGTGTGCCTCGAGCTGTGCGCGTTGCTGTGGCGGCATAGCGGCCAACTGCTTCGGTGTGAATGGCATATTGGGACGCGGGGGTCCTCCTGGCACCGCCCCGCCAGGAGGTGCGGCCGTGGCTTTCTGATTATTATTAGTAGTATTATTATTGGGGGCGTTGCTGTTGTTCTGAGCCTCGCAGCTTCTTCGCGGGCAACTTCCGTTTCCCTGCCTGTTTGTTCGCCGCGCCTTTGGCGCCTTTATTTGCCACTGGGGCTTTGGTCGCTGGAGCTGCCGGCACGGGCTGAGCGGTGATTGCGGTTGTGGTTGATGATGGGGCGCTTGTTGTTGGCCGGAGGCATCGACGTTGCCTCGAGCCCCGACCGCCGCAGCCGTGACGGGGGCTGGTTGCTGAGCCGGTGTCTGTTGACCCTGCAGAGCAGCCAGTGCCTGCGCTTGTGCGGCACGATTCTGAGCCGCGTGGAGAAATTGCTTCTGTCGGCTGCGATTAATCAGTTCGCGAATATGGTCATCACTGAGTTGCAGGCCGTTACCGCCCATGCGCTGACGGGCGTTGAGAATGTCCTGAGCTGTGGCTGGTGGAATCGTGATCTTCATGGGGTTTGGCTGCTGCCAGCGGGGAGCTGCTGAGGATTCATCATAGGCTGCGGCTGCGGCTGCTGTTGTTGCCCGGTTGTTGTTGCTGTTGCTGCTGCTGGTGCTGCGGGGGCAGTTGCGATTGTTGCGGCTGTTGGGCTGGTCCGGGCCCAGGCATCCAGTTACCCTGGGCCGTTTGGTCGGCACTCCGATTTCGCTCTTTGCTCTGATTCATGATCTGTGTAAAGTGGTACCTCTGGAGCATCAGCAGCTTCTGCA
Source organism: Aspergillus micronesiensis (assembly GCA_039763685.1). Taxonomy (NCBI): domain Eukaryota; kingdom Fungi; phylum Ascomycota; class Eurotiomycetes; order Eurotiales; family Aspergillaceae; genus Aspergillus; species Aspergillus micronesiensis. The sequence continues at coordinate 227,196 of JASHHO010000011.1, forward strand.
TATCCATGCCACCTAAGAGTTGGGGGTGCTGCGACGCCCACTGTTTGAGATGGCCCCAGGTCTTGATGTGCTTGGGCACGGGGGACACCATATTGGCGTTGTTGCTCAGAATCGTCGGGGGGAAGTGTAACCGATCCATCTCCTTGCTCTGCTCCATGGACATCTCCAGGTTGCCGCTCTGTTGGCGCAAGAACTGTAACTTATACAGTTCCTGCCGTTGTTGATGCTGGGCGGACGATAGTTGTTGGGCGGACATCATCGGGTTGGGCGGGTGCCCAGCATTCCCACCCGCCATGCCGGCGGCCAGTTGCTGCTGCAGATTGAGGGTGCGCATATTCTGGGGGTTCGGCATCGGCTGGCCCTGTGTGGGCTGGGAGAGGTTCTGTTGCATGGGCATGGACTGTTGGTTGGCATTGGCCCGCGCCAACGCCGGGTTGTTAGCCATGGCACGCCGCTGGTGCAAGAACATGTTGATTTGTTCGGGGGTCATCTGCGCCAGCTGCTCCTGAACGGCAGGCGAGAGACCTTGAGGGATTTGCGGACGACCCTGCATGGGTTGCTGACCGCCCATCGACGGCTGTTGTCCCATCGCCGGGGCCCGCGATGGCGGACGAACCTGAGCGGCTACCTGCGCCGGTGACATCTGTCCGGGCGCCATGGGGCGGTTCAACATGGACAAGGGCGGGCTTTGCTGCTGTGGCAGGGGGGTTGTTGCTGCTGCAGATGCGTGTTTGCTTGTCCCGCCTGGGAGATGGCCATCTGCGCTTTTTGGGCCGCTTGCGCACGCGCCTGGGCCTGATTTTGCGATTGTGCCTGTGGCTGGAACGGCGTACCTGTCGGCTGTGCCCGATCTTGCGGCACATTCGAGGCGTTCTGCAGGTGTTGTTGGGCAAAGAACTGCGGGTTCATGCCGGCAGCACCCATGCTATTCGCTGGCCTCCCTGGTTCATCGGCTGATTGACGGGGAAAACGTTTTGCTGGTTGCCGTTGAACAGGTTCTGGTTGATTTGGGACGAGCTCGCGGGCACCACGAGCTGACCGGCTTCTTGCGAGCGCAATCCATCCGCCTGCTGGCCCTGAATGTTTTCAACGTTGCCCAGGAAAGATGAGTCCACGCCCGGCTGAGCGCCCATTGGAAAAGCGGAGTTGCGCTGCAGCCCCATCATGCTCTGGAACATCTGTCGTTGTTGGGGATTCAACATCTCGCCCATCATGGGATTATTCGGGTCGACGCTGGCGTTCTGAGCCCGGGCGGCTTCCATCCGATTCCGTTTATGGCGTCGCAGTTGGGCCAATGCCTGTGAGCGAAAAAAGTAGGCGACCGGATCCATGCCCTTCTGATTCAGGTATCGACGTTGTTCGGGGTTCATGTTTTGAAGATTCGACTTGATCTTTTCCACGTCCTCTTGGGGGGTTTTGGCCATGATCTGGCTCGCGACGCGGCACACATGCTCTCGGCCGCGGACAGGTTGTGTAGTTCGTCGGGGAGAGCCGCACCACCGCCGGGGCGCTGTTGCGCGCGTTGCTGCTGTTGTTGCTGCAGTATGGCTTGTTGTTGTTGCTGCTGCTGCTGGTGTGGAGGTTGTTGCGGTCGCTGTTGCTGCATGGCGACTTGATTTGGGTCATTCATGCCCATGGCCATGGCCTGCTGACCGGCCATGGGGTTGGCCTGCATCTCGACTCATTGCTGGGGGAAGGGCGGTTGTCCAACCCCGCGCATGGCGGCGGCCTTCGGCCCGCCTTGGGGCATCATCCCGTTCTGAATCACGGCGGCTTGCCTGGCACGAGTGTCTCGAATGTGAAGGAGTTTGTCGTTACATTCTTTGTCGTAATCGACCTGAAGGTGGGCAAAGAGAGATGGTTAGCAAACAGCGGGCGACAGGGTAACCACGTGAGGCGACATGGGCATACTTTCTGCTGGGCGTCTTTGAAGGCCTTTTGCTCAAAACTCAGAGCTGCTTGGGCCAGATTCTGGAGATCGGCTTGGGGTTGGATGAGGCGCAGCGAGGTAAACCTGCACAAGGGGTGAAACGATGAAATCAGCGGTCATTTAACGAGACAAAGAGGAAAAGAGAAAGGGAGATGATTGTGGGGAGGGGCGGCGAGGAGAGAACAAAGTCTCCTCGCCGGGTGGTAAGCTTCACCGAGCAGCGGAACGAATGGTGATTTTGTCAGGGGGGAGGACGAGAGAGCGGGTCACCCACATTTGATAGACTCGAACCACGCGATCTTTCAAGGGAACCTCTGCCCGCCAACCGGTATAGGTACCCTGCGCTTGCAATGCCTGGGCGACATAGTTCATCATCACTTGATTGTCGACCTTGGGCATCTGGCCATGCGCGGGGCGCCGGCGGGCATACCCCCGCCGACGTTGGGGAAGTTTGCGGGATTCATGTCGACAACCCCCGCTGGGGATCGAGGAGCAGACCGCGCAAGCTTTCAGCGAAGCTCAGCATTCGCTGGGGACAGCAAGCTGACCGATCGGGGGGTGGCGATGGGGGGAGAGGTGATGTTGGGCGTGATCGCAACGGGGGATGGAGATGAGATGAGATGAGGTTGGAAAGGGTCGAAGGGTCGAAAGGATCGGGAAGATTGGATGGAAAGAAAATCGTACGAGACGGACAGCGAGGATCCAAATCGGGTGGTTGAAGAGATTGAGGCCGGTCGGAAATGGAGAGCGCGGTTGGGGAGGGCGGGTGGAGCGTGATGGGGGGGAAGAGGCGGTCGGAAATGGAGGAAACAAACGGCAGAGTCGAGAGGGTGTGACAGAGAGAGAGGGAGAAGAAAAAGCGAAAGGGAGGGCGGGAGCGGGCGAGCGAGTGAGCGAGAGGAAGCGGTTGAACGAGAGGAAGGGTGAGGAAGAAAGTCTCGTGGGTGAGGACCAACGCAGCGGACGGAAACAGGGCGTTCGGGCACCAGAGGAGAAGCACTTCCAATGCGTCGAGGCGGCGTTCGTGGGCAGAGAAAAAGTGGCTTGCACAGGTTCAGGCACAGGGATGTTGCACCGTCGCACGGAGCGTGTCGGGAGACTCTGTCACCAGCAGGCCCGAGAACAATGTGGTTCTTTGCGGGTTGGGTCGAGGGTCGAGTGGGATGTTGTTGTGGTTTCTGAAGGAGGTCGAGTCAGCAGCACGAGTGGCAGAGGGCGACTGGGGTGGGTGTGCAGGGGAAAAATGAGGATGCGGATGGGAGTCGGGGAGGGGGGAGGCCTGGCACCGCCATTGGCACACCCACGCCCACGGCCCCGGTCGGGGGTCCAAACCGGATACGTACCCGTCGTGCAGAACGGACGATTGAGATTCTCGGGGAGAAATCAAGAGGATCGTTCAGAGGGGAGAGACCGGGAGGGGAGAAGAGGAGGGGAGGAGAGCAGAAGAGGAGGAGAGGTGGTGGTGGAGGTCAAAGAGAGCGACGGGGACGAAGTACGGAGTAGAGGAGACACAAAGAGACACACAACACCCAAACCGGACATCAGGAGGCAATAATTCTCGCCAACAAGGGGGTCCCAGGCCGATTATTCTCCATTTCGCCTCGATGGAGGAGAGCCAACGAAAAAGAAAAAAAAGTCTCAAATCTATTGGAACGATCGTCGTCACGAAACTCACCAACAAGGTTTCGACTGAAGGGGAAGTCCAGACTCAGTCTCTCTGTACGATGTACCTGGAGTCCATCTGTCCCTGGGGCTTGTTCGGTCTCTTGTTCTCGCTCTCGTCGGGGTCTACAGAACTACCGACAGACATCCCTGGTCCAGGCAGAGGCCGGTCAGGAACTGTCAAGGGCGGATGATAGACGGGGATGCAGATGTGGGCGGAAGGTTATTTGAGCTCCAAAGTACCCTACCTAATTTCCAGACCGACCGGTACATAGTATACAGCGACGGAGATCATGTCCTCTACGGTCGAGATGAAAACGTAATTCAAACACGATGCTATTCAATGATTCACAGACTATTATGGCCATCCTGAGACGACCGTAGTTGAAGACCGAAAACACGACGAAGAAAGACGCAAGGTTGGTTGCGCCGACGATCACTTGTCGCATGATCGTTTCTTCCATGGCGCTCACGTCCCTCCTATCATCCTCTTCTGTGACCTATGTGGACCCCAGAGAATATATTTCCTCGACTACATTTCCAACCACAACGCTACCATGTTTAGGACTATAACACGACCACGATTAAACAAAAGAGAATCCCATGGTACCTCCCTAGGACAGGAGAAAACGACCGACACCGCACTGAACGAAAACGTCAGGTCACGTGCGGGTGTCGTCACCGCCGGGGCTTTAATCTCGGCCCCGTCGAATCAGCGGGCCCTCTTATTATTAGCATTCATTCATCCTCACTTCGCGCGCTCTCTCTGACACTCTCCAAGTAATGAATCCCCTCGGTTGGTGATACCCACTCACGACCGACCTCCTCTTCCTTCTTTCTTATCCTCCACCTCCTCTTCTCCGTCTTCTTCGTCCTCTCCCTCCTCACCACCCTCTTCACCCCTGCTCAACCACCTCGTCATGGTTCCGTCCCATCCTTCACCCCCCAGTCGCAGTCCCTGAAGATCACCACCATGTTCGCTGCCTCTCCCATCCCCGTCGGCTCCTCCATCTTCTTCTCCTTCACCCTCCTCATCATCTCCATCGTCGTCCTCCTGCTCCTCCGCCGTTATCTCACCCTCCGCGCCACCCCCGCTTACCTAGTCGTCCCCGTCTTTCTCGCCCTCGCCCTCCCCGCAAGTGTCGTGCTGCTCGTCCCCATCGACCTTGCCTCCAGCTCGCGTGATGGCGGTGGCCCCAAGGCCATCTGGCTCCCAGATCGCTTGCTGCTCGTCTCCTGGCGAATTGCCTACTGGCTTATCTTTGTCCTGACCTGGTACGTGATTCTCATCTCTCATTCGCCCACTCCTGCTGTTTGCGGCCATCCGCTCCCCTCCCGCTCCCGCCCACCGCTAACCATTCTCCCCTCACCAGGGCCATCCTCCCACTCCTCGGGGAATACGTCGATTCGGGATACCGGGACGCGAAGAGCCGACTCCAATACTCCATCCGTTCCAATGCTCGCTACCAGTTGATCGTTCTGTGCTGCGCCTTGGTCGGGTTGATCTACATCTCCATTCAGAATGGCTTCCGGTTTAACTCCATCAAGGGCGTGGTCATGGCCCTCGCCTACGTCTGGGGTCTCATACAGGCCATCTATCTCATGGGCCATGGGCTGGTCTCCATCCCCCGCACTCTCTTCCGCAACTCCAATGTCAGTGGCCGTCTACGCCGCGTCCACACCCACGCGCCCAAGGTGCATGACCGCCTCATGGACGCCATCAGCGATCTCGAAGGCTTGGAGTCCCAAGTATCACAGCTGCAGCGTCGCAAAACCGGTACCGCGCGAGACTTCCAGGAGTGGATTGAAGAGCTGTCCGAGACGTCGCGCGCCCCTGAGGAACGCACCACTTTGTTGGAGCCGTCCGAGGCGGCCAGCACCGTCCCCAACGTCATCACAGAACGCTATCTGGCCGACCTCACGCGACGCCTGCAACGCGCGCGGCATCAAAAGGCCCGCTTTGTGGACGAATGGGACCGACTCGTCCTCCTGGCGGGCGATCTCCAGGCCATCATCAACTCCTCCGCGTCCAAGAAACTCGAGTTCCACTCCCCTCATCGTTCGACCTTCGGGCCCCGCATTAAGGTTCTCTCCCCGTACCTGCGCTACCAGGTGTACGCCAACATCGTCCCCAAGCTGCGCCTGCTCTTTGGCGCCATATGTGCCCTCGCATCGGTTTGTGTCGTCTGGTCCGAGATCATCAAGTCGTTTGCCCCGCGATTGTCCGTGGTGACCCTCTCCGTGGTCTCGTATCACAAGGACCCGGCTCCGGTGGACTTTGGCCGGCAGGTGAACGCCTCGGCGTGGCTTCTGTACATGTGTTGGGCCGCCCTGGTCGGGGTTAGCGATGCCAAAGTCTGGGGGAACCGGGCCCTGGTGCGCCGCAACACGTACGGCGAGAGCGCGTGCTGGTACGCGGGCCTCGTCGCCCGACTGACGGTACCCATCGCCTATAACTTCCTCACCTTCCTTCCGACCACGGTTCGCGAGAACACTACTTCTACCACATGCTCGGGCGGTTCATCCACCTCACCCCGCTCGGCAAGGGATTCGACTACTTCTTCCCTGCCTTCATCCTGCTCCCCGTCGGCGCGACCCTGTTCAACCTGTACGGCCGCATCAAGAACATCTGCGGCTTCGGGCTGATCGAAGAGGACGAGGACGAGGAGAACAATCCGGGCGGTTACGGAATTGGCGGCTGGCGCGAGGGTCGCGATCTCATCGACCGTGAGTTGAACGGCCTGGGATCGCTTGGCCTCTCTGGTCGCGGGGTTTCCCCTCGCGCCACCAGCCGTGGCGACCAAGACACCGATGCATTCTCGACCTCCCGCACCCCGCGCGCGGACACCTCACGCGCCTCCCGGCCCGCCCGCGGCCCCGCCACCGCCTCCACCGTGATCGACGAAGAGGCCGAGGACGAGAATTTCTTCCAGTCGTTTGCGCATCGAGTGCGCAACACGTTCGAAACGGCCGATAAGCCACAGTGGCTCCAGGGCGACTACTTCCGTCTGCCGCAGTGGATGGGCAATGATGCCAGTGAGGGGAACAGCGCACTGGGCCGGTGGTTCGGTGGTCGACCGACCCTGGGGGCGTGCGGTTGTAGTTTTGCTCTTTCTTTTGTTACTTTGGCTGCATGATTGGCGTTTGACGATAGATATGTGAAGTGTATGATATCAGTAATATATAGATATTTTGTCTTGATTGGATGTGCAGGAGTCTGTAGGCGTAGTGGGTTGAAGATACTTCCCAATGATCTGAGGTGGCCGTCCTTCAAGGGCTCAGCGGCTACTGTGCCTTCATGATAAAAGTGATTGGCAGCGCCTCATCAAACCGGGCTGTGGACAGGTCCAACCGAACAGCAAGAAGTTGGAAAAGGAGCTGCGCGGCCACCCCTGGGCGTCTAATGATTGATATTGATACATACTTATCTAGAGGCTCTCATTCCTTAATTCGCTTTCTTCACCCCGCATCTTTCAGTTGTGACGGTATCTTTTACGCGCCCACAAAATGCAGTCAAACCCCTGACAGCCCTGTCTGCCTAGCAGAGCAGATGATGTTTGATGATGCTGCATGGGAGCAATGTGACGTTCAGTTTGCGGTCTGGAAAAAGAAGCTGTTCAACGAGGATGTCTTCCGTGAGATTGGTACCTTGATCGTCAAGCATCGAGGCGGTCCTGCCGAAGAGCTTCTCCCGCCACGAAAGGGCGCTTTCAACGTGATGCTCTGCATGAGGTTCCTGGACGGGGGCTCGGCGATCATCCGCTTCCCAGTACCGGGGTTTTCCGTGTTCGCGGAAGAAAAGGTCCGGCGAGAAGTCTCCATGATGAGGTTCTTGGAACGGCATACCAGCATTCGGGTCCCTCACGTATTCTACTACGGCATGTCCGGCGAAAGCCCAGCAGGCCTGGGTCCGTTCATCATTATGGAATACTTGGAGAACGATGCGAATTTTGTCGACTCCCTCAACACTCCGGGACTGTCGGACGATGACTGACCGATTCTTGACCCGCGTGTCTCTGAAGATCGACTCTTCTCGGTGTATAAGGACATGGCACGGCTGCTGCTGCAATTGTCCCGGAAGTCGTTCCACGAGATAGGTTGCATTACCAACAATGAGTCTGACGAGTTTGACGACAATTGGACCGTCACGCACCGTCCCCTCACCTTGAACATGAACGAGTTGGCTCAGCTCGGTGATGTGCCCCAGCATCTGCTCCCGCAGCAGACCTTCACGACTGCATCGTCGTACTTTCTTGCCCTTGCGGAATTGCACATGACGCATCTATGCAGCCAGAAGCAGGACGCCATCTCATCCAAGAAAGACGCAAGACAAAAATATCTCGCGATATGTCTCTTCCGCAAACTCGCCCGGGAGAAGCGCCTCACTCGACCGGAGAACGAGAATGGCCCGTTCAAAATCATCTGCGATGACCTCCGGCTTGCGAATGTCCTCGCAAACTCCCAACATGGATATTCGATGGTGGGCGCAATCGACTGGGAATTTTCATACACTGCACCGGTGGAGTTTACATACTCCCCGCCCTGGTGGCTGCTTCTTGAGCGGCCCGAGTATTGGACTGCGGGTTTAGATGCATGGGAGGCGGAGTATGAGAAGCGATTGGGGGTGTTTTTGTCCGCGATGGAGGATCGCGAGGGCGCGCTCATTCAAGGGGGGTGTTTGCGGAGGAAGAGCGGTTGTCGAAGCGCATGGGGGAGAGTTGGCGCAATGGGACCTTTTGGGTGTGTTATGCGGCGACACGGAGTTGGGCGTTTGATATGGTGTATTGGGGGCGGGTGGATCGGCGGTTCTTTGGGGGTGGAGGGATGGAGGAGCGATTGGGGCTGCTGAGTCCAGAAGAGAGCGGGAGGGAATGGAGAGGTTTGTGGAGGAGTATCCTTATTCCCTGAACCAGAGAGAGAATATAAGGTACTCCTACTGAGTCGAGGATACTCCGTATACTCCGGAGAGGGAAGAGACCCACCGGCCCACCCGCTAAGACACAAAAAAAAGAAGCCAGTTTCCATGACCTCAACAGTCCAACTCCCTCCGCTTACTCTCCCTCCACCTCAGCCTCACGCCCCCAATCTCCTCCCTCCCCCAATCCATGACCCACTACCTTTCACACGTATCCCAGACCTCTCTGGGCCAGACGTGTGCCTCGTACGTGGACTCCCTGACCGACCATCTGTCGCCCTCGTTCCGCGCCGTCGAGAAATTCGTGCTGCTCGCCAAAGCCTCCTCGCCCCCCACCCCGGCCTGGATCCCCGATTACGTGCTCTCCGCCGACGCCAAAACCACCTCCTTCCTGCTCCTCCCCGTCTTCACCTCGTGCTGGTGCTCTACTTCGCCATGTCCTCGTGGCGCGACTTCTTCCGCCGCCCCGCGCCCCCCGCCGCCTACTCCAACGTCGCCAACCCGCCCTACGTCTCCGACCGCGACTATGGCTACATCGCTGGCGGTGACGAGAATTACGACACCGCTCCGGACACCGTCCTCTTGCGCCACCGGCGCAACACCTACGAGCTCCAATTCCCCCCTACGCCATCAACGAGGGCCGTCTCCGCGTCGGCCAGCTCCGTCTGCGCGCCGCCGAAGTCACCCACACCGCCGACCCCAAGCGCATCAAGTTGCTGTACAAGGGGACGCTACTGGACGACGACGCCCGTCCCTGCTGCGATGAAGGCCTGAAGCAACACTCCGAAGTCCTCTGCGTCGTGTCTGGTGTGACTCCCAGCGACGACCAGGGCTCCGACGAGGCCGACGCCGCCCCGTCTCCCATCACCCACACGACAACCACCGCCCCACCACCCCCAGCGAGGACCCCGAACAACCCGCCCAGCCACGGAAGCGCGTCCGCAACCGCGGCAAGAAGGGAAAGAAGAGCAAGAACCGTCGCGCCGTCGACGAGACCAACGACGACGAGAGTTCGCCTGCACCTGCGCCTGTTCCAGCAGCAGGCTCCAGCTCCGGCTCCGGCATGCCCGCCCCCGCGCCAAACCTGAGACTTTTTCCCACAGCCCTCGAGCAAGCCCGCGCTCTATCCAACTACCTCCGTCGGGAGCTCCTCCCCCTTTGCGAAGCATACATCGCCTCCCCGCCGGTGGATGAGAAGACGCGCGACTTCGAGTACAAGAAGCTCAGCGAGACGATCCTCGCGCAGGTGATTCTTCGCGCAGACGGGATTGAGCCTGAAACTGATGAGGAGCGCATGGCGCGGAAGGCGCTGGTCAAGGAGGCACAGATGACGTTGAATCGGTTGGATCTGGCGAGGGGGGATCATGCATAGGCCTACCTATTTGGGGCGTATTCCTTTGTTTGAGATAATAGATTTTGCTTCTTTTCTCCCCTACTGTTCGCTTATATTCTTTGTCTTTATGTGTATAGTTTTGGTGCATATATCGGTACCTTTTTTCTTGCTTGATCAGTAAAGAGGACTAGATCTTGACAATACAAGGGGGAAAAAGAAAATCCTAAGCTTGCCATCTCATTCGTTGACCAGCTCACTACGCTACGTAAGGCTGACACGTATCTAATGAGAAGGATTCTTGGTAATGGCAACATACAATTGCGTGCGTGGCTGATGTTTATATATCCAACATAATTGGTGATGTTCACGCAAGGCTTGAGGCTCTACAAAGTCTACATAATACTGTCAGCCACACATACTCCCATACGTCGCTAAAAGGTGTGCCTATCTGGGTAATACTCCACGTGAAATAGGAGTAGACCTGGCCTTTCGGAGTAGAGCACGCGCTTTGACCTCGTAGTCTTTTATGATTCCTAAAAGTCATATACTACCTAGGTACGTGATTTCTGCTCTTAGACGTGTTCATACATTCGATGGTGGCTTCCACCCAAGAGACAGGAAAGACACCTTCATGCTTCACTCTATGGCAAAAATATTCCCTATTGTACCCAATCAATCATCTGAACAAGAATTCTTGTTTCTACACATTTCGCCTCTGGACCCTGCCCGATCGCTCTCAAGTGTGGTTGGATCCATAATGAAGGCGGAAGAGGCTCGGACCTCCAGTGGGGATGGATCTCCACAACTTGACAGCCCTTTTCTCTGCCTAAAGCATCTCACAAAATGCCGATCAATCCAGAGGTTCCCTTGCCGTTCATGGGACGGACATAGGTACGTGCCCGTGCCCGTGCCCGCGCCCTCTTGCTACACCTGAAGACCTGATTGACCTGGTACGTACCTAGATCGATCCTTCGACGGTGGAGATGGAATCTAGATCCTCAACTTAGATGGAGACTACGACCCAACCAGGGAGAGGGGCATGCAGGGATCCGTCCAATTTCATGTTACATAATTGAACCTGAACCGTTAAATACATGTCGGGGGTGTTTATTGTCTTTGCCGATGGGTGCGCCTGAGCCGCGAGAAACGACTATGGAGCCTTGCACCAGCGCTTGGGAAGGGAAGTGAGGTATTTCTCTCGGAGATGCTTTGTACGTAATTTTATTTATATCCTCTGTCGTCTCTCTTCTCACATTCTGGAGGATTGATAGCTCATGTTCGGATTTTCTCTCCGACGGAAACTTCGGGTTGGTTTTGGGCAAGGAAATGGGGGGAGATAAGGCTGTTGGCTACCAGCAGGGTAAAGTTGATTCCACGACTACATTGAGGATTGTTCTTCTTTTCTGTGATGCTAATGATTTTTGTTGTAGAAATGGACAATGAACCATCGACAAGGCAGTCGTCGGAGACTACCACCGAGGAGAGCGAATCGCCTAACCCATCCCGCATTCAAGATTGGATGGCAAACTGTCAGATGGGAACGTCTGCATCTCCGCACCAAAAGAGACTTCTCGAGCATTTTGTCACGTTCATGTCCAGCATCTTGAAACCGCCACTGGACCGCGACGAGGAGCCAGTCGTTCCGGCCATCATACAGATAAGCTCGGAAGATTCTATGGTTCTGGCGGCTGTCTTATGCGTCGGAGCATCATATCTGATGAATCAGCTACCGCCTGGGTCTAACGAGCGTCAATCTCTCAAGGATGAAAGGCAGATCTTACTCCAGGATGTGGAAAGTCAACAATGCGTCCGGCGGTCGACAGCCTTACACCAGGAGCAGAACAGAGAATCGCTATTCCTCAGCTATCTCCTGTTATACTTCTATGAAGTATCCGAAGGGACAGGCAATACGTCATGGCAGCTGCGGATGACTGAAGCTCGAGACATCCTATTCGACGCTGTGGAAGAGACGAATATCACGACCCGCGAGCCGGGGCAGAATGACTCTTCATCTACGACAGGAGACTTCTGCCAGATATTGGAAGACGTGGGGATCCGAAAAGCACTAGTCCAACTTTTCATCTATCATGACATTCTAGGAAGCGTGACAACTCCCAAGCCAAGCCACGATTAGCACAAATCCTCAAGGGACATGCCACGCACACTAGACCTGTCATGCATGAAGAAGGCCACATTAGTATGATCGCCCGCATTTCGGCCCTCCAATCGGAAATTCGACACGGTTCGGTCCCCTCCGGAGCGGCGATATCAGAGGCGCTTTGCATCTGGAAGGAACTGGACAGCTGGCGAGACACCAATCATGTTTGTTGTACGGGGCTGTCGCCTGCTGGGGATGCACTACATGAGGCCTACATTGCCGCCTCCTTTATTTGGCTGTTTTTGATTCTTCATCGGATAGTATTGCCGATGAAAGGGTGCAAACTATGGTCCGTGGTGGCTTTACAGAGTTTGAGAGCTACCACTGAGCTGTCGAGGTCATGTTCGTTTTCCGTGTTTCCCATCTTGGGTATTGGGGTGGCTTGTATACGAGCTCAAGATCGAGAGGGGCTCGAGAGGTATATGGGATGGTTAGAGAGAGCTCGTCGAGTGGGCAATATTCGGGGTGTTGGAGAGTAATCAAGCGTGCCTGGAGAACTTACGATAATGGCGAGAGTCGAAGCTGGGACTGGAAACGGCTTATGGAGGTAGAGGATGTGAGCGTGTCGCTTGCCTAAGGGCGAAATATACTAGATCCATGGTGTTGAAGACAGATAGCCAACGACCATCGATGTTCCAAGACGGCTATTATGGCTACTAATTAAGCTCCCCACATATACCCCTGGTCATGTGGAATCCGGGGTGCGGGGGTTAGCGCGGGTCGTACGGGTCTTCAGAGATCCGGCCATCCGCTGCATTGAATCAACCCTGAAGGAGCTGATTTGGCTTCGCTGACTCCGGGAACTGACTCAGTGCTCACCACCACTTTCCCCTCAACGAAGATAACCCACCCTTGCCACTCTGACACGCGGCCTCCAGCAACTACCTCGTTTGCTGCACACGATCGTGTCTATCCTCGCTAGCCTCATCCATTCCCGTATTGACAGTACATACAACAGAACACCCAGACTAGCCAATGCCTCTACTACGACGCAGAGTGCGGGCCAGGACGGCCTGCTCGTGGTGTCATGTCCGCAAGGTCCGTTGCGATGCCACCATCCGGGGCACGCCCTGCACGAGGTGCCACCAAGATGGAAGATCCGAGTGTATCTTGAGAGACCCACCTTATGCGAGGTACGATCCATCTCGCAGGCAAGCATTCAATGCAGCGTCTGACCTTGACCTAGTGTTGCTTCCCAATTCCGGTCGATGCAGAAATACCGCCCCGCGGCGATGCACACAAGGACATTTGAACCGTCACCCTCCAGCTATAGCAACGACAGGATGAATACGCCGCCAATTGAACTCGATTTTCTGGATGTCTTCTCCCTCGCAGGTCCGGTGGAGTATCCGAGCCCGCAAGACACGATACTTTCGTCTCGGACAGACGCTTCAATGTGCCGGAAGACACCATCCTCGCGGAGTTTGTCGATCAGTATTTCCTCCACATCCATCCTGGCATGCCGGTGGTGGACGAGGCGGAGGTCTCGATGGCCGCTCACTGGCACCAGAACACGGACGGTCAAAAGATCCCCCTGTTGATCATACTGTCTCTATTATTCGCGAGTTGCCCGTATGTCCCAATGACGGCAATACGGGCATGCGGGTTCGAGAGCAAGAGAACGGCGTGGAATGCGTTCTACAATCGAGCCAAGGTGTGTTCTATCCATTACTGGTCTAGGGCCTCTTATCTAACATCAAACAGACTCTATTCGAGACGACCTTCGAAGACCAATCAGTCATTCATGGACAAGCGGCTGTGCTTCTAGCCCTCCACTCCAGTATGGAAGAGCCCCGCGCAAACAATCAATGGCTCGCTCGTGCTGTCGAAATCGCAACTTCGATCAGCATTATGGCAGAGTCAACCAACGGTGTTCCACTTGCTCTACGGAAAAGACTCTGGTGGTCCATTATCCACCGAGACACATCACTGTGTCTCGGGTTACGACGGATATCACTCATCACACACCAGTCATATGGAATTGGTCCCGGATCTGCTGAAAGAGGATGATATCGAAGCAGAGATAAATCAGTCTCGGGTCTACGATCCAGACACAAAGCGAATGCTCCTGACGTGCTTCCAGCAGCAGTGCAAGCTCGCAATAGTCTTGTCCGATATGTTTGCCCTGATTCCTCCTGCGAGGGAGCCCGGTAGATCGCAGCTGTCACTTCTAGAACGGGACGATATGGTGACTCGGAGTTGTCAAATTAAGGACTCCCTTAATCAGTGGGAGGAGAGCTGGAAATCCTGCATGGCGAAAGGGGATTACATACCCGAGGCTGTCAGTCTGCACATGAATCTTACTGCAGTTTACTTACAGTAAGTGTCTGATGCCACCATGCGGCTATAACTTGACGTGACTAATCTTTTAGAACCGCCCGGTTGATGCTCGCACAGTTTGAGGCCCTCGTCATTGAAGAGACGCTAGATTTTACGAGGCAGGAAGATGTTAAATTGCTCGAATCCGCGGGTTCTTCGCTTCAGGGTGCCATCGCGCATCTTCAAGGCCTCATGGAGTACTTCAGTCAACGGGGACAAGTGCAGAGTCTGCCGTTGAGCATGTATGTCTGCCCACTTCGGTTGAAATAACTGCTGTCTAACCATTTTCAAGCGTCGCGTTCGTGATTATGCCCTTAATCATCAGCGCGATCGACCACAAACATCACCATCATGGTTGATATGGAAACGCGACGTCGTCGCTTGGAAGTCCTGGGAGACATTGTCCGACATTCGCAGCAGACATACGATATCACCGACGTATCGTGACCAACGCTAATCAAATCCTCCAAATAGCCTACACCGCAGCTCAAGATATCTTCCTCAAGACGGGCTTAAACGCGTCGGTCCGGACCTCATTACTCAGTAACTGCGACGGACTTGGAATCGATAATTATATGAACAACCCGGCTGTTCCCATCAGCAACTGGAACAATGCCTTCTTCCGGTATCCACGTGTATACGTCTTGATCTCAACGTCAGTTGACTACTATCTCTCCGTCGGGGTCTTACCCAGCGGGAACGCGTTGCCCAAGTTCATGCGCTTTAGTCTGTCCCGAGGATGGACTCGCAACTGCTGTGGAATTTTACCACGCCTCGGGACCGGCTCGGGTTGGAGACGTCATATTCGGAGGATACGAATCGATCGTCAGAGGACGAGTTTGCTGGGGAGTATGACGGACTGGTGGATTATCTGGTGGAGTGGCTATCTGATCCGCCAGGTAACTCGCAGGAGATGGGAAAAGAGATCGGTGAGCTGTGTAAGTGCTAGGTTGTGGTTGCGCTGCTGTTGGGGTAAAAGGGCGGTCCGAGTTCTCTTAAACTTCGTGCCGCTTCAAGGCTCGAGAGCTGAAAATGATATATGCAATGTTGCATTTCTTTTCGTGACTGTTCTTTGTTGAAATTATTTTTCTCTCTGTAATTACTAAGATATATTTAACTCTACTGTACTTCAATCTATCTTGATTATTTATGTTTTGGTTTGTTTGCTACTAATAGCGGGCGATTGAGTTTATGGCTTCTGATCTATAGGCGAACATCGGCCGAGGGCTGCAATGTTGCAATTGGGTTTTACCTGTCTGGGGGAGTTCCAGGGAGCCACGTGTGGATGATCAGGGTGGTCCGTCCGGATTTGAATGCGCTCGAGTCTTAGATAGTGGCTGTGCCTTTTGATGAGGTTTGTAGTTGTATATATCTTGCCTCATGCTGTGCGACAGCAAGATAATGGTGTTTCAGGAGCGCGCCCGCAGGATCCTCAGATGCCGATCGTTAGTTAATGAGAATGCCACCTTCCCGACGGAACGGAACCTCATGATACGTACGACGTCGTGGTGGGCTTGGGTGAGGCGATGAATTGGATAGGTCCAATTTGGTGGAGCGGGGGCTGAGGATGAGACATCCGGCGCAGATTTGGGTCGGGGAACGGCTGTGGGAGACTGCCGGAGTGAATAATGAATTGAGGGCAACAATGTGAGTCGTCTCGTGTGTAGATATCTGGACAGCGTGGAGAGGAGAGAGTATGTACATACCAGGTAGTGATAGTATGGAGTGCGGTGGAGATGGTTTGGGTCTAGTCGGGCAACGTTGGGACTAGCGCTCCCCCGTCTCGTTCGCCGTCCTCCTTTTCCTCCTCACTTCCTCTCCTCTCCTCTCCTCTCCTCCTCTCCCTCCCCCTCCAGCTTCCTGTTCCCTCGCCCCAGGGAATCGTCCTGCGCTTCTCTCCGTCCTCTTCTCTCCCGCGTGTGCTCGACCGGTCCGAGCGCCACGCGCCAGCCACACCGCTGCTGCCACTCCTTTTGCTCCCTTTTTCTTTCTTTCTTCCCCTCTTTGTCGTCTGCCCTGCCTCCCTCTCACCCAGCCCGTTGGCTTCCTCCGACCGACGTCGCTGTTTCCTACATCCTCTTCCCTCCCTCATCCTCGTATCCCCCCATCCGGTGCTCTCCCTGGAACTACTCCAGTCCATCGCCATTGGTCGCTTCCTACCGATCCCGTCTCCCATCCACGGTACCGAGTCCGCTCCAACCCGTGGTCCGCGACACCCTGTCAACCTCGACTTTTCCAATTCCTCCCCGGACTCGGCCTATTGATAATTTACTCTTTCGGGCGCTATCTTGACGTTGTCCACCGCGAAATCCTCTCGTCCTCTCGGCCTTTCCTCCGCCACGATCGAGAATCAGTCGTCATACTTGCCCGCATTCCGATCCTGATCCCCGCTCTGCTGGGATGGCCTGATCAGGAAGTCTCCCTGCAAAGCATTCTTTGAACCCTCACCCACCCTTTCATCACTCCCGACCCAACTCGGTCCAGCTGGACTGGCCTTGTTCCATCAACACATATAATTGCGGGCGGTATGGCGGGCGCGGCCACCGCAGCATATTCCTCCGATGCATGGATCTCGTCCAGCACTGTGGATGGCCCCCAGCCGTCCCAGTGGGAATATGCCGTTCCCCTGCGACGCAGTGTAAGTTGCTTGTCCCAAAACTGTGGCCTCCACGACCTAATCCCCGACAGAGCACCAACCGTACGAACCGTCGCTCGAAATCGCGCTCCTCCCATGACTCCACCCACGCTCGCTCCAGACGCAACTCGAAAGGCTCACGCAGTTCGTCCGTCTCGCGGCCCACCTACGCCCAGGATTCCGGATATATGAGCTCCCGCGGACGCCGGGACCCCAGCTTGCATCGCCGTGGAAGTGAAAAAAGCGTGCGCAGTCGTAGTGTAGGGAATGTGCGGGAGTCGTCGGAGATATCCCAGGGTCCGCTCACACGCGAGCAGATGAAGGAGGGCATTGGTTTATACCTGGACGACTTTGACCATGAGAACTGGATTCACCGGGATAAACTGGCCAAGATCGAAAGTGAGGAGCTGCACCAGGCTGCCATTCTCTTCCACCGGCGTGGATCCGATCATCCCAAGGCTGGACGGAGAAATCATGATCTGCACAACAGTGCCATGAGTGTGACCTCAGCCCGCACCGAGCACACCGAGCCCTGGCCCAACTTGCATGAGGACCATGGGGAATTTACCGGGTCTCCAGCTACGTACCACGACCGGACCCCAGAGGAGGAACGTCAAAAGTGGGACCTCCGCCGTCCCGAGGAGATTGCCTCCGCCGTTGGGGACGATGGTGCATCTAGTATCTACCGCAATCCCGGGCTGCGAAAGAGCTCCTCTCGCATTCCCATCCCCACCTCTAGCCCTGTGCCTGTCTCGCCCGAGCAGGGAGGCCGCGAATTCGGCGGACGTAGCTGGGGCACGACCAACGGCGACGACGATGCATCCTTCGGCATGCCGCGTCGCGCCAGCGAGCCGATCACCGTTGACTCCGTCGATGCCACCACCCCCGGGAAGCACCAGTCGGCCGGTCAGCCGGGGTTTCCAATCCCAGTCGACTTCCAAGAGGACCGGTGTCAAAGGCACTCCTACGTCGGCCACGCGGAAGACGTCTGCACCACCGACCACCCGCAAGACCACTCCCCGCAGCCGAGCAGTCTCCAGTAATACGAACCAGCGTCCGACCACCCGCTCGGGCGAATCCCGTCCGACCACCGCCGTCAACCGTCCCGAAGGCGATCCGCCATGGCTGGCGACTATGTACAAGCCGGATCCCCGTCTTCCTCCCGACCAACAGATGCTGCCGACGCACGCGAAGAAGATGCAGCAAGAGCAGTGGGCCAAGGAGGGCCGCACACCGACTACATATGACCGCGAGTTCGCGCCGCTTGCTATCGGCCCCGATGCGCCTCCGCCGGGAGGACAGCCCAAAGACGAGAAGAAGGACGAACCGGTGGAGGTCGAAGAGAAACCCGCCCCGCCTCAGTCGCCCCCCCCTGTTGCCGCTCCCAGCGCCTCTCCCAAGCTCAGCGAGCCAAACACCCGACCAGGCACCAGCACGGGATACAGTCCGATGCCACGGGTGCAGGAGCCGCCATCGGCGAGTCTGCAACCGCGATGGAGCCCGCCGGTGGTGAGTGCGCCGGAGCCGCCGAAAAAGGAGAAGAGCTGCGGATGTTGTATCGTGATGTGATTGGTGCATATTTGATTGTTGAAAGATACCTTAGATCCTGGTTGCAGGTTATTTCATTATTGTTTCGTTTGTTGTTTCAGCGTTTTTGGATTGGATGGTTGGTGGTGTTTCGACGGATTTAGCCACATTATCTTGTCTTTAATCTTGTCTTTTCTTTCTGTCTTTCCTTTGGTTTCTTTCTCATTTCATTTTGGATGCATTCTGACCGAGTCATTCCTTGCAAGATTCCCTTGAATATAATATTGGATTTAGCAAAACAGTTTCCAAATACTAGTATAGTTCGAAAGAATGACGATGATTATTAAGCAGTATCACCTGACATCATCCGTTCCGTCCGCGGGTTTCCTTGGATTGCGACACCAGTCAACTTACTTTCCCCGCTCTCACCTCCCCTCACGCCACTCCTACTCTTCTCCCTCTTTTACTTTTTCTTTCCACCCAGTGGAAAAGTTGCCCACCATAGCTTTCATATTTAAACGTCTTTTTGGGTCGTTCGCCGGTCCCACTCCTGAACAAGTCAAGATGTCCGTCGCAAAGGCTCAGGCTATTATCGATGAGAACGCTGTTGGTAAGCTTCCCTTTTTCTCCCGTCCCCCTTTCTTTCTGTATCTATCTGTACTCGTATGGTATGTGTATAGTGGATAGACAATGCTAATAAGGTGTGATGGTAGCGGTCTTCTCCAAGTCCTACTGCCCCTACTGTAGTGCCAGCAAGAGCCTGCTGACGGAGCTCGGCGCGAAATTCAAGCTGGTTGAGCTGGATCAGGAGAGTACGTTTGTTCCTCTTCCCCTTCTCCTTTCCTCTCTCTATATCTCTGCAAACGATATCCAAGTCCCGCCCGCATCGATACTCGAACACGATGTCAGATTACATTATATGGAAACAAGCGAAGCGAAGCTAACACTTTTGCTTTTGTGTGATGATAGGTGATGGAAGTGCCCTCCAAGACGCCTCCAGGAGATTACCGGCCAGCGCACCGTCCCCAACATCTTCATCAAGCAGAAGCACATTGGCGGAAACTCGGATCTGCAGGGTTTGAAGAAGCAGTTGCCTCAGATGCTGAAGGATGCCGGTGCGCTGTAAGCTCTGTACTGTAGCTGGCTCGGGTTTGGTTCCGGTGCGGTGCGGTGCGGTGGCTATCGCTGCCTTGTGATGTAGTGATATAGACTACTAGCTAGGTGTGCTATAATACATACATACTTCTTTCTATACGCTGGTGGACTTGTATCGGGGTTTGTATCAAGGGTTGAGTGCAAAGTACGTAGGTAGGACATGCATGCAAGAGGATGAGGGGATAGGATGAGTAGAATGCTAGACTATGATACATACATACATACAGTACAACACACAACAACACAGAACATACAACCAACGGGCTACCTATAAGCTAATATGATGGCAAGAAGGTAAGGGATTAGATAACCTTCTGAACAACCGTCCCAACCGGCCGTTCCACAATCCCCATCACCCCATCCACAACACTCTGTCGAGCCCCCTCACTCGACACATTCTTCCCGCCAAATAATTCAACCACACCAACCGACTGATCCGCTCATCCGTAAACCCGACCCATAAACCGCGCCGGCTGGGCCTGCTCCGCCTGGAACAGCGCATCCAGCGCGCCGTCCGCGTTCCGCACCAGCACCAAGGTCTGACCCTTGGGGACATTCTTCCGCTGTCCACCGCCGAACAACCCCTTGAAGTCGTTGAGCGCCGCGCCGAAGCTCTCCGTCTGGAACTCGTTCACCCGCACCTCCTTCTGTCCGTCCTCGGGGAAGGAGGCGGGGCGAGAGGCTTATTCGCGCGGGCGGTGATACCGCGCACCCAGCCGTCGCGGAGATGGAGGAAGTCAGTGTTACGGGTGGGGACGATGCGGAAGGCGGTGCGGAGGCCGTCGGGTTTGATGATGGCGTTCCAGACGAGGTCGCTCTTCTCGTCGTCGAGGAGGAGTTGTTTGAGTTGTTGGCGCTCCGTCGAGACCAGGAGAGTCGCGGAGTTGGCGCCGGGGGTGTCGACCACGACCTGGTCATCGGGTTGGGGCGGGTGCACCGCCGTCCGAACGAGACGCTGCTGCAGTTCCGAGATATCAGCCTTGGCGACGTACAGACCGACCACGTAGACTTGGATCTTCAGGAAGGAGACGGTGCGGATGCCCAGGCCGAGTAGCTGGTATTCGTCTTCTTCGGTGGCGGGGGGAACTTCGTCGCCGGCTTTGAGCGATGCCGGGTCGAGGGTGCGCGGGAGCTTGATCGTGCTGGGGAAGTAGGGGATCGTGCTGGTGCCCGTGGAGACTGTTCGGCGCCGTCTTGGCCTTGGATGCGGATCACCGAGGGGGAGCTGGTGAAGCCATCCGGTCCGTCGAGTTTCATCACCTTGCTTTGCTGTTGCTCTGAAGCTGCATCGGTGGTATCCTGCTGCTGCTTCTGCTGGTCGAGACCGAACACGTCCAGTGCGATGACGCCGTACATGGCGATGGCGCAGGCGGCAATACCAGCGGCGGAATAGGTCATCGACCGCCGGTATTTGGCGACTTCGGCATCGCGGCCGCGTGCGTTACCGGCGCGCGGAGGGGGTTGCTCGCCGGCGCGGAGGAGCGGAGCGTCCGGGTCGTGCTGAGGAAGCGGGTCGTCGAGGTGTTGCGGAGGTAGCCGCGGCGGATTGCATTGGCCGCAGGTACGCCAGGGCATGGCGCCCTGGAGGGAGGATGGCGCTGCCATTGTGGTTCTGGTGATGTGAGTAGTGAGGACCTGAGAGGTGAGTGGGATGATGAAACGGACGTCGGGAGCTGCGGCGATCATTCCGGGGCACACGTGATTCCGGGTGCCCTGATGCTTTACAAGAGAGGTGATTGGTTGGTGGCTGGTCTAGTATGCCGGGTTGGGACTAGCGTGTGTATCTCTCGAACAGCTGCTCATTTAGCATGAATCAAGCACTTTAGCCTATCTTTGAGGAGATGCAATCTCCGGTAGGAGTTGGTAAGAACTAAGGAAGAGGGACACTGTTATCAAGCAAATAGAACAACCTTGACAGTTAGCTACTGACCCGAATTGGAATTGATGAAGTTGCACAAGTTCGACTGAGTACAAACTGTCTATATTCAAATACACGTAACATGGACTACTACTAAATTACTATAAGATAATCAAGGGTATATAGCATCACCGCACAACCACCTTGTGCGCTCCACCCCCACTCACTGCCACCGTCGCGGTATCGTCAAGATAGTAAACCCCACGATAGATATCATTCCCATCGATCGTGATCTCCGGCTGTTCGCCGCTACGAATAAACGGCAGCGTCAAGTTACCCCGAGTACCTCCGGTACGAAGAAGCGCAATGTGTACTCCTCTGGAGACTTCTCCCAGTGCACACGGAACCGTCCCAACGACGTCATGAACCCGCCCTCGACGGACGTCAGATCTCCGAATTGCGGCGCAATCCACCAGCTCAGCCCGATAGGCGATGTAAGTCTCAATCCCAGTACGTAGTTCGTCAACGCCGCCGTCGGTCCCGCGGACCATCCGTGAGCATGCGATACGTACGACTCGTCGTATCCGTAACCTCGATTGGACCGGTAGCCAAAAGTGCCGTTGCGGAGATACCCCTCGATCGTGGTGCTTTGAGTACCGTTCGGGTGGCGCAGATACCATCCCCAGCTGCGACGGATAAGGTCGAGGGCTCGGTCGGGTCGTCCGACGTTAAAGTGACCTTGTACTTCAAACGAGGAGATGAACGGAGAGATGTTCTCTGGGAGTTCTGGAGCGACCGCGCCGATGGGCGTCCAGTTGTCGGTGAGGTAGTCGGAAATTGCGCGGCGCGACCAGTGTCAACTACACCATAGAGGAGTGCCATGCTGTTGGCGTCTTGGGGGGGTGTAGAGTAGTCTCGGTAGCATTGTCTCTGAATGCACCGAACTCGTCGTCCCAGCAGTGCTCGTTGATGGCGGCGCGGAGGTTCGCCGCTTGGATGGTCCAACGGTCGATGAGGCCGTCTGAGTCGTCGGCCCATTCAGCAGGCGGGCGCCGGTTTGGAGTGTATGGTAGAGGCTGGTTCTCGTTAGATGTGGTGATTGATCATTGGTTGGTCAGGACATATCATACATCATCTGCGCCTGGGTGTTGTTGAACCCTTGCTGCCAACGGGCCCAATCACGGGTGCCGGTGACGTTCAGCAGGCCGCTGGCTGGGTCAACTTTCTGATAGATGAAGTCCATGGCCATCTGGTACTTCTCCAATTCTTTTCGAGGAAGTCGGTGTCGTTCGTGTAGAGCACGTAGTTAAACGTCCCGATCATCGACCACATGTGGTAGGTATCCGAGTTCTTCTGGCTCAGTGGAGGCCCTGATTCGTCAAAGGCGCCCGTAGAGTTGTTCTACGAAAGCTTAGATGAGGTGTTGAACAATTGTAGGGTGAATCGTACCTGCGTATCGTACATCACCTGCAGAGCGTTCTTCACACTTTCCATATCTCCCGTGCTCACGAACGAGGCGGGCGCGGCGATGCCCATGTCGCCTGGCCACACAGCACGGTCCCGTTTGGCACCGTCCACAAGGATCGTATCGCCCGGTCCGAGAGTTGCATTGTTGGCCCACCCAGCCTTGAGCATCGGTACCTGTCGACCGGTGTCTACGGGCACGGCATTCGTCTGCAGTGTGTAGGCGCCGCTGTACCAGATGCGGTTCAACAGCTTGTCGTTCGAATGGAAATACCCCTGGTACGCTTGCAGGTTCGCCCAGGTCGGCTGGAAGCTGATTTCCAGGCTGACGTCCTCGACATGGACGCAGGTGGAGACTCCTCTGCCTGCAAGATGACGGTCAGTAGCGAAAGCCTCCCGCAGCTTCTCATCTGGCATGACATACGACCCCCGACCAGCTTTGGTGAAGTTAGCGTACAAGGCGCCGTCGGGGCCCTTGAAAGCACCGTTCGACGAATCCGACGACCGTCCGATGAAGTTCTTGGCCTCCGAAAAATGCCATCCCGATCGCACCAGCCCCTGTAGTGGTGTAATTCACGTGATGATACCCCCGACTTCGACCCCAAAGTCAAACACCACCATGGGTGCATTGAAGTGAAGCGCGTACGGGACGGAGTTGGCATAGCGAACCGTTGAGTTCGGCGACGAGATCGACAGGATCTGCCGTGGAGTAACGGTTCGTGAGGACGGCGCAAAGATATTCTTCTCCCATGGTCCGGGGAACGCGTTATTTTTCGGCCGAGCAGGTGGTGTTCCTCCAGCAGCTCTGTGCCAGCGCGCTGGAGCACAGAGCCACCAGACTCACCAGGAGATGAAGCCAGCGCACCGCAGCCATTGCATGTTAGGGGCAAAGCGACGCCAAGGAGGGGAACGAGGGAAACGAGAGGAAGAGAAGAAGGGCATTATCGTTTCCATGGCGCACAAGGCTACATATAGGGCGCAAGCTAGTGCCGTGCCCACTAACTAGGTAGAGACATTTCGCCGGAGTCATCGAACCCCCAAGAGCTCAAAGAGGGGTCGGTCGGCTTTGGTTTCAGGCGTTCTGGGTTTCATTTGGCCGGTCGGATGGCCCGGGGTCGCTAGCGATGCTTGTCCGGCGTTCTGCTGTGGTTAACGGCGCGGGTTGGCCTTCGTTTGAGGGCTTTGGCAGGGCCAGCGGCCCACTTGGGCTGGCGGTGGTGCGCCGTAGCGACCGGCGCGTTCCCCGAAACCTGGTTGCCAAGTCGTTGGCACCCCAGCCCACGATCGGTTGTTGAGGGTTGAAACCAAGTGAGTGCGATCAGCAGAGGCGGTTGTTCCAGATGATCGCAGATCCGGGCGTTGTCAGATTGGCAGTCGAGAGGCTCACTGGCGGAATTTTATCGGGAAGAAAGTATGACGACCATCGCGGATAAACAAGTGACACTAGCGAAGTGAGCTCTCCCCAGGTCGCATGAAGCAGAAAACCGGGTAATTGCGTCATTTCTGGTGGGAACCCACATGCGAGTGGAATGGGGGAGGAGGAGGAGAAGGAAGAGGAGCAGGATGAGGTTGCTGGGTTGCATCCAACGACTAGCCTCCCCACCTTGCCCAATTGGGTCGGTCACTGACCTTTTCCATTATGTACCGTTTCTATGAGGGCACCTACAAAAGATACTTGTACAACACCCAGCACGCTTGCAAACAGATCGACACCATAGAATGGCTAACGTATGGAAGAGGCCAGTCCTTATTAATGGAAACAGGTGGTAGTACTTCCTAACCAGGGATTCTCCTAACCTCCTGCACCATTACGAGCGTCAGGCAGGTGTACTGCCTACATATCATAAGAAATCGGCACTTCATAAATTCCCTTGTTCCGACCTGCTCCTGCCATTTGTTGTTCGCATGTCCTTTGAGACAGAGAAAGCGATAGTCCATTAGGAACTGCAATGATGACCACATAAGGCTGTGCATGCCTTACCTATCTGGGGAAATGAAAGACGCGCCCAACTCTCCGAATCCACTCACCTCTTGACGTGATCCTTGCGGATCTATTCGGAGAGGGGTGCAGTGTTCTGGGCTTGCCCAGGTGAGATTAACAGTCAAAACATAGGAACGAGGGGGGCTCAGTGACCCAGAGAGTCGGTAAGGTATCGTTGCTTGCTGTCGTGGTTTCTCCCAGCCTTGCAGCATCTCTGGGTAGCTGGAAAACTCTGTCATCCCCGCCAAAGAAAAAAAGTAACCTCATTAAACTAATGCTCAGGAGGGTTTCCTGTGGAAGGATGGGCTTTACGAATGTCGACTATGCCCTGTCGATGTCCTGCAACCAAGTACCCTAGGGCTGCTCGGGAAACTTGACGGCCTGTAATATCCCAACGTTCGCCACCAGGATTATCCTGGATACATTGAGAAAATAGTTGCTTTTTGCTGGTACTTTTGTATGCCGTGTCGGTGAATTGTCTGTTTGCCTCGCCTCAAGGGTGACCCGAGAGCCTGGTCTTTGGGTGCGGTACATCATTCCTAGTGGTGGACACAATCGAGTAGATTCTGCCAAAAGATAGTTTGTGATAGGTATGGTCTTACTGCATGTTTCCGTTCCAGCACAATGGTATCCTAACGGAAAGATAAATCGAGTCTCCCGGGATTTGGTACGTCTGCTCCACTGTGAGAGAAGTTCAGCAGCGCTATAGAATGCTATAAAGTTCTGTCAGACTCCCCAGTGTTAGTCTGTCTTACTTGAATGGCGTACTTATGTCTATTGGTGACCGCACTTGATATTTTTCTTAGAAGAACTCTCTATTTTGGTCCATCACTTGTCCATACACAGAGGTACCAATATCAACGTCCATGTCTTGGTCAATGTCGGATATCTTCGAATTTCTTGCATTACTTCTCGTGATCCCCACCTCACTATTGGCCTTGTGGAGTATATACCGGTCACTGAAGCGACGTTGTTCGAGACAGACCCGTGCGTATCAGACTTCAAGCACAGACCGGTCATGCACTGATCACTCTCAGGATCAGGATCAATCTTACCTTACGCATCACCACCACACGTCTTGACACCTTACTCCCATATTAGCTACTATACCAGACCCGTCGCCATGGGCAATTACATTGAAGGCTGGTTCTTCCGAAGCCATCAAGTCCTCGGTACATTAACTCCATTCCCGCTCCCCGCCCCCCCTCACCTGCTCCGCTTTCAATAGTTCTTATATGTTTCCTTTTCTAAATAACTTGTCTCAACAGGAACAGCAATATCAGGACCAGATTGCTTCCCTCTCCAGGATCGCATCACGGACATGAATCCAAATCCTCGTTCGCAATAAGGGTTATCAACGGCTGAAGGTCATGATTTGGAAGTATGATACGCATTATGATTGACCATAAGCAAGACAAGCATGGCGTTATAGATATTCCAGTATGTCGGATCACATCCCATAGCCGGAAAGCGACTATCTCGTTCATGAACGTGGGAATACACATACAACATATGCATGTTTGGACTTTCATATATATCCAGATATCCGCCAATAGAACATCTTCGACCACCTGCTTCTGCTCACAGTCGCTTCTACTATCCTGCGTTGAACCATCAAAGGTTATCGTTGTTTGAGCAACATACGTGGGCACGGGGCTCTTTCCAGAAGCATCACTCGATTGAATCTCAGTCGAAGGTTCTGCGTGTCTTGTTGTCGGTAGTATTGTCGAGAACTGAGTAGTGTAAGAGCCGTGATTCAATCGGTACGCCATGATTCCGAGAAGGACGCAGGCTAAACTGGCTCCAATTGCTGTGGTATAGGCTGTCCACAATATGGACTGGGAGTAGGAGTAAACGTTCCGATAGGAGGTCATAGTCACGTTCACATCCTGGGAGACGGAGGGATGATTCAGTCTGTGTAGCATGCAGCATTAGAAGATGCCTTCATTTATAGGGTGGTTTCACGTACTGCAAAAGACTCGAACTCATCAAGGACAGGGTGATGTTCTGAAATAGTTTTTCGATACTAGTTGCCAATGGACGTCCCTGTCCAGTGGATTGGGTCACCGTGTCTTTCTCCCAGATAGACTGCAAGGCAGCCAAGTCACTGTTTACTCCCCCGCCTTGTTTGATGCTCAGCAACTCTTGTGTGTCGGAGAGAACGGTTGCCATGACGGTCGTGTTGATAGTCCTGGACATAGAATATGTGGTGTTGTATCCCCATATTGCCGTTTTCCGACGTAATTCGCGATAGATCCAACCATAACGCGGGAGAACTCTTCCATTAGTGATTGATATGCCCAGTTCTGTATCATTCTGGTATTGTACAAGTCTGACCAGGGGATGTCTGCAACACCAGTGATCAGCTGCAGGTACGGCACGTCATTGAGGTATGTGCGGTTCATCACATGATTATTTTGAGCCCCATCTTCATATGTGAAGTTGGCGACATATGTGGCATTATGAAGCTCGCATCGCAGGATATCGGGATTCCGCACAGATGCCAATGCATCATCCAAAGGTGGTGAGGTGTTTGGGGTAACTTGTGGAAACGTGGTCACGAACAGCGACATGGGTATGTCAAGCTGAGGCTCGCTAAATGAATTTCTTGGTCCGGGGTCTCCCACAGCTGCTGATAAGTACTGTTTTGAGCCCGAATGAAGGGAACTGAGCCATTCACGTTGGGAGCTTCCGGAACCCAGGCGAGGTACCCATTGGAGAAGACAGCCCATTCTTCTCCATTGCGGGGCAATGCAACGGTTGCGTTGAAGACCTTCTCAGTGTTGATCTGTATGGATTGATAGAGAGGTCCATCAACCTCCTTACAGCTGAGAGAAGGGCCGTGAAAGTCGAGAACCCAGGAAGAGTTGACTGAGGGTGAAGCGATATCCATGATTTTCCCCTGCGCTGATGTAGCAGAGACGACCTGTCGGACCACAGGTTTGGCAACATCGTAGAACACGAGTAGATGAGACCCCATAGAGATAGTACCCACGGAGTAGAAGTTGAGGCTGTTGAAGTCCACCTGCGGCACTGTGATAAACGTGGAGTTCGTGAAGGGTGACATCCGCACGTTCAATGTAGCTGGGGTGATGACCGACGCGATAGGGAGAATCCAGAATATGCTTGCAAGCAGCATGGACAAAGGATAGTTCCGCCAAAGCCTTATATTGAACAACGTGAATTGATTCCCCAAGGCAGAAAAGAGATCATCGATAATGCTGATGTTTGTTCTCCGCGCTTTTACTGACCTCCACGCGAACTGTTCGAAACAAATCGTGACTGTGATCCCCAGGAAAGACTTGACCAGAAATGCAAATAACGTCCCAATAGAAGCATTTATCTGCTGGTCCAACACACGGTGGGTTATATTAGATAGCAGATGGCCCGGGGTGGATGTAGGTCGGCCATTCAAGCCTTGATAGAACCCCTCATGGCCGATAGCCAGGGCAACGGCACAAACAAATGTTGCTCCCATTTTTACAGGCGCAGAAAGCTCCAATTGAGACATAAATGACTTCATTGTCTTGATTTACTGAGAGTAACATGTGCTAAAAAGGTTGAAGTGAAGATGGCCATAATGACATCCTTCTCACCGGTCACTGATGGGCTCTTAAACTACACATTAAAGGCTCAGACAAGGCTGAAGAAGACGTCTTTCTTTGTAAAAAAGCGTTGAGTTAATCGTTCAGGAAAAGATCTGCCTGCAATGCCTGACAATGCTCGTATCGTTTTGTTGATCTTCACGATGCTCGGGGAAAACCTAGATTTGATTGGCCAAACCGATCTACACAGCCTGCTCTATATCTTCCTGGGCCAAAACCTCTTACGATGTACGAATGAGTAAATCTGTCCGACTTGAATATAATGAACGTGTTTGGTAGCCGGGTGAGCGTATCTGCCCTTCTGGAAGTCTCTAAGAAGCAAATGGGGTATATCCACTTTCTCCAGACTAGGTAATCCTGCCATCTGATGGCACTGGACAACTATCAAACAAGATTGCACGGGATAAAATTCAAGTCATCTTATACATCCCCTGAACTCCTCTCACCCAACAGTCAAAAGCTGTTCTGTAAAAGCCCCCATACCCACGCACCGGATCATGCAAATGAATCTCCAAAATCCAATGCCGCTTGAACCCATTACGACCCGGCAGACCCATACTCTCCGAGTTTCCCTTCGTAATATACAACGCCGTCTTATCATTCGGGATGCGTTCATGCGGGAAAGATCCCACCAAGTGGCCGGCAATATGCGATCCAAACTCCCAGCCCGCTTTCTTCGCCTCCTCGCACGCAATCTCATACAGCCTCTCACCCGTCATATTCGGATCCTCTTCAAACCGCGCCTTGACCTTCTCCCACTGGGGTTGGAGGTCATCGCGGAGCCGCTTCTTGTTCGGATCATCGCCTAGGACGAAGGTGCGGCCGAAGTCCGCTTCCCAGGCTTCAAAGACTGGCCCGAGATCGACGACTAGGATGTCGTCCGGCTCGATGATCCGGTCTGGTGGGTTGTCGATGAAAGGTCGGAGTGTGTTGGGTCCGCTGCGGACGACCCGTTTGTGCCAGTGAGTTCGGACGTTGTGTCGTTTTGCGCCGAGTTCGTGGATCTCGTTGCTGAGGGTCTTTTCGCTGATTCCTGGACGGATGAGGTCTCGTTGGATCTCGTCGAAGAGCTGGACGGCTTTGTTCTGCGCGTCTAGGAGGTAGGCGGCGCGGTCGCTTTCTTCTGTGCTTATCGTGGGGTGGCCATTGTTGGGGGGTTGGGGTTATGGATTGATGATGAGAGTGGGTGAGACTGTCCGAATGCCGTTATTTTATGCCCTGATCGTCATGTCTACCCCGCTTATGAGTCTATCCTGGCCGTCGGGACTCGGAATAGATCTTCTAATACAGTAGTAATAACCGCCTCGGGAAAGGGCATGGGAGTGGGGCATGTCGGGACGATAAGGTAGCTTCGTCATCAGATGCCCGTAGCCCGAATCATCGTAGTGTGGTCTGCCGTGAAGCCCGAAGCTTGGGTACACCTCTTCAAGAACTGTAGGGTCGGGGGGCGTGCACCAGTGTCAACCCCGCTGGTTCTCGGTAGCCATTTACGTACCACTACAGCCCGCAAAAGTGCCCGAGCATAACCGTGGATATCATGAGACCCTGCGGCAGACACTAAGATTCCAATTTGTACAGTATAGGACGTCCGGCGTACATTTAACAAGATCTATTTATAAAATGTGCAGGAGCATGTGCAGATCGTCAGTCGTATATCTATCAAGACAGGTGAATGAAACCGGCCGTCAGCCGCCTTCGCAGCTTACTCGCTGTCGCTCGCGCTGCCCGCCGAACCGTCGTCTCCATTGTCTCTCAGGCCCTCCGCAAGAATGTACTCGGCCTTCTGGAGTTCTGACTTGATCTCGTTGTTGTTGAAAACCAGCTCCGCGGGTTTTTGGCCGTGCTTATTCCGAACGCGCGGGTCGCAGCCAGCCTCGCACATCATTTTGATCATTTCCAGTCCTAGCTCGGCGTCTTTGTCGTTCGCGTATCGCACGGCAATGTGAAGGGGCGTGTCTTTATCAAGGCGGGTAAGAGGGTCGCATTCGAAGAACTGGATATCGAACAGGGCGTCCATGGTGTCATCTGTAAGGGGTTCGTCAGTCCGTGGCCCACATAGAAGCAAGGTATAACCAACTGCATCAATCGGAAACTGGAAATATAGACTTACAGCTGCCATATTGGGCACAGATGTGAAGAGCATGGTTCCCCATGGAATCAACGACCCCATTGAAGAACTCGGCCACTTCTTCGTTGGACTTTTTCCTTCATGGAGTCTAGAACTTGCTCAAGAAGGTGCGGTTGGTCCCGGCGACAGGCTTCAACGACCAACTCACGAGGCGAGGCACCCTGACGTCGTCAATATTGGACGAGAGTATGGGGTATGGTTCAAACATACTTCGTCGGCCATGGTTGAGAGTAAATGTGGTTATGGAGGTAGAAGAAGGCCAAAATATCGGTACAACAAACTGCGCACGACCTGGGTATAAGGCAGTCAGTAAGGAGACACTCTGCCAGGGTTGTGTGGTCCAGCTGGACAGGGACGTGCAGTACCGCGGAGGTGTCTATGGCGGAGATTCCGGAAACAAAGAACTAGTATGGGATGAGGTCAGTGGTAGCTCAGAAACAAAGGAAGTTAAACCCGCCGTCCCAGGGCACGCAGTTTGTAGACTAGGTAAAATATAATGGGATGAAAAAGCTCACGTACAGTAAATTCGTCAGAAGGTGTGTCTCGTAACTGCCTCCTGAACCCCCGCGGCACAGCCTCTGGGACAATAGGTACACCGTTGCGGGATGTTCGGACTATCTGTTGTGCCGATCCGGATCCTCGACAGGGACTGCCCAATCGGCGGGGGCTGATTGAGCCGCGCGGTAAGGCGGCTTTTTTTGTCCGATCCGATAAGCCATCATATCGCTCGCATCGCAGGTCGTGACGGCGGGACATTGACAAGAAGAGCACCGTCCAGTGTCGCTGTAAATATCAGAAACACCCACGGGAAAGCGAATACTATGTGATAGAACAACCTACGACGCGGCTTGAATCGAGATATTTCCGTCCTATCAGCAGAACCCACAGCGAGATCCAATCAAGATGCCTTTGATCTGTGAGTGCAAATTTTGTCCTCCCATTCCTTAGTCTCGATATGGAACATAACTGACTTATTTTGTCTCTTTGAAGTCTGTCCCAACTGCAGTAATGCATTGACCATCTCCCGCGGCGATCCCACGACGAGACATCCCTTGGGCGTGAACCGTTTCGAATGCCGGACTTGTCCCTACCAATACAACCTTGAGAAACGATGGTTCGAGGAAACGGCCATGAAACAAAAGGATGTGGAGGATGTCTTTGGCGGCAAGGAAGAGTTTGCCAATGCTGATAGCGTTGCCAGTACGTTACCTATTCCCCGCCATGAACGTGTTCATCCTCAATATGGCGACTGACTCCCTTACTCTCTGCAGCTCAATGCCCCGCAGAGAACTGCAATGGCGACCGTGCATACTTCTTCCAGCTGCAGATTCGAAGTGCAGACGAACCGATGACTACATTCTTAAAGGTGGGTGCATCCCCTCATGCGGGTGGTGTGCGTTTTACCTCGCATTCTAACGGCAAGGTGGATAGTGTACGACATGCGGCGCCCCTGGAGAGAGAACTAGGTTTCCGCCAACTGTCACGGAAACGTGGGAGCTCCGGCCTCCTTACACGAATGCCTACATATTTATGTGGCGATGACGGCAAATATCGGTGTAGTTGTGGTGGGATGCGTTTTTATATGACTCTGGTTGTGATGACGGGATGACATTCGTAGTATGAACGACCCGGATTTACAGCTTAGCTTCAAGATACCCCTCAATGGTTAATGATTCCAGATTACTCAATGTTTCGGTGGTAGCTATGTCAGATCAAGCGCAGGAAAATTTTTAATCGGGTTGGCTAGTGGCGGCAGGTTAATCATCCATTCAGGATTGGAGGAAACCACGGTAGCTTGTGTGTCTCTCCCGAACTTGGAGGCAAAAAAAGTTCTGGCGGTCAATGCTCCTGTTGTTCCCTTTGGAGGGGCAAACGGAGGGACCACGAATGATATCCGCCAGTTGAGCCCCGTTGATAGCGAGCAGCAGGCCGATAAGGGCAAAAGGGCTGATCGAGAAGGAGCCCACACGTGTATACGTTATGAATTTTACTCTCCATCCCGATGAACCGGGAAGAACAAGGAAGAAAATTTCTAGCAGACACTGTTTCCATAGCAATCGGATGGAAATTACACATACTGAAGTCATGGTGGTGGAAGTGATTACCTTCGTGGTGCTGGTGGCCGGGAAACACATCACAATGAGAGGGTGGGCGGGCAGAAAAAAAGAAGGGAAAAAAAAAAAAACAGCCCACTGTGGATCCGGCGGGGCGAGTTGACCGTGCCACAACTGTTTTGGGACATGTCCGTTAGCGGCCAAATCAGAGCAGCCGCTGACCGCGGGGTCATGTTGCAAATAACACCAACACCGATAGAGGGCAGACGAGGGACGAGAAAACCCAGCCCACCCCTCCGTCCACTTTGGCTGCGTTGATGCCCAGCTGTCCGGACCCAAACCCACCGACGCAATTCACACAATTCGTAGAGGCCCCAGAATCAGGAAAAAATTTTCCCTAGTAGGGGCATCGGCCGTGGCAGAGGTGGGGGGGAGGCGGTACCGTGGATGAACAGAAAGCGCCCAACCAGTGGCAGCCCAAGGCGGGCCAGGCTGGCCAGCGTCCGCAGTGAAGATTCTGCGCAGCAAGTGGGGGCCTCGACCCCTCCATGTCCAATGACGTGAACAACACGCCCGGCCACTCGCCAAGGGTTTGAGCCCGCCCGCTTAGTCGTGGGCTCGCTTGCCCCTCCATATAAGGATTTCCCCTCCTCCCCCCCCACAAAATTTTTTCTGTTTCCCTCTTCGTCCGCTTCAGTACGTATATCTTCCCTCCCTCCAATCTCTTCCTCCATCTTTCTTCATCCTCTCTCTAACCTCTTCCTGCTCAGCACCTCTACGCATCCCGGCCGTAGTATCTGAGCAATTTCACAGAACATTTTCTAGTATCTTACAAAGAACTACAAAAGTTCCAAACCGTCACAATGGGGTGAGTCACCCCGCGCTGGAGGATGTGAAGATTTTTCCATCCCATGCTTGCATCCGATCATCAAAAGACCATCCATCTAACCCCTCTCCGTCTACAGTAAGGAGGACAAGACTCACATCAACATCGTCGTTATCGGCCACGTCGATTCCGGCAAGTCGACCACCACCGGTAAGGCCTCACCATCGATCCATATCATGGAAAGCTTCGATGCTCATACAATCCATCAGGTCACCTTATCTACAAGTGCGGTGGTATCGACCAGCGTACCATCGAGAAGTTCGAGAAGGAAGCCGCTGAGCTCGGTAAGGGTTCTTTCAAGTACGCTTGGGTTCTTGACAAGCTCAAGTCCGAGCGTGAGCGTGGTATCACCATCGATATCGCTCTCTGGAAGTTCCAGACCTCCAAGTATGAGGTTACCGTCATTGGTAAGCTCAACCGTCCTGGTGAAAATACGAAGGATCAGCCACTAACCCGTCCATCCAGATGCCCCCGGTCACCGTGACTTCATCAAGAACATGATCACTGGTACCTCCCAGGCTGACTGCGCTATCCTCATCATTGCCTCCGGCACTGGTGAGTTCGAGGCTGGTATCTCCAAGGATGGCCAGACTCGTGAGCACGCTCTGCTTGCCTTCACCCTCGGTGTCCGTCAGCTCATCGTTGCCCTCAACAAGATGGACACCTGCAAGTGGTCCCAGGACCGTTACAACGAAATTGTGAAGGAGACTTCCAACTTCATCAAGAAGGTCGGCTACAACCCCAAGGCCGTTCCTTTCGTCCCCATCTCCGGTTTCAACGGTGACAACATGCTTGAGGTCTCCGAGAACTGCCCCTGGTACAAGGGTTGGGAGAAGGAGGGCAAGTCCGGCAAGGTTACCGGCAAGACCCTCCTCGAGGCCATCGATGCCATCGAGCCCCCCGTCCGTCCCGCCAACAAGCCCCTCCGTCTTCCTCTCCAGGATGTGTACAAGATCTCCGGTATTGGCACTGTTCCCGTCGGCCGTGTCGAGACTGGTGTTATCACCCCCGGCATGGTTGTTACCTTCGCCCCTGCCAACGTCACCACTGAAGTGAAGTCCGTTGAGATGCACCACCAGCAGCTCAAGGAGGGTCTCCCCGGTGACAACGTCGGCTTCAACGTCAAGAACGTCTCCGTCAAGGAGGTTCGCCGTGGTAACGTTGCCGGTGACTCCAAGAACGACCCCCTGCCGGTGCCGCCTCTTTCACCGCCCAGGTCATCGTCCTTAACCACCCCGGTCAGGTCGGCGCTGGATACGCTCCTGTCCTTGACTGCCACACTGCCCACATTGCATGCAAGTTCGCTGAGCTCCAGGAGAAGATTGACCGCCGTACCGGAAAGTCCGTCGAGTCCTCTCCCAAGTTCATCAAGTCTGGTGATGCTGCCATCGTCAAGATGATCCCCTCCAAGCCCATGTGTGTCGAGTCTTTCACCGAGTACCCCCCTCTCGGTCGTTTCGCCGTCCGTGACATGTATGTGTTCCCCCGACCCCCACCCCCACCCCCATTTGGGGCCTTGGGTCCGCCTTCCATGGCTTCTTACTTTCTTATACTTGATGCTAATCTATCATACTCTATACAGGCGCCAGACCGTGGCCGTCGGTGTTATCAAATCTGTGGAGAAGTCTACTGGTGGTTCCGGCAAGGTCACCAAGGCTGCCCAGAAGGCCGGCAAGAAATAAGTGCATAGCACCATGTTTTCATGAATTAAGACACGGGTAATGGACTTAGATCTGTAGCTAAAATAGCTGAAAATAACTGCGATGAACGCTATGATTTGTTCAAATTTTGATCCAAAATGACCTGGTAGAACGATGTAGAGAATTTTGGAGATCCCGAGTCCAAAGTTGCAGCCGTAGAGAAGGCTTGTATAGAGTGTGGTTGGTGTTTCTCCCGCCCTTGGTGCCTCAGGCACGAATGCAACTTTTATGTTCTCGACTGCCCTTCCACATGCACAACAAATCCTCTCTTGTCGCCCGCACCTACATTTCGCTTTGATTGCATGTCTATGAATGTTGTTCATGTCTACTGAATATTTCTTATCAATATACGAGCGATAGTCTCTCACTTCAGGTCATCTAGGTGGCTATAGGTCACAATATCGCTCCTCTGACGTACTCTTGTGGATACCAATCACCATGTCGAATCTTGCATACCTCGACTTCATATCACTCCCCTTACTGTCGTAAAACATGTCCCTGTCGGAATATTGGCCAGTCTTTGAGTTTGGGCCTAGAGTATGACGCACACCGTTAATATGTCGCTGTTGGCTGCTTAACATCTCAAAGGTTGAGATGGTCCGACGATATGAAACTCCTCGACCGGATCAGGATCTCTCGTACCCATCTTCCAGTGAATCACATTGCGTGAGTGGGATATTTTTACAGCAAACTTACTTTATAGTCCATATCTCGTGTGGAGGCCCGCATGATACGTTGCAATTCAGTCAAAGTACCCTGGTCGCGTCCGTGGTAAGATTCTACAGCTACTTCTAGCAGGGAGACAATGCCTATAGTATGGAATTAATGAAAATGCCCATGCTCTGGCACCTCCAGTGTAGCGCGGTAGCAGACATGTAACTCTTTTTTGTGTTGCATCCCAACCAGCAACAAGACTACACATGTCATAGCACTGCAAAGCTCACACGCAATGACGACACCTTCTAATTTATCATTTAGAGCAGGTGAGTTTCCAAGCAATTTATGAAGCATCAAAGCCCTTGACACATACAGTTCTGCTTGGCTAACATCTGGGGGTCCATCAAGAATCGTGCAGTTTATGAAACTGGCTTTATCGCAAAGACATCAACATGTTTTATTCAAGTAAAAGATGTATTCGACAATACCACAACAGCTTAGGCCAGAACAAGCAAGTCATAACTCACCATCACCATCATGATTCACATGATCTGCATCAGAATGGTAGTTCCCGTCGTCTTACTCACCCCATTCGCATCATCCTCCTCGTCTTCGTTCACGTCATTCTCCTTCTCGTCGTTTTTATTCGGAATTATATCCCTCATCGTTCTCGTCCGCTTGATTGCCGTCTTGCGCGTCACCTTCGATTTCCAAAATATCGAAGAAAAATTCGTCTTCGTCTAGAATCTCCTTCTCGACCTCTTCCAACTCCTCTGTAAGTTCCTTGAACTCCTGATTTCCAACGCCAATCTCGCTCTCCTCTAATTCCATGTCGGAAGACTCTGCATCGCTTCCTTCGTCCCAGTGGTCTTTATTTTCTTCCTCCTGGGTTTGCGGTTGACTAACGTAGTCAGGGTCCTCCGCGCTCACTATTTTTCATCGTCAAACAGAGCATCAAAGTCGATCGATGTGGGCGTGACATTTGCAGCTGCTATCTTGTCTGCATAGTCGTAACGGGCTTCTTCATGCTTTTGCATATAGCTCCAATGGAGTTCATACGAACAGTCGCTGGGTCGCTGTACATTGGACCCCACAGCTTTCTTTGCCTCGTAGCTCAAAACCAGAGTATGCCCTATTTTCTCCTTTGCTTCATGGATTACAGCGGGACTCTCGTTGTTCTGTTTGTCTCTCTTGAGCGCATCTCATGCTCGTTTGACTCTCGAGTCAAACATGGCCTTCCAATTGTGATGTGGGTCCTTCTTCTTCTGTAAAGCCCTTTGCTCGCTCTTTTTCGCGATCTTTGGGTCAGGATTTGGGCCGCGGTGCTTTGGGATTTCCGCTGCTTTTTTTGGCTCGATATTTCCTCGTCCGAGCATGAACTTGGCTTTATCTCGCAGTTTCTTTCTCAGATCCCGTTCGTTATTTTTCCTTTTAATCGCCTCATTGTGTTTTGCGCAGTATTCACGCATGTCGTCCCGCCTCCGCAATCTGAGAGCAGCTTTTCTCCTCGGTGA
The DNA here is from genome assembly GCA_039763685.1 of Aspergillus micronesiensis. Classification (NCBI taxonomy): domain Eukaryota; kingdom Fungi; phylum Ascomycota; class Eurotiomycetes; order Eurotiales; family Aspergillaceae; genus Aspergillus; species Aspergillus micronesiensis. The sequence continues at coordinate 264,677 of JASHHO010000011.1, forward strand.
GCGATAAACGTTTGAGCCTATTTTGCTCTGCGTTTGCCTTTCGCCAGGGGTCATGGTGACGCGGTTAATCTCCTTCTGTATTTCGTACTGCTCTGGGGTGAGCTGGTCGCGAATGTGGACCACTTCAAGGTCCTTCGTCAGAAGTTCCTGAATCCTTTTCTGCTCTTCACTCAAAGGAACTGCTCCAGAAAATGATAGCTGGTGGAGGGGTGTCAAATTCGTACGTGCGAACTTTCTCGGAAAGGGGAGAGTGCGAACAGCATCCCTTCCAGGTGAAAACTTCACCTGGTAGCCCGTATGGGCATCTTCTCAGAAGTATCTCCTTTACGCTCACAGTAAGCACCGAGAAGAAGAGTGTAGACTGCTTCTGCGATGCAGCACATCTCCTTAATCAACGTCATGTTTTTTTGTAAAGGGGAGGGTGTTCCATGGCATCAGGAAAAAAGTTACAAATCTTGAATCCGGGTTGAGACGCCCCGGGCCGAACACAATCGGATGGTAAGAACAAAGGCTATACTATGTGTCAGCAAGGTTTTTTGATGTGAAACTGAATTGGACTTACTTTTTCAGGTGCAGGTGTCCGAGCTTACGATATGTAAGCCCTCCGCAAGCCGCGGTGGCAGAACACAGTACAGATGCTGTTCTTTTCTCTTCTGCATCAACCTTTCATAGCACCCAGGTGCCCAAGACTCGTACCAGGGAAGTTCCCAGAGTTCTTCCCATGTAGGGGGGGCTTCTCTGTCCAATAAACGCTTTAGCTCATCCGGTGTGAATTGTACGAAAAATTCGACAATGTAGTCCGTTGCTAGACCGTGTAAAATGAGGGTCCATGCCGGTGACTTGGGAATCTGGCGTAGGTTGTCTACGGACTTGGTGACAAGGGCACGAAAAATCTTGTATTGGGGAGGTTGTCCATATTGCTTCTGGGGACTAGCAAAGTATAAATTAGTAAAGGGCGATTGGAAGAACTGGCACAGAAAGGAAGAGGAAAGGCTTCATACAGAGGTAAAAACGTTATCCTGGACGAGGATTGCCGGAAAAGACGACTGATCAAGATAGGGTGGCTGGCAAAGAGTTCCAATGGGAAAGGATATTGGGGGAAAAGAGAATCGATGGGGAAGAGGACCTGTAGGTCAGGAGGTATCAGCGAAGAGCAGTCTTGACAAAGAAAACTGGTACCAGTAGGATTTTTAACAGAGAACGTGGTAGAAAAAGTGTCAGCCCCCAGACATCATGGACTGGGGATTGAAAAGGGGGCGACGACGGTTGAAGATACTCGACAGGGTGGAGGGACAGAACAGGATGGAGGAACCGAACAGGGTGAATGGACAGAACAGGGTGAATGGACAGAACAGGGTGAATGGACAGAACAGGGAATGGGACAGAACAGGGTGAATGGATAGATAGAGATACTGATTAAACAGCGCATCAGGTCGGGCATGTACACATATCGACTTTCATTATAGTACGACTGATTTCAGCCATGTTTACAAATGTTTGATGGACCTTCCCCGCAAGACTTTCTCTGATTTCTCTCATTTATTGTATTCTTATCTTGATCTATCTACAGCTTCATCCAAGGCTCTAGTGCTGTGTACATTTTTCGGTCCCCTCCTTGTGTGTGTCAGTGAAATCAAAAACCAAGACAAGCTGTCATGAGACAGTGACTCCCAATGAAGAAAGGACTAAAACTGCCTTCCCGTGGATTCATTCCCTTGCGGGATATAGGTATGGATGAATATCTCTAGACTACTCAATGATGGCTACGTGGATCTGAGAAAGTAATCAGGCATGCACGTAAACAAAGGTGACAATCTAGAAGTTAAAACATTCGCGTATCGGGCCTACTATTAAAATCGGGAGTGCAGGAAACGCAGTATCAATCGCTTCCTTCTACACATGTATTCTCTTGCAAAGGATGAATCTCACCCGATCTAAGAGGCTAAGATCATGATTGCTGTTGAATTATTTTCAGAAGATGCAGAAAGATTGGGCCATTTCATCTTTCGAGGCATAAGTATGCATTTCTATACATTGTAGTTCCACGAACCATGGTTATCCATCCCTCAGCCGCTGCCAAGAAGCCCCGCTGTATCCCTGCCAGCACAGTGGAGCTAAAATCCGCCCCAACTTGGATGTTTGGGTTAAGGGGCCTGAGGAAAAGCCCTACGCTCAGCCTCGCTCGCCATCAGCAGTGATAGCATCAAGGCTTGCGAGATGGCTTCCCTCCTTTCGATCCTGGTGAGACTATCTCGCTTTCCACACCACCATGGGCTGGGATCAACTCAGGAGTCCCCTGTCCCGCCGAGATGAAATCCCCCTGATGGCCATGGGAACTCGGGAGGACAGTCCGGAAGGAATCAAAAGCGCCACGATCGATGTGAATATCCGAGAACATGGCCTGAAGAGTCATCGATTTGAAAACTGGAGGAAGACCTTATTTTTAGGTTCTATATCCAGCATCGTGGTGCTGATCTTCAATCTGGGGTTTGTGATCTGGGCAGTCCAGCACCATACGCTCAACGGTGGACGAGGAGTTCTGTATGAAGGACAGTGCAAAAAGGCAAAGAATATGAGTACCGCATTCCACCTGGCTATCAATATTCTTGCAACAGTTCTTTTGAGTGCAAGTAATTATGGAATGGTAGGTTTTGATTTGAATTGATCAATTGTTAAGATACTGATGATTTCCTCTAGCAATGTCTCGCTGCCCCGACGCGACATGATATAGACCGTGCCCATGAACAAGGTTGCTGGCTTGATATCGGTGTGCCGAGTGTGCGCAATTTATCGAAAATACCCGTGAAGAAGGCCGTTCTCTGGGCCTGTCTGGTGTTGTCTTCACTTCCTCTTCATCTAGTGTAAGACTGAGCTGCTCATTCATTCGTTACGTAGTGCTGATAGTGGCCCAGATACAACTCGACCATTTTCCTCACCACCGTCGCCTACGAGTACGATGTCTATGTCGGGAGAGACTCATTCACCAGCTACGATAAGAGTACGGTCAATTTCCCTACAGGAAATGGAAACAGCTCCACTTTCGAACAGCTTCGGACACGACAAGCGAACGGCCAATTCAAAAATCTGACACAATTCCGAGTGCATCTCTGCATATGCCAGCAACTTTCAGTCAAAGTACAGCAACGTACTGGTCATCACCGACGACGCATCCGGGCCTGATTTCGGGCTGGTCGCCTCCGTTGGATTAGACAGTGAGCTGACTGACCCGTACGATTGGATCTGCTCTGGAATCGATAGCACCGACGGTTGTTCCTCTACCTTGGCAACTATCCGCTCACAACCGAGCAATGGACGGTGTCGTCGAACAATAGCCCCAAACAGGTGAAGTATTGTCTTGGGGAAGAGGTTCCCGAAAGGTGTAAGGTGGAGTTCAGTCTTCCGCTGGCGATAGTTGTCATTGCCTTCAATGTCGTCAAAGCCATCATCTTGTGTTTTGTCGCGAGTGCCATCAAACAGAATCCTATCTTGACTACGGGCGACGCAATTGCCAGCTTCATGCGGGTCCCCGACACATTCACCAGAGACGGTGTCCCTCTCTCCAAGCACACGGCCAAGGCAGACATCCAGTCCCCTTGGACATATAACAAGTATCGAAAGTCCTGGGGGCAGCGGTATCCTTCTCTCGAATCACGATATGCTTCGCCTCGTATGTCACCTGTCCCGCCCATCTCCATCTCCGTACAAACACACATGACTAACCAACCCCAGTTACGTCGTCTCCATTTCCCTCTGTATCGGCCTCATCATGTACGGCACCAGCAGCGTCTACAACTCCTCGGTGGCATGGAGCTCTGGCCTCGGAGCTGCCAACCCTCAACTCATGATCCGAGGCTCCTTCCCATCCTCCCTCGCAGCGAACGTCCTCATCGCCAACACCCCCCAAACCATCTTCTCACTCATCTACTTTCTCACCAACAGCGTCTTTACCTCCATGACCCTCGCCGCCGAATGGAGTACCTACGCAGTAGACCGAAAAGGACTACGTGTGTCCACTACGCCCCAAAGCTCCCAACGAAGTAACTACTTCCTTTCCCTGCCCTACCGCTACGCCATCCCCATCATCACATTCTCGGCCGTGCTCCACTGGTTGATCTCGCAGAGCCTGTTTCTGATCAGCGTGGAGGCGTATGCAGCAAACCTACGTCGCTTCATGAGTAGTGATATTATGACATGTGGGTATTCGCCTATTGGGGTTGCGGCTGCGTTGTCAGTCTCCGGGGCGATGGTGGTGGCCATGATTGGGGTGATGGGTTTTAAGCGGTTGAAGTCGGGATGCCGGTTGCTGGGAGCTGTAGTTTGGCTATCTCTATGGCTTGCCATCCTTGCATTACGCTCAAGGTGAGGGGGAGCAGTCTGGAGCCGAGTATATGCCCCTGCAGTGGGGAGTCCTTCCTGTGGTGGATGGATGGGGGATCGATGCTCCTTTTCGTGTGAAGAGGTGTATCCTCCGGAGGATGGACATGTATATGAATAGTACTTTAGAGCAATTGTATTTCATAGATCTCATATGCACGCAACACGATCCTACGACTGTCCATTTAACGCTCAATAAATGTACTAACCCTAGACTAGCTTCCCGTACATATCATAGTCACATAGAGTCATTCACACTATACTCAATTAGAGGGCTGCTTATTTCTTCAGCTTCTCCTCGACAATCCTCTCCACCATCTTCTCCAGAATACTCATATTTCCATTCGCCGTCCCAGCGAAATACCCCTGCACACTCTTCTCCACATACTTCCCAACAATATCAATCTCCACATTCTCATCCTCACCCGCCCGTTTCGCCGCCGTCACAATCTTCTCCTGCGTGTACGCAATGAGCATCACCTCGAAGAACCCATCCGCACCATCCACCACCTTGGTGACCGTCAAACTGGCCCCGTCCAGCGTAACGTATCCCTTCTCAACGATGTAACGGAGGACGTCCCGGTCCCGCGGCTGCAGACGGAAGACGAGCGCGTTGCCCTCTGGCGTGACGGAGAGGACAGTCGCGATGGTATCGACGTGGCCTTGCACGAAGTGGCCGCCCATGCGGGTTTCGCCGAGCACGGCGCGCTCCAGGTTGACGCGCGAGTTGGTTTTCAGCGAGCCGAGATTCGTCCGGCGGAGGGTTTCTGGCGCCACACCGACCTTGAACCAGGTTTTATCGAAGGCGGTTACCGTGAGGCATGTTCCTATATCCCCTCGTGAGGGAGGGGTTAGTTCTGACGTCAGGTGGGGTGATGTCTTGGGAGGAGTGGGATGGAAAGGGAAGAGAAGGCGAAGGGGGAAAGAGAGTATGTGTCCATTTATGAGACGCACCATTGACAGCAATACTGTCTCCCAGATGCGCATCGGTGAGAATCTCCTCACAGTCGGAAATGGTCAGCGAGGTTCCCGCCCCCCGCTCGCGGAGGTATCGAGGGGCTCCAGCGACGCGACCGCTGCACGACAAGCCGGTTAGCTCAGATCTCATCCTGTCAGGGATCCGGGGAGACGCACTCCCGATTGTCTCGACAAGACCGGTAAACATGGTGGAAAGGCGGGATGGCGATGGGTAGAGTCTTCCGAACAGGCGGCGGATAGAGGTGGGAAAGACTGAGCGAGAGCGGAACAAAGTCCAACCTCGGCTTTAGTACATCCGTCGTCCGTACATACTCGACTCCAACAACCTCCAACAACTCTCTACTTATTAGCGCTGGTTCCGTCAACACCGACGCCATTGGAGGTTGAGTCGCGTGCTTTTCTTTGTCTTTATTCCCTATACACACACCATGAGTCTCTCATTGAAGCTACACCGGAGTACTACCTCCCGCCCAGCGCTCGCTGGGCGGTCTTCTCCGCACACCGACATCGCAATGGCGGCGCACATACTCAACCGCCCCCGCAGCAGACGGCACTCTGCCGCTCGAGGGGATTCGCGTGCTGGATATGACCCGGGTCCTTGCCGGCGTAAGTATCTCGTCCATTGACAATGGGGATTTCTACTAAATTATGTGACCCTACAGCCGTATTGTACTCAAATACTGGGTGATCTAGGGTAATTGGCATTTTCTTGGCTTCGGCCGTCCCCCACATAACCTTGTCTAACGTGGATGCGCCGAACAGAGCGGATATTATCAAGGTCGAACACCCTGTTCGTGGTGACGATACGCGCGCATGGGGGCCACCATATGCTTCGTACCAGGATGAGTCGCTCGAAGGGCCCGGCGAGAGCGCTTACTATCTTGGGGTATGCAATGCTAGATTCGATGCCCGCGAACTCCTCTGACACAACGACAGGTCAACCGCAACAAGAGATCGATTGGACTGTCATTCGCCCACAAGTCCGGCGTGGAGATTCTGCACCGACTGGTGGAGCAATGCGACGTCCTCGTGGAGAACTACCTGCCGGGAACTTGAAGAAATACAACATGGACTACGAGACGCTGCGGAAGATCAACCCAAACTCATCTATGCCAGTATCACGGGGTACGGCCAGACGGGACCGTATAGTAACCGCGCTGGTTACGATGTCATGGTGGGGCGGAGATGGGTCTGATGCACATTACGGGCAGTCGGGACGGTCCTCCGGTCAAGGTTGGCGTCGCGGTGACGGATCTGACGACCGGTCTGTATACATCTAATGCTGTGATGGCGGCGTTGTTGGCGCGTGTTCGTACCGGGAAGGGACAGCATATCGATGCCTGTTTGAGTGATGTTCAGGTGGCTACTTTGGCCAATATTGCCAGCTCAGCGTTGATTAGCGGGAAGAAGGACTCGGGTAGATGGGGCACCGAACATCGTAAGTAGACATCTTCCTTGGGTTTGATTAGAAGGATATCTGACAACTCGCAGCGTCGATCGTTCCCTACCGCAGCTATAAGACCAAGGACGGAGATATCCTATTTGGCGGTGGCAATGACCGCCTGTTTGGTGTGCTGTGCGATCGCCTTGGCCACCCCGAGTGGAAGACGGATGCCCCTTCGTGACGAACGGCGATCGCGTCAAGCATCGTGCGGACATTGATGGCATGATCGAGGAGACGGTCAAGCACAAGACCACACAGGAATGGCTGGATATCTTGGAGGGCAGTGGGATGCCATGCTGCTATCAACGATATCCAGGGTACTTTGAACCATGCACACGGTTAGTTTTGGTCCCTTCTTTGAACGATATAGCCCTTGTTTCATATGCTCATACGGTGTCACAGTGCAAGCACGCGGAATGGTCACGGAAGTCGATCACCCCGCTTGTGGTCCTATCAAGCTGGTCAACACCCCGATTAAGTATTCCCACGCGACCCCTGGCGTGCGAACGCCTCCTCCGACTTTGGGACAACATACAAACGAGATTCTTGGAGAATTGCTGGAATACAAGAAGGAGGATATCGCTCAACTGAAGGAACAGGGAGTGGTGGCATAGAATCCACCATTGGACGAATAGAGTAGACTTTCGATGATAAACTACAACCCCTAGTACATAGTCAATGAATTGAATAAAAACATACAAAATACATGATCGTGGCGAATCCATCATTCTTCTGCTCATTCCTCACGGGGCACGCATTCGTCGGGTCTCACGTGACACTATAATAAAATCCTTGGATCCGCTCACGATGGACGAGACAGACTCATTCTCAGAGCGCTGCCACGACGCCGGGCCGTCCGAACTGGGCTGTCAACCTTGGTTTCCCGTCTTCTTTGTCTCGTGTCATCGAATCGCCGACTCGTCTGGGGGTATGTCCCAGCAACATGGGGTGTCTCCCTCCCTGGCGTCTATAGCAACAGCGCCACCATCCAACGGAACGCCGAGCATCACCACCTCACCTCCGCCCCCTCGGCCGACTCGTCGGGAACACAATCTCAGACCAACGGTGCATCCTCGTCGGTGTCGCAATCGTCGCAACCGACCAGACCGTCCAGCACCCCCCCTCCACGAAGGTGCATATCCCGAAGCTGTCCGCCGCTACCACCGAACTCCTGGCCCGAGTGACAGGTCGACTTCAAGGAGAACCATCGCCATCGCCGGCAGGAAATGATCACAATAACTTTATCAGGTGGATGCCGTCCAAATTTACTCACACTTTGAACAATCAGAACCCTGGCACCACGATGAAGGCTTCATCGACCATCATAGAGCTGCCCACGGCCCCATTCGTATATTCACACCACATGGGAGCCGTGGCGGCTTCCCCTAAGGCAACTACATCGCAACAACAGTCACAAGCAAATCACACTCCCAACACCACTGCCTCTGCTACTCTGAGCTCTCCAGGTCTTGTTAATATTGCTCCGAAACCATCAGGGACCCCCACCCCCTTGGCTCAGACATCCCCACCGTCACAGATCCAACTACCAACGCCATCATCCATACCCCAGCTAAGACTTCATCCCCAGCATACAAGCCGAAGAAACCCTCCAGACCATCTACAGGGTCTCGTCCCAAAAAAGGCACCACAAACGGAGCCAAGCGCAAGAAGCGAAAACGAGGCGGTGATAGCGACGGCGAGATCATCCGGGCTGGTGACTCCAGCACCGACGACGACTCGGACGATGTCGCACCGACAGCCACGCAGACAAATCCGGCCGTCAAGTGAATCGTCCATCCCTATATGTACCTGCAGCAGCGCCATCCCCTGCTCGGCCAAGGTGAACGGACAGTCGCTGGACGCTGCATCGGATGGTCTGCAGGGCGGCCAGCATGCAGCAGCAGCCGATCTCGGAAGCGAAAACGGGTATTTCGCAAACCCAAAGATGCGAATAGTATCAACTGCATGCATTGTCAGAGGGGCCATAGTCCGCTCAGCAATCCGATTGTTTTCTGTGATGAATGCAATCGCGCTTGGCATCAGCTGTGCCATGACCGCCTATTGATGCGGAGGAGTCACTCCATCGCGGAGAAGGAATGGCTCTGTCACGAATGCAAGCCTGTGCCGCGCGCTATCGTCCAGCCCACCACGTCGTTCGAAGTAACCCCTCTCTGGGTTCGTCTGCTCTCCCCCTCGACCCGACGATATTCCCGCCGACCGAACTCCCCGGTTAGAGGTCGGCGGCGACGGGTTCTCCATCAATGAACGACGGGGCTTCCTCTCGTGTCTCTCGCACGCCACCCTCGTCGAGCTACTCCTCGCCCTTTCCTCTCTCAACCCAACATCCCTCTCTTCCCCGCGAATCTCCGATCCCTCCCCTCGTCGCAATTCCCCTGCCCTCCTTCCAAGCTCACCACCTATACCCCGTCCGCGACGACAACCCCAGCCGCAAATGGGATGGCCATAAAACCCACCCCCGACCCCCTCCCTACACCTCCTCCGACCGGAGACGGCGATACGAAGAGTCGTCCGATGACGAAGGATCGGAGTACGAAGTCGAAGATCATCGGGTATACCCCCGCGCAGGCAAGGGTTCAGTCTATCGGTAATCTCGATGACCAGGATATCATGCGTGAAGACCCGGCTTGTCCGACGTTTAGTTATGCGTTGCATGGGCCGGCGAAGAGTCGGTTGCAGACGAATCATCCGTCGCCTCTTTGGAGGGAACCGGTGGGGTCTTAGTATAGTATAGTATTATCATTATTATTATAGTTGGCTACCTAGGGGAGTTGGGGCCCTAGAGCTTTGATTAGACATGCATACAAGCAGGCATGATATATGCATTATGTTACTTTCAACGAGGACCTACTGTATCACTAGTAGACGGCCATGAACAGTCCGCAAAGATTGGTACTGCTGAGTTCTGCTGGCGGATTGTCTCTGGACCTCGCCATGAGGCATTCTGTAGGATACTGCCACGCTTTCACTATGCACTTAAATGTGGTCCCAGCCATACCGTCTCCCGGGCCAATTCTTTTATCAATAGGGGACTTTCTGTACTTTACAATTTATTGAATCTCGGCAAAGAAGGCCAAGAGCTCAATGTGAAAGGCCAACTTCTCGTTTCGCTTTCCTAGTCTCCTTCGGGGGAGAAGCGTGGTGAAGTAATAACACGGCAGTGAGTGGAAAGCCAGCAAAACAGCACCAGTGAAGTCGGCTCGAGGGTGAACAAGCAATGGAAACTAAGATTATATCTCAAGTGATAGAGAAAACAGAGTGAACATTTTATCGAAAGCAGGTCTCAAGGAATTGCTCAAGATCACATAGATAGACAACCCCATACTTGCCTAGGAAATCCATATCCACTCTCCGCGCGATTTCCATCAGGTTGCTACACTAACGATTTACGATATCTGCTTGGCTGACGAAACTTTTTTCAAGCTTATGCCATATCAACTCTCATCCACTCTGCTCGGGTCACTCAAAATCGGCCGGGCTACTACGTCTATGTTCGTACTGATATCTCGGCAGCTATTGTCATTGAATCAGGATGAGATGGAACGCCTACCAATCGATGAGATGAGAAACCTGCCCGTTTTTGGTAGTATCTATGTCCTGCTTAGATCCTCCTGCCAGGTCCGAAGATATCAGCAAGGTCTTTACAGTTGGAACAACCAGGTTGCGGAAGACAGCAACCCAGCAAAAGGGCTGCTGTTGTTCGTCGGATATGCACGCATAGGTAGGACCAGGACCACATTGGCAACTAGGTCACAAAGTGTTTCTTCCACCAGACAGACCATTTCCAGTTTGGAGATTCCAGAGGCTGCGTTCCGTCAAAATATTATAGCAGAAAACCAGGTATCATTTGTCTGGATGACATCACTGGCAATACCCGGTCATTATACGGAAACTTCTGGGCCTATCATGGACGATAGTAGGACAGCGAGACAATCAATTCTATAACACCAGAACCACAGGCACGATTACAGTGAAATGACCATTCGGATGATTGATATTGATATTCGAGTGCAGACACTGTGAGATAGCCCCGTGATTGCCCTGATATGAACGGTCATCTCCAGTGTTGCTATGCGATATCCTCACTCGGCTGGGTCATTCGCTTTTATACAGACGAGCCAGTCTGATTCATCGGGGTTGCTTGGCTGGCCAGAGGTGATGCCTTACTCGACCTTGATTTTGCGGGTATTACAAAGATAGCCACAGGGGTTATCGTTCAGGTGGATAGACGATTAGTATCAATGACCCGCAGCCAAGCAGATATAATCTTCCAGATCCCACCACGCGAGGAAATCAACCACATGAGTAGCACAAATCCTACCGACTGGCCAAGATCTGCGCAAGCCCTATTCAGGGACCACTGTCGGCAACAGAAGTACACCTCTACACCCATCACTCTTTCGTAATTCAGAAGGGTATCAGGACTTGGATGCGGATTCGACGCAGAATGATTGGTCTACTAATGCTTAAGAAGTTACTTCGGTGCAAATGGCATTGGTACATTGGCTCCATCACGACACTTGCACGTACTACCTATCTACTGTCGGGCGGAGCTCATATTATCTCGGGGTAATCACGATAGTCATAGTCATAAGTGAGAATAGCCCCGCCCACCTTTATAAATCATCAGATCATTAATCGAAATCAGGCATCATCTCCCCGACGTAGTATCCCCCACAGATAACACTCCGATACACATTCTCCGGCGGATCCCAGACCATCTCGCCATACTCCTCCGTGGTCTAGTCACCCTCTTAGCCCCATCTCCTTCACACTGCAGAAGCAGCACTCCGCACGATCCCTTCCTTTATGCCCGCCGGTGGCAACCCCATCGCTGCCCTGGCTCGTGTTGACACGCACTCATACAGTAACTCTGCATCTGCCTGTGTGCCAGCTCGGTATACGCCCACGCCTAGACAGGCCAGTCGTAACGGATCCACAGATCCCCATGGTGTGAACGCGTTCCCGACGTTGTTCACTCCGATGACAGCGTCTAATCCGTAGTCCCGGATCATGGCGGTGATTGGGAGCGTTCCTCGAGGAACCTCTCCCACCCCTCTTGAATTCCCTGTTGCCTCCCCTGTGTCCTCTTTGGCTGGAGGAGGCGGAGGAGCAGCCATGTACAAATCACTAGTCGGCAATCCCACGAAGCTGACCGGCAAGTCGTGCTGATTAATAAACTCCGCCAGTCGTCGCAACTCCTCCTGTCCAAATAGCGAAAGACGGGTACAATGCCCCAACATGACGCGGTTGGGTGTGCGACGGGTCGTCCAACCATGGGCGACGAGCGACTCTAGCACATACCAGATTTGGGGTGTTCGGGACGGGTCGAGGTTGTAATCCAGGTGGAAGTCGAGGTGCAAGTTGCGTTCCAGGGCCAGGGAGACGGCCCAATCAATGTTGGCTTTTGAGGCTTTAGGGTTGGTTTCGACGTAAGGTGTTGAGCCGAGCACGGAGATGGCGGAGCTGTATTTCTCGAGGGCGGATTCGATGGCCTCGCGATTGGCTTTTCCGATGCCTCCTCCTTCAGAACGAGCAGGATCGGAAAATACAGGATCTTGGGCAAAACAGACGAGTTGGACTTCACATACGTCCTTCCATCGGTCTTTGAGAGTCGCCCCCGCGGCTATACAGATATGCTGCACTGTAGAGTCGACTTCAACGAAAGCACGCATGGCAGTTACCTGCGGCGGCAGACTCGGCGATCAGCCAGGAGCCGCGACGGAGGACATCGTCGGTGGTGAACTGGGCTTTGGCTTGGGTGGTGAGGGAGAGGGCCTCGGCGAAGGAGCCGGTTACGGGGAGGAGATGGGCGTATTGCGGGGCGCTGTGAATAAAGGCTTTATCGAGATGGATGTGTGGGTGGGTGAGGGGAGGGAGAGCGAGTTTTCGAGTGTTTGGTTGCGATTGCGATTGTGTCTCTGACTGCGACGCTGGTGAAGAGGGACTGTGAGGGGTTATGGATGCGATAGTGCGCTGTGGGTAGGCGATGCGGATGTCCCAGGTGGAGGTGGGCGGTTTGCCGGGGAGGCGCACATTCTGGATGGTGTGGATGGATTGCAGCGAGAGAGTCATGTTGGAGGTCATTGATGAGGCCAGCAGTGTTTAGGAGAGAGGAAGTGGCTGGCGTGAATCCGGCGTTAGATGATCATGTTGGCTGCGTTTCCCCTTCTGGTTTGAATTGTCCTTATCTCGATGCCTTCAAGATACCCTGATAGCGCTCATCCAGGCATCCAGATTTTATATACTGGACTTCTTTGGCTCGGGATAGCCAGGATTAATAGATGCAAATCTGGTGTTCCTTCGGTCACCGGTGCGGATTGGTAGTCCAGAGGTTCGGTTGCAATAGGTTCGGTCTGGAGTATTTAGACAAAAATATACAGAGTGAAATTGTATCTCCGTAGACCAGTTAACAAAAGCGAACCTTCTCCTCGAATGTCGGGGAATGCTGGGGTGCAGCTGCCGCTACAGGCGACCTGCCATATGTATAGTCAACGGTATGAGGTATGATGTCTGAGGAGAATGTTGAACCGGGGTTCAACTGAGCTGGAGCTGGGTTCAACTGTTGAACCTCACGCATCAGGAAATGAGCTTGTCTGGAACTTCTTTCTCCGTCATATTCCATAGTCCTCACTCAACTCGCATTAGAGGTACAGATTAGTTCTTGTACGGTCATATATTCCATTTTACTTTAGTACAGTTTTGTAGCAGTCATGGAGGTAAATTTGGTGGTGAGAATGGAAGGTTGTTGAACTTCCTTGCCTTCGCATGCAGTAGGATGCCGTGATATATATCCCCTCCATAGTACGTTCCATACATCCGAATATTAAACCAACTCTAGTCACCTTAGGATATACAGAAACACCAAAGATGAACCCAACAACCAAGAAATAAAACACAATGCCCCAATTCTACCACCCAGCCCATCCACCACAACAATCCCACCACCATCCTAAGCGCCCAACATCCGAACCTCCTCCGACTTCGCCCACTCCGCCAACGCCAACAACCTCCACAGTTCCTCTTCCCAACGACAACGAACCACACCACCCAGAACAATGTCGACAAAGACCCTCCTCACAGCGCATCCACACAACCGCGACAACATCACCCCCGTCCCAAAAACCCTGGCATGCCCACCTCACCATCGACCTCTTCCTCACCGTCCTCAACCGCACCTCCTCCACCCCTGGGTCGCCTGGATCGCCGTCCTCAGTCTCCGCGCCCAAGTCACCCCCTACACGCACGTCGCCTTCCTCGTCGCCACCGCCTACGCTATACTCCTGACTGCGCTTGCGATCGCGCGCGTCGTCAACCGTCGCGTCGCGGATGGGTTGCCGCGGGTCGTCGATCTGAGTGAGGAGGTTGTGGTGGTGACGGGTGGAGCGAGTGGGGTGGGGTTGCTGATTGCGAGGATTTGGGATGCGCGGGGTGAGTGTGGCGGTTTTGGATGTGAGGGAGGAGAGTCGCGTGGATGGGCTGGAGATGCAGGAGGCCCTGGTGCAGTATTATCGGTGTGATATTGGGGATCGCGCGATGTTGGAGAAGACTTTGGCGAAGATTGAGGTCGAGGTGTGTCTTCCCCTACCTAGCTTACTCGTACAGGTTGTCTACGGGCCATGAGTCTACTGGGACTGAGGCTGTTGATTGACTAACGATTGATTGTTTAATCTGCTAGCTGGGCCCTCCGACGGTCTTGATCAACTGCGCCGCGGCTCGCATCAACGCCAAACCGCTGCTGTCGCTCTCTGCCGATGCCTTCCAGAAAACGATCCAGACCAACCTGTTCGCCGTTTTCCACACCTGTCAATTATTCCTGCCGCATATGCTGTCCGCTGAAAATGGAGGAACATGTCAATGTCAGCTCTGTGCTGGGCCAACTGTGTGCGGCGGGATTTTCCGATTACGCGACCAGTAAAGCAGGGCTGAGTGCCCTCCATCGGACGTTAGAGGCGGAGATTCGCGCATCCGGCAACGACGAAAAGGTGAAATGCTTTTGGTGGAGCCGGGCCAGGTCGCAACGCCGTTGTTCGAATCGGTCAAAACACCCAATGCCTTCTTTGCGCCGGTCCTCGAACCGGTCCACGTCGCCCAGGAAATCGTGTCGGCTATAGATGAGGGACGAGGGGGCGTGATCAGATGCCAACATATGCTGCATGGTCACTGGTATGCTGTGTTGCCGGCCAGAACCAACGACTCGCGGATGACTGGCATTGATCAGACCCTACGCAGGCATTGTTCAAACAGAAGTCAATGGCCAGGAGGGATCCTCAAAACAGCAATCAGAGCAAGGGCCAGAATCTGTAGATAAAGAATGATGCGGAGATCAGACGGAAACACGGGGCCCGCCCCAACGCATATGACTGTCATGTATGAAACGAGCCCACGCGATGTATATAATATCAAACTTCCAACTCTCTCTGAGGATCCGACAGGGTTTCCCCTCGCGACCCGTGGATGACTGGATTTATTGCTCCTGGGTCAGGATCATCTTCTCACGCTCGCTGCGTCTACCCTTCAGGTTCTCCTTCTTGGTATGCCGGCGAACATTCTCCTCGCGTCTCTTGATCGCCATGATCTCCTCTCTCTTGATCTCGCGGGCCTTCATAATGGTCTTAGGCACGTGGCGCTGGCGCTTGATTCTCTTGATCTCCGGCATGTGCGCGTATCTGTCGATCAGAGTCTTGTTGTATTCCATCTTAGTCCTCTGGCGCGCGCTCTGGATGCCACTGCGCTCCGAGGCATTGGCACGCCAAAGTCGGATGTTACCGTCGTCCGATCCGGAGAGGATGTACTTGTTGTCGGGGTGAACTTGGCCGAGAACACACTGTTTCACGTTAGTTTGGAATATGCATTAGACTCGGGGATTAACATACCGCTGCATCCGCTTCGTGTGATAAATATCGCGAGAGTGGCCCTTCGCACGGTCCCACAGACGCACCGTCCGGTCATACGACGCTGTGACCAGCTCCTCACCTGTAGGGCTGAACTCCACATCCATCACGGCGGCGACATGGTCCTTCAACACGTTCAGCGCCCGATCCATCTTTCTCATATCAAAGATATAGACATTGTGGTCTTCGTTCGCGACGGCGAAGTTGAACGCCTCCATAGGGTTCCAGCTGACCGCGTTCGAGGCCAGACGAAGGACCAGCTTGGTGAGAGGCGACGAAGTTCGGAGATCATACATGATCACGGATCGGTCGAGAGCGGTCGAAGCCAGAATCGAAGTTTCGGTCTGGTTGAAAGCGACCGACGTGATCGTGTCGACATTAGTCGGCCAATGAAGAGTCTGGGAGGGCGTAGAGGAAGGACGAGAGAGATCGTAGATCGAGATTTGAGAGGACGCTGCGGCAAAGCTGGGGAGGCTCCTGTGGTGCGACACACTGTTGAAAGCGCCCTGGCCGAGGTAGGTCGCGAGTGGCGGCGACTCGGGGGTGGAGTTGTAGGGATCAAACAATTTCACGGTCTTGTCACTGGCGCAGGAGAGAAGCTTTCGCTCGGGAGTCCAGCACAGCCCCTTGACGATATTCTCATGTCCCTGGGTGTTCCAAATTTCCTCCCTCGTCGTCAAGTCCCAAACCTTGACCACACCATCACCACTGCCACTGGCAAAACGCTCCAATGAGCCGGGATCTTTCGCCATGGAATATACACCGTCCACATGGCCGTCGCCCATCTGGCCCAAGAAGGGAGCAGCAAACAGACGCTCTAGCTTGGTGGCATTGAGGGCCCGGGTGTATTCACGAGCTCGTTCGAATGGATGTTGAGCCGGATCCAGGTTTCGGGGCTGGCGAACGACACCAACCCGGAGCCTCCTGCGATGAGGTGGGACGAGAAAGCGCTTTGATTTTCTAAAGTGACGTTAGGATCAGTCTGCTAGCCAGGGATGAGTACAATATAGCTTACCATGGCCGCTCTCGTCAATATGTCGGTGACAGAAAAAGAGAGAAGAGAAGTGCAGCGGAGAAAATGTTTGATATGGAGCCTTCGTTTTTTTTCTGCGGGAACAATTCCTGCCTGTTTGGGTTGGGGCGCCAAGACCCGCGGGCGGTGAGCGAGAGCAGCGCAGCTCCAGCAGTGACGACGATGGCCCTGCCATCAACTCGCTCAGCTTCCCTCATCCTGACCTGCTGTCATTACCTCCATCCCGACTTTCCTCTCCTCCTTCTTTTCTTTCTCTGGACCTCCGCCGCCTTACTCTCTCCTCGGACACCACAATTCTCCAAACCCTTCCTCCTCACACCACACCATGGCGCCCTCCTCGACAACCGCCCAGCGGATCGAGGAAGCTAAGACTATGGCGAAGAAGGACGCTGCTAAGGCCGAAAGCCTCTACAAGGAGATCCTGGCTCAAGGGCCTGGTTCCTCGGACAGTTCGTCGCGTGACTATGAGAATGCCCTGGTTGGATTGGGAGAGCTCTATCGGGATGAGAAGAAGCCGAATGAGATCGCGGAGCTCATCAAAACCAGCCGGGATACCTTCTCATCCTTTGCCAAAGCAAAGACGGCGAAACTCGGTAAGCTGGATGCTCCATGATGGAGATAATCGACATTATCCCCAAAGTTCGAGACTTTGCTGACACCCCGCAGTCCGTCAGCTGCTCGACCTGTTCAGTGAAATCCCCAACACTCTCGACATCCAGATTGCCGTCATCAAGTCCTGTATCGACTGGGCTGTCGCCGAGCGACGATCTTTCCTCCGACAGAACCTCGAGACCCGGCTGGTTGCCATCTACATGCAGAAGCAGACCTACTACGACGCCCTCACTCTCATCAACTCTCTTCTCGGCGAGCTGAAGCGATTGGATGACAAATTGATGCTGGTGGAGGTGCAGTTGCTGGAATCTCGGGTGTACCACGCCCTAGGCAACCAGGCCAAGGCACGTGCTGCCTTGACGGCTGCTCGGACGTCGGCCGCCTCTGTCTACACGCCCCCGAACCTGCAGGCCGGACTGGACATGCAGAGTGGTATGCTTCACGCGGAGGACAAAGACTTCAATACCTCCTACTCGTACTTCATCGAAGCCCTGGAGGGATACAGCTCGCTCGACGAGGGCGAGAAGGCGACAGCAGCTCTCCAGTACATGCTTCTCTGTAAGATTATGCTGAACCTGGTGGACGATGTGACGAGTCTGCTGGGCTCCAAGCAGGCACAGAAGTATGCCAGCCCGCGACTCGAGGCCATGAAGGCTGTGGCCCGTGCCCACTCGAATCGATCGCTGGAAGAGTACGAGAAGGCCCTGTCGGACTACCGGTTCGAGTTGGGCAGTGACGCATTCATTCGCAACCATCTCCGCAGACTGTACGATGCCATGCTGGAACAGAACCTGATCAAGGTGATCGAGCCCTTCAGCCGCGTGGAGTTGGACCACATTGCCAAGATGGTTGGTCTGGACACGCAGCAGGTGGAGCGGAAGCTGTCTCAGATGATCCTGGACAAGGTGATTATTGGTGTGCTGGATCAGGGGTCTGGATGTCTGATCGTGTTCGACGAGACGGAGCGGGACCAGGCGTACGATGCGGCTCTGGAGACGGTGGAAAAGCTAAGCAACGTGGTGGAAGAGTTGTACACTAATCAAGCATCGCTGCTGGAGTGAACCGTGTCATAGAGGCGGGGGGCGATTGATTTGGGAAATAATAAGTGATATTTACGATGTGAAAGAAAGGGCTGCTCTGTAAACTGTTCCTATATAAGCTGTGTTGTAGGTTGATGAGGCGGCCGCTGATTGGCTGACCCCAAACGGGTAAAGCGCCGAAAGAATCGCGACTTCGTTGATGCGTCTCGTCCTCCGCGCTCCTCCCGACTTCCATCCGCATTGCTGTCTCAACTCTATCACCCTCACATCCCTTGCGCGGCGTGCTGTCTCTCGCTCGCAACTAGCCATGAACGCTCCTATGCCGCCCAACTACGGGCGTGGTTTCCCGCAGGCCGCCCAGCGGTCCCCTGCCACTCCCCGTCGCGGACCACCAGCTCCAGGTCTGTCCCTTGCCCCCTTGATATCCCCACGGTGCCTTTCCTGGTATCTCACTTCCCCGTTCGACTGGATTAACGTGTCTTCCTCTCTCTAGGCCCAATGCCGTTCCGGTGCCCCAGCACGCAGTCCCCCCTCACTACATGTCTGCTGCCCAGCGCCCCATGGCCCACCCCAATGATTCCGCGCTCCGTCGGAGCCGCAAACCCACCGACAAGAACATTCCCGATGGCATCGAAGACGTCGTTATC
Organism: Aspergillus micronesiensis; assembly: GCA_039763685.1. Lineage (NCBI taxonomy): Eukaryota > Fungi > Ascomycota > Eurotiomycetes > Eurotiales > Aspergillaceae > Aspergillus > Aspergillus micronesiensis. The sequence continues at coordinate 283,717 of JASHHO010000011.1, forward strand.
GGTGAAGGCGTGCAACAGTATAAGAACCTCCGCGATCTGGAGAAGCGGCTCGACGCAGCGATCGTGCGCAAGCGTCTGGACATCCAGGACTCGATCAGCAAAACCGTCAAGAAGTACCGCACCATGCGGATCTGGATCTCCAACACGGTCGAGAGCCAGCCGTGGCAGGACGGACAGAACGGTGCCGCCCCGGGCGCCAACCCCGGTTCAGGCCGTTACAAGGTGCGCATCGAAGGCCGGCTCCTGGACGACGACACCGACCCGACTACCGCCGAGGATAGTGAAGACGAGGAAGGGGAGGGAGCCGCTGCGAAGGAGGGTGATGCGCAGGCAACGGCGACGCGATGGATCACGACGGCGCGGAGACTAAGAAGTCTGGATCGAAGCGGTCGAAGCAGCGCTTCTCACAGTTCTTCAAGACCATCACTATCGACTTCGACAAGTCATCTACCGTCAGCCCGGAGGAGCTGAAGACCGTCCACTGGGCGAAGCCACCGTTGCCCCCGAACGCCGCGCAACTTCCTCCTACCGCCGATTTCGACTCTCTGCAGTTCTCGCGCGCGTCGCAGGATAATTTGAATGTGACCATCAGCCTCGTACGGACGAGACCCCCGAGAGATATAAGCTGAGCAAGGAGCTGGCGGAGGTGCTCGACGTGGAAGAGGAGACCCGGAGTGGAATCGTGCTGGGTATCTGGGACTATTCGCGCGATGGGACTGCAGGAGAACGAGGAGAAGCGGTTGGTTCGCTGCGACCACCGTCTGCGATCGGTATGCGCCCATTCCCTTTTCAACGCATGGAAGTGCTCGAGTCCTTGATATTGACGTATTGCAGATCTTTGGAAGAGACCAGATGTTCTTCCCCAAATCCCCGAGAGTATCGGCCCTCACACCAGTCCCCTGGACCCCATCAAGCTGCCCTACACCATTCGCGTCGACGAAGAGTTCCACAAAGACCCTACCCCCACCGTCTACGACATCCAAGTCGCCGTGGAAGACCCCCTTCGCACCAAGATGCTCGCCCTCACCCAGAACCCGCAATACACCGCCGGCCTGCGCCAGATTGCCACCATGGACGACCAGGTCGCGCTCATCATCCAGACCCTGACGCACTCGCGCGCCCGCCACTCCTTCTACACAGCTCTCAGCAAAGATCCCGTTACCTTCCTGCGCCGCTGGATCAACTCCCAGCGTCGCGACCTCGAGACTATCCTGGGTGAGGCGACTCGTGGTGGCGGCGAAGATGGCAGCGGACCCGAGTTCCGTCGTGGTGGAACGGATGGCGTCTGGGATACGCCTGTGGCTCGGGAAGCCGTGCGGTATATGCTTGCTAAGCCGGAGGCGGCAATGGGGCGGTAATCTTGTTGGCTACGTGTTTTGTTTCCTCTGATTTGATTTCTTACGATCCCGAGCGGGAGGGTGCTATGATTGTTTGATTGGATTTGGGGCGCTTATGTGGTGTTCGGATCGGTGTATTTATTTTGTGTGTAGCTGTAGCTGCTTCTTTTTGTTACAACAGTGATGTAAAATCAGACAACATCCAATTCGCAAGTTGTATCTTACCGTACTGATGAATAGAGTAGTGGTAGGTGGTTAGTAAGTTATTGAAGTGGTTGTAATAGTAAACATGAGCAACGACACCAACACCGTCAATAGAATGAACAGTGGTGAACGGACTGTAAAGCATATCGTACCATCCACGAATATAAACAAATACACATTCTCTCTACGCTCGAGACAAAGCAAACCAAGAAAGCCAAAGATAGGAGATGTGTGGTACTGTCGCAGACCGACAACAAAATACCCCAGCCTATCCCCTCCCACGCCTGAGAAGGACGGGAAAAGGTATAAGGAGAGAAGAGAGAGGGATCACGAAGACGCAATCGTAGCTGCAATAGCAGCCTTCCTCCTACGCAACTCCTCCGCCAACCCAGGATCCACCGCCGATGCCACCGTCTCTCCCATCACCTCATCGCCATGGAAGAGGGCACCCTCCTCCTCTTCCAGCTTGGCAGCCGCTTCAAGAATCATCTGCTGCGCGATATCCTCCGGGGTTTGCCCCTGCTGCTGCTTCTTCTCGGAGATGGTGTCAGATTTCTTCGCGTCAGCGGCCGGTCCTTCCGGAGTACGGAACCGCTTCATGACCGTCTCGATCATCTTCGAGAACCAGTAGTAGTTCAGTCCGTTCAGGACCAAATTCGAGATGACGTAGGTGAGGACCAGCCAGGTGGGGACGCCGTCACCAACGAACGAGGAGAACTTGGAGATCTCGGCGTTGGCGCGGACACAGGTTTCGTCGATGCAGAAACCGCCGTCGGCGCGGGTGTGGAAGACTTGCGTGGCGATGTTGACGGGTGTGGTCAGGCTGGTTGACGAGGACGAGGACCAGGCTTGCGATAGGGCGTACCACATGTCGCGGTAGACGAGGGCGGACTGCCATGTGCCCCAGACGAGACGGCAGCAGAAGAACACGACGAGGAGCATCATGCCATTGTACCATTGGAGTTTGGAGCCGGTCATGTTGACCTTGTCGAGGAACCAGTGGATATTGAGGAATGGGCTGGAGAGTTCGTAGAGGATGAAGGTGGGAGAGTAGAAGTTCACGAAGGGGCGCTGTCGTAGTCGAATGTTAGCCATGGTCAGATCGAATCCGTGTACTTGGGGTGACTGCGTGGGGGACGGTGTGGGGTGCATGCGGAGGTTGCACCGGCGCAGAGGATAGAGGGGAGAACATACGAATCCAAAACTAAACACCCACAACGCACTAATAGCATGGAACAACATGCCAATCCCAAAGATGCGAATATAGATCGTGCTCACGATCAAATCATAGATAAAGTATCCCGCCGCGAGCCCACCGATCATACCGCAGGAGCCGGTGTTACCCGTACACGCGCTCCCCGATCGACATGGACTTGCGCTCCTGATCCGTAAACATGACATAGAGGGCGGCAGCGTTGATCGTCGTGCTCTGCACGAGCGATACGACATGCACGTCCCAGTTTAGCTTGGTGCGTCGGTTCAGCTGCGGGTAGTGGCGTGGGAACAGGATCGGCGAGAGCAGCGGCGACAGCACGTAGTGGATGAGCTGGTAGCCGATAAAGGAGAGGATGATCTCATGGATGTGGTCGGCGACCGCGGGGACGTTGAAGTACAGGGCCCAGGGCTCGATAGGGTCCCGAAGCCAGGCGGGCGGTGGCCCGAGGGGGTCCAACATGCTGGGGGTGAACCACCTCTCGGGGGTGGTGGTTTGGTTGGTCGATGCCTAGGGAGGGAGGAGCTAGCTAGCTCGGTCAGGAAGCTGGGTAGCTAGGTAAGGGGGGTTCCAGGAGTCGATGGACAGAAGAAATATGGGGAGGGGAGACAGGACTAGACGCCAGTCTCCATGGTTGGAAAGAGAGGAGGAAGGGGAGGGGGAGGAAGAGAGAGAGAGAGGAAGAGAGAGAGAGAGAAGAGAGGGGAAGTCGAGACTAAGAGGCGTGCCGGGAGTTGAATGGATGTCATGATTCTCTCCTCAGGCGCCGAGGCTGTCCCGCGGATGCCTGATTCGCCGGGCGTCACCCGCCTCACCTGACCGCATCAGCCCTACATTCAGGTCGACTTTACGCTGACTAGAACTCGAAAGATATACTAAAGTCATCAGCTCTTTGTCTCATAACTCCTCGAATAAGCTGCAAAGTAGGAAAGGAGATAAGCTAATCACACAGAAAGAATACAACATCATCATCACACAAAAGAAAGCACAAAAGAAACACCATAACCCCTCAACTACTGACGGATATCAATGATTTCATGCCCACGTGAGCATCCAAGTCACCCCCCTAATCCACCGCACTCATGATCTCCGCCCCGAGACCGCTGTCGCTATGCTGTCCGTAGAGCACCATCTTGGAACTTTCTGCATCCAGCATCTCCCGGGTGCGGTCATTCTCTGGCTCGACCGCCTTGGTCGTCTGAGCATCGTCCGAGTCAGAATCCTCCTCCCGCGGTCTCTCGTTCTCCTGATCATCCTCCTCTTCACTGCTGTAGTCATGGGAGTCTGCGACCGAGCGTGGTCCGGCTGTCCCTGTCCCGGTCATCGCGCTGGCGCCGCTGACGCGTCGATCAGTGGAGACCACACTGCCGGTCCCATACACCATGCTGTCAGCATATGTGCCTGTATAGCTGGTCCGACGCTCGGTACCCGCATCGCTCTCATCCCCACTCTGGTCCTCCTCCTCTTCCTCGGGGAAGATCTCATTCTCCTTGTTGGCAACGGAGCTCCGTCCTCCCCAAGAGGCCTTCCGGGCAGAGAAGTTCGACTTCACTGAGTGGCTCCGCTTCAAACTCGTGAAGCCGCTGGTGGCACTAGTCTGTCGGTCGGTGACCCCCCGGTTGCCCGTAACATGGCTAAGACTGAGGATCCGTCGCTCCTTGCCCACATTGGCCGGAGTGGTCGTCGTGCTTGACTGCGAAGGAACCTGCGACCGCTTCTTCAGCGCCATGCCAACGCTGCTGCCAGGATGCTCCGATTCTCCTTAGCAGTGCTGGCGTTGCTGACAGCGCTGGGCCCACGAGGACGGCCACGGGCCTTCCTCATGTTCAAACCTTGTCCACTGTTGGAACGGTTTAGGAGGACGCTGCGAGCGTGGTCGAGAACACCCTCCAATATGCGCTTCTCCAGACTGTCCGCACGGTCCTCCATGACCTGCATCTCTTCCTGACGAAGCTCCAGGGCATCTCCAAGCCAGAGAGTTCCTTGTTAAGCTTCGTGTTCTGCTTGACAAGGTCTTCCTTCTCGGACTGGAGACTCTGGATCATCTTCAATAGAGAATCCTTTTCTTCCTTAAGATTGACAATTTCGGCCTCAACCTGGTCTTTCTGGGCGTTTCTCCTCTCAAGAGCAATGGCGGCCTCTTCAGCCTCCTTGCGTTTTCGCTCGTTCTCTTCCGAAACCATGGCCGACTGAGCGGCAAACATCTCGTTCATCTTGCGCGATGTCTCCATAATGTCTTTGTGCATCTCGTCCAGCTTCATCATTTGTGTGACTGATTGCTCGGAGTTCTTCGCATGATCGATGAGCGTGTCGAGTTTGTCATGCACCGGACCATTGTTGCTCGTAGCATGGTTGAGCAGCTCGTTCAACTTGTCGTAGACTTCCCCATTCGTACTCGTAGTGTGGCTCAGGAGCTGGTCGAGTTTCTCGTGAACCTGATCGTTTGTCACGCGCTCGACCAGAATGTTCAAAGCCTCTTGGACCTTGCTGTCTTTGGCATGTTCCAAGAGGTTGTTGAGCTTGTCTTGCACCTGGCTGTCATCGTACTTGTCCGACTCCGGAGGAGGTAGGGCGGGAAGCATCTGGGGAAGGGTGGAAGGAAGAGTTGACAGGTCCATCTTGATATCCCGAGTGGATTCCTGCGCATGGTCGTAGTGCTTACCAACAATTGACAGGATTTCTTGGATAGACTCCAGAACCTGAGGGTGGAACTCGTGAAGTTGGCTCTCGACACGAGTAGTGGCAGCAGCCGCACGTTCGAGGTCAGTACGAGCTTGCTCTTGCTGTGACTTGACTTCGTTATGCATCTCTTCCATCTTACTGTACGAGTTGTCGACCTTCTCAAAGAATGTCTTCGTGTCGACACTGATCCGTTCACAAGCCTCGTTCACACTGTTGCCCATCGAGCCAATGACGAGCTTGATATCCTCCGCAAGGCTCTTGGTATTCGTGACAGCCTCCAAGTGGGTGTTGTCTCGCTCCATCGTCTCAGAAAACTTCAAGTCAATGGCAGCTTGCACTTCATCATACTTGGTCATGACCTCAGCGAGCTTTTCGTCGATTTTGAATCCCAGTTCAACAATGATGGCAGCCCGGGTCTCATCATGCTTAACAACAGCTGCAGCATCGCGCTCTTCGTTTTCCAGCTTGGCCGCATCCTGTTCACCACGGGACCGTTCGAACTCGCGATTAATGAGCTCGGTGAGTTCGTTCACGTTTTCAACAGTCGTGAAGCTCTCTGCAGAAAGCGCAAGACCTTCAAGGAGCTGCTTAAGTTCAGACAGACCTTCGCTGCTTCCATCCAGCTTGCTTTTGAGCTTTCTCCAAGTCCTTCGACAACACTTCTAGCCTCCTCGATCTTCTCATGGAGGCCAGCGTGCTCGACCTTGCGGGCCTCAAAGCCTTGGGCGGTCAATTCGTTCTCGGCCTCGGCCTTTTCCTTGAATTCCGTCACAAGAGCAGTCAGGTCTTGGATTTCCGTCTTGGTCGGCAACGTCTCGGGGTCAGGGATCTTCAGCTCTTCCACCTGGGACTTGACTTCAAAGATCATAGCCTCAACTGTCTGCAAGTCTGCCTTGACCAGCTTTTCTGCTTCGGTGTCCTCTTCCTCCCCATCCTTTGGTGAATCTTTGGTTTTGTTCTCGTCGAGAGCGATCCACATGTCCTTCATCAGAGCTTCCAGAGTACCGATCTCGGTCTTCGTAGGTAGTTCTGATTCAAATCGTGTAGAGAGCTGAGACAAGGCTTCTTTCGTCTCCATAACAAGAACCTCCAAAGTTCCAATTTGGTCCGCCTTGGCGATCTCGTCTGGTGCCGGGAAAGTCATTTGTTCAAGATGAGACTTGGTATTCCGGAGCAAAGTCTCGATCGCATCGGTATCCTCCTTCTTGGCAGTGGTCTCATCTGCAGGGGCATCCCGGGCGATTATTCCTGATACCGACCCTTGAAGTTCGTGCAGACCAGCCAGCACTTCATCCAGGTGCTCTTTCTTCAACGCATCCTCGGCAGGCTCCGCAGCGCGGGGGGTAGACTCGATTGACTCGACCTTGAGTTGAAGCTGAGAGATAAGAGTCTTCAGGCCTTCAATGTCGGTGCTGATATTTGGCTGGTCTTGGACATTTGGTTGGTCGGCAAGCATAAGCTCGCCTCCCCTTGTTGTATCGCCGACTTCTGCATCTTGCCGAGACTGAGATTGGCGCATCATCTCTACTTCAGCTTTCAAGCTGTTGAGCCCCTCCTTGAGACTATCAAGAGATCGAAATGGTTGTTCTCGGTAGTCTGCTCCAGAAGCTTGGCAAGGTCATCCCGGATAGTCGTAACGCCATCCGTGAAGGCGTCGAGAAGCTCACCGGTTGAGGAGTACACACTCTCGCCACCATCCCTAGGATGGGTGCTTTCCTCACGGAATGACTCCAAGTTTTCCCGAAGGGCAGAGATGATCTCATCCTTGTCTGCTGTCTTCTGTTCAGCAGGGATGATGCTCATGCTCATCGACTCTCGCAAGTTCTCGAACTCTTGCTTGATCATACTAGCCAGGTCTCCATTTTGGCTGGATCTCTGACTTTCTGAAGCATCACGAATGGCATCAAGAATTTCGTCCTTCCCGTTGGAGGTATTGTTGTGGAGTAGAAGCGTGCTCAGAGTAGACCGAAGGTGCTCGAATTCTTTCTCCATCGCATCAAGCAGCTCGGGAGTGTCTGGGTTGCCACCATTGCTGGTCGATAGGGCAGTCTCAGTGATGGTCTTCTCCATGTCAGCCTGAAGGAGGCGGAAGCCTTCCTTGACAGTGTCCATAATCTCATGCTTGCCAGAAGCCTCGGTGACATTGGCAGTGTAGCTTTCCACCTCTTGGCGCACAACTGCGATGCCATCCTTGACGGCATCCAGTATCTGAGAAATGTCTTTCTCGTTGGCAGCAGAACTCTGTCTCAGCTCATCTTTCATGCTGTCGAGCTGTTCGTGGAGACGTTCTAGCACTTCCCACCAATGTTGTGGTTGGCAGAGGTTGTAGCTTCATGCAGACCAGCCGAGATGGCCTCCATCAGGTCGTCCTTGTTGAGTTCAACCTCTCGGGTGATAGAATTCTGTTGCTCCAGGCCTTCTGCAATTGCATGCATGATCTCTTCACGAGAAATAGGTGGCTCGACATTGTGGGTGCTGACGGCGGAATTCTGGGCAGCGAACGCATCGTTGATTGCGTTGACGACTTCGTCTTTGGTGACACTTGGTTTTTCGAAGTCCTTAGCGGCGGAGAAATGGGCAGTGATACTATCAGAGACAGCGCTAAGGATATCATCCCGACCGATCCCAGAATCAACAGTGGACCGGGTAAGTGCACTCTGGGAGGTTACTGATTCGGAGACTGCCTGCAGTACTTCTTCCCGAATGGCGCCCAAATGTTCTGGCTCCAAAGATCTAGAGGCAGGCTGAGAGTATTCGAAGCATTCTCGGATGGTGTTTATGATTTCGTCCTTGGTGATGGCCGGTGGTTGCTCAAAGTTTTGCATACCAGCCTGAACAGCCGCGAGAACCTGGTCGTATGTCACCGCTTGTTCGTGCTGAGGTTGGTAAGACTTGAGACCCTCTGAGAGACATTCCAGAATCTCATCTTCTCAAGGCCGAAGTTTTGGAGTTCGATCTCAGGCTTGTACGTTTCGAATGCTTCCCGAACCGTTTCGAGGATCTCGTCCTTCTGCATCTCGATTCCTCGCGGCTCGGCCTGGAATCGTGATACGTCCATATCATCCACGGCGTTCTTGACGATAGAATGATATTTGAGCTATCCATTGCAGCACGGAACTCGGATAGAGCAGAGCTATGGCGTCGATTTTCGGTCATGATTGAGACCAGCTGTTCCCTGAGCTCGTACAGACTGTGTTCAACAATGGCAGAAATCTCCTCCTTTCCGGGAGCTTGCGGCGTGTCCTCGATTGATCTAGCAGCCTCGATAGTCTCGAATTGGCGAGCAAGGTTTCGACCCATGCCGAGAACTTCACCACGCAGCTCACGCACGAGGGCTTTCACCTCGTTCGTCATGCCGCCGCTCTCGATCACGCTATTCTTGACCCGTTTCATGATCGCCATCATTTCGTCGGTGATATGACCGCCGGGCTGGATAGAGCGGTCGGTGGGATTACCGTTGTGCATGACTTCCATATCAGGTGCATACGCATGATCGGGGTTCAATGATCTCGACCTAGAGGCACTACGGCCGTTGTTTTGTGGGGAACCTGTAGACTTGCACTAGGAACACCTCGCGAACGTACCAAAGCCTTGTTGCTCGAGTCCTCCTTGACGAGATTGAGAATCTCTTCCAGCATAATCATGGTCCGATTATCGACTGCCTTGCTAGAGGTGTCGGAAGCGGGGCGCGCCTTGATTTCGTCCACGAGTTCAACGAGTTTCTCCTGACCTTCTTTGGTGGCCATCTCGCGGAGCACTTTCTCGAGAAGTGCGATACTGGCGGAGCCATCTGATATGGCGGCAGGCGAAGCGCAGAGCTCTCGCTCCAAGGCAGCCGTGAACGGGTTAGGGCTGGACATGCGTGGCGCGGGATATGTCTTCCTTGATGTCGGAGAGCTATCCGGTTCCTGGTTGTTAATACCACTCTCAGAGCCAAGAAGAGTACTGAAATCCCACCTTGTGGCAGCATCAGATTCAAGGAACTTAGTGGCTAGATTAGACGATAGGTCACGGAGGCTTTTGCGGATATCTTCATCACGAGCGTTCGTGGCGGCTTTTAAACTGACGAGGTCCGTGGCGTTGTCTTTGCTTCGTCGGCTAAGCTGTGCCATCTCGCGTTGCAGGCTGCTCGCGATGCCGGTGAGACTTTGAATTTGCGTGGACAGGGATTCGAAGCTGAAGGTATTGTTGGTGTTGTTGGATGGCGGAGGCCCGGTGAAAGGGTCAGAGTCGAAGCTCCTGTCTTGTTGTGCATTCTCCCTGGGCACTTGCATGTTTTGAAGAGCTAGCATCGTCGCAGACGGAGGCGTGCTTTCGCCGAGGATTGGCTTGGACAGATAATGGTTGTGAATGTACAGGTTGGGGAGATCCCGCTCCGCGTCGCCATGATCTGCCGCAGGGGCCGGCTTCGTCTCGTCCTTGTCTTCATGCTTGATAGGTTCAATTATGGATACTCGCCGCTCGGGCGATTTGCTTTCTAGGTAGTTAAGGAACTCAGACCGAGTGTCGGTGTTCTGCAGCGACTGCATCCGCTTATGAAACTGCCCTTTAATCAACGACTTCTCCGGCGACTTGGGCGGCATCGGGTTTGTCGTGTACGGGCTGGGAGCATTGTCGCGCGGCTTTTCAGTGAAGTTTGCCGCCACCGCCTGGATGCTGGGAGAAACGTTCGCTCTCGTCATGATGGGACTCGACGGCGTAGATCCAGGGTTCATCGGCAACGGCGCAGGCGCTCGCTGGGGGTCCGAGCTGTCCCACCTTTGTTTCCAGCGCTTTGATGTTAGCCGGATGTAATCCATATCGCTGCGAGGAGAATGGTTAGGTGAGGCGGTGCTGAACGTACATGGGGACCGCCTGGTTTCGGAGCACCAGTTCCCTGTCGCGGGAACCTTCTCGTGTGTGAGAGGCCATGGTCTTTTGTGAGACCTCTGTCTTTGAGGTGGAGAAACTGTGTGGGTTGGGTGGTCGAAAGTTCCGACTCTGAGAGACTGGGTGGGGGGAGTTATGTATGTTGGAATGCGCACGAGAATGATCGTCGGCTTAAGGTCGTAAAGGCATATCAATTCGTCACAAACAAAACAATCCGGGTGCAACGTGCGTGGAGTCGACGGTTGCACTGTGGGCAGCAGCCAAACAAGGAAATCAAAGTGATGAGAAAACAAGAACAATGCGCTTGCTATGTATGGAAGCAGGGGGGAATCTAGGGCAATGAAGAACAAGCAATGCGATGAGAAACGAGGAACGCAGAGGGCAGCACGAGGGAGGTGTCGGAGACGAGGATCGAACAACGGCATTGACTCCCAAATCAACAGGCAATGGATATTAAGTAGTTGGTTCCAACAACAACTGGGTGGGATGGGCGCTGGGAGGAACGGTAGCTCATGGGGCATCGATCGCAGCTCGGTCCAATCTGCGGCGTACACATCAAGGCCGCTTTCCTAGCAACGGCCCAGCCTCCCGTTGTCTAGTAAACAATGCCGCCAGGCGGTGAGCCGGGAGATCTGCCCACCCAGAACGGATAGTTCCTCCGAGCGCCACTGCCCACCCGGCGCTAAACCGCTGGGGAATCTCTCCCAGACCAGCCTAGTCCCGGCAACGTCGGTAAGTCGGCCAATGACATGTCGGCACACAAATCACTTGCCCTGAGCCCTCTCCCGTGCACTTCCCAAGCGAAAAAAAGACCGTCGAGCGCGGAGAACCTCATTTCCTCGACGAAGCACATCCGACAACCACCCCATCGACCCCTGCTGCCGCCGGAACTTTCACAATGAAGTGTTCGTACTACGCCATTCTCCCCGACGATATATTTTCTATCGATCGATCATTTGAACCCAGCTAACAGCATGTTGCGACAGTCATGAAAGTGGCCGTGTGGCCATCATCACCCGTGGCCGTTACGCCGGTAAGAAGGTACGACATCAACCGTGTTCTCTCCCATGTTTTCGGCGATCAGCGTTTGGATAGCGAGGTCTACAATCGACGGAGACGACGATCGTGGCGGAGGAAGAAAGACCGGGATGCGAATCGACAATCGAGGGACATTTGATGAAGGCATAGGAACAGTGGATTTGTGATGGAAGCGCTGACAGGGTTCTCTCGGTACACAGGTCGTCATTGTCCAGCCCAACGACTCCGGCTCCAAGGCGCACCCCTTCCCCTATGCCATCGTCGCCGGCATTGAGCGTTACCCCCTCAAGGTCACCCGCCGCATGGGCAAGAAGACCGTCGAGAAGCGCAGCAAGATCAAGCCCTTCATCAAGGTTGTCAACTACAACCACCTGATGCCCACCCGTTACACTCTCGAGCTCGAGGGCCTCAAGGGTGCCGTCTCCGCCGAGACCTTCAAGGAGGTCTCCCAGCGTGAGGACTCCAAGAAGACCATCAAGAAGGCTCTTGAGGACCGTACACCAGCGGCAAGAACCGTTGGTTCTTCACTCCTCTGCGTGCGTATTCCCTGTACTCCGCTTGACGATTGCGATGTCGATTCCATACATTTCGAAGGACTTTTGGCTTACACTGTTACAGGTTTCTAAACGGGGTTTTTATGGGGCGTTTTGTCGTTTGAGCGCGCAAGGTCTTAGAGAAGGCAAGGGAAAAAAGGCATCGAAGGCATTCGGCATGGAACGATCGGCAGAAAGTATACCATAGCTGGCGGAAGAATGGGAATGTATCGATGTACAAGTCCAGGACTTGGCCAATTTCTTTAATGAAGGAGGCCAATCAGATCTGGCGTCCTCGACTCGAAATGAAATGGAAATATGAACAAATTCAAAATTCTTTTCTTTTTGTCTGATTGTTTGGCTTTCGCTCTGCTTACCGGCTACTGATTGCAGCAAGTTTGTGCCGTCCGATCTTCCCTTTCTTTGTCTGCCCGTATCCTCCTCGACAGTCGTATCACGGTTGCCGTGCACGATCTACCCCATGCTAGCCTGGCCTGCGGAGTCCCCGACCACGGTGGTTGATTGTCTACGACGAAGTACGGAGTACTACCTCACTATCTCCAACCCGGGAGGAATCGAAACACGATGCAGGTGCTGGCCCTTGGCGCTGCACTCCCCGCATGACTGTTTGCCTCTCCGCATCGCACGCACTCCACGACAGCCGAGCAGCGGGGGATTCACCCTCCTGCCAGCAACCCAGTAGCCGCCAGATTCCGAACGGCGGAGGAATTCCTCGTAGACAGGGGACTAGCCCCGTCGATGCATGGGGGAGAGTCGGTCTCGTCTGAGTGTCATGCTCCGAGGGCGACAGCGGCGAGTGATTTGCGCATTAGCTTGTCACTAGTCGCCAACCTCCTACAAGGTCCATTGGCAACCCTGAGACGTTACGTACCCTGGGCCTGGAGGGAGGAGGGCCCGAATTACAACCCGCGACCTGATTCCTCAATTGAGAGACATGGCCCACCCGAGAATTAAGTCGGTATTGAGTAATTTAGCCACCGCAGGGTTCCTGTCTGTGCTCATTCCAAGCGTCTGGTAGAGTTTTTTTTGCCTTCCATCGTGGCGAGGAGAGGGGTTGGCGGGTCCCTGGGGCTTTACCCGTCCGTGAAGTATGTCTCTATCTCTATATGATCTATCCGGGAAGCCAACGGTCCGTCCATGTTTCACCACCCCGGACACGTTGGACGGGTGCAATCTGTAACACGAGGGTCTCTTGTGGTGTCCACCGTGATGGCAATCTAACATGTCATGCTGTCAGTCCCACTCTAGGGGCATTTGGCCCCCGCCAGACGAAAGTACGATGCAAGTGTCGGCGCTAGGAAGAGAGCGCGCGAGGAAGAATCTCGCAATTCCTCGGGGAGGGTTCTTCGGGGAGGGCAGGGTGTCAAGCAATCACTACAGTTGGTTAGGTGGCAGACGCTCAGGCCAACCGGCCAACGAGACTAGGGGACGATTTTCTCACACCAGAGGCGCGAGAGGCCCAGGCGCAACGATCAGCCAGGCGCATGTGCGGATTGAGTTTGCAGGATGATAAGAGGGCCGGAAGCACATCGACAGAGATGGGAGGATGTGTCTGGCGGCGGATGATGGATGTATGATGTGATGGGCGAGGAATGGTGGTTTGTGGGGGGAGAGAGTGGTTCGTCGTTGATATACATTGAATGAGCGGTTGGGGTGGTGAGAGGGGAGTCCTCCGCGATGCGTTTCTCGTTGTACCTTAGTACAGAGTACTGCGACTAGTACGACAAGGTACTGGGGACCCGCAATCACATGCAGCATCAGCCAACGTCTTTGCTTCCCGCCGGATTCATCGTCGCTTGCACCTACTGATTCGCTGGCCCTCGATTTGGTTATTCATCCAGCCTGCTTCTGGCTCTGCCCTGTCTGCCCATACCTCCATCGCCACTGATAACGCCATCGCCAATGCCCAAATCGAATCCCCATCCTGTCGTTCATGGGCTTATCGGCGCCCCTCTCGGTGACGGGCGTGGTGGCACCAGGAGGACTGAACGTTCCATGCCGAGTCGATGCATTCCGTGATTCCCGCGCCGTGTGTCGCAGTCCCCTGTCGATGCGTAGCTCGTGGGTTATCTGGCCGACGAGATGGGCCGGGGCCCAGCCCCGATGCGATGATAGCGACGGCGGTGGAGTGTAACCAAGGGCCTGCCCGTCCCAGCCTATCACGCCGCCCACGCTGCGACCGGCCCGCTTTCACATGTCCTGCCCATGAGCTGTATCTTCCCAGAAATGAAATATTCATCCAGACGCCCAAAAATGAAGGCACTCCCAGTTCGCCCTTATTTACCCTGACCGAACCTTCCCCCCGGCCCAACTACGGTTCGCTCGTCCCTCTGCCTCCGGATCCGTTGTTGCGCCCTCTCCGCTTATCTCTTGATCAGACCGTCCTCCTACCCTTTTAACTCCCCTCTGCGATCCCGTCTGCCAACCTGTTTCGCGGTCTTTTTTCTTGTTCCTGCGTTGCGCTTGGCCGTCGCCGTCATATCCAGCTGCTTCTCCTCCTCCCTCTCCCCCCATCATCCCAAAATGTATGCTCCTCTACATGGCTGCCCCTCCGCCGTTGACTCCCATACTGACCCACCATGTCCCCAACCTCAGAAACCCCATGCCTCACGCTGAACCCGAAAAGATGGGCGAGCCTGCAGTGAACGGTGGGAAGACCCAGCACTCCCACTTCCTTGACGTAAGTGTCCCGCCTTCCGCCTCGATGGTGTCACCACGGCATACTGACCGATATCTGTCTCACCCTATAGCACCTCACCTCCTACCCTCTCGTGTCCGACTCCATCTCCACCTTCAAGAAGAACAAGTACGGCGCCAAGTCCCTGCAGTACGCTGACCAGGGCATCACCTATGCCAAACCCTACCTCCCCTACTTCGAGAAGCCCTACGGCTACGTCTCGCCGTATCTGGCCCGTGTCGACGACCTCGGCGAGCAAGGCCTGACCAAGATCGACTCCAACTTCCCGATCATCAAGGAGGACACCGAAAAGCTGCGGGCACCATCTACGACAACGCGATCACCCCGCTGCGACTCATCGACAGTGCGAAAACCCATGTCTTCGACGTCTATGACTCGGAATACAAGAAGGTGGGCGGCACGGGCGTGGTGACCACCGGCAAGACTTTTATCGTCACCGGCTTGGTCTTGTCGCAGGAGGTGATGGGCTATGTCAATTCGTTCCTCTACGCGCAGAAGGAGCACGTCAAGGATGCAGTGGCCGACAACAAAAATGAGAGTTAGATGGGTGGCAGACGAAGCCAGTAGGACATTGATTTCAGCGGAAAGTGAGCGGAAAGTGTCACTTGGCTCCTTTTTCTCTTTTTCTCCCATCTCCAGTTTTTGCTCCTCGATTTTCTTTGTTATCTAGAAAGCCGTGTACCAGGTTCTCCCTTCCTTGATTTCAGTAACCAGGAGTTGTCTTTATGTGTGTATTCTCACTTAATTAATGACTGATGGATTCTTTCTGTAATCATCTTGTGTGTCTGTACGCCCCAGCAGCAGCAGTTCTGGTGTCGCAGCGTAACTCACTATCAAAATGATGATCGAATGATCGACTCTATGACGGATGGCATGTGATTCGACGGCATGTGATGACCCAATCCGGCTAAATCACGGGTTGACCCACCCGCCTGGCGCGTATCGCGTCGACAGATTTCCTGCGCTACTCTTTGTATGCACCACTGGATGAACATGCCATAACATCCCACCTCCCCTCCACCACCTCACCACCATCTTATCCCTCACCCACACCGGAATGCCTCTCATTCGCAAACGGCGCGCGGTATGAACCTAATCCCCCCGCCGCAAACCCCACCAGCACCCTCCTTCACCGAACGAAGCTAACCCACCCAGGAACAACCCGCAGCACCAGAGAGCGACAACAACGACACCAGCGGCTCCGAAGTCGAGACCCAGTCACGGACACCGAATGGCGACCGGCGCCAACGAAGACGCACGGAAGCCGAGGCCTCTGCGTCGGCTTCTGATAGCGACGAGGTCTCCTCCGACAACGAGACGCGCGCCCCCAGCAGCACAGACGTGATGGTCAAGAAACTGGTGCGATTGGCTCTGTCTTGCGAGTACTCGCGGCTGCCTATCCGTCGATCCGATATCAGTGCCAAGGTCTTGGGCGAGCAGGGGAGTCGGCAGTTTAAGAGCGTGTTCGAGGCGGCCCAGAAGGTGCTGAAGACGACATTTTGCGATGGAGATGACGGAGTTGCCGGGGAAGGAGAAGGTGACGATTCATCAGAGACGGGGTGAGTTCCTCTTATCTAATTGTCGGTGGTTGTATTCGATGGTTGTATTACGTGGCTGGCTGTCTTCCACGCAATGCGTTCCTATGGACTTGAATATGTATACGAGTAGGTTTGGTAGATATGCTAACGAGACGGACTACAGCCGCGCAGAAAGTTGAGAAGCCCTCCTCGGCGACGACCAAATCCTGGATCCTGACGAGTACGCTCCCCGCCGCCTACCGCAAGACGGAGATTCTTCCCCCAACACGGGCCCCCCTCGAAGGCGCCTACACCGGGCTGTACACGTTTATCATCGCACTCATCCTGCTCAATGGAGGCTCTCTACCCGAACAAAAGCTAGATCGGTACCTCCAACGCACAAACGCAGACACATACACCCCCGTCGACCGGACGGACCGGTTCCTCCAACGGCTCTGCAAGGAAGGCTACCTGCTGCGCAACCGGGAGATGGATAGTGGGGAAGAGGTGATTGAGTATATGGTCGGGCCACGGGGGAAGATCGAAGTCGGTACGAGAGGTGTGGCCGGATTGGTCCGTGAAGTGTATGGACGACAGGCTGCCGTGGAGAATAATGATACGACGGCGCCGCGGAGTCGGAGGTTATCAACGAGTTTGAGATTCGTCTGGCTAGGAGTTTGGGAATTACGAGGCCTGAGCCCAGGGCGGTGGAGGATGATGCGGATGGGAATGAAGATGCGGGTGGTGGCTCTGGGGAGAGGCGGCGGTCGTCTATGCGGAATCGACGACAAGCTGAGTCGGAGGAAGAGTCTGACAGTGAGGATGATTGAATGTACTGCATACTGCATTACTATATGCGCCTTCTACTTCTCATTGATACCCATTTTTAAACATACGTCTATGAAACAATTTTTCCTGTTGTAGTCCGTATCCGTTCATGTCGTAAGAATATATATCCACGTAGAAAGACGATTATCGAGTACAGTTATTGGTTTTGGATGGTTTGAACTGGGTATCTATGTATTGTAGACAGTGACTATTTCACGCGGACCATCCATCGGTCGTTAAACAAATTATCGTCCTCTTCGAGATTTTTATCGCCTCTCACTCATTCACATCGTCAACCACCTACTCAACATCATCGACATCATCATCGCTGAGCCACTCCTCCACCTCATCGTCGTCCATCTCCACATCCTCGTCATCGTCCTCAGGGACTTCCTTGCCGTCAGCCTTGGCCTTGGCCTTCTCAGCCTTCTTCTTCTCGACATTCTCCCGCTGCTGCTTCTTCCGCGCCTCCTTCTCCTTCTTGCGCTGATCCCAGTTCTTTTCCAGCTTGTGCACCTCCGCCTCGGACTTCTGGATATAGTCGTGCCACATGACCTTGCCCTCGCACAGCCCATCTTCAACCTTGATCAGACGCAGCTTCAATCTCGGGCCCAACTCCACCAGTTTGACGGCACGCTTCTCCACGCCCGGCGCGGCATTGAGCTTCTTTTGCGCTTTCTCCGCATCGCCCGACTTCATGCGCTGCAGTTCCCGCTTCGTGAGCACCTTTTTCGTCGTGCTCTCCGCGATCTCAACCTCCGCGTCGGTGTCCAGCTCCGTCTCGCTGGCGGATGTGTATCCCGCCGCGGACGGGTCGAGGAGATACTCCGCCGCATCTTCCAGCTTGCCGAGATTCGGAATCGCCGACTTGGTCTTATCCTTGTTGCGGATCTGCTTGGGGTCGAGTCGGTTGATCCGCTTCGACACACCGGTTTTTTTCGTCGTGATGGCGTAGTGTCGCAGATTCAACACATACGAGTCGTCGTCCTTCTCCCCGTTCGCTGCCTCCTCCTCATCCTCCCACTCCCCATCACCATCACCCTCTTTCTCCCTCTTCTCCGCCTTATCCTTATTCTTCTGCTCCCGGTTCAGCAACATCACCCGCCGAATCGAATGCAGCGGCGTCGCCTGCGGGTTGATCGGCGGGAACAACGACTGGAACACCGTAGTCGTCAGACTCTCCAACCGCTTCGGCACCTTGGAGTTCTCGTCCGCATTCGGCGACGAGAAATTATTCATCACGAGCAGCGGCGGCGTCTTGTGGTCTTGACCACCGCCCTGGGGCCGCTTCTGCGCCCGCTCCACGTCGCGACAGAGCGAGTAGCTCTCCACCTTGAAGTGGAGGGTCGGTCCGCGGGGCGTGAGCGCCAGACGCATGTTCGTGTTGCCGGTGGCGGATTTGGAGAAGAGCATGAGGTGCGTGACGCCGAGGGGACCAGCCATCGTGGTGTAATCTCTGAGACGGTTGGATTTGCGTTCCTACTGTCGTTAGTTTCGTTGCTTGCTTCCCGGTCAAGGTTTCGGTTCGGCTTGGGGATTACTGGGAAGAGAGGGGACGTACCTTCAATCGCACGGCTGTATCAGGCTCCATCATCGTCCGAACATCCTGCACCAGCTGGCTGACACTCGTGCCCACCTGTGATCCGCCAACCCGAATCACCATCGACTTTGGCTTCTGCTTGATCGAGGCGCCTACACTGCCGGCGGCGGCGGCGGAGGCATTTTGCGCACGGGCGTGCGTGCGCTTCTTGGTGCGTGCCTTTGCCATCTTCAGGTGTAGATAGCAACAGAGGGTAATGGGGGAAAGGGTTGGTTGGGAGTAAGTTTGTAGAGAGCTAGCCTACCTGCGGGAACTTTTTTTTCTGGGCAGAAAAAGTAGATCGGCGGAGCAGCGCCGCGGAGCTGTCGGGTTCTTGTTCTTCCGGGCCGATTTGGCCTCCGACATTATGTACCTATGAGTTCAGTTCTTGTATTTCGAGCATAGAGATTATGATTTATGAAGAGGTGAAAAGAATTGAAAGCATAGGGTACTAATTCATTATTCATTCGTGACATTCCCTGTTACATCTATCGTTGGTCGGCCAACTCCATCCTCGTGGTATACTAGCTAAGTCCATCCGGCACCAACCAAGACATTCTCACCACCTTTTGTGTACAGCTAAAGCAATGCGTCTGTTTCTTGCAAGTGACTGGACTGCCGAATGATGGGCACCCGTCAGTTGTAAGTTACAATGAAGGATCATTGAAGGATCTCCTTGGCAGATCCAGCCTCGCGAACAGCATTGGCAACGCGAGTGGCAAGGTCGTCGGCTTCCGAGCGGCTGGCGGCCTCAGCATAGACACGCACAGCATCCTCGGTACCACTGGCGCGGGCGAAGCTGCGACCCTTGTTGTAACGAGACTGCAGCGACTCGATCTTCGCCTGCAGACCCGCGGGAGACTCGAGCTTGCGCTCGGCATCGTAGGCCTTGAAGATCGAGCGGTCGGCAACCTCCACACGGACCAGCCGCGAGGGAAGGTCGGTGTAAGTGGCGAGCCACTCCTTGGGGGTCCAGCCCTTGTGAGCAAGGATGGCTCGACAAGAAGCATGTCAGAGAGGCATCGCCAACCGCCTGGTTAATCAGGTCGGTCAGAGCCTTCAGGGACTCGAGGGCGCGCTGCTGGGCAGGCGACTGGGGCTCCGTGTTCTTGATCGTCTTGAGAGCGTTCTCAGGAAGGTGATCGTGCCGTGGCCGTTGGCCTCGAAGTAGACACCAACGTCGAAGCGCAGAGCGGCGTGGTGGAGGTGCTTCACACCAGTGTTGGTGCAGACGGAAGGCAGCTTCAGAACCTTCTCAATGTAATCCGTGCTGGATCCGTTGGCATATGCCGTCTGGATCACACCGATCTTGAGCTTCTGAGCGATGCCAGCATTCCGGGCAAGGTCGCCAATGAACGAAGCGGCAAGAGTGGCGATCCGGTCACCATCCAGCATTCTGAAGATGTTGCTCTCATCGAGGAAGTAGTAGATGATGCGGTCCGCGTCACCGTCAAGAGAAGCGCAGCGGTCCAGAGTCGACGCCTTGGAGGAGGGAGGAGCACGCTGCTTGGTCTTGACGTAGTCGGCACCACACTGCAGAGGATTAGTATGGATCCTCACACGATAGCAACGAATTTCGTACCTCGTAGTTCAGTCTATCAGGGTTAATGACATCGTCGTTGATCACCTTGATATCAACTCCGCCCTCTTCAGCGCTGTGCAGGTACTTCATGAGCTCTCGCAGCTTGGGACCACCGACACCGTTCGCACAGTCGACGGTCAAGGAGCCCTTGACCTTAGCGCCCCGCATCACTCGCTTGAAGGCCTCCGCGAGTTTCTCGTAATAGCCCTGTTCCGTGGGCTCGCCATATTCGTACTGTGTTCCTAGCGTGTTCTTGCAACGGACGACATAGTGGAGCTGAGGAGTGGTCATGAACTTGAGGTCCTGGAATTCGACCTCCGTAGCGGTGAGAGCGGCGTTGAGGACGCCAACAAGGCGAGAGCCAGAGGCACGGGTATCACGAGCGAAGACGACGCGAGCCGGGTTCTCCATGCTGACATCAATCTCCTTGATGAGTTCCTCGTACACATTGGCGATCTGATCCAGAGGAGCATTGGCGAGCTTTGTGGCATACGCCTCCCATTCAGCCTGATCCAAGGTTAGCGGCAAGCACCTCCCAACTCAAGTCATAAATCAATCTTACTTCCAGCATTTCACCCTATAAGTCAACCTCAATTAGCTATCTTGCATGTCTCAGGTTGTATAAGCATAGGTCCATGTCGACTCACCATCGGATCGATCAACTTGACGCCATTGTCCTCGGCGGGATTGTGACTGGCGGTCACCATCACACCGACCCATTGTCCGCTGAGCTTCTTGGATCGCAGGCCAGCAAGCAAGCCCACAGCAAAGACAACAGTGTTGAGAAGGTCACTGGAGGAAAATGTTGGTCAAAGTGTAAACAAACCAGGGCGATCGCGGGGTATGTGGAGGCGGGGCAGATCAATCCTTCGGGTGAGGTGGCTTTCACAGGGGTCGGGGAACTTACGCCTTCATTCGGAACTGTCGATAGAGAGATTGATTAGCTGATGTTGATCGGGGTAGTCGGTTTGCGCGAACGAGAAGGGCTGACTTACGCCGGCAGTACCATACTGGAAGACCTTGCCCTCAGGCTTGACGTACTGCGCCGCCGCCGCCTGGATCGCTTGTTTGATGGCCGGAGAAGCCATTGTGGTGCAGGGTAGGACGATAAGGGGGATGGAGGACGGAGTGAGAGAGAGAAGGGAGCTGTCCGAGCACTGCACACGACGTGAGAGGAATGAGGGAGAAGATGAGAAGAGGGTGAGGGGGAATGGCGTAGAAAAAAAGCAGCGCCCGTGACCTGGGATGGGGTGAGACACACTGGCCGCTCAGGTGGGCTGGTTGGTTGGTTGGCCTTAGCTCCTCCCCGTACTGCCACAACCCACTTGAGCGGTGAATCCTTCCAGCAGCCGCTTGCCGTCCCTGACTCGACCCGTGGAGGGGGTGGAAATAAGGGGGCGGAAGTTAAAAAAAGAACTATATGCGAGACAAGAATAGGTTCCTATTACGAGAGGATCTACTGGCTTCCAGGGATGGGAAAAAAATCGTATACAGGTCGATATACCTACTCCTACATATGGTACATGTTTTACCCTCTCTCCCGCGTCACACAACAGCGGGTCATCTTTCAGGGGCAAAGAATAATTAAATTCAAGTACTACTGTCGCATTCTCCGTAGCGGCTCTACCGGCCGAATTTAGGCCTTAAATCTCTCGCCCGCTACGTCATCTTGGATGTCTTTGATCAGGTACCTGCCAAAGATAGTTAGCATCAAGCTGAAAAGGATCACAAGGCCTCGACTGTGACGAGAGGCATCATAACGTACAAATACCACCAGGCGGTGGGAATGACGGTCCCGAGATGCCACAGACTGTGGGCATCAATCAGTCCGTTCCAAGGAGCAAAATCTAACAGCTCCAAACTCATAGCCAGCATGATCCACGCGACGATCATGGCAGGCCAGGCGTTCCAGGTCTTGCCGTTCTTCTGGTATCGGAGAATGCTGAACGCCACCCAGAGAACATTCTGCGTCATTCCAACCACAATGTTCGCAATCATGTTGTAGGTGTAGTCCCAAGACCAGAAGCTGAGATAGCACACATGGATGGTGTACAGGAGGACACAGACGGCGGTCAACAGGCGGCGCAGGGTCGGCTTATAGCGGGGTTCCTCCTGGTCCAGGCGAAGGATCCGAATGATAGCGAGGTACATGCCATACATGACGTTGGCACCCGCTCCGAAGTAATCCAGCTTCTCCGTCAAAGGGAAGTCCCGAGTGTGGAAGAGCGAGCTGAAGGTCCAACATGCCAGGCCAAAGTATCCAAAGGCAAGATAGTAGCCTCGAAGCGAGTGCCAGGGGGGGACTGCTTCACGAATGCGCGAGATTCCGTACCAATGCGCAAGGAAGTTCAGGGCGGAGAACAGCACGGAGAACGGCTCCTGCATGCCGAGGATTCTGCGGAAGGGCCACTTTCCATGAAACTGCACCACCGGGTTAAGCATTGGAGGGTCACGGGCAACGCGACGGTCGGTCACGACATGCTGGCAAGTATAATCGCATTCGGCGGGGCAGGTCCAAAGCATGAGACGGAGGTGGAGGGCTAATGACAGAGGAGTTAGTTGCCTGGGATGAACACACAAGGGAAGAATTGGAGTCTCAAACACATACGAATGGCCGAATTGCCATCTTGGCAGTTCTCCGACTGGCAGATCTATCTGTTGGTTAGCTTGTCGATTCGGTGCATCCAAGAGCGAAGCGTAGTCACCTACCCTAACACATTCCTTGAAGTCGGGAAGGTGGTCGCCTAGGGAAGCGGTCGATTGTCGAATGAAGACGGTAAAGAGAAGAAAAAGCAGGTAGCCGCAGAATTTCCTTCGGTTCGAGCCTCCTAAGATCATCGTGGGTGTTGCTGTGTGACTGGCAGTGCACCACTAGGACGTGAGAACTAAGGAGAGAGCGGGCGCTATTGAGTGGCAGCGCGCGTCGGGAGGCGGAGGAACATCGGCGGGTAGGGCGACGGTCAACAATCGGCAACGGGGCATCTTGGCATTTGGGACCTGTCTCCAGCTATGCGTGAGTTGGATGTAACAAGGGCAGATTGAGGACCACCAACAATGGCTGTAACTTGTACGAATGAGAAATGAGTTATTTGGTTAACTTTAGTCTATAATGGAGGTTGTCGAATCCCTTATCTCACTCTTGCCTCTGGTGCTACCGTGTAATCCTATCGACTACTTTGTGTTAAGTGTTTATCCCGTCTGATCCGTCACCACCAAGGAAATCCTCGATGTGTTACTCCAAACAATGAGCCCCAGGAAGCTATTTATTCATTGTACTTAGCAATCCCTGTCATACGCTGGCAGTGAATCATGAATGCGACTGGACAGTAGAAGGTCCCTCATGGGCGCCCTGGAGGGTTTAGCCCATCACGTGCTGATAAGCACCAATCAGGAAGGTGCCTCCGATAACACTAGTCCCAATATGGGGCTAGCGCTGGCGGAGGAGAATTTCCAATGAGGTTAAAACTAAGAAAAAAAAAGTGCAGAGCGATCTTGGGAGGCGCTTGACCCTTCCTTCCCCCCATTTCGAAAACTAGTTCTTCAAAAAAACATCGATCTCTCACTCTCTGGGACTTTTCTGCCTCCCGAATTTGCTTTTCCCTTCGACCTTTGTATCTCCGAAAGGCAATTTACCATGAACGGAACTGAGAGGCAATCCGCAGAGCCTGCTGGCATGATAACCAGCAGTGCTGATCGCATGGTTGGTATGGATCATGCTGAGGTCCGGTACTTCACGAGGTATGTTCTGAGTCTGTCTGCATTGATCAAGTCGACCTGACACTAACACTGTCGCAGCTATGACCACCACGGTAAACTGCAACCTCCAGTCAATGATCATTCCCTGTGCACCAAGCTAACCAAATACCCGCTTAGGCATTCATGAGGAGATGCTTGTAAGTCAAAACCGCAGGAGTGCAACACACTTAGCCCTACAACTCACTAACCTTTTCGTCTTTGTTTGAATAGAAAGACGATGTCCGCACCCGGTCGTACCGCGATTCTATCTACCAGAACCGTCATATCTTCAAGGATAAGGTTGTCCTCGATGTGGGATGCGGAACGGGTATTCTGAGCATGTACGTGATCAAGTCCATCAACTACCTATCGGCTGAAACACTCTGCTGACGACCTAATTGTACGATAGGTTCGCTGCGAAGTCTGGCGCCAAGCACGTAATGGGTGTCGACATGTCCTCCATTATCGAGAAGGCCCGCGAGATTGTTGCTGCCAACGGTCTGTCGGATAAGATCACTCTCCTTCAGGGCAAGATGGAGGAGGTCGTCCTCCCTTACCCCAAGGTCGACATTATCATCTCTGAGTGGATGGGATACTTCCTGCTCTACGAATCCATGCTGGACACCGTCCTCTATGCTCGCGACCGGTACCTTGTGCCCGGTGGCAAGATCTTCCCGATAAGGCTACTATGTACTTGGCTGGTATCGAGGACGGCGAGTACAAGGACGACAAGATCGGATGTAAGACCCGACCCATAACAACCAACCCCCATCACACCTGCTGACCTCTCTAGTCTGGGACAATGTGTACGGTTTCGACTACAGCCCGATGAAAGAGATCGCCCTTACCGAGCCCTCGTGGACACTGTCGAGTTGAGGCCGTTGTCACTGATCCATGCCCGATCATCACCTTTGACCTTTACACTGTCACTCCGCCGACTTGGCTTTCCAGGTCCCGTTCAAGCTCGCCGCCAAGCGCAGCGACTTCATCCACGCCGTCATTGCGTGGTTTGACATTGAGTTCGGCGCCTGCCACAAGCCGATCGTGTTCTCCACCGGCCTCATGCCAAGTACACCCACTGGAAGCAGACCGTCTTCTACCTCCGTGACGTGCTTACCGTCGAGGAAGAGGAGGTTGTCGAGGGTGTGCTGGAGAACAGACCCAATGACAAGAACAAGCGTGACCTCGATATCGGCATCTCTTACAAGCTTGATACCTCCGATAAAATGCGTTACGCGGGGGCAGCTGTTTCTACAAGATGTAAGTACTCCGATATGGAGGCTCGCAGCAACGTCTGACTGACTCGTCCAGGTGTTAAATGATTGGAAATATCTTCTTTGGGCTGTCTTTCAACTCGGTTGTTATGCCTCTTGGTATATAGGATAAGTTGGCAATAGCGCATGCGCGGAAATTCATGTAATGGACTAGGGTAGTCCGATGGGTCAGACTTTGTTGGTCTCGTTTTCTTTTCTTTTTCTTGTTGGGGTTTTCCTTTTCTATACATTTCCAACCCTGTTGCACGGCGTTGTTTTCTGGAAGGCAGGGGAACGGCATCATTGTTCGGCGTGATACGGAGAGATGATTTCCACCAGAGACCATTATGAAGCTCCTCGAATTTTGCAAGTAGATACCCCGAGTCGACGCTAATCTAACAACTCCGGCGTTCTCCTTCATGTTCTGTTTCTTGATTGGTGTAGGGTTCTCGCATTGTGAGACGCTGTTTCTTGTGTTCTGTAGATGGAGTCAGCAGCTTTTCAATTGAACACCTGGACCATATCACTGATTGCGCCTCAATGGTGGTGGGAACGTGCCGGGCAGTCTCCATCTGCAGGTGGTGTGCCCACTGATTGATAAAACTAGGGGCTCCAATTTTCATGGGTAGCCGACTTGGCGGACCAGTGAGATGGCGTGTTCTCGGATGGGCCTCGGCTGGTGATTAGCCAGCCCCGCAACGGAGAGCAAGATGGGTGTGTCGCGATTTCGCCGGCAATTAGTTAAAGAGCTCTTTTCTCCTCCCCAGCCTTGCCGGCGATCCCACTTCTTTTCCACCGTTGCGTCTACCTGTCCTATTCCCTATCTTCCCCTCCTTCACCACCCACACCATACGATGTCGGCCCCCGGAGTGGTTACGAATATCCCACCAGGAGGTGTCCTGGCAGAAGCGTGACGTCCTGTTGTTTGCGAACAGCATCGGAATCAAGGCCGATGAGCTCCACTTCCTCTACGTAAGCCACCTGGGATTCTCAAAGGCCAATTCATAAGAGTCAATCTCCTAACCCGCGACTTGTAGGAGCTGCACCCCAACTTCGCCGTCTTCCCACATACTCTCTCATCCTGCGTATGCTCCTCAGCTCCTGTGTTATGTACCGTGTGCAATTAATAGCTGACTCAAGTATTTTTCTTGTCACAGCCTTCAAGCTCACTGACCAGGAGGTGACGGATTTCTATGCGCGCGCGCAGTCCCCCATCCCCGGTGTTCCCAAGTTTGACTCTCGCCGGTCCGTTGACGGCCAGCGCAAGCTCACTATCCTGAACCCCTGCCCCTACCAGCGCGGGCAAGAAGTTTGAACTCCGCAACAAGGTCATTGGTGTCTATGACAAGGGCAAGGCTGGTACCGTTGTCGAGTCGGAGCAGTCCATTGTCGATTACGCAGAGCGGTGAGGTGTACACGCAGACTGTGAGCAGCAACTTCCTGGTCGGACAGGGTAACTGGGGTGGACCTAAGGGTAAGCTACCCGTTTGAGGCACAACTGAACTCGCATGGTTGTCTATGAGATTGTTTAGGCCCCAAGACTGTCAACTATGCCCCTCCTGAGGGCAAGCAGCCTGATGCTGTCACGTCGTGCAGTCTACCCCGAGACCCCCCTTCTCTACCGGTAAGATACCTTTGAAGAAGATGAGGATGGTCTTTATAGCTGATATATGACCCTTACAGTCTCAACGGTGACTACAACCCTCTCCACGCCACCCCTGAGCCCGGTGTGAAGATGGGCTTTGGCGGTGTCATCATCCACGGTCTCTTCAGCTGGAACTCCGCTGCTCACGGTATTCTTCGGGAGCTTGGAGGCAGCGACCCCAAGAACCTTAAGGAGTTCCAGGCCCGTTTTGCCTCACTGTCATCCCTGGTGACAAGCTCACCACGGAAATCTGGCGCATGGGCAATGTCGAGAATGGCTTTGAGGAGGTCCGCTTCGTTACGAAGAACCAGAACGGCAAGGCTGTTCTGAGCAACGGCCGTTGCTTGTTGAAGGTGACTGGCGCTAAGAGCAAGCTTTAAGCGCGTGGATGTATCCTCCGTAAAACCCTGTTATAAATCTATGATCATTTTTTTTCTATCACCACAACTATGATATTCAATGCTGGGATATGGAATGAGTACCTCGAATGCTCCAACCAACATGACCAACTTTGAAGTGCCAGATGTGACTTCCCTTTGCTGTGTTACACCTCAAATGGAAGGCAAAGCTACCTTTAGTATCTACGGTATCGTGCTATGACCAGGTTACTCTTGTTGATTCTTCAACCTCTCAGCCTACCGTCGTTTCTCGAGAAACAACATTGATTATCGGCACGCAAAGGTGTGAACTCGTCAATGCACTATTTTCTTCCCCAAAACTTTTGACCACCCGGTTGGAGACATGGTCACTATACAAATCTCAGAGTTTTGGAGATCCATCGTCCGACGTTATTCGAGGATGGTCGCTCCTCGCCCCAATACGAAAGAAATCCACATCTTAGCCCTCCGGAACTGCCCAAGGACGCCAAAGTAGGTGTTTCGGGAACGGAAAGACGTATATTCGGATTGTACCTAATGAAGACAGGTAGTAAAAACCCCCAAAAATGTACTTGTGGAACTAGCTACGGCGTGTCGTATGGCATGATCGATCTGCCGAGGTTAGCAACTTGGTCCCATTGCATCCCGCCATGGCTCCGATATCGCGATATGAGGCAAAATGAGGTAAGTGAACTTGTGTAGCATGTAGTTTGGTGGCAGAAACCTAACCGAAAGGCCACAGAATTTCTTGAATAAAGCTGGCTGGCTCAGCCTGGCTGTCACTGGGCTGGTGAGGGTGTTAACGATCCTATGGCCTGGTATGTAGTTGTTTGAGGCGTTATGCCTATATTTACCGAGGAGTGATGAGCTTTTGTTATTAAACACTAAAACTACATTGATTGGCAAGAAGTACCTCGTCAGTCATGATAAAGTAATATCAACTGTACCTAGATATGTAGAACAATGTGCGTCTTAGATGGGTTACCCATTGGATGATCGGAATGTATGACGGAAAGGGAGTGGCACGTGATGGGCTGGATGTTCCTTCATGCGGGGAACCACTCGCATGTTTTCTCTTTACATACTCCGGGTACATGCCTATCAATTGAACATCGTCAACGAGTATAAGAATGAACAGAGCTACTTTCAGGGCTCTTCAGTCACTGAAGTATTCCAGGTAAGTTGACAGCCAACCCCTTGGTATGAACCTCGGCTGATTTCTCGTAGCCCGTCCTCATGGAACGCGCAGCGGGTGAGTGATCTAACCAGCGGAGTGTCTATGGGCACAAGGAGACATCGCTCCTTCTTTTATAATGGAATGAGCTGCATTTGACGTCTATACCTACACACAGGCTGTGGTTCTCGCGCCCTTTCCTTAACTCATAGACCTTCCCCTGCTGTATCACACAGCACCTTGCTTGTGTTCCGAGAAAACCAACTCGTCAATTGCGACGCCAAAGACCGAGAAAGGCCAACGAAAGCCACTGTCTCTAAATCTCCCCAGAAGGATACACGAACGGATATGTGCACCTCCAGACCTTCCCAGGCACCGGAAAACAAACCGGCTCCTTGTAAGTGAAGACCTTCCCGATAAAAGCTGAATGCGTGACTTATCTCGGTTGCTACAGTGGAACGTTCTGGCTTCGGTAAATACCACATTCTCATTATGATACAACTCTTACTCATCTTCGTCGTGTTACTATATGATAGGGACAGCTGCCAGTGTTCCAAGTGCATCCACCCAGATACCAGACAACGCGCAGGGGACACCTTTTCGGTATGTAGCATTGCGTCGCCGATATGCCCTGTACTGCTGCAACAGATTTACTGATGATAATTATCATTGATCAGATCCCTCGTGATGTTGATCAATAAGCATCGAGTACAATGCCGAGGGCGCCATAGTAAAATGTATGCCCACATGGATCAGACCCGTGACACTTGAATGCTGACCTGCCCAAAGGGTCAGATGGACATGATGGTGTCTATCCGTACGGGTTTCTGTCTACTCACTCCAATTCAACTGAGGCCCCTCAACCCCCAAAGGGAACTAGACCTGCTCAATTTAGGTAAAATAGATCATATTATGATCATTGGTCATGGAACACAGCTCACTGATATGATGGCCAGGCCCTTCAAGTCGCATGATCCTGCTAGTAAAGACTATCCAACCGTCTCGTACTCAGACAATGTCGAGCAACAGCGGCCTACTCGAATGGCTTGAGAATATCGTGAGTGCACATGACTCTGACTCTGGCGGGTCATCTAACTCTTGTGAAGTATGACTGGGCTTTTGTTTCGTCAAGGGTGTCCCTGTTGATCCGGAATCGACCAAAACCCTGATTGAAAGGATAGCCTTCATCAGGCACACTCATATGGTACGATATGTGCTCCTATATTCCCTCTGCTCATTGCTGGCAGCAAACTAACCCCAAATAGGCGGATTCTGGATTTACAGCAGACCTGACCTTCAAGGATACCGCTTATACGACGGAATTCCTCGGTGCTCACACGGATAACACATACTTCACTGACCCGGCTAGACTTCAGCTGTTCCACTGCTGTCCCATACCGATGGCCAGGGGGGTGCAAGCTTGCTCGTGGACGGGTTTAAGGCTGCCCTTGTGATGCGCGACGAAAACAAGCGGAATTTGGCGACTCTGATGACGGAGACTCAGCCATATCACGCGAGTGGTAATGACGATGTTTGCATCCAGCCTGTTGGCCCTGAGCCTGTTGTCAAGAACCACAAAGAATTGAAACGCATCTACCAAATCCGCTGGAACAACTATGACCGGGCTGCTAAGCGAGCCTGGAACTTGGAACGGCAGAACAGGTGGTACAGTGCTGCCGATCACTGGAACAACATTGTCCAGCGGGAGGATATGGAGATTTGGACACAGTTAGAGCCAGGCACCGCGCTCAGTGAGTAACGTCCTTTCATGGGCTGGATCATATGCTAACGAGCGCAGTCTTCGACAACTGGAGAATGATGCACGGCCGCTCTGAATATACCGGCAAGAGAAGAATGTGCGGCGGCTACGGTACGTATATACCCTTCTATTCACGTTTCATCATCAAAAACACTGACATTCTCAGTCAACAACGATGACTTTCTCTCGCAATACCGCCTCCAGAAATTCGGTCGGGAAAAGGTCCTGGAGAACCTGGGAAACACCTTCATCAGTAAACAAAACCCCTTTTACTATGCCTAAGCAGCAAGTATGCCTGTGTATTTAGGACGAGGAGTTTGCAATGTACATGTAGTAGGCTGGTGTCGTCTTGCTGTAGTCATGGCGGTGTTGGCCATTTGTCATAGAATCACGTGATACGAACCGGGCAGCTGACGTTGTTTGGCGGAAGCTCTCACAGCTCCGTCTCCGTTCACCACCACCCAATCCGCCTTGACCATCATCTTCTACCAGCTCTTATTTCCACCCTTCCCTTCCATCGACTGCCCTTCTCTGTTTTAATTCGTACAACCACCGCCCCACCCTTCCTTCATCATGTCGACCTGGAGGATCTCGACGACCTTGAGCGTGAAGAGAGAGACAAGAAGCCCGACCAGGGTGACGATGGCAACGGAAAGAAGCCTGAGGGCGATGGCGATGCCGAGATGAAAGATGCCGAGAAGAAGGATGAGGGTGAACAGCTTCTAGATGAGGAGATCCTCAGCTCGAGCAGCGGACATCGTCAAGCGACGACGGATCTGGAGAACGAACTCCGCATAATGAAGAGCGAATATCAGCGATTGACGCACGAGCAGAGTACGATGAGGGAGAAGGTGAAGGATAACCAGAAGAAAAGATCGAGAATAACAGGTATGTCTGCTATCGTCTTCCTCTGATTATCTATCCCGCAGCTGTTTGGCGCAGTCGATATCGCCTTTCTGTGGCGATGGGTCTCCCTTCCTTGCAATATTACGGGCATTTCGTCATATGTTTTTACGCATGCTGACTATCTACCTCTTCAGACAACTACCATACCTCGTCGGAAACGTCGTCGAACTCCTGGATCTGGATGTCGAGGCTGAGGCCGCCGAAGAAGGAGCCAACATCGACCTCGACGCTACCCGTGTGGGCAAATCGGCCGTCATTAAAACGTCTACTCGCCAGACTATTTATCTTCCCCTTATCGGTCTGGTGGACCACGAGAAGCTCAAGCCCGGTGACCTCATCGGTGTCAACAAGGACTCATATCTGGTCCTCGATACGCTACCCAGAGTACGACAACCGCGTGAAGGCTATGGAGGTCGACGAAAACCCCACGGAGAAAACACGGATATCGGAGGTCTGGACAAGCAGATTGAGGAGATCGTTGAGGCCATCGTGTGGCCCATGAAGGAGGCTGAGCGGTTCACGAAGCTCGGTATCAAGGCACCGAAGGGTACGCATAATTCACCACCTCTTAATACTGTCCTGTGATAAACTACCATGGGTGATGCCATCTTTCCCGTCTTACACTACTAACCGTTTGTTCTACTTAGGTGCCCTCATGTACGGCCCCCCCGTACGGGTAAGACCCTCTCGCCCGAGCATGCGCCGCCGAAACGAACGCCACCTTCCTCAAGCTTGCCGGTCCTCAGCTCGTGCAGATGTTCATCGGTGATGGCGCCAAGCTGGTGCGCGACTGCTTCGCGCTGGCGAAGGAGAAGGCCCCCTCGATTATCTTCATCGACGAGCTCGACGCCGTCGGAACCAAGCGATTCGATTCCGAAAAGTCCGGTGACCGTGAAGTGCAGCGAACCATGCTGGAACTGCTTAACCAGCTGGACGGATTCGCGTCCGACGACCGCATCAAGGTCCTCGCCGCCACGAATCGTGTCGATGTTCTCGACCCCGCCCTGCTCCGTTCCGGTCGTTTGGACCGCAAGATCGAGTTCCCCCTGCCTAACGAGGAGGCCCGCGCCAACATCCTGCAGATCCACTCGCGCAAGATGACCGTCGAAGACTCCGTCAACTGGGCTGAGTTGGCCCGCAGCACGGACGAATTCGGTTTGCCCAGCTGAAGGCTGTCTGCGTGGAGGCTGGTATGATCGCGCTCCGGAAGGGAATGTCCAAGGTTGGACACGAGAACTACGTCGATGCTATTGCTGAGGTGCAGGCGAAGAAGAAGGACACGAACATGGGAATCTACGTTTAATGCATCTATCTATCTGTGTGGGGGCGAAGAGGAAGCTGCAATTAACGAATTTTCCGTCATCATTATCTTCATGTCCTTGTTTCTTCCCCGTTTGTTGCTTGTCATGTATCTACGTACAGCCCTGGACTTCAGGCAGGTATCGATCCGTGGTATTTTGTTGTGGCTCCCTTCCTTCGTTTGGTCGGCAAAATAGATAAACAGTAATAGTATTCTATTCTTGAGGCCTGGTTCTTCCTTATAAACCATTTCTGATGTCTTATCGTACGTGTGTGTCTCCTCGACTGACCTGCCAGTCGTTGTATATCATCTATCATACGACGAATAATTACGGAAAGAATAATTAATCCACATGAATACATTATACAATATATAGACCGATCAACGTGCTATGTACTCTGTACCTGTATAACGAGCCAGCTAATTTCACCATCCAGACAAACAAAAGCGAGTGGTATAATAAGCAAACAAGAAACGCTTTCCCAACGAAGCCCCTAACGATAGAAAAAGAACAGGGGGGATATAATATGTGACGAAGCAGTAGATAATATAAGAAAATCAGACATGGCATATAACGAGCCGACAAGTCCCCAATTCAAGGCGCCGTGGTGATTAGATAGATTGAAATGTGGTATCAAGAGATATAGAGAATGGGTATGGTGTGATATGTGCATATCGAGGACAAGATGGGGTATGAGGGTACCAAGTTTCATCAGTGAGAGGATAGAGATAGAAATATGTGCAGGAGAAACTCGGTAAGAGAGGGGATTTTGTCCTGCTGGAGCAGTACCTGTTTTTGGCATCGATGCATTAGGATGTAAAGAGTGTCCTGTTCTGTGGTCCGTATTCATCCGTGAATGGACATTCGGTAACGCCGTTCCGCGTGTTTTTAGATGTGTTCGTGCAGATGGAGTGAGGGAGGAGGAGAGGATATCAAGTCGGTAGATGGTAATATTGATATCAGAACAGTTGATGAACATCAACCAATTGATGATTATTTGGTCGGTCGCGTTCCATATGGAACACAATCCGGCCGCTCTTATGGCTGTAGTTCCATGATCCAGTGCAGGTATCCCTTTCCCAAGGAAGTCCTGTAGGTGAGGACAAACTCATAGGTGTAGGTGGTGTGGTTGGTGTATTCGGACTGGTAGCGAGCCCGGACCGGCTGCCAATGCTGCCCCAGTTGAATCGGTTTGTCGACGCTGATGCGGGTGATGGAGGCTCTTCGGGAGGGGAATTCGTGTCCCCTTAGGGCCGAAGCAGTTCACACCCACGCCTGCTGCGTAGGTGAGGGACTGGTTCGATGCCAGGATGTGCTTCCAGCTCACGAGACCGCCGTCTGCGTCTTGACCTTTTCGATCCGGTTGGAGGACAAAACGAGGGATGCACACGTCCTTGTCGCTCGTTACGAGACCCCGTTCTCCCCATGTAGGCGGGCATTCGGAAAATCATAGACCGTCACGGGGCCAATCAGGGTCCACGGGCGAGGTGGTTCCTTAGAACGTGCGCGGGATCCCCACATCGACTCCTCATCCATCTCCATGTCGGATTCTTCGTCGGATGATTCCTCTTCCAAGGCGTTGTCGGGAACGTAGCCATCGGAGTGGTCTGTGATGAGAACGTGCAAACCGCTTTCAGTGTCTTTGGCTGCCATGTCGATGAACGTCTGTGCACGTATCCGCGCGGAAGTCAAGTTGTTCCTGATGGTAACGCTTTCGGTCGAGTGTTTGACGGAACCATGGGAGCTGCGGGGAGACAGTATCGGTCTGCTGGGAGAAGGGCCTGTGCTTTTGGAATCGGTTGGCAAACAGCTTGCAGGATCCCCGGTGGTTCGATATCCGAAGGGGCCCGCAAAGCTTCTAGTCGAGGGAATCCAGCTGACAGAATACTTTGGGCCAGATGAGAGTTGGGCGTCTCAACATGGGGTGGTGGCTTTGTGAACGGAGCAAAGTCGAGTCGGGTAAGAGCGGTGTTGGGATTCGGGCAGGCCACATCCCAGTGCATGTATTTCAAGCTGGATGATGCCAGTAACGGTTGGAAAATCATTCCATCGGACGTCAGAGTCGGGCACGTCGTGCTTTGGACAATCTTGAATCGTTCGAGTCGACCCAAGGAGGCGAATATCTTCGAAATGACAAGCAGCGATTCAATGTTCTGTTCAATCAGAGCGAGAGACTTCAGAGAATGAGACTCGGGACGAGAAGTATACTGAGGACAGGCTGTGTCTGTCACACCCGGGAGACTCTCCAGACGGAGGGATTCAAGGCCTGGCAGGCAGAGAAGGGCACTGTCAGCAAAGGCATCGGAGTTGAAATTCGAGATGCACAGGTTCTTCAACGAGGGCAGGAGGCTGAACATGCGAAGGAAGATACTCGGTTCAACAGCACTGTTCTCGCTCCATCCGTACAGGGTAAGAGTCTCCAGCTTCGTCCAGGAGACGTGATAGTCCAGAAACTCAAACATCTGCAAGGGGCCCAGACTTCCCGGGCATGACATGTTACGAGGAGATCCTTCCAGCGCCTCAGGGGCTTCCCCTAGAATCCACGTATGCTCTTTTAATTTCCGCCGGGTAGACAGAGCATGCGTAAGACGATCGAATTCATGGTGGTAGGGAATCATCAATCCCAATAGTCGCTCCAGGTTCGGACAGACCATGACGACGGGGCGACGAGATCTCGGTATTCCTGCCATTGAGTGCTGTGTTTGCTCGTTGTGAATAGGATATCTAGCTGAGGGACGCGCAATTCGATGACGAGGTTGGCCAGCAACTTTCTCTCCCGAAGAGTCCGACGCAGCAGCTTCAAGCGGCTTCCCCGTTTCAGGCGATATTTCTTCAACTGAGCAGGGGAGTCACATCCAACAATGTGAATACGATTGTAACTAATTGGAAATTCGATCATGTTAACACTTTTCCTTCTGGAGCACTGTAAGGATGGAGAACTCACAGTCGCGCTCTGACGGCCTTCTCCCAGACCCGACAGGTCAGGGACAAGGCGTGCAAATCACGTTGATAGCATGTCAAGCATCCGCACTGGCCTGGGCCGGTGTGCAGGTACTCGAGTTGATCTAGAATGGTCTCGAAGACCTCCAGCGGCAGTTTCTTGAAGACCGATTCCAGAATCTTATCCAAGGAGGCGGCAGAGTCGCATAGGTGATAGGAAGGGCTCGGGGAGGTTGTCGGGGAATAGGCGGTTGGGGCAGTCGATACGCTGTAGTTGGACTTGAAGGAGGACACCGATGACGTTCGGGAGGAGACCGGCTGCACCGTCACGCTGGTATATGCTGAATCCTTGTAGCCATGCAGGACTTGATGAGGGGCCGATGTATAGGATACAGCGCGCTGTCATACCGGCTAGCGACGACACTCATCTTGAAGCTATGTGGTAGCCTTGACGAGCATGAAGACAGGTCGAGGTCGCTCTGGCGTTGTTCGGTCGAGGAATTGAGGGACCGGAGGAGAGAAGGTTAAGGGGGGTAAGAAGAGAGGTGGTTGGTGGAGAATCGAAGAATGTACTGTACCACCGGAGCGGCGCGTTGTGGTATGCACAAGAATAGACCGAGTTAGAATCCTCGAGAAGGTCGGTAGTGGTGAGTATCAAAACAATGACACCACCACAACAATAGATCGAGTCGATAGCAGGGGTCGGGGGGAGAGCGAAGGAAGAAAAAGAAAAGATGTAAACACTCTTTCCGACAAATGATTTTTTTTGGAGAGAAAAGTAAAAACGAGGGGAACAAAGCGGGAGGGACTTGGAGGCGGGCGAGGAGCATCATCGACTAGCGCAAACTCCATGCCCCATGAGAGAATCCCCCCAAAGGAGCTTAACTCAGGGTCACCACAGGAAGGCTGCGGTTTTCCAGCATCCGCCTACCCACGGACACGCCATTCTTCGTTTAGGTTAGAGTGGTTGTGACTAGGAGGAATGGGACGGCAGTCGAGGGCCGATCGTCTCCACTCGAGGAATGAGGATCTGAGGTTCCCACGCTCGCCAATGGTGTTCATGCAGTTGCCATACTCCGGAGAGTACAGTGCACGCCAGCGACTCGTGCTCAGTCAAGTCGCGCGACGCTGTGGAGAGCGGAGAGCCCATGTCAGCTCGTCATGACTAGCCGAAGGGAAGGATTCAGAACGCGCACCTTGGGGCGGTTGGTCAGACTGCAACAACTGCAAGAGGGCTGAAAGGGGAGCCACGCCGTGAACTAAGTCGCTAGTTGGAGGATTAGCTCTCCCGATGAAGGATTGGCATACCCGAAGCAGTAACGATGGGTTGGCCACTCCGCAAGACTCTGGAGGAGCAGGCCGTCAGGAGACGGACGGTTGGATCGTCTTGTTTTTTATTTATTATTGATTGGGTTTTGGTTGGTGCGCGTTGTGAATCCACCGGCCTGATGATCATGTTAGTTGCGACTGGGCTGAGTGTGCGGTCCTGTCTCGTCCTACATGCCGGGGTGATACATACAGTACATCCTGGATGCACATACGGTGGACATGCATGCTGAGTGCAGCGGACGCGACCGACTGCGACTGAGCACATTCCAGCGACGTCGATCGGATGAGGTGGAAGCCGGAGAGAAAGAGACGGCATGAATCGCATGCGCAAGAGCCGTGGAATGCCCCTGGCCCCTAGCCCCAATCCGCCTAGCCTGCCCCGCCAAGGATGGTTAGCGTCAGGCACAGGCGGCGCCAACCCGATCAGGAGACACCTCTTGCGGCCCTAAGCGAAGGCGGACTAGCGGCCCCAGGCAGTCGTCGTGAACCCTTTTTTTTCAGGCCTTTTTCAACCTCACTCGGAAATCCGCCTGCCATGTGCTTCCCCTCGCCCCCTCCTTGGCCAGTCAAAGTGTAATTGCATCTGCCTTTTGCCTCTTTTGCTTTTTCCTTGCTTTTTTCCCGGTTCTTTCCTGTCCTTCCACACCGCCTTTCTCCAAAAATATCTCCCTCCCCCTGACAGCGACACGAGGTCCATGGCGTTCCTTGATTCCGTCATAGACCAGTCCGTCCATTGGTTCGCGCCGTTGGGCTTATTAGATTGGCTGATCCTCGGACCAGGGGCCGAACAATTAATATCGGGTGTTTGACCACGTCCAACCGTGAACTGTTAATCTATTCACCTGGGCATGACTCTAGATAGTGCTGTACTGTGGTGCATATCGCGTAGACGCGTCAGTAACCCTCTATCTCGCTATCCACCCAATATCCATTATACAACTCCCATATCAATCCCAGACAGTGGGAGAAAGCCACTCCCTCGATAAATATAGATCTGTCGTGTCTCGGTGGCTGCATCGATCGTATTCCCACCCCCGACTTATCCTCCGTCGAACGCCAGACCCCCATCCGGCTGCATGGCTGCATATGTATGCAAGCCTGCTGCTGCCTCGTGCAGGGTGCCCCATCGACGGGGGAATTCCCCTGTTTCATTTGACACTGCAGTAGTCTGCAATGCTTTCTTTAACCTCACCTGGCTTGCTCCGAGGAATGTAGTATCTTCTCCGAACCCATGCTTGTACTATGTAATGTACCGACAGGACTGCATATCTGCAGTGTAGCAGTACCTACTTCCGAGGCAGGCCCACTAACCCCTGTTCTCTCCCCTACCCCTGCCCCTCCCTCCCTCCACACTCAGCCCCAGCTGTTCCTGGAACTCTGAATATCGCTCGTACATCCAGCCAAACAGATCCAAGGCTGAATGGTGAAACACCGCTAGTCTCGTTTCACCTGACGAAGCGACGACAAGGACGGAAAAAGGTGGCGGACACTACTACCACCACCACCACACCACCACCACACCACAAGCTCTCCCGCGAGTTTATTAGCTTTCCTGAGTCGTACGGTGGGTCGAACAGGCAGTGATTCCAAAATCCAAGGTTCATGGATACGTACCTCCCCTTCGTACCACGTAGTTACCCGATTATTGGGACAGGGCATGGTTACTCCCTCGTGTCTGTCTGTCTGTCTGTCTCCTGAGGGGTCGGTCTCAAGTGGCATCATCTGTTCAGTGCGAGCTGTCTGTCGGATAATCGGGGTCCAGTCAATCCGATCACATCACCCCGGAGGCATCTTCCTTTGCGAATCAAAGTCCTCCGATCGAGTCCCGATCAGACTGTTGGCCCCTTTCCCCTCTTACGTATCACCTGGCTATCACACTGGACACGAGTACCTACTTCGTATACGAAGGACACGAGATGTTTCGACCCTAAGCTACCTCGCTAACCCGCTAGCTAGCTACCTGTGCCTAAATATTCACAGAAGAGTGAGCATCATGACGTGGACATGTATATCCCTTAGCTCTAATACTACTCGGTACAGTCAATCCCACTACCACAGGCGTACCATGGTAGGTACTGTATATCCACACCACCAATAAAGGAAGCCTACTACCGCTCTCCTTATCAGCACCATATCCACGAGTCCTTAAGTACCTCAATGACGATCCGATCATCACCCATCGGATAAACACGGACACGGCCGGCCCATCCTCCTACCTCCTTCGTCCATAGTACAAGTACCTACATCCACGTACACACTCCCTATGTAGTAACGACTGCAACCCCGTATGTACGGAGTACGGGTACCCACCATGATAGGTTAGGATAGGATAGGAGAGGGGAGCGTGCGCCTCCATATGGCCGGCTGCCTTACCAATCAGAAATAAGTCTCACCATAAGGCAAAGACACCCTGAAGATCGTCATCCGCATGTTCATGGTCCTCCGCACGGGGGCTTGGCGGCTTCTTGTCTGTACTGTACTTCTGCTCCTCCTTCCCCACTTCCTACGCTGTAGGTCTATGTCATACGTCGGGGTAGTTTCTCGGAGTGTTGTGGCTGACTGATTGATTCAGAGATGAGACTTACTTACACTAGCAGCAAGAGTACGGCTACTTCTGAGGATAGAGCTGAGATTACAAACCTGCCTGATGTTGATGTTGTGGTGGAAGTAAATAAACAAGGGGGAAATAAGATTCTATGGGTAAATCTACTGGAATCATGCTCTATATGTTGCTCTTCTTTCGTGTCGTGGTAGGCTTAATTACCTACGAGTACTTATCTAGAAGTGAAGGATACACTTGAAAACTTATTCCATGTTAATATATATATACCCTACATACAACTCCACAACAACAGTATAAGCAACACAACCCAGCATGATCATGATTACTTCATAATGCATGTATTAAGCAACTACCTCAGGCGCCATCGGCCTCACTAACGCCTACATCATCCTGTATCCTGTTCTGTCTTGTGTGATGGTCCTACCGTGCACGCATGTACACTGGTATAAAGCAAAATGCATCAAGGTGGGCAGTTCACAGAAGCGCAAAATCGAGCCAGTCGAATCATGTAGTAGAAGAAAGAGGGCAGAAAGACAGCTGCCGGATATCACATATCAAATTTATAACGGAGGATCCAAGATCAGACCACATCCAGAGGTATCATTCGATAGACCCGCGTGAATAGTATGTGGGCCAGAATGCGATTGGTATGGATCAATCAATCAACAAGATAGATAGATATATCCAAACCACCCGGTACCGGGATGATTGGGAGCGATAAAGCCAAAGACTGAGGGGACAGAGGAACGAGACCAAAGAGAAAAAAACGAACAGCGATGAGGAATGACCATCAGACTCGCATGGGGTCAAAGAGGATAGAACAGTCGGATAAAACAGCAATCAAGTGAAGCCATAATGCTGGTCAAAAGGAAAACACCAGATTTTGAGCCCCATGGAAAGGCATGTACAAACAAAAAGGTGGATATATGCAGAATTCAAAACTCCATTATCATGCATCACAGACATTATCACATGTCAAAGTTATCGTCAACGTTGAAGATGCCGTGCTCAGTTCCCTCGTTGGTCTTCTGAACACCGCTCATCCGGTGGTTATCCACGGAATTGCCCGGTCGGTGGGAGCGTTGCCAGGTGTCGGTGTCCTCGTCCATCCGGTCTCCATTGTCATGCTTGATGTGATGATCGATGGAGCTCTCATTGACAAAGGTGAACCCCTTGAAGTTTGCCTGCATCCCCGGGGGAGAGGGCGTCGACGCGGTCAGGAACCCATTGGCCACAGCTGCGGCACGGTCGTTCAACGAAGCATTCAAACTCAGAGCATTGGTGAACTCGGGATCAAAGTTCGAGGTGTCCGCTTCCGACTTGAGCTTCGGCTTGAATGGGGGAATGACCTCCTTGCGGGCGAGCGCTTGCCAGTCAATGTCGTGGAAGAAGGGATGCGCCATGAGTTCCTTCGCATCGCCGTTGGCACCAAGACGGTGTCGCGGGTTGCGGTTGAGCAGTCCCTTGACAAAGTTTCGTCCTTCCGTGCTCAAAGCGTCGCGAGGGAATCGAACCTTGCCAAAGGCAATGTTCTTGTACATCTGCTGGGTATCTTCGGCGTAGAAGGGGCTCCAGCCACAGCACATTTCGAAGACGAGGACACCGAGGGACCAGAAGTCCACCATCTTGGTATACCCTTGCTCGTCCAAGAGGACTTCAGGGCCAGATATTCCGTCGTTCCACAGAAAGTGTTGGTCGTGTCGTTCTGCGTCAGATTGGCCTTGGAGAGACCAAAGTCACAGAGCGCAATGTGGCCGTTGGCATCCAGCAGGATATTCTCGGGCTTGAGGTCTCGGTAGACGATATCGTGGTCGTGCAGATGCTGGAGGGCCAGGATCAACTCAGCGATGTAGAACTTGGCACGGGCTTCCTGGAATCGGCCTTCTCTCTGCAGGTGCCAGAACAATTCTCCACCCGACATGTAGTCGGTCACCAAAGAGATCAGTTGGCGTCTGGAAGGAGAACTTCAGCCCAACAATGAACGGGGATGACGACATAGCCGTCCGCACGAGAATGTTGCGTTCTCCCAGGGTATGTGCCACTTCCTTCTTCTGGATGATCACCTTCTTCGAAAGCATCTTCATGGCGTAGATTCTCTGGGTATCCTTCTTCTTGACCTGATATACCTGGCCAAACGTTCCTCGGCCAATGAGCTTCAGCAGCTTGAAGTCATCGGGTCCGACTTGCTTCTTCTCGGTCTCCTCGAATCGGATTTCCAGGTGAATCTCCCCAGATACCTGAGAATCACCGGCGCCGCGGGCGGATAGCGGGTACCAC
This sequence comes from Aspergillus micronesiensis, assembly GCA_039763685.1. Classification (NCBI taxonomy): domain Eukaryota; kingdom Fungi; phylum Ascomycota; class Eurotiomycetes; order Eurotiales; family Aspergillaceae; genus Aspergillus; species Aspergillus micronesiensis. Next base: position 325,077 of record JASHHO010000011.1, read on the forward strand.
CCTCCAAACGGCCGTTCTCCTTGAGATTGACACAAATGCGGACGTGACCGAGGAAGGCTTCTTGGTTGTTGCGATCGTACACGGAGACATCGATTTCGGACTGGTCACCGAAGACATCACTGCAGAATTGGTCAGTACGCGTGGCGTGTCTCCAAACCATGGACCATCTGATTGTACTTACAACGTCGCCTCGTGATTCCAATGGGGATCAGTCACGGGAGCCCGGTTCCGGGGGTCGCCACCTTCAAGAGCACTGTTGTGGCTGCTCTGACGGCTTCTCATCGGAATGGCCATGGGCCGGCCAGCCTCCCGGTCCGAGCGCTCCTGCTCCTGTTTCTGTCGCTCAAACGACTCTTCCTCCTCATCCTTGGCGCTCTTCGAAATGCATTCGTTCCATTCAAAGACGCACACGACGTACGGATCGAATCCGGGCCGGAGGCCTCGGCCTTCCGAGATCTTGATGAACAACTTGCCCTTCTGCGAGGCGACCGGGGGGCCGGCGTCGTCGGAGGTATCCGGCTGGCGGGGAAGGCTTGCTCGAGCTTGCCGGCGATTTCGTCGGTCGACTTGTCCATCTCGTCGGAGCGGTGCTGCTCGGGGAGTCGGGAGCAGACGTGGACGGCTTCTTGTCGGATTGCGAGCCTTCATTGGACATGGCCCGGGGAGTAAGTGGGGTGTATTCTTTAGACGCAGAAGATCGGACACGTTTCCAGTTAGCTTCGCCAGGTTCTCAGAAGACGTGGATGTGTGTGGCTTCTCATGTTCGAACAGGGGAGCTTCCGAGAATGGCAAGGTATCTTGGGCAGACGGGAAGGAAGGGTTGGAGAAATGCGAGGCAAGGACGGGATCGTCAGAGACACTAGACACTGGATGAGAGGTATGACGGTGGGACGGGGATTCAGAGGGCACAGGGCTTCCAGACACGGAGAGATAATTCCTTAACGCAGTGAAAATCGACCCCACACCCTTCTCAGGAACGGAAGAACCCAACTCAGCTTCATCCGGCTCTTTCTGCAGGAGAGAACACGCGGAACAATAAGGGGAGTGGGTAGGTTCGTTGGGGGGAGGGCCTCCGGCGGGATTGCCTTGGTGTGGAGATTGGGGTCTCGTAGAGCGGAGGAGGGGATGTACTCCGAGGCCTCATCGCGCTCCATCATGACAAAGGATCCCGACGAGGAGGAAGAATGATCAGAGTGCGGGTTCCCCCGCGACTCTGCCGGGAACGCGCGTGGCTGTACATTCCGCGCCGACGCCGGGATCGAAGAGGAATAGAGAAGGGTATCGGAGGAGCGGCGTTGATCACCGGAGGAAGCACCAACCTGGAGAAAGCTATGCATGATGGAGGGCAGACGCTTGTCTGACGGATCAGGTTGCGGGGTGGCAATTCCGGACGGACTGGGACTACCTGAGCCAATGTGGTCCTGGAGCTCATCGTCCTGCAGACCATTACTGAAGGAAGAGTTAGCCATCGGTCGGGATTGTCAGGATGAGTGAGAGCGTGAGAGAAAGATCCAAAGCGATCTGGCGGATACGACAGCACGAGCATTGGTCTCGGGCAGAGGGAGGCGGAGAGGGATCGGAATGCAAGGAGGCGAAGGTTGCATGAGCTGCATTGCCATTCTAGAAGGCATTCGACAAGGCTAAATCGGTGCGCCTTGCAGGAAATGCCTCGCCCATGCGACAGGCCCCGTGGACCACGACGGCGACGGCGACTCCGGGCGGCGTCATTCTCTGCAGTCACGATCGCACGGGTTCCTCTCTGTCTCCGTCTCTCCTCCCGGACTCGACCCCAACTCGAGCGCGAACTCGAGGCCGAACTCGTACCCGGACTTGTATTTCGTCGACGCCGCGATTGTTTGCACCGGGTGGCAATTGGGCAACGAGCCACCGGGTTGCAGGCAGAATCGAGGGGCAAGAGCGCGGGCAATAGTATGACTCACTCCGTGGAATTGGCTGCTTCAGCAAATGCGCATCCCCGTGCAACTCGGTTCCATTTTGAGCAGCAGCCATGATTGATTATATTTCCATCCGGACCCAAGATCCTCCACCAGACACACGGCGACGAGGGGGCGTGGCGACGGACTGGCTCGCGGGCGGAAGTCGGGGCGAGGAGAAAAAGATCGGGTGAAGACCGAGGGCTGGACGAGGAATCGAAGTCGCCCACGAGACGCGGGAAGGAAAAAGACGGTTGAGAGGAGATGGGGGATCCAAAAAGACTTTTTTTCACGCCCGGTAGTGTGTCGACCTAAGGGAGTTTGCGGGAGTCTGATCCGATCGGGGTCGGATCGCACGAGGCAGGGAGGGGTAGAAGCGGGATGAGGGGGGGAGCGGGACTGGAAAACGGTGGGATTGTTAAAGAAGATCCCTCGCAGCACGGGAACGAGAGGAGGGAGCGGGCATGAGTTCACAGGGGGGACAGGCAAGGAAGGAAACGGAAGTGTCCATGGGTGGTGGTGGATAGGGATTACTCAGACGAGGGACAAGGCGACCAACGATGACGGCGGGAGGTGGAGGGACTTACCGGAGGGGCTTCGGGGGTCCAATGATTCAGGTCAGAATCGTAGGAGAAGAGAGCGCCCGGTTAGGTCTAGTGGGTGGCAGCCGAGCGGACGGCAGCAGAGGATCCCCAGACCACCTGCAATCCGGAGAATGAGGGGACGGTCAAATCCTTAGTATTGTGGTAGGTAGCTCGTCTGTCGGAATCGACGAGAGAACGAAGAACGGAGGAGAACGAGCATGCGAGAGCCTCGAATTGGGGCACGGTGGCGTCCACGGACAGAAGCTGAGGCAACCGACATACATCAGCTACCGCTGATGGCGCTGGACGGAGAGGCGATGGGCTGCAGGGCCACGAGCCACTCAGCAATAGGCGAGAGAGGGTCGATACCTGACTTGGGTATCCAAGTATGGCGGTGGTAGCAGAGAAGGAGTTTATTGTATAGGTAGGGACCAGGGATGTTTCTTTATAGTCCTCACCCCCCCCCAGACAGGCAATCGGTTCTCAGGACGCGTTGGGGCGTGTGGTTAGACTTTGGTTCTGCTGAACAATATAGTGGACGTTGCGACCCAGGGTTGACCGATGGGGAGTGACCTGGGAGCGCCTCGGAAGAATCAGGTCGAAGCCCACCAGGACCCAGCAGTGGCGGTGCCGATGCTGCCTATTTGGCCCGGGTTCCTAGGAAAACACGAACCAGAATGGGGGGAACAGAAAAAGCCTCACCGCGGTGGAGAGGGGGTGGTGAAGTCAGTCTGCGCGGAACCACATCATGCTGGTGGTTGAGGGTGTCTGAAACATGAACCGATATGCTGCTCGATCGGAGAGGGCGCATCCAGAGAAATAGTCTGGCGCATACGATCTCGAGGACGATGACAGCAGAGGTCGGATGATGATCTACTGGTGTTCACTTGATCTGGCGGTTCGAGCAAACCGGGAACCCCAGGACTCCCATGATTCCCTGGCTCTTATTGGAGTCTGAAGAATAATGCGACCATGTTAATCTTCAGCGCCTGGCCACGATCCTCCCCATCGGACCAACCCTCAAACTGTCGCATTTGACTTTGCGCATCCCTTCGTTTCCAGCAGTACCCCCGACCGATCCTATTCTGGTATACTCTATACATCCATGGACATCCGGCCTCCCTTCCGCATGGGGACCTCGATCGCATCCCAACGGAGAACTGCTCCCCGAAACGAGACGTCATGGCGAAGCGGAGTCCACGCTTATCGGGCTGCATCGCGTCTTCTCCTCTTCTCCTCTTCTCCTCACGCTAATCCGCCCTCGGCGACCGCCGTGCAGTTCAGTTCTCGTACTATACACAGTAGTAGTTCTCGCTTTGCCACCTCCTCTCCCGAAACATTCCAGCCATTCTCCCCCGCCAATCTGTCGGTCTGACTCTGCAGGTGGGGTATATTGCAACCGTCACGATGCCTGATAAACCGTCGACGACGCACTGAGGGATGTGCTCCAGTGAATGTTCCGGAAGAACGGGTCGATCATTGATTGATTGCCGTCGTTGATTATCAGTTATCTACGCCGCCCAGTGGAGTCTCTATAGTGAGTATCCATAGTATCATGTACAATCACGGTATCTAGACAACATGATAGGAGCTCAACGCTCACAAACCGCGACGATCTCATAACCGAGCTTGCCCAAGTCGAGTTGTCCTTCTTGTCTTGTCTGGCCTCTGGCCTTTCCAGGTACTGGTCACCCGCCGTGGCTGGACGGACAGAATGTGCACAGCCGGTCTCCTCGTAATCCAATGTGACTCGGTAGCCTTGGGAGGGCAAGAGGCCATCTGTCATGCGCGCTCCACGAATCGTCTGGAGCACCGCCAGATCAGGGACCCCAGACGCCCACCGGAACCAGTAGTCGATCAGTAGGGCGGAAATACCACGGAGTACCCGAAACTATGATCTCCTTGCGCCTGCATATCACAGGCTCAGGGCAGCGGTGCCCTCCTCCTGGCCGGCCCAGCCCAGCACGTCAGAGGCGGCCCAGGCTGTTACACCAGGACAGGGCAGCTGCCAGCTTCATCCAGGTCGGACGTTTGGCACGAGCATCGAGAGCTCTGACCCTACGGACTGATTTGACGGCCAGATCATCCGGCGCCAGACGGTACTGCGTCGGGAATGTAAGGAGCGAGCGCCTACGTCGGCAGGCTTCGATAATCCTCCATGGATGCAGACGGTCCAATCGAGACGTCCAAGAATCCAGCAGACGTGCGATTAAAATCCTGTCCCCGGGCCTGAACCGATGCGTCCCAATCGACGGCGGGGACCAGTCGCCGGGAAGGGAAAAGATCTCCTGGAAGCATTGCAGACTCCAGAACGACGGTTATCAAAGCTCCCCCATGTCCGCGCTGCTGCACCATCTCCGGCCCTCACGTATGATTTCATCCTTCTGGGCGGAATGAGGGGCATGCTCGACACCCGCCCACCCAGAGGTCGGTCATCCGCAAGCTGCAGCGTGGTGGTGTAAGGGATCGGCGATATGTAGTCAGTTTGTCACCACCAGTGCGCGCCGCGATGGAGGTCGCGGTATCCAGCGATCCACCCTCCCAGTGACAATCCAACCGCTCGTCAAATGGATATCCTACTCGGACCTTTCACCCGGACCATGGTGGCCTGTCGAGGGGATCTAACAGGTTCTCCTCGCGCCGTCGATGCCACCAAGCGCCCCAGCCCCCTCCTTTGCGCGTTGCATTGGCGGACGGGCCAATCTGGTTGATGCCGACTATGTCCCGATCAGGTACCCTCTCGACACGCCGTCCGGTGTCTGGATCTTGATATGATTCATTCTATGGAAGAGGAGGGGGGTTGTCGAGAATCTAGTTTCACCGCTTCTTTTGATGTTGCCTCCTTTCATCTTCACATGTGAAGAACCCCAGGGTCGTCGTTGATAGGGCACCGTCAGCAACTGACGTCTGTGCATGAGCTTTACCACTCTTCTCCCCCCCCCCTCGCTCGCTACCCAAAAGTCTGTCCCTCCGCGCGACCCTTGGAACGTCCCTAATCTTACCCGAGCCACGCTGGATCGATGTAGAGATCGTGGCCAATGATCGGAGGCGTGCGGATATGCTGTTACGCGTAGTAGTCTGATGGTGTCCGAAGCGCCCCCGGACAGTGTGACTCGAGGCCCCCTGCCCTGGAGAATGCACATTGTGTCTGCAGTTCATGGGAGGGGAGCGTGACATCATCACGCAGGAGTGGACCCCCAAGGCCCAATCGCTGCCGGCGACCCCGACCGGCTAGGGCTCAGGGCTGCCCGTGATCGGAGGCCACCGGGCCGCTGCACGTGGCCAACAGTGTCCTCAGGCGTGAACTAGTGTATATCACGTGGTATATCGCACGTGACTTCCACGTGATGTATGTCACGTGTCACCACCGGAGAAAGTCCACCTCCGCCAAGCATGGGCGCGAAAGGAACGACGAAAGGGCAATCCAATTATCCACCAGCATCCGTGCCGGTTGTTGTTTGGCTTCATTCCCCACCACCCAGGCGTCTGTCGTCGTCCATCGCCATGGCCCGAAAACTCCGAGCGGCTGCCCAGGCAGCGGCCCAGTCATTGAGTACGTTGCCTCCCTATCTCCCTCTCCTGGGCTTGTTCCGTCCATCGCTTCTTCAACCACCTGCCAGTCACTTCGCCGAACATCATGAGCGCGTGTACTAACCACCACCACACAGGGAATGCGCCGCCTCCCCTCCCCGATGCGTCAGACGAGGAAATGGCCGAGGCTCCCCCGTCGCGCGACTCCTCAGTCGTCCCCGAAGACACAGGCGACGCGTCCGAGAAAGAAGACCCCGACGTTGAAGAACCGCCCTCCGAACCGCCCCAGGAAGAGGAAGCACCCCCGACTCCCGCCGCCGAATCCAATCCCCCGTCACGCGGTGATACCCCGACTCGTGGGGGCCGCATGTCCGCGATCCCGCGAAAGCGCCGTATCGGCCGGCCGCCGAAGAACCGTCCCCCGGACTGGGATGCGCCTGACGACGGGGCCCCCCAGACACCCATCCATGTGAGCACGCCAGTAAAGCGGCGTCGAGGACGGCCGGCCGCGAGTGGAGGTCGCTGGGCGCGGAACCGGGGTCCCTCGCATGTCACGCAGGTGCCGATCGACAAGGAGGGTAACATGATGGACGTGATTGATGATGAGGTTGCGGTTCCTGGAGACCCAGACGGAGACACCAAGGTCGACAAGTTCGGGCATTTGCAGGGCGATCGAGAGTACCGGGTACGCACGTTCACGATCCTCAACCGGAGCGAGCGATTGTACATGTTGTCGACGGAGCCGGCGCGTTGTATCGGGTTCAGGGACTCGTACCTGTTCTTCCAGAAACACAAGTTCCTCTACAAGATTATCATCGATGATGATGCGAAGCGCGATCTTATCGAACGAGAGATCATCCCCCACTCGTACAAGGGTCGAGCGATTGGTGTGGTCACCGCGCGGTCCGTCTTCCGGGAGTTCGGCGCGAAGATCATCGTCGGCGGAAGAAGGTCATCGACGACTACAACGAGAAGGCCGCTCGGGAACGGGGCGATGTCGAGGGCGAGCTGGCCGTGCCGGAGGATAAGCTTCCTCCCCCGGGAGAGCCGTACAACCGGAACCAATATGTCGCGTGGCATGGGGCGAGTAGTGTGTATCATACGCAAACGCCAGCCGCTCCTCTGCCCACGGGCAAGGCTGTTGATTCGAAGAAACGCAAGGTCACTGTGACGGGCGATAACTGGATGTTGGAGCACGCTCGCGAAGCTAGGTTCGTGGCATCCCGCCTCTTGAAAGTATACATGACGTACGCTAACATGCATTCCCACAGTAACTACAACGCGCTGCTTGCCCATGCCCGCCGCACAAACCTCGAGGGCGCCTACGACATCCACACGAACGCCATGCAATACCCCAAGATCATGCAACCCTCGCACGCCCGCTGGGAGCGTCTCCCACCCCCAGACCCCCGCCTCTCCACCAAGCTCACCCAGGAAATGTCCACATTAAGCCTCACCAACGGCATCAAGGAGACCGATACACCCGCCGAAGAATCCGCCCCCGCCATCACCACCGAAAACCCCATCGACGCCCCAGCTGAACCCCCCACCGAAGACACCGTCCAAAAGACCCAAACCCAGACCGAAGACGGGAACGACCAACCCCGCGAATCCATCTTCTCCACCGTCCCCGCCGCCTTCTCCCGCCGCTTCGCCATCAATGACATCCACTACGAAACTCCCCCCTACTCGAACATGGGTCTCCCCGGCCCAGACGGCGACGTGCACGACCTCGGCCCGAACGGGCTCATCAGCACAGCCAACCCGTCGAACCCGGAATTCGTCAGCCCAGAGATCCTCGAGGAGCTCCCCGCCGAATGCAAGGAGGCGCTCATCGAAGCCGCCACGCGCGAGTGGGAGTGGAAATCGAAGTGGCGGAGCGAGGCGACAGACGGGGCGAGGACGACGCCGTTGAAGAGTTATGCTTGGTTTCCTTGAGTGATTGTGTGAGAGAGGGGGGGGCATTGATGCATGCATGTCATGTATGCGTGTGTTTCTATGTCTGGTCTATCTCCGGCCCTGGCTTGCTTCTTTTTCTATATCTATTTCATGTGTTTGGTGTGGGTGGGATCTTTCGGGTGGTACGTGAAAAACGGAGTTCGTGTGCGTTACTACTACTTACTACTTACTATCTATGGTGTCAGTTCATTTATCTGGGTACTACCTACCCCTACCATTACTATTACTATTCCCTTACACAATTAATGCATTCTCTTCCTTAATCATTTCCATGTATGATCGATTATCTACTGGTTTTATACCAATCATTACGGAGTCGAACTTCTGTACTTCAGGAGAAGGCGCAGATTATGTTATGTAGGTAGGTAGGTAGGTAGGTAGGTAAGTTGACTACTTGACTATGGCCAATGAATCGAGTCCAAGAAAAGGAGCATACCCTCTGATCATCAGCCTAAGCAGAAATAGAAAAATACGAAACGCGGTTTATAACGGCCCCGAACAACGCAAACGTAAACAGCCACAGATAAAGTGAGGAAAAGGAAAATAATAATATAGAATAAAAGCTCCACTGAATTTGCAATAGAAAACGTAGACAAACATTCATTCAATCAATCGCAGGAGAAACTCCGTGTAAACCACACCTAAACTTCAATGATGGCATGAGGATTAATTTATCCAGGAAACAGGGCCGTGCGCGGGTAGAAGGGTGTGATGGGAGACGCTAGGCAGAATAATTGACAGCTGGGTGGGTAGATGAGGTAGGCTGGAAGATAAAGTGGGAAAATTGGCAGAACCAAGAAGGACCCTATCAGCTGGCCATTTCTGCGCGCAGCCTTTCCAGTTCGGCTTCTTCGTCGTCTTCCTGGACGGGTTGTTTGTTTGTAGAGACTGTATACACGTTAGATCTGCGGTGTAACGAGTAGACGGGGATGGGTGATGGGAGCTTACGTTCGCCCTTTGCGGCCGGCGGCAGCATGTTGATCTGATCCGCGACTGGTACCGTCCCCGTCTTGAGCATGCGCTCGTCCATGGCCTCCTGTTCCAGGCCCTCGAGTTCGGCATCCAGCTCGCTCTCGTCTGCCTGCTCGCCGACGCCGCCCGCTGTGATCGCTTGGGCGATTTCCTCGCTGAGTTGTTGTTGTTCTCGGAGTTGGTCCCTATTGTTCGTCAGTAGGCGTTCTTCGAAACCGGCACAGAATGCGAAGATCAGCACGTACATAGTCTGATCGACCTTGTCGATCGTCAAGTTGCCATGAATCTTGGTCATGGCCGTATTAGCCGTCTTGATAGCATCGAACGTCGTTTGGTTGATATTCGCCGCCTCGATCGAATATATCTGCTGTTCAAGCTGGATGATCTGCGCCGTCGTCTGTTCGAGGTTCTTCTCGTGCACCTTTTTCCGTCGAAGGGCCGCCTTGGCAGCTGTTCAGGTATGGCCTCGGTCAGTACTTCGTCACTCTGTCCTGCGTGGACTGGCCTTGTTTTGGCAAGGCAAAGGGAATACCGTTCTTATTCGTCGCCACGTTCTTCTTCGCGACCGCCTCCTGCTCCTCCATCTGGTTCTCCAGATGCTTCTCGCGCTTCTGCAGCATGTCGAGCTGCTCCCGCAGCTTCAGGATCGCATTCTTCGGCAGATCCTTCTGCTTTTGGGCGGCGGCACCACCGAACCAGGACCACATGTTGATAGCGAGGGGTGTCGGGGTGTCGGACGGACGGGGATGTACGTGGTGTCTTCCACCGGATGGAGAAAGGTGGATGGGCGGGTATCAGAGCCCACGGGGACGGGGGCCGTCTATCTGCCTCTCTGCGGACGGGCGAGGTTGGAAATCGGTGCAAAGCGGAACTGCCAAGAGGCAAGATGATGGAGGGGTTGTCGGGTGACAGAGTCCGGTGGCGAAGGGATACAGTGAGGGGTTCACTGGGGTGTCAGTGGGACAATCGGCGGGCAAGGCGATGAGAATATGGAAACGGGACAGGATGGGAATGAGGGGGACGAGACGGTGAGGCGAGCGAGGGCGTTGTCGGGGAGGAGATAGAGAGGAAGAGAGCGGCAACGGATGATGGACGTTTTCCCCTCGTTGGCCGATGACATACGCGCTAAGCCTATCGGGGGCAGTATGTCACGTGTCGCCGCCTCGATCGGGTGACTAAGCAGTCTCTCTCTATCTCGACACCTCCAGTCCATCAGTTATTCTCTCTGCCTACAAGGCATCTTCGAAACATCAACCGATGATGTCCCGTCTCACTGTCGAGGGATGAATGGCCCCCTACCCTCCACGCGAGTGTTTCTCTCCGACCTGCCCTCCCGTCCCGCAGACTCCAAGGTCCGCTTCCTAGGTTGGTGCGTAGGAACCTATCCCCGTATCCAATATGTCACCTTCTCGTAACCGGTCCAGTCCAGGCGCCCTCGCTGATAAGTCCCCTGCCTCAGCGTAAGAACCTACATTGTCCACACCGGCCACTTGATCCTAGAACACAACTATCCCCGCCGTAGAGCCCCGCAGCGGCCACCGAGTATATCGGTCGATATCAATGCGGTGCTGGAGACGGTGACGCCGGAAGAGCTGCGGGTGGGTGCCTGGATCAATGTGATCGGGTATGTGCGACGGTCGATTGAGCAGCCTGCGGATGTTTATGTGGAGGCTGTGATGGTGTTCTCTGCAGGGGCGATTGCGCTGGGCGAGTATGAGCGCATTCTGTACGACTCGATGGAAGTTGATAAGCGCATTCGACGGCCAGAATGAGCTGTCTAATCCTCATCGGACTAGGTCATTTTGTGGCGTTTGGTCTACGGTGGAATGGAATGCTTTGAAGTGCATAATTGATTTATTATGTATTATCATTCTCTCTGGCAATCTACTTTGATAGAGGAATATGTCCTGACAGAGATAATCTATGTACCAACAAGATAAGCAAGGCAAAATTCAACCAAGGAATCCAGACGCCAACCATGGGGAATAGAACGGAACTTTTGGGTGCAAAAAAAGTGTCGAAGATGTGAACGATGTGCTATGTTTCGATGACCGATGGTCGATGTTCGATGTTCGGGCAGAAAAAGAAGAACAGTTTTGCGGCATAGGCGTGCTACACCTCTAGCTTTTCCTTCGCACCCTGCGCATGAGAGTTCTCATTTGCTTGCGCCTCTAGTCGCTCCAGCAGTCGCTTTCGCTTGCCTTCTAGCTTCCGCTTGTCTTCTTGCATCTTGCTGATGAGAGCGCTCTTCTCGCGGATCTTGTAGCCGTATTTGTAGAAGACGACTGGAATCGGAATGATAGCCACTTCCAGCAAGCCGAGAAGGGTACCCGACCAGTTGGGACCGATCCCGGCGTACATGTACGAGCCGACCAGTGGCAGTACGCCACCAAGGATACTGCGTACCACAGAGTTCCCTGCCATGGCCGACGCTGCGTACACACCATAACTGTATGCAAGATAGTTGGACGCATAAATGAAGACACCGGTGTTTCCTGCGCCAAAGGCAACCCCGGCCAGAATTGGCGCAATCCAGTGGATCGACGCTGGCGCGCAGGTCCATGCGAACCAGAGCTCCCCGGCGGGAATCAGCACCGCTGAAATGCAGACGATGGAGACCATGGCTTCCGGGTGTACTTTATCCGTTTCGGGGTCCTTCGGGTGGTTGTTGATCATCCGACGAATGAAGGGTTCGCAGGCAATCATGATCAGACTGCCGACTCCAATGCCCAGGAAGGCAAGACCAGAGAGACCAAGGGACCAGCCTCGGATATCGCGGAAGACAATGGGATACGCAGTGAAACATAGGTACAAGATGCCGTAGACAATGGCGATGTAGATGTTCCAGAAGATACTGGGAGCAATATGTCAGTTTCAACACTCAACAGAGTTGGATGACTAGGGAACATACCAGATAGGTTCTGTGACGGCCATGACGAATGGTCGACCGAGGTTGATTTTCAGCATCTCGGCGAGACTCATCTTCTGGTCATACCGACTCCACCATCGCGATTCGCCTGTTTCTTCGCGCAATCTCGCCGCTTTCTTCTGTAAGATGACTGGGCTGTATGTCTCCTTCATGAGAGAGAGAGGACCACTGCCACTCCACTGAAGATCATGGCGATCCAGTTCATCCACCGCCAGCCCAAGTATTGGGTCACAAAACCACCGACGATAGGGCCCACCACTAAGATCGCGTCAATATAGGATGCATAGCGGTGCTGTATTGAGAGAATACCAACCTGGTCCATTCACCGGTCCAATACTCCAGATCGACATGGCGAGAGCGCGCTGGTCGTCGGTGACCAGGTCTGAAACCATTCCCGGCGCGGTTGAGATCATCACACTGCCGAATAGGGCACCGAAGAATCGCACAATGATTAGGGTCTCCACTGATTTGGCAAGTGCACAAGGAATGATCAACAGGGTGAAGATGGACAGACACAGCACGGACACCGGTTTTCTGCCGTACACCTCACTCAATGGCGCCATGAACATCGAACCGATGGCCAGACCGAATGATAGAAGGTCAATCCTAGCGTGACAATGGTATTGGAAGTCTCGAAATCCTCTGCGAAATCCGCAATGCCGGACGTGTACGAGGTGAATAAAGAACCCTAGATCAGGATGGCTGTCAGCCGTCCTACCCTTCCGTTTGAGTTTGTCTGTTGCAAGAGATGCTCACACTGTAAGAGTATTCCATGACAGAAACGTAATGGCCATGGACTTATACTTGATGGACCAGTTCTTTGGGATTGTCTGGGTCATCTTCCTCTTCGAAGTCAACTTCATAGTTCGATCCGACGTGCCCGTGGTACCAACGGACGTGACTCGTCTGGCCAGCGCGGGTTCTGACATCGCGAAATGCGCCGGGACAGCTCCTCTGCGAGCGCTTCAACGTCGTCTGTATCTCTCGGAGGTGGTGGAGCCGCCAAGGGAATGGGTTTCGGCCGCCATGGACTCTGCTTGGCTCTGTTCGGGCCATTTCTGGGCCTCGAGGGGCTGTGCGGGGGAAACATCCTGGAGGCACCGATGGCGAGGCTGGCTTTGGGACAGAGATCTCTACAGGCGCAGTGACTCCGTCGAGGGGACAGTCGAGGGTCTATCTATGGTAGGTATGGCGGTGGTGCGGCTAACGGGAGGGAGAGAGCATATGGTGCAGCGAGGGGCCGAGGACCATGAGAGTGTATTTGATCTTTTGTTTGTTTTAAGCCAGGGTCCAGCAGTGACAACAGTGAATTTGACGTGTGGACGAAGACAAAATGATTGAGGGAGAAAATGTCCGCCGGAACAGGCAGGTGGTCAAGCCGAGAACGAATATCAACACCCGAGGGGACCCTCTCAGAAAGAAACGAGCGAGAGAGAAGAAAAACCTGACAGGGGAGGATTGACACTTTATTTCCATATGAAGCGTAGCTAGCGGCCTGGATTTTTCATAAGAGATGGTGCAAGTGGGGCTAGTCACAGTATGAAGGTCCCGGTTCCATGATAAGGCACCGTCGGCATTCATCGCTGAGCGTCTCGCTAGGAACTCCGAGCCATGATGTTTGGATGGCATCACCATGCGAGCCCACCGAGACGGCCATCCCTGTCGTCAGGGATCTCCTCGCAGGGACGGGGTTTTGCTCCCATTTTCATCGAGAAACCGAGGCCTAAAGATCGTCCGCCTGCGTCTATTGGCGATCTCGGATATGGCACGCCCCCACATTTCTTGGAATGGAGAGCCGCCAACGAGGAGTCATCACTTTACTCCTCCGTAAGGTACGGTAGTGGACTGGATTGTTCCTGTGATCATCCCCTGTCGGGGGTTCCAGTGGGTGCAGCCGCCACCAACGTGGGCGGGAGCCGGAAAATAACATGCGGCGTCTTTTCCGAGGATTAATAATGGTCCCAGTTGATAGATCACGAACTAGTATGTCCGTAGGTGACTGACTGCTCGGGGTTTAGTCCCAGAAACGAGAGATTGATACTTCTCCAGATAATTCCCCAGACCTGATCCCCGGACCCAGTGGTGGACATGAATTCCCATCCCCAGCTACCAAACATCGCATCTCCACTGCAAGAGAGAGAGAGGAGCTCAGGGCAGAGAGAGAAGATAGGAGGGGCCCATGAGGGTTCGAGACTTCGGTTCCGGGTTGCCGCCCGTGCCGGTTTGCCGATCAGGCTTAAAGGCTTCCTTTACCTCGTCGCTTCTGCGAGTCACCGACCATCTGGTGCAGCCTGTCGGGCATCCATGCTTTTCCTGGCGGGAGACCACGTCGCGAACTGGGATGAAGCCTGTGCTGTCCCGCATGAAGACTACGGCGGGATGCAGGGAGGGTTCTAGATTCGCAATCCGTATCTAGATTTGCCTTATCCTTCCAGTGGCACGGCAGGCAACGATATCAAGTTGCTACCCCGGATTCTTCCAAGGATCCATGCCAACCTCTCAATCTCTCGTCTCTGGGTCAAGTGACTGATCTCATTCCCGATTTCGTACGCGTCGAGGAGCTTGGACCTCTGTATGCCCAACCAGGCAAAAAGGGGTATCTGCATTGACAGATGTCAAGTCAGCAGGCTGCATTAAGTCCGATGGTCCAGACAGTCTTGGAGTCCAGGGAAAGGCGGTAGAACAAAAACTGTAGAGTTCCCAGTGGATTCTCCTTCCCCGCAACTCAGCCGTGCCCTAAGATCCCGAAGAGGAAATCTACAAACAACTCCAACCTTAAGAGAGTACCAGGGTGGACTGGCAACTCAACAGAGTCTTCGTGCTTATATCAATCCCTTGATCCGCCCTCACCTCTGCGTTAACGCTCAGTACACATCTGAAGACTGAGTCGCCAAGACTGGGCTCAAGAACCCTACTCTTGAGAGCCTGCTCCTGGCAGTTCCACAGCCTGTCTACAACGAGGTCCTCAGAATGATGCATCTACTTCCAGCATCATCACCAAGGGCCAACAACCATGAATCGGGTGCCCATGTACAATACTGAGGACGTGAGACATCCAGGAGAAGGGTTGTGCCCGGGGAAATCGACGGCCCACGTGGTTCAAATTGGAAATTTCCTCCCGTCGGTGCGTGCATATGAAATTGCTTCCGGCCCACTCTCCGAAGGAATCCATCTCGAAACGGGCCAGCCTTTCCACAACCAGGTCGACATCCCACTCCGTTGCAAGAAGGGGACAGGGGTCTGGACTCGCCTTGGTTGGCGTTTTATACCGCCCCCGTGTCCCGTCTCCTTTCTGAGACCTCCCTAGGTACTCCGTACACGACGAAAGTATTCAGATTTCTCCTAAGTGGGGCCGAGCGAACCACCGAATGGGCACGGAAAGTGTCCGGGCGTCCACCACGAAAACACTCTGTCCCACAGCCTCAGGGTTCGCTGTCAACTACCTAAACGATCGGGAGCACCGTTCGGCTCGAAGAGGACCCTGAATGATGCAGTACGGGGTGACCGATCGGCCCCATGCAAGTTAAGCGAACGGTCGAGATGACGACGCCTGGGTGGATATCCCTCATGTCGGTTGCTCTAACCGAAGCCGCCTAATCTGGAACGTCGGCTCCAAACTAATCATCTCACTGGCGCAGGTCGTTCTGTACTTAGTACTTGTCCTAAGCGATGGCTTGATCTTGCTCCCGGCGGACCGAAATCGCGACGATGGCGCCGTTCTTGCTCGCTGGCATTTAACCACCCCGTCTCCCCCGGCTCGGAGGAAATGTGCGCGTGCATTGTCAAGGTGGGAGCATTCCCGATTTCGCTTTGACACCACCCTTCTCTTGCCGCGACTGGGGTATTTATTATCAACCCACTGCCCATTTGACATCAGAGTTCGGCGCAGGACAACGACTGCACGATGATCCCCTCATCCTGGCGGGAGCGGGCCTGGCCGTCCTGTATCTGTACCATGTCCAGCGTGGAATGTCCGCCGTGCCAGCAGATGCCCTGGCATTGTCGCCTCATCGCTGGACCGTCGACGAAATCAAAGCCGCCTACGACAAAGCCATCAAATCCCCCATCGACGTGACCAAGAGTCTCCCCCCAAGCAAAACCGCCGCTATATCATTGTCGGTGGTTCGGGTGCGTTGTTCCGGATCCCATGACACGACTGACGATCGACCACACGGGAATTTCCCAGTCAAGACTCAACCATGACTAACCTATATCACAGGTCTTGTTGGTAACTGGATTGTCGCCCATCTTGTCGCCCGCGGCGAGAATCCCGCCGCCATCCGGTTCTCGATCTCCAACCACCCCGACGCGAGCTTCTCGACCAGGGCGTTTCCTTCGTCACGACCAACGTCACCGATGAGAAGGGCGTGCTGGCTGCATTTGCCCAGAAATGGGCCCCGGACGTTGCTGCGCTTCCCCTCACCGTTTTCCACTGTGCCGCGGTCATCCGCCTGGAGAGCGCCACAAGGCGTTCCTCCCGCTCTGCCGTAATGTCAATGTGGCGGCACCGTCAACGTCATGAATGCTGCGAAACAATTCGACGCTACTTGTATGATCGCGACCTCGTCCGGCTCGGTCGGTGTCCACCGTGCTTCGTTCTGGATGGAGCCGTGGCGGATGGTGCCCAAGTTCCTCGTGCAGGTCGTGGGAGACTCGACGGAGATGCCCCAGCGACACGAGCAGTTCTTTGGAAACTACGCCGCGGCCAAGGCTGAGGCCGAGGATCTCGTTCGCAAGGCCGACGACGTGAGGTCGAACTTCCGCACCGGCTGTATTCGACCTACCAATGGCATCTACGGCGTGGGAGAGGGCAACAGCGCATCCGTTGTCGCCAACTACCTCCGCTCTGGTGGTAACCCCAGGTACATACTTCCCCAAGCCTGACCCCGTGCCAAAGAACGAAAACGAGCTAACAACCCCAGCTGGACCTACGATATCCTCCACAGCTTCGTCAACGCCGAGAACGCTCCATCGCGCATCTCCTCTACGAACAGCGACTCCTCCTCGAACACAGCAAAACCCCCAACGCACTCCCCAACATCGGCGGCCAATCATTCGTCGTCACCGATCCCAACCCGGCCATCGCCTTCAGCGACATCTACCTCCTCCTCACGACCCTGTCCACAAACGCCCGTCAAGTTCCTCCGCGTCCCGGCCATCCCCTTCCTGGTCCTGTCCCACCTCGTCGAATGGTACGCCCTGTTCCAGCACCAACTGCGCCTGGCTTCCGCGCTGACGGGTGATCTGTCCAGATGCAGCCGTCGCTGTTCTCCGTGACGAACGTGCATACCTTTGCGGATGATTCGCGGGCGCGCAAGTCGCCGGAGCAGGGGGGCTTGGGGTATAACCCGCCGCTGGATACATTGCAGGGGATGTGTAAGGAGGTGTTGGACTGGAATGAGAAGCAGGTGAAGGTTAATGGGTCTGCTTGATGTATGTTTGCATGAGGTGAAAGGAGCCTAGGCGGATGTATGTGGTCTTGGAAGATCTATAACGAGCGATTATGAATAGAAAGATTGAATAGTTTGTATAAAAGGCATTGACCTGTATAATTATATGCTCATTAAAATATTGAATTACTTCAAAAATGTCCAATTGATAGTAGTAGTATTCAGAAGAGGTATCTTGTAAGCAATCTTATCAAACTCTGATAGTGGTAGCCCTGCGATTCTGTTGAACACTATGATGGCCGCGGGAAGATTTCCCTCCAAGCTATCCGCATAAGTAATGTCATCGACAGAAATATCTTAATGCGTCTGTCCGACGGCCGGAGGACCAGTCGTATCAAGTAGACGCTGGGCTTTCCTGATGAAACCATCACAGAATTGCTCGTTTCCCCATAATTCCGTAAGGCGGGCGTGTCGTATGCCACGCCATCATCATACCAACAACCCGCCGTAGACAGCATTGGTGACCGACAGAACCTCCGGCGAAGCGAGTACGCGTTCACGTCGTCGTCTCTGCAGCGACAACGCAGCGAGCAACACGAAGAGGAGAATATGCATAATCCAGTACGGATCCTCAGCACGACAGTACCGCTAGCGAGCCTGCTGCTGCGCCAGCACCCGTCTCTGCTCCAGAATCTGCAATCGCAAATTCTCCGCCGCGAGCTCCACATCCAGCGTCGCGCCCACCCCCTTCCGCCACGACTCCTCCAACCCCGCCAGCTCGCCCTGACTCGCCTCCTGCGCGATCTTGCGCTCCTTGTTGATCGTCTCCGCGGCCGCCTTCGTCTCGGCCAATTCCTTCCAGTCCGCGCAGCAGATCCTCCAGCTGCGAGTTGCCGATCACCAGGCGTTCTTGCCGTTCTCTTCTAGCAGCGCGAGGTTCTCGTGGCGCATGGACAGGTGCGAGCTGGCGGTGTAGGCTCGTGCAGGGTGCGGCGCCATTCGTCCAGATCGGGGGTTGCGTCTGCGGCGCGGGTCGGCGGCTCGGGGGCTTCGTAGCGGGAGACGTCGATTCCGCCGGTCAGTGGCTGGTTGGCGGCTTTGCGGGCCAGTTCTTGTTGCATGAGGGGGGTGAAGTTGGGGTCGGCGAGGGCGGGGATGGACGGGTGTAGGGTTGTGGCGTGGTCTCCGGGAGTTCGGCGGAGATCAGCTTCTCTGCGGCGGCGCGCGCACGGGTGGAGGGCGCGGCGTCGATGTCTGAGGTATTGGTTAGAAGGTTGGATGGGTGGGAGATGGGTGGATGGTTGGGTTGGTTGCTTACAGGGAGTGAGTCGTGGGACTCGTTGATGAGAGGCATGGTGGCGGTGATTGAGGTGTGTGGGAGAAGGGATCGGGGTAGAGGGAATGGATCGATTGAATGTCTGTTGCTTCGTATGGAGAGGTTGAGATGATCTTGGAGATGGATTTCTTGTGCTGGGCGGTGAGCATAAGATGACTCAGCATGTCACACCTTCAGTCGCGTTATGTACACAAATCTCCAGACAGATTGAATACATTCCTTGCCTGAATGGGGAAATCCCATTGTCAACCCAACTGACCAGCTGAGCATCCGGCCAGGATTGTCCCCTCTTTTCACATGTGCACCAGTCGGCTTAGGGATACCACGCCATGCTGAACAGTCTTTGCCAAGCTTTCCCCCGCGTTTTGTCGAGCAATCAACCCGATCGGCGGACGGGGTATATTTGGCTCCGCGCTGGTTCTGCACGGCGACTCGTCTGGAAGAAGCTTCAGGATGGCTTCACCGACTAATGAACTGAACCGGGTACCTTTAAGCAGGATCGGCGTGACTGGTTTGGTTTCCGGCTGTGCTGGTAAACACGGGGTTTCATTTAGGGTCTATTGGGCAGTGTGCCTGTTGCGCCACTTGACTTCCATACAGGGTTGATGCACTTGTGACTTCTTGTTGGGTCTAGACGTGTTGTTTGCTTGGACACTGATTTGGCTTTGGATATTCGCGGCTGAAAGGGTTCAAATTACTATTCCCTAAGTGTATAGCAATGGAAGTATATAATACTCTGGCTGCATTATGGATCACATCTATCCACCACACGGACGTCAATAGTATCTCTAAGGCTGCTTAATTAATATCTCTAGTCTTCAAGCCTGTCTAGAATAGGCTATAGCTCGTGTTTCTGCTGCCCTGGTCCTCGCGTCAGCACTTCGGGCATGGCAGGAACTACCACTGCCACTTACACTTAGTGCAAGGTTCCCCACCCAACAAGTTACAACGCCCTATAACTCCTTCTCAACCATGACGCTTGACCCCGCAACCACCACGACCTGAAGTACCCCTGCAGACCAGCATGAACTGCGCTGACGTCGGTCCGCCCCTGAAGCGGGGGAACCGGTGCCCAAACCAGTCTAGCCGGCGATAAGACGGAAAGTGACTGAGTGACGATGTCACCTTCAGCCCAGCCGGCCATCCTGCAGCCTTCGCTTGGGTCCAGGAGCAACGAGACTGGTCACTTGCCCATGCACGGCCAGAGTGATCGTCGCTCCTCGGCCTGGGGTTCAGTTCTATCCATCCGCACGGCAAAATAAGAACTCGTGCTGCTCCCTTGCCCCCTCCCTTCTCCGCAAGGGATGTCCTGTGGCTGATGCGAGTATTCCCACGCACGGCGCGACCTGAGGTCTATCCTGCACCCGCGTCCTGCACCATGGCGAACACGAAGTTTGGGGTCGCCTTTGCGGGTACTTTCATCATCGTCATTACTTCCCTGCTTTTTCTCTCTTTTCTCAGTGATCTTCAGGAACCCCCCGGGGTGGAGGCGCGATATCAATGGCGGACCGCCAGGTTGCTTCCGATGACAGCGTCTTCATTCTCGGTGCTGGCAAAGCCGATATCACAGGGTACGTAAATTCCATTCTTTTCTGTCTTAGGACTGTCTTTGTCGATGAATGTGATGACCTCTCTTACTAAATCTACTGCAGACCCGTCGTCGAGGTAGGGTTCGGCGGCTATGCTAGCCTGGACCAGATCGGGACTGGCCTGCGACAGCGCATCTACTCTCGCGCTTTCATCGTAGCAAACCCTCGGAATACAAACGATACCTTCATTTATATCGTTGTGGACGCCCTGACTGGGGACACCGCCATTCGACATGGAGTTCTCGAGGGTCTCGCCAGCATGGGCGAGGAGTACGCGCGATATGGAGAGCGCAACTTGGCTTTCACAGGCACCCATTCCCACTCTGGACCGGGCGCCTGGAACAATTACCTTCTGCCTCAGATCCCTAACCTCGGTTTTGACAAACAAGCTACCAAGCGATTGTTGATGGTGTTTTGTTGTCCATAAAACGAGCCCATGAAGGCTTGACGCCCGGGCGTCTCAGCTTTGGGTCCACCGATATCGAAGGCGCAAACGTCAATCGGAGTCCATACTCGTATGATCACAACCCCGAGGAAGAGAAGGCTCGCTATTCGGCAAAGGTCGATAAGACGATGACGCTCTTGCGGTTCGATCGAGTCGCGGACAATAAGACGACCGCAGTCCTGACCTTCTTCCCCGTCCACGGCACATCAATGTACAACAATAACACTCATGTCACGGGAGATAACAAAGGCGTCGCTGCATGGCTCTTCGAACGGAGTGTTCGCGGAAACGATCAGTTCACCGATGATTTTGTTGCAGGATTCTCCCAATCCAATGTCGGAGATACCGCGCCAAACATTCTCGGCGCCTGGTGTGAGGATGGGTCGGGCGCGATGTGTCGCTACTCCGATAGCACATGTGGAGGCAAGACCGAGCAATGTCGTGGCCGTGGGCCTTTCTTCCGCGAGAAAGACAACGGGGCGAAGAGCTGTTTCGAAATTGGACGTCTCCAGTATGAGGCTGCGCGCAAGTTGCATAGTCAACTGGACTCCAGCCCTACGCAGATTGTCAAGAACTCCGACGTTAACGCATTCCATGTGTACCATGATATGAAGGACTACACCTTCATCTCTCCGTGGAATTCTACTACACTGAAAACCTGCGGTGCGGCATTGGGGTTCTCATTCGCCGGTGGCACGACCGATGGCCCTGGTGCGTTCGATTTTACCCAGAATGGGACCGGGCCGGCGGAGAAGAACCCGCTCTGGTATATCGCTCGAGCGTTCCTTCACCAACCAACAAAGGAGCAACAGGCATGTCAGGAACCCAAGGAGGTACTCCTCGACGTGGGTTACATGACACAGCCGTACGCCTGGAGTCCCAATATTGTGGACATACAGGTGCTTAGGGTAGGCCAGCTCTTCATTATCATCTCAACCAGCGAAGCAACCACCATGTCAGGGCGTCGCTGGAAAGAGGCCATTGCCAAAGGGGAAAGATGTCCTGTCCGTCAAGGATCCTCTTGTCGTCTTGGGTGCTCCATCCAACAGCTACGCGCATTATGTGACCACCGAGGAAGAGTACCATGTGCAGCGATATGAGGGTGGCTCGACCCTCTACGGGCCCCAACACATTGGCGGCGTATGTGAATCTCACCCTCACATACTTGCCATATCTTGGCAGTGCAAATGCTTGCCACAAATACCCTTCGGGCCCAAGCCACCCATAAACACCGAAAAGTCCCTCTCCTTCATACCATCGGTCGTCTACGATAATAGTCCTATTGGCAAGGACTTTGGGGACGTTATCTCCGGTGCGGACGGTGAAACCTACCGGCCTGGTGACACAGTCAAGACCACGTTTATTGGGGCCAACCCCCGAAATGACTTGCACCATGAGTCAACCTTTGCAGCCGTCGAGCGGCAAAAGTCAGGAACCGACTCCTGGGAGGTGGTGCGGACGGATGCAGATTGGAACCTCGTCTATGAGTGGAAGAGAACAAACACCATCCTCGGACATAGCGAAGTGACCATTCATGGCAGATCGAGGACGACTATTACAATGTTGGGAACCCCCAGACGCTCCAGGACGGAACTTATCGCATTCACTATTATGGGAATTTCAAAGTGCACAGGGTGACATAGGTGCCTTTGAAGGTATCGGCAAGTCGTTCAAGGTTGCAACCAAGTAGGAAGATGCAACGACAACCCCGAGGCCTCGGTATATTTCCTCGCTTCTTACACTCTTTTTTGGTCATCTGACTGGGGTTAACCTGGCCATATCATGAAGTCGACGGGTAATACTAAGCAATCTAATAATATTTGACTTACTGTACGCACCCATTTGTAACACAAGTTACTGGTGACCGTCTGCGCCTACACAAGCCCCCACCATATATCAAGAGCTTGGGAGACCTCCTCTTTGTCATCTACTTATTGACAAAAGATCTGCCTCGTTCTATTTTTATGGACTACCCCGGGCCCCAGACGATTGTGTTTCACGTGTGCAGGAACGGCGCCAATCGACTGCCTTATCTTGGCTGCCGTCAGGCATCTCTTTGTGCCAGTAGGACCCCTGCAGACCGGCCATTGTATTCTTCAATATGCGCACGGAGGAAACATGATACGCATAAGCTTCTGACCGTCAGGCACTCAGCCACTCACAGTCTGTTTCACAACGGGTAACCGGCTGTCAACGCGCTAGACAAAGAGACATCTATATTATGGCTCTGCTTCTGTTTGAAGAAGTATCGTTCATCGAGACTGTCCCGAACCGACTGCAATTCTGTCTCTTTCATTCGATCTCTTTCATGTTCCCGTTGCGGTGACCGGGATGCATGAATAGCCTCAATTGAACATGCCCTCTCTGAGAAGATATAATAGCCACGTCCATTCGTTCGATGGTTCGTGATCTACACGCTCATGAGTTTCCTCAGTCAATCGTTCCTCTTCCCGGTAATAGCAAGATGGTCATCTTCTACTTTCCCTTCCTTATCACTCTCATCTCGTTCTGCTCGGCTGGCCCCATTGCCTCGAACACCCCGGCCCACAAGTGGTTGGACATTGAGCCCAACCTGCCCGAGAAGAACGAGTACGGGCAGGGCCAGCATGGCATTTGAACAACGTCAAGGCTAGGGACGAAAGGCCGCATGTTGTTCCGACAACGACGCATACCTTTGGCCCGCCGACGACTGCACCCCAGCTGGATGTTGCAAACTTGGGAATTTTGACATTTTCTGAAGAGGCAACTACCGCGAAGGCTGCTCCGGCAGTGACCAAAACACCTTCGGTTATTATGGTTCCCCGTCCGAAGTCATCAACCACTGCGGCACCAGCTTCACAAGCACCTCCGCCGCCTCCGCCCCCTCCGCCCCCTCCCCTCCACCTCCGCCCTGCTGGTCCCGCTCCGCCGGAACCCCCCAAGCCGGCCCCGCAACCACCTCCGCCAGCTCCCCCGGGCCTCCAACATCATCTATTCCTCATCCGCTCCAACCGTCATCTACTTCTTCGTTATCTACATCTCCTCCACCGCCATCCTCTGTTGGTTCCCCCTCTCCCCTTCCCCTCCCCCAACACCACCTGCACGCCCCAAAAGGTCGGCCTTCAAGGGAGCATGTCCTTTTGACATGAGCCCAACAACAACTTCAACCACTGCACCACCGTAGTGATCGTACTACCTCCTAGTGCCCCGTCTTCTACTTCGCCCCCCTAAGGACTCAGCACCACCCCCTCCTCCCCCCAAGAGCTCAGGAGCTCCACCTCCTCCTCCTCCGCCCCCCAAAGACCCGTCACCAGCTAATCCTCTCCACCACCGCCCCCCCTAAAACCACACCACCGCCTCCGCCTCCTCCCCCCAAGACCTCATCCCAGCTCCTCCTCCCCCCGCCTCCACCTCCCCCTAAAGACCCATCCCCAGCTAATCCTCCTCCACCGCCACCTCCTCCTAAAACCTCATCAGTATCTTCTCCGCCACCGCCTCCGCCCCTCCACCACCGCCTCCATCAACCGCGAAGACACCTGATGCTGCTAGGGTAATCACTCCTCCTAATAGCACATCCACAAATACCCTCCTCCCCTTTCTTCAAGACAAAGGCCGCTCCCCGCCACCACCACCGCCCTATCTGAGACATGCTAATCATACTTCTTCTTAGACAACAAAGGCACCCGCTTCGCCGCCTCCCCCCGACTGCAGCTCCGGCATCTCCACCACCGCCTCCCCCACCCGCATGTCCCCCGGTACATACAGTAACAGTTACTGCCCCGGCTCCAGGGGGATGCCCGCCCCCTCCAGCATGTCCCCCTATCAATCCCGTCCCGACTCTTGCCTCCGGGTTATGTCCGCCTCCGCCAGCATGCCCTCCTCCGCCAGCATGTCCCCAATCAACCCAGTACCACTGGTGCTAACGGTCTATGCCCTCCTCCCCCGGCGTGTCCACCCGTGCCAGCATGTCCTCCCCTGACAGCATGCGCTGGATGTGGTGGGGCTACTTCTATGGGGTTGTCGAGTCGTGCTCTACCATCTATGGCAGCAGCACAACCACCACCGGCGCCGCCACCACCTCCAGCAGCAGCACCACCTCCAGCAGCTGCGGCACCTGCATCTGCACAGAATACGACGCCAACTCCCGCGTCAGCACCACGTCCCACAAAGACCACGGGGATAAGACCAACCCCCCTCCAGTCCCTCCTAAGACTTCCAACGCCGTGTCATCAAGTCACTCGGCCCCGCCGCCTCCACCACCACCCCGCCGCCAACAAGCTCCAAGGAGTTTATCACCTCCAAGTTCGTCACGACCGTCGTGGACGTGAGTAATGCCACAATCCACGGTGCCACCGTCCGCATCAGTCTCGACAAGATCGTCACCTCTACTTCTCTGATCCCCAAGACTCACATCCCGACTGGTAGCCCGGAAGGACCAAGAAATGAGGGCTCCGTACTCAGCCTGGTTCCGGTCACCCCGACTAATCTCCCGGTCATCAGAACGACCACGGTGACTGAGGTCGCGGCCAGACAGACCGCTAAGGTCAATAACACGGTCACGACCACGGCGACGGTGACCCAGCCGGTATCTACAGTCACGTTTACAAAAGTTGTTACGATGAAGGTTGATGCTACTTCGACGGTGAGGGTGGCTGACCCTGCGCTGGATGGATAGATCTGTGTTGTGCTCAATGTCTCATTGATTCATTTATTTACTCTGTTCATCCCTTCTCATTCGCTCGTTACGATTTCATTCACTTGGATTTATCTTTGTTATCTTCATCTCATGGAACGGAATTCTCGGGCTGCGCCTGGGTGTTTTTTGATGAGAGTTCTTTATTCCAAGTTGTCATACCCCAGGTTACTGCTTGGAGGTCGAGGAGTCGAGGGGTGGGCATGTCTGTGCTACATTGTTCTTTATTGTATCTAATGGATGGAATATTGGGACTTAGCCTGTTGAATAAATGAATGACTCTTCCTCATTGAATATCGGGTTCAATAACTTTCCCCTATATCTAGTCTTCGACTCTTCTATAATGCTACATCTATCCTTGTTGTTTCAAAAGATGTGTGAGTCGAACAAGAACTTAACGTTGCACCGTTACTACGCCTTGGAAGCCACGTCTTCCGAAACCGGTCCGGGACTTCTTTGCGTACGACCGTAGCAAGTTCCGTCTGGGGGACGCGGCCGAATAGGGAGGCGCTACAGTTCATAGATAAGATTATGATTACGTTGTTGAATGATCAAAATGGGAGGATTTCTTCGACGTTAGACAGTCGGGGGTATGGGTATGGGTCGTAGGTCTACTATATCTTATTTAGGGCAGATCTTGGATGGTCGAAGCTGCCATCGTTGGTCAATTGGTGAGATAAAGTAGAGCTGTGATGAATGACGATCTGGGTATTGGTCCGGTCTTATTAGGGTGTCGTACGCGCGTGTATTCCATTTACTCTACAATCTATGTACATGTTCCCGTTGCTCCTAGTTGATTATTGTAGGAGCCAAGTATGCCAACATTATTAAGGAACCTCTAGAACGCTACTATGTGCAACTCATTGCTCAGCGGCGGCAGTAAGCGCTTTGATGACAGTGGCTAACCCAGCATCACCTGAAAATGGCACTGCATCAACTTTGCAAACCGTGCCGGGCTCAGGTAGAGTGCCGTCATTGAAGTACGCCATGATCGCCTTGATGGTACACACCGAGCCTTGCGAGACGACCGTGTGCTAAGCCACCGTTAGCAACCCTGGAGAGAATTAAACAATGACCGGATGTAGAACTTACCCCGTAACCCTCCTGTTCAAGCACCACGCTCCCCTCGAACCCCTCGCTCATCTTCTTAGCCGAGACCAGCGGCGTGTTGGGGTCGTTCTGCGTGCTGACCAACAAGACCGGATTCGCAGTCTTAGCCTTGAAATCACCGGTATACTGCTCCTTGGCCGGCATTCCCCAGCGCGCGCACGCCAACGCACTGAAGTCGGCGATATCCCCCCCAATCTTGCTCAGCTTTGCCCGCGCCTTGACACCCGGGAGTGCATCTTTAAGAGTCGCTAGGGGGACTGGTTGTCGCCGCATTTGATCCCCTGGATAGCTTCCGCGTCGGGGGTGACCGGCAGGGGGGCGACAAGGTCAGGGAGCATGCCCGTGATGTTTCCTGAGAACATAATGTCGAGTTTCTCGGCCAGAGCGGGCCACGTCGCGGGGAAGTAGAGGCGTGGTAGATTGTTCCCTTGATGGCGGCGTAGTCGACAATGTATCCTTTGCCCTTGACAGATACGGGGATGGTTTGGTCTTCAGCTGCTCCATCCCGGCGTAGATATCTTTCTCGAGCTGTTCGGCGGTGCGGTTTGCCGGCGATGGGACACCGGTCCTTGTTGTCGACGCACTGGGAGCAGAATCCGGAGAAGGCGCTGTCCGCGTCTGCTACTTGGTCGACATTGCTGGAGGAAGTGGCATGTTAATCGGAATGATACAGCTATCCTCTCAGATAGAGACAGAGGACGTACATATGGGAGTACTCATGCGCGTTCATGACACCATCCAGAACAGCCTTGTCGATCTTATCCGGGAACATGGCAATGAGCGTCGACCCGAGAAGCGTTCCATAAGACATGCCTGATTATACACCGTCAGTACCGAGTCCGGTTGAAATCTGCAAGCGAGTGCCACTTACCGAAATATCTCAGTTTGCCATCTGCCTCAAGCGCGTCCACCACGTTCATGATTCCCGGGCCGTAAAGGCCGTCCCGATAAGTCTCCCCGTCTCGTTCTGCGCGTGGACGCACGCGTCCGCTTTGTTCTTCACCTCGGCCCAGACCTCTCCAGGGCTGTATCGGAGGCGTTGGTAGCGATAGGGGCCCTCAAGTGCGATGCGATCCGCTCTCTTGGTCTTTGTAGCAGGAGAATGGGAGCGTGTTGCCGGTTCCTCTGTCGTCGTCGTTAGCTTTGTTCACTGCACATGATTCGAGTCGTTCCACTCACCTAGGTACCACATTGACGACGTCGTAGGAGCCTCCGAGAAATCTATCCAGCCCATGTTAGCTTTCTTTCCTTGGATCAATACTATGCCACATACAAGCCCAAGGTTGATCCCATCAAGGACATCTCGGCAATACCACTGGCTCCCGGGCCACCAAAGTTGACGAACACGCTTCCCTTTGAGGGCTGGATTGGCGCCGGAGCCTTGAGGATCTGGAGATGAAGCTTCTCCCCGGAATCAGGCTCCGTGTAATCGAGAGGAACCGCCAGGCTACCGCAGTCCAGCTCTGTTGTCCCGTTCACCCCGAGGTCGCCGCAGGGTTCCCACTGGATCTCGTGAGAGCTCGGAGTGGCATAGGGCACAGGTTCTGGTCCAGGGCCAAAAGCGCCGCGGCAGCAGAGGCCACAAGGCCAAGTAGACATGAAGAAAGTAAGGTCGTCATCGCAGTGGAAACAACACAATGCTAACAACAAGGCGAAAGTATTCAACAAGCAGGTACAGATAGGAGGGAATTGAAACTTCCTCTGCGGTCTTCGACTCTTTATAAATAACTACGTACTCCAGCCAAGTCCTGGTAGGAGAGATGCTTGGCACTCCGCCCCGTCCTTCTGCAGGACTGTGATTCGTGGCGGCGCGCCAAGCTTCCCTCGAGGCTGAAGCTGCTCGTATATTACCGCTTTTGGCGAAACCCTGCGCTCTGGCACGAACGACCCGCACACTACTCCGCAAGTGCACCAGAATCACTGTCTTGTTGTCGATCTGCCACTTTCTTGCCCGTTCGGCCAGGAGTGTTGAGCATAATTACATCGGCCCAGCTTTGGCCACAGCATCGGGTCGCAGACCAGGCTGACAGCATGCCCATCCCATCTACGTAGTATCTACCTGGCCATGCGGTGTACTGCGACAGCCGAGTCGACTCAGCTGGCCAAGGTGGATACAATGGTCGAGTACGGGCATATGGCCCGATCATACCTGTTAAGTCAGTAGCCTAGAAGGAAGAGTACTTTATTATTAGTTTAGCTTACGATGACTTGTCAGAGAGCCTAACAAGATTAGATGATTGGGGATATTTTATTGAAAAATTTGAATACGAGGTTTACTTCAAGAAGCCGGGTCTCTAGAAAGCCTTTCTTTTACTACTGATAGCGCGGTAGGTAACAGCTCCCAGAACTATCTTTAGCCCTACGAGTAGGTACGCATGTGGTCGGTCTTGTTAAGCTCGCTTAGAACGTCACCAATCACATCACTAGACGATCAATACACTAGGTCATACCTTATTCTAGAAGCGAGCTGAGCCTCATCGTCGTAGTTGCGTCATCTACTACGAGCATTTGAGCAGACTGGCAATTGACAGGAAAGTCGTCAGGCGTGGTTATCAGACTACCCGCACAAAATCGAAGGAATTACCCGTGAGCGTTATGTGTGCTCATGACATGAGATACAGAGCCGATCCTGAGCGCACTCACTAAAGCAGCGATGTTCTGATAGGAAGGGTATATTACAAGTACATTCATCAAATGTCAATACCATGACAACACCAACCGATCATATCTCAGAGAACATCCCCCCAGCCTCGGCGAATCGCGTCTGATACTCTTTAATATTGCCCCATTGCCGCAATTCCTCATCGTCACGGTCCGGGTCGCTGAGATAGCTCATCGAGCGACCGTTGACCGTGGCGTTACCTCCAGGAACTGGAGCGTTGGTTTTAGCCATGCCTTCCAGGCGAACCAGGATGTCAATAAATGCGTGTAGATAATTCTCAGCCTCATGACGGTGAGAGGATGCGGGCCGGCCGTCAAGGCGGGAGTGAGGTATTTCATTGGAACTCGCCCGGGGGAGGTTGAGGAGGGTAGAGGCAACTTGGCGGACTTTGGATGTCTGGATGTATTATTAGCAACTGGGTCATTGGAGGAATTGGCTGTATCATCTCAATTGGGAGAAGGGAGCGTACAAAGCTGGCGCCGTTGGGCTCCATGTTGATCTGGTTTATTGACTGAAGCAACACAAACAGGTCTCGAATCACCAGGCGGCGTTCTTCCCCCATCATCTTTCCCATATAGTCCAGTCCATCTGCGTCGAATGCGTTGGGCATACTTTGTTCAGGCTCGTCCTTGACCGTGGACGGGCTTTGATGGGGTGTCGGCTGCGGTGGCTGATTTTGGATCCTCTTCCAGGTCCCGTAGAGTGCCCAGTATTTTTCCACCAAGTAGGACCGTGTTCCAAGTTGGCTGGCGTAGATATTGGCCTTCTGAATCTCACGGAATGGATCGTTGCTCCTCATCTGACTGGTTTTCAATAGCCGTGCCCATCCGAGGACGCCGTCTACATTGTATGTTGATGATGGTGGTGGCCATTGGAGAGAATACTCTTTCGGCACGTCGGCCACGGCAGCCTTCGCATTTTGCAAGCTTTCCCATATAATCGTCCGTTGCCGTTCCCAGTCGAAGAGTGGACCATTACCAAAGGCAAGCTCCCAGCCGGAGAGAGTATTGTAGCAACTGAACACGCGCACGTTGAGGTTAAAACCAACCATACGAGAAACCTTATGAGCTGGCTGGGGGTCAGCGTGCGTCGGGAAGATATACTCATCATCCACTTCCAAGGGGAGTGGGGGGTAGCGATCCGTCGGAGTCTCCGGAGGGACATGGAAGGTCGTGTCGTTCGATCCGAGTTGTTGGATCGTGCGGTATCCAACAAGGGTGGTATAGAATAGACGTCGTCCCAGCTCCTGCTCGATCAAGTCGAAGGGGCCATCGCCTGATGCGCTGAATCGATCCTGCGACACGCGCGACGAGGAAGAATCGGGGCTTGTAGGGCTGGGCGACGGGAGTTGACTCCAAGGGCGACAGAGGTCATACGCGTGGAGTAACGTGAAACACTCTGCAAAATAGACGCGACAGCGTCTGAAATTATAGACGAGGGCAGAACAAAGTGCGAGATGGTAGCTGATCGCGGCGTCATAGACCGTAGCAGCTCGGTCCAGATACCCCGCCCCGCGAGCTTGAACAGCAATGTCACAGCATCTCTTGACCAACGCCATTGAATTTGGAAATGCCGCTTTCTGGTCCTCAGACCGTAGATGGAGTCTCGGCCGGCGGGGAAAGGATGTCACCAGGGATCCAATCATGGAGGCCGCAAGCGCGAGAAAGGTTCGATTGGTGACATCTTCTCGTCGCTCCAAGGCTGCTCGGAAGGTGGGTTCGTGGGGTATCGGAACCAGCGGGTGTATATACAAGAAGTAATCATCTATGAGAAGTCGAATGATAGACAGAGGACAGATCGATTCCAGCGACAAAGGAGCGGAGGTGGACGGGACAGAGGCCGGGGTCGGAGCCGGCGGCAGGGGAGTTTTGATCCGAGGGCGTCGGCGAGCTCGGAGAGGCTTCTAATTTCTGTCTTTTGAACGCCTCTGCATGGCGGTTGGGAGGGCCCCGACGCCGACTCGGCCGCTCATATGTACAGGGGATGTCTAGACTTGCGCATGACCGGCACGGCGGTCCGCCTGTATCACACTGGTTGTCGCAAGGCGGTTAGCACGCATGCGTGCGACCCAGACGAGTCCAGCGACTTACTTTCACTTTCCGGATGCTGCAGGCATCACAGGCCTTCCGCAGCCTGGTTCGTTGGTCCATGGGCAGAGAAGTGAGGCGAGGAAAGTTTCCATGCTTTGAGTCGCATGCAAGAGGTAGAGACGTCGGTGGCTCTCGACCTAAGGCGGCAGACTGAACATGCGCATTCTCTGTGGTGAGTGAAGTGGGATGTGGGATCGGTTGAGGGTGCGCGCGCTGCAATATTAATGCGGAGATAGTCGGGGGAGGGGGAGCGCAAAGTAAGTTGTACTAAGAATGTTCCCCCAGATGGCGAAGGAGAATACCCCGGGAGATCGGCGAATCAGACAATCCGGGAGATCGAGGTTAATTGCCCAGCAAGGACACGGCGGATCGTGACGAGGCTCGGGAAGTGTCTTCGTCCCGCGTCAGTTTCTGCATTTTGGTGGTCCAGCTTGCTCGAATGCTGGGAGGGTTGGATCCAACGCCGGGTCCTCCGAGCATGGGACGACCCCGACACAGCCACAAGGGTAGTGGTATCACGGTCGCGAGTGGAGCGGCGTGCTGCAGAGGAGAGACTACCCTTGACCCTGCGACCGAAAGGGGACAAACGACCGATGATTCGCACAGAGGGACACATGGACTCTCCCCACGAGGCTTTGGCGGGAGCATGCGAGGAGCGACTCCGCTGCCGGCGACGAGAGAAAAGGGCCCGATCACGTGGTCTGCGTCATCTCCGCTCTCGGCAGCCAATCGGGGGCGCGGGAGTATGGGGACCAGGGCTTTCGGCGCGCGCTGCAGTGGCGCCCTTCGTCCAAGGAAAAGCGTTATTAGAGTTTATTATCCACTAACTAGTCAATCTGATTCAGGGGGCCCTCCTCCAGCCCACTAGGACTTGAGGGCGTGCCACTCAATCGTCCTCCAGGCTCCAACGAAACCAACCATGAAAAGGGGCCGGAGTGGAGACGCCCTCGTGTGCCCCTCATAAGTGCCCTTGGAGTGAGCGAAACGAAAAACGCTGAAAAACAAGACCCTCCGTGGTGTCAACCAAGACCGCCATGTCCAACGTAGCAAGAGTGATGCAAGGGTATATCGTGGCTGTCTTCGAGCGCCGTAAATTGGAAAGTACAACGCAAATAAAACAAAAAAAGGCCGAAGAAAAGAAGATTACCAATCATAGCACATTCAGGTCATATCATCGTCATCGTGGAATTCGCCCACTCGGTCCGATGCACTTCCCACAATGCCGCGTTTGTTTTCGATATCCACCGCCCAGAGCGCGGAGCCAACGGCCGTCGACATCAGGAAAAGCATGGAGAACGGCGGAATTAGCTGCAGGATCAGGGCCACCGTGCCAAACCTAGCAAGCTCAAGAGTTAGCCAAATCGTGGAGATCTCGGCGAGGAAGGTGAAACGAACGTAGTGTATTGTAATTGCCGCCCACGGATCCGTTGCTTCCTCTGCTGTTTCGAGAGGTCCAGCAACTGGAAATACCGCCAGTGATGGAAGGGCCCCGCCCGGTACCCTGTCAGCACGAGGAACATCGTGTGCCGGCCACGGGGATAAAGTTTAGCGGCAGCAAAATGATAAACTCCACGATCTGTCGCAAGGAAAACGGCGCATACACCGCACTGTGGGTGGGCTTGCCCAACCGTTTGACCACATCGTCGCCTTGCGGGTACAGAACCCTGGATGTGGTCACGAGGTCCCCGTGGCCCTCGTTCACCAGCACAGCGTCGAAGATGTCCACCAGGGTCTCATCCACAAAGAATGCCTCGAACAGTGCGGCCACAATTGCAGCTCCTTCACCCAGGACAAGGAAGGCACCGTTGATCCAGGCACCCTTGCCTTGGAAGATGGCGAGAAAGGCGACCTGCGGAAGGTATGCGAACAGGAACAGGAGGACGTAGATGAAGGCGGAGAGCAGGACGATAGGAATGAGGCGAGTCTTGAACAGCGGCCATAGAAAGCGATGTGAAGCGAAGTAGTATATACCCTATCGAGCAGCGAGTGAGTGGCACGTTTCCGACACGAGAATGAAGCATGCAAGGGTACATGGATAGGCAGCAGGGATTCGACGGACCTTGAAAGGGTACAACCAGGCGGCTTTGGTGGAATCCCAGGATCTAGACATCACGGTAGGCAAAGTAGAGGATCAAGAACAATACATGAACCCGGGCCAGCGAGGCGAGGGGAGGTTGCAAAAGGATTGAGAAGCAGGTGAGGCAACAGGAATGAACGCATCAACGGCCAGACACGCTAACCGCAGTACTGCCGGGGCTAAACCCAGTCCAGCGCGCCAAGCCACAACCGGGTCTTATCGATAAGCAAGGCGGTCAGGCGACGCTTATAAAACCGAGTTTTCCTCGCGCCCTTTCCTTCTCTTTCTTTCTTTTCCATATTAAACTGATCACCTTCTTATTCACTCTGGGATCTAACTACCCCATGGAACCCTGGAGGGGAAATAGAAGGTAAGAGCAAACTTGCCGACTTACCCCAGATTCTTCTTACCTTTGGCGTGGAGCGTTTGGAAATATTTACGGCGGGACATTCCCTTTTCCTATCACCACGGTGTCTAGATGGCGCTTGTGTGTAAGGAATGTAGTAGCAAGTAATCTAAATGTAGGATTGCATGACGGATACAGCATGCCGTCTAAAGCATGTTCTGCTTTCAGGAGATCACGTCCGCGATCTCTTCCAGGCTGTGGACGACGGCTGTCGGTCGAAGATTTGGCATCGCCTGGTCGTTCCACCCAGCCCTGGCCCGATCGACCCAAATCGCTTTCAAACCAACGTTCAATGCCCCAATGATGTCGAAAGGATTCCCGCTTATGAGCCAGATGTCGCTATATTCGCTTGAATCCTTGCCGACCCGTCCGGCCAAGTATTCGTAAACCTCACGGGCCGGTTTGAACCTTCGAACATCGTCGACTGTGATGACCTGGTCGAATACCGATGCATGCTGCGATAACACCGTTGAGCGCGCAACCGAATTGCCCAGCATTTCCGCGGTCCCGTTGGAAAAGATGACTGGTGAGACACTCGGTGTCTGTGAAATGTGCTCCAGTGCTGGCCCCGCGTCAGGGAATGTCTCTAGACTGTCATAAGCGAGCAGCAGTTTATCGATCTCGTTGGCGTTGAGCGACACTCCTGTTTCCTTCAATGCGTGCTCCAGCGCATTCTTCGTTACTTCGCGGAATGGGAGATAACAGCCTAGTCGTGGACCCTTCGTTAGTGGGTGCAAAATGCCTGAAGGTTGAACCAGTTTGGTCGACCATACGAACCCATGCTGTTCAATCGCCATGTGTATTCAAGCTGATAACGCCGCCATAATTGTGCAATTAGCTTGGACTTGTCTTCGTCGAAATGGTCCTCGAGGTCTTCGGCGATGGACTCGGTTGAAAGAAGCGTGCCATAAAGATCAAAGGCAAGGACTGTCTGTTTTCTGGGCGTATCCGGAGCAAATTTGCCGGAAGTTTCTCGTGATGTGTCCATATTGACTGGTATGGAATGCAAGTGTACATGGACAGGTAAGAGTTGGGAGTTGAGATGAGTTCAGACAACCTCGGGATTCGACTGCGGGGGATGCGGAGTAACTCCCAGCCTCGTTCGACAGTTGGACACGTACAAGAATGTCCCACGGAAATCTTCATCATCTATACCAAACTACAGAACAAACTACAGAACAAACTACAGAACAAACTACAGAACAAACTACAGAACAAACTACAGAACAGCAGAGATCAGCTTTTTGTACCCTCTGACTCCCTCTTCAATCTCCCCCACAGTGATGGCCTCATTATCTCCGTGGGCCACATGAATACTCCCGGGCCCATACAGATATCGACGAACTCTCTGGACTCCTTCATCATGAATCTGCAGCGCAGAAGCATCTGTTCCGTAATTCACCGTGATTACATCGAATCCGTCCACATCGGCATCAAAGAACTGCGGTGGAGCGCCTGAGCCATGATCCCCAAAATCAACATAGACACCCCCATCGCCTCCCGTCACCTCTTCGACCGCTCTTCTGATGATTGATCTGGTATCATCCGGCGTTCCTGCTGCGAGACGGACAGATACACTGGCTTCAGCATACGCAGGAACAACATTTGCAGCAACGCCACCACTGATTTGTCCAATGTTCAGGGTTGACTTCCCCAGCTTATCGCTGCGAGGAAGACCTCCCTCTTCAGGTAAGATATCTTGCAAAGAGTCGAGATAAGATAGAACAGGAATGATAGATGATATAGCGCTTTCACCTAGCCATGGATACCCCGAGTGGGCGGCCTTTCCTTCGGCGATAATCTTGAACCCAAGGGACCCTTTGTGCCCTGCAACAAGATCGAGTCCTGTGGGCTCGCCGAATATGATCGTGTGGAATGTGGAAGGCGTCGGGTTGAGATCCGAGTTGGAGAAGTGTTTCATTCCTGCGCCACTGTTCTCCTCGCCAACGTCGAATAATAGCCCGATGGAGGCGTCGGGATCTTCTTCGAGAGTTTCCAGTGCCGCGAAGATGATGGCTGCCACGCTGGCTTTGGCGTCGACTGAGCCTCGACCAGCAATGACTATGTCTGTTCGATTGAATGCCACACTGTCCGTGGCATTTGAGCTTGGCGAGTGCAGGGAGTAAGGGAAGAAGGGCGGCACGGTGTCAATGTGACTGGTGAGTATGACATTGGGGGACCGATTCTCTCCTACGTAGGCGTATATGTTGAATCTTTCTTCGGTCTCTTCATTCCCGGGGTTGAGAAATTGCTTTTCCACTGTCAAGTTATGGGAAGACAGAAAGTCCAGGATAAATTGGCCGACATGGCTTTCATGTTCACTGATCGAGGAGATCTCGACAATGTCTCTATGAAAGGAAAGGAGGGGCGATGAAGAGATGATACTGTCCAAGCTTGATTCTGCTCTCTCGCCTGCTGGAGAAGACAAATCCGGATTCAAGGGTTGCTGGGAATCAGACGCAAAAACAGCCCTTAGCTGGACAGCGGCGTGAAGGAGATAAGCAGTCTTCATTTTGGCGACCTTGGAGATATGTGACGCGCCGAGAATGTCTAACATGCGTTCGGTCGTAAGCAAATACTTAAGTGGAAAGAGGGGAAGAGATAAGAGAATTTCCCCTCACGATGGCGTATAGTTTCCCTATTCTGTTGATAGTCTGATGAGCCAGGTTCTCTGAGAGATAGCCTCTCTCTCTGCCTACCTATCTATCTATCTACCCGTGTACATTCCCAACGCACCCAATCTCGATTCAGCATCGATTACTTGCGTCCCCTATTTCTCCTGTCTTCTTCCTGCATTGATATCCACATCGTCCAGGACTGCCTGGTTCTGTTTTGCAGCTGCAACCCTCACCCTCTTAAGTCTGCGAGTATCGACATCAACCTTCCAAGTAAGGCCCCAGGTGATAAGATTCATAATAATCGCCATGCCAACAAAACCCATAGCAATCCCAAAAGAGGTCGTGTACCGTGGAGCATATCGGGAATTGAACAATTGAGATCCGACCGCTCCTCCAATCTGACCATAACTATTGGCAAAGGCGATTGCGAACGCAGAGCCAGTTGCACCTTGGGTGGTGTTTACTCTCCACGGCCACATCATCACGTACCTGTTTTGCTTCAGTATATAGATTCTTACAAACATTCAAAAATTGCGAATGAAAGAAACTTACCAGGCAGTCGAGACACCTCCTGCAATGATCGTTGCCGCGTATACCCCTCCGGTGTTCGGATATGCATAGAGCACGCCATAGCAAGCTTGGATGATAACCATGAAGAAGAGCGGTATGGACGGCTGAGGGATACGGCCTGTGTCGGCAAATATACCAAAGAGGACTGTCAATCCAACTGCAAAGATAGCAGATGGAATATTGAGCAGCTGGGCTTCACCGATGGAACTAAAAGATTCGTCAGTATATGTTCTAGGAGTCTTCTCTGATATAACTCACGTAAATCCAAGATTTGCAATCACGGTCGGCTGGTAGAACGTAAGACCTGTCGTGCCGACGGTGAAAAATGCCCAACAGAGGAGGAAAAGCCAGACCCTCAAGTTCTTCAAAGTTGTCAGTAGTTCACGCATATCGAAGTTAGCCTCAGCAGCACGCGGAGAGTTGCTGGGAAGACGCGCTTCAATGAACGCTTGTTCCTTCTCTGAGAGCCAAGACGACGTAGATGGGACTGGGGTATCGTTAGTGGTGTCCAGCATGCGGGTGACATGGGGGCATACAGTCAGGCAAGAAGAAGAAAGTAAAGACCCCTAATATGACTGTGAAGATACCTTCTGACAAGACGAGCCTAGGCAAGGTCAGAAAGCATACGATATCTCCATCATGCTCGGAGTAGGTACCATTTCCAACCTGACAAGCCACCTGCATAAACTCCATTGAACGCAAATGCTAGCACACCGCTGATGACTGTGCTAAAGTTTCCCAAGAGTGTAACCAGAACAATTCGGGGAGCCAGTTCATCCGGTCTGTACCAATAACATAATTGCAAGAGAATTCCAGGCCACAAGCCAGCCTCGAAGAGACCAAGCAAAAAGCGAACCGCATATAGACCGCCCTTGTTGATGACGGCGGCATGACAGCATAGCACAATTCCCCAGGAGGTCTGTACCTATTAGATATTAAGAAACATACACAATCAAGTAAGGTTACCCACCATGATGCGGGCCTGCCAGACGGATGGTTTGACACCTTTCAGCAGAAGGTTGGAGGGAGCTTCCGCAACGATGTAGGGGATCTGCAAACTATGAACTTGGGAACATACACGAGCCACGATAAACCTACGTAGTACATTGTGGTAACCAGGTTAAATTCATCAGAACTCATATTGAGTTCGGTCATGATGTTTCGTGGTGTTCCTTTGTCCATGATTCGAGCATTAGCAACCTGGCACATAGTATTAGTTTAAGCTTAAGATAGATGATCGTAGACAGTAGCTCACATTAGTGTAGTCAACGTCTTGACCATGTACATAACTGCCAACAGCGGAAGCAAACGCCAGTCGATTCGTCGCAGGAGCTTCTTTTCCTCGGCGCTACTCAGGGTCGCTCGTGCTCGCATCAGGTTGGCGTCGTAACCTGGATGTGCTCTCCTTCATACTCGGGAAGAGAATTATCGCCATCACGCTTGGCATAGTGAATGTTTCCTTTTCCGGGGACGGTATCTCTTCTATGGAGTGGTTGTTGAGTTGGGCCTTCTCGGAAGTTGGTGACGGGGTTGTGTCCCCCTTGCCGGAAGCTCCAGAAGACATGATAACGCTCAACAGCAAAAAGTAGGGATATCTGTCGAGATATCAATAGAACTGATGTCCAACCGTACAGTCGGCTCTTTATACGAGACGAATTATCTGACCCCAGGACGCTAAGAGAGTTGTCATGACCGGTGTTGATTGCGCAAGATAACCGATGGATGGCACCCCGGTTGCACGGCATGCATGCAAGGGAGGCGACAACGTATCACACCAGCATGATAGTTCGTACCCCTCAGCTACTCAATCGCCCTCTCGATAAGTACCGAGAATGGTTACTCTAGTCTTGGTTCTCGGGAAAGGAACTGGAAATAGGATTCCTGGAGCCCATGGGTTGCAACCTCTTATCTAGATTATTACTGGGTTGAAAGTGACGGAAGATCTTGTCCCTGAAGAGGAAACCTAAATCCTCTGGTATCACAGGTTCTGTCTATGAGACCACCGGCCCCGATTCTTGGCAACTGATATCTTGATCGTGGTGATAAAGCACGCGATACTTAGTCTCTGGTGGCCTAGCGAATCAGCACCAATCTACTCCGCAGTGCTCTAACGTGCTAACCAGAGGGATAACCCGGGAATCAAGTCAAATCCTAGTCATGCAATACGATGCAGATTTGGAAGAGATATACATGGGTCTATTGACCTTTTCTGCGCTGATTCCGACGTCGAGGGAATGTTGGTTCCGAGATAGAAATGGATTCAAAAGTCACGCCATAAATACTCAACTTGGCCATACAAGCTTTGCCATAAGACTTAATACCAAGCAATGCTAAGAAGTCCAGGTGATCTTCCTTGCCTTCCGGAGAGGTATAACGGACTAATTCCTCGAGACATGCAAAGCAATTCTTCACTATCATATAGTTTGTAAAAAGACTCTCAGTCACGACTTTTTCATGCCTCCCAAACAAAGATAGTATAGTAAACCCCATGATTCTAAACTTGATGGTTACTCAATATTCTACATCATAGTTTCCAATGCATGTAAATTCCGCCCAGTATAAGTCGAGCCGACTCCGTGGCGTTGCAATGGGATATGACCTGACCCGCGTGCAACGGGTTCCATGGAACAACATGCATTCGTTAATTGATTCAATTCGTAAACTAGACAAGAAGGGAACAAAGGGAACTATTGCATAAGAACACTAGAGCCGATATTGGGGAACGGCCCCAGGTAGCGGAACCCACGGATTGAGATGAACCCTATCTGGGTTCCACATACTCCGAAATCTTCTCCCTAACAATTTCTCTATTTAAGCTTTACGGTTCGCTTCCAAGACAGTAGCTCTCGCCGGCCTTTCCGCCTTCAGAGATTCCGT
The DNA here is from genome assembly GCA_039763685.1 of Aspergillus micronesiensis. Taxonomy (NCBI): domain Eukaryota; kingdom Fungi; phylum Ascomycota; class Eurotiomycetes; order Eurotiales; family Aspergillaceae; genus Aspergillus; species Aspergillus micronesiensis. Next base: position 364,828 of record JASHHO010000011.1, read on the forward strand.
CGTCATGGTTTTGCCGAAAACAGTCATTCAACAGTGAACCCTTTAGTCCACCGGGTTGGATTGAACGGCACGTAATGCTTCTGGTATACGTCACAGAAGGTCCACCCCACAAGAAGTAGTATCCAGGCTTATATAGGAGCTGCGCCTATCCAGAAGCAAGGAAGATACTACGATCTTGCCGTCTAACCTTCATTCTAACAACCACGTCTGTTCCTTGGCATACCACACACAATGGCTACCGATGGCCCATTTGAGTAGGTCACTCCTAGCTGGAAAATGCTCCCCTAGTGGCTTCTCTACCTTTTTTACGTTGGAAAGACTAATAATTTCTCGTAGCGCGTCGAAGGTGACCGAAGAAGACAACTCGATCGACCCACCACCCAAGGCGCCATGGGGATCGCGGCGTCACCTCCCCCAAGGCCGGCATGAAGAAACCAGCTCCCAAGGATTCCAGTCTGAATGTTCGCATTAACTTGGATCTGAGAGCCGATGTTATGCTAGAGCTTCATGCCGTCGTACAGGGTGATGTAACAATTGGGCTATTCTAGCTAGGGTGGTATCCCTGCGGTCATTGGTGTACTTATGAACACCTGAATATCAATCTCAAGACCGTGTCAATTGATCCTTTTGTGGGCATTGTTAGTCTAGCATTGTCAATTTTGTAGGGTCTGTAGCAACGAATGAGTATCCCGACTTCCCGACAACTTCTGTTTGAGCCTTATATCCCTTGATAGGCCAATCTTCGCAGTATCGCTTTCCCGCGTGATAAAGCGGCAAGCTGTAGATGCATTTATCCTTAGTTTAGAGTATCTCACGTAGTTGAATTCAACTTCTATTGTGGTGGAAATACCGTAATGTGTCGACGTCATCGGGTAAGCTGCACTACGTCACCTGTGTAGTAGTGGCTGGGATAGAACAACACCATTCGAGGAATACTAATTATGCAATCGCTCTGCTGGCTGGATCTATAAATAATCGGCCATTTCCAGCTTCAATTAAAGTAGAGGAAAAATTTTGAATGGACCAACGCCAGTAGCTGCATTAATATAGAGCAACCGGCACGATATATATATGCTTCCAAGCGAGGTCTCGAACAGCAAGGTTTACAGTAGAAATCGCAGTTTGACTTCCGCGAGCATGTATTCAAAACTATTGAGCAGTATTCAATACCTCGACCAACACCTTCTGCCTAAAAGAGGAAGCATACAGATTCAGATATCGACCTCTCAACCTGCCGTACAGATACCTCGCTCGATCAAACCCTTATCCAAAGCCTCAACACTAGTATCTCCGCTGCCAATGGTGTCTATACAAAACAGCTCGATGGAGGCGATTCTCGGGCATATGATACAATTTGGACATGAAGTTCCCGCAAGGTGCCTCTCCGCCAACTTACTAGTCATGATGTTAGCTTTCTACCGCTTGGCCAAAAGCCAAACGCTGGTGGTTGCCGGTAGCTTATACCCAACATGGCTATCCATCTTCTGTATGAGCGATAGAGCCAGCAAGGCCAATGAAAGGCGCCGTCGAACTACCCGGCCTTTGATCCAACGATCCCAAGTCGAGCAACATTCTCATCCTATCATTCCTGCAAGATTTAGACTTTCCCAGAACGCCGAATCCTTTCCCCGCATTATACACTCCTAAATCGTACTTTCGGTGCCGATCTGTAAGAAGGATTCCGAGGCATGTCCATGCAAAGCCGACTGGCTGAAATATACCCTATAACGGGCGAACTGGCCCGACAGATTCACTGTAGATACCCTAGTGACTACCAACAACAACAAATCAACTCACGATGCCTACAGATACAGTGGTCGATGGACGCCTTGAGCTCGAGCTGAAGGCCTCCCATGAGCACTTAGAAGACACCTTCAAACCCGAGACCGGCAGTGATGAAGGTCTCAAGTCAATTGCAGCGTATGCTGGCAACCGGGACTGGGACCCCGAAGAGGAGAAGAGACTCGTCCGCAAAATCGACAAGAAGCTGTTGCCCATCATGGCTCTATCGTACGGCCTGCAGTATTATGATAAAGCCATGCTCTCCCAAGCGGTACAGTACCCTCAATGCTTCTGTTGAATGCCTGAAGCTCTCAGGACATGCTTATAGAATGACTATAGGCAATCTTCGGTCTCCGTGACGATTTGGAACTCTCCATCGGGAATCGATATTCCATGGCTGCGTCCATGTTCTACATGGGATGGATTGCCGGGGCGTATCCCGTCATCTACCTGGCCCAGCGATTTCCCATCGAGCGCGTGTGTGCGGCCGTCATCGTGGTCTGGGGAGCGACGCTGATGACGGCCGCCGCCTGTCACAACTTCCAGGGTCTGTTTGTCCAGCGGTTCTTCCTGGGATTTCTCGAAGCTGGCATTGCCCCGATGTTCATGCTGGTCATTGGCGGGTGGTATAAAAAGGACGAGCAGGCGCTTCGTATGGGGATCTGGTATTGTTTTACCGGTAGGTGTCCGGCGAGTTGTCCAGGGAATTCGTCCACTTACTGACGGATGGCAGGCTATATCTCCATGGTCACGCCGCTCGTCAACTACGGGCTGGGTCATATTCAAGGAGCGTTGTCTCCGTGGAAATATGTTTCTCTGCGCGGGCGCGGTGACCGTGCTCTGGTCGGTGGTGGTGCTCTTCTTCTTGCCAGGAGATCCCACACGAAGCCGCGGGTTCACAGAGCGTGAAACGTACATCTCCGTCGCCAGGCTACGGAGCAACAACACGGAGTGCGTAACCGGCATTTCAAGCCGGCGCAGATCCTCGATGCGTGCCTGGTGTGGGTTCTGGCTGATCATCGCCAACGCCACGCTCATGGAGATTGCGAACGGTCCCCAGTCGACCTTCCAAGCCATCGTCGTGAACAGCTTCGGATTCAGTCCCCTCAACTCGCTGTTGGTTCTGATGCCGTTTGGGTTTATCATCGGGACGATCCAGCTCGTCGGCCCCTACCTCGCCTACAAGTACACGAATGTGCGCACCTACGTGGTGTTTGTGTGCCAATGCCTCACCATCATGTCCTCGCTGCTTCTCTGCTGCTTCCTCGGTCCGCCATTGGCGGCTTGCTGGTCGGAGTCTACTTCCTGGGGTCCTTTGGCGGAGCGTATGTCGTGATGATGGTCATCCAAGTGGCCAATACGGCCGGCTATACCAAGCGCGCCTTCACCTCTGCGGGCATCTTCATCGGTTACAGCGTGGGCAACGTGATCGGGCCCTTGCTGTTCAAGGAGAAGATGCGCCCCGCTACGTGGAGGGATGGACTATTGTGGTGGCCACGCAAGCCATTGCGGCGGCGCTCACGGTGGTGTATCGCTTTGTGTGCATCTGGGAGAACAAACGACGAGACGAGTCCGGAATCATGGAGAACTATGACCACGCCTTTGAGGACGAACTCACAGATCGCAAGGTGAGCGCTAGTTCCCGATCTACATCGCCATCGACTAACCCTGAGACGATAGAATGCGCAATTCCGGTATGTGTACTGAGTGGTAGGAAAGTGGGATGGTGTCGGCCCGTGAGCTGCTGGGCGCGTAACCTCTGTGAGAATTCGGTCTATACGAATGAATGAGAGCGTGGAATTGCCATGGCCGTTCCTCTGCCGAGTAAATCACCCCCCATCCTAGGGCCGGTATGCGCATAACCTACCGACTTGGAGGCGAATCTCCGAGCTGCCAGGTTCCTGTAGACGAATCACCGAGGAGCATTAACGACGGCGTACTTGAAAGGGCCCTTTAGCCGCGCTGACTGCCCTAGTAGCTAGTGCATCAGGGGAGACCGAGTAGACCGAGCCTGGGTGGATGATAGCCGGACGACATGGCCGAGATACTCCACCAGCGGCCTCGGACTCCTTTAGAGCAAATCCTTCTCCTTCAAAAACGCTCAGTCCCCGCCTTCCAACCCTCTGCGTATCCCGACAAATGCTGCTGCGACCCCATTGACCATGACTGTCACCCATATCCTCCTCACCGGCGCCAATGGCTTCATCGGCAGCCATATCCTGGACGCCCTTCTCCGCCACGGGCTCCGAGTGACGGCGGTGGTTCGATCCGAGCATAAAGCTGCCCAGGTCCGCAGAGACTTTCCCGTGCCGGAAGACCAGCTCACGTTCGTTATTGTGCCGGATATTGCTGCGTCTGGTGCATACACCGAGGCGCTCAAGACGAACCCGTCCATCCAATACATTATCCACACGGCCAGCCCGCTGAACTACTCGGCGGGCAAGTCCGTCGACGACTTTGTGGAACCCGCCGTCCGAGGCACCCGGAGATCTTGGAGGCCGCGGCAAACTATGGAGACAATGTGCGGCGCATTGTGGTCACCGGCAGCTTCGCGGCCATTGGAAACCCCGAAGACATGCAGGGAGGCGGCAAGGTGTACACGTCGCAGGACTGGAACCCCGTCACGGCCGATAAATTGGACGCTACGAACCCTCGGCTCGCGTACTGGTTTAGTAAGACGCTGGCGGAACGAGCAGGTAACGCGCCCCGATCTGCCGTCGATCCCACGCAGCAGCTCGATGCTAACCGGTTCAGCGTGGGCGTTCATGGATGAAGACCACCGACGGTTCGATCTGGTGGTGTTGAATCCTCCCATGGTGTATGGTCCGTTGCGGCACACGGTGCAGTCCATCAACGAGCTGAATGTGACCACCTACGGCATCTGGCGGGACTTTATCAATTCGGGGCCTGAGAAGCCGCTCCCAAAGGAGTGGGTACATGCCGATATCGATGTTCGAGTAAGACCGGCGCCCTGGAAGAGGCCCGCAGGGTATCAGAGCTGACAGTGCGATAGGACCTGGCGGAGACCCACTACAAGGCGCTGTTTGCCAAAGCAGCATCCAACAAGCGGTATCTCGTCACACGGGGTCGCATCTGTAACCAAGAGATTGCAGATATTTTCCGGAAGCTATCCCGGAGTTGAGAGACCGAGTGCCTACCGGACAGCCCGGCGTGAGCTCCTACCACCAGATGCATTTGACGTGGATGGGAGCGCAGCAGTGAGGGATCTGGATCTGGTGTGTTCGCCCAGCGACAGAGACATTTCAGGATCTTGGAAGACAATTGCTGTTCATCGAGGCTAAATCATCTCCGCGCAAGATATGAGTCAGGGTTACAGGGGATACAGTGGTCAATAGCTAGTATCATGCGGTCATATAAACTAGCAGTCATATGGACTAGCACTCATATAAACCATTTGGTGCATACTGTTGGAATCGTAGCATCCACGTACTGTGGAGTGGCAGTGGCAGTGGCATTGGCAGGCAGTAAGCACCATAAGATGGGGCCTTCCGGTATAGTTGATTATCAATAGTCTACTTATGAGAAACCACCGCATGCTATGGACATCGTCTATGTTGCTGGGAACAAATTCCAACTCCCATGCTGGGCTTGGTCCAGAGACCCCTTCTCAAGCCCAACCTGCCCCAGGGTGGTCTATACCAAGGACGAGTGACCGTGGCAGGCCGTCCTTCCGTCTGTATTCCCCTTACACGAGATGGCCCATCCAGATCTGCGCATTCCCAATAACCCCAATACAAAATCAAGCAATAATCGCGTGACCGGCCTTGGTCGTAGGGCATGCGAATTCCTTCGAGAAAGGCCACTGCAATCATGCCGAATGATACCATCCTTGGACGTAATCATCCTGTTAACCGAGCACCGAGACCGAACCATTTCGGCCTGTCGGTCTGTACAGCGAATTGCACCAGCACACCAGGGAAACATCCACCACCAATACGTCAAGAAAGCGCATACCGGGAGATCAGCGACAGGCAAGAGATATTATATGAGGTGAACCTGTCCGTCTCGGTTCTGACATTCAGTCACCAGCGCAGCCTGCTCCAGTGACACGATATCATGGCTCCCGCACGCACACTCCCAGAGGAAAAGTCCCCCAGTGCTGAACTTCCAGACTTTGCCAGTCTGCCAGATCAGTATGGCTGGCCTCGAGAGAATTCCAACGGATACCGCATCAAAGAGCAATTGTGCGGCACCGAGAGACCACTGCGAGTCATCTCCTTAGGCGCTGGGGTGTCGGGCATTAACCTGGCTAAGCTCCTGCCGGACCAGGTGGGCAATATAAGCCTAACGATCTACGAGAAAAACCCGGAGATTGGAGGAACTTGGTATGAGAACAGGTGTGTCTCGTCTCGTACTCGGTGTCATGATCTACTGACGAGCTGGTAGGTATCCGGCGTCGCTTGCGATATCCCATCGAACAACTATCAGGTAGGCCGGACTGCGAATGTCGATCGAGATGACTGGCTAACCCGGCGGATGTAGTTCACCTGGGCGAAGAATCCCCACTGGAAGAACTTCTACTCCCACGGTGACGAGATCCTCCAGTACTTCAAAGACGTCGTCGACCGATTCGATCTGCGAAAGTACTTTGTCCTGGAGCACGAGGTCCTGGGTGCCGAATGGATCGAGGAACGAGGGCAGTGGAAGGTCCAGGTCCGCGATCTGCGCAGCGGCCAAGTCACCGATGACTACGGCGAAATCTTCATCAACAATGGGGGCTGTTGAAGTAAATGCGACCCCTGCCTGCATCAAATTGATATCCGGGCTTGCTAACGCGTCCGCAGCAACTGGCGATGGCCTGAGATCGACGGCTGGAGGACTTCCAAGGCCCCAAGTGCCACACTGCACAGTGGGATGACTCGATCGACTACCGCAACAAGCGTGTGGCCGTCATCGGCACCGGCAGCAGCGGCGTCCAGGTGATTCCGCATATTGCCCCGGACGTGGCTCAGCTATTCACCTGGATCCGCTCTTCGACCTGGATACAGCGGGCTTCGCTCAGAAGTACGCGGGACCAGGAGGCACCAATTTGAATGTACGTGGAAGTCCTCGCGAAAGACTATAGTTTCTATGGGGCTGATGGTTGTCTAGACACCGAGGAGCAGAAACAGTACTGGGCCGAACACCCTCTTGAGTACCAGGACTATTGCAAGGAGATCGAAAGCGAACTCAATCAGCGCTTCAAATTCATTCTGAACGGATCCCCTGCAGCGGAGGAGGCCCGGAAATTCTCCACCCAGCAGATGAGAGAGAAGCTGGGCCCGCGCAGTGATATTGCAGACAAGCTGATCCCAACCACCTTTGGGGTCGGATGTCGACGACCAACCGTGAGTGATGATGTCCAGTGGAAGTAGGATCAGAGACTGACTGCGCCAGCCGGGGAATGGGTTTCTCGAGTCCCTCACCAGACCCAACGTCCACGCCTTTACAGAAGTGCCGCGGCGCATCACGGCCACGGGGTTCATCGACCACGAGGGCAAGGAGCACGAAGTCGACATCATCACTGCGCAACCGGGTAAGGAGAGCGCCCAGGATCTCGTCTGGGCCTGCCAGTTGCTGACACTGTCTTAAGGTTCGATACCTCGTGGATTCCGCGATTCCCTATCATCGCACATGGTAAAAACGTCCAGGATCTCCACAGAGAAAGACTCCTTTCGTATCTCTCCCTGGCTGTTCCCGACGGTACGTCCTGTCCTACTTGCAGCTATCACCTTCGGCTGTCTAATGTGGTGCAGTCCCGAATTACTTTACCATCTGCGGACCATACGGTCCCTTCGGTCATGGATCTTACATCGCCATGAGCGAGCTCCTGGTCCGGAACATCACCGCCGTGACCAAGAAGATGCAGAAGGAAAACATCAAGTCGTTGACGCCCCGTCGGGACGTATGCGAGAAGTTTGCCGAACATGCCGATCTCTACTTGCAGCGGACGGCGTGGTCCGGTCCCTGTTCCAGCTGGTTCAAGAATGGCCAGAAGCATGGCCGACTGACCATGTGGCCTGGGTCCCGGTTGGTTTACTTTGATGTTCTGGATCAACCCCGTTATGAGGACTATGTGATCGATTATTGGAGCGGGAATCCGTTTGAATTCCTCGGCAATGGCTTCTCGACGATCGAGTTCAATGGGGTGATCTCGCTCACTATCTGGGGACCCGCGAGAACCCCGGGGGTATCCTTCCGGAGGGTTGTACAACCAAGGCAAAGTGATGGTTGCAATTGTGTCACCTAGGCCCTTCTGTTAGAGCTAGATTGTAGTCAACCCACTCGTGGGAGAATGGATCTGTTCATGTTTTTCTCACGAGCCGGTCACCATCTACCCTCTGGCCATTGAAGTTTTAGAGTCTCCGTCTCGCCAAGATGAATAATTGGTATGAGCGCGTGTGTTTTGAACACGCTTTGGTGGTAGAGATTTCTGAATAGCTTCATATATGTTGTTTCGTACATGTCTTCTAACTAGCGCAGTATTCCGGCAGAACTGGATCCCAGGACATTTGATAATCGTCATGGCCAGAGGAGCAGAATGATTATGACGATTACCAATCGTTGCAAAAGGGCATGGCATCAATTTTACCATCTCTATCTGGCTATTGTTACCGGAACATGCTATCAAACAGTGGGACAAGGACGGTATCTCTGACCCAGAAGCGTTTGCCTTGTACGCAAGTATACCACAGGAAAAGCGACAGCTTGATCCAATCAAAATGAACAGACAATATCTCATTAGGTAAAACCTTAGGTATGTGCTCTAAGATACACCTCTTATATTAAACGCCGTCCTCGAGCTGAAAAGGACCCTGACAATAACTGTAGCCACATAGATCAAAGCCTCCAGCAAATCCAAAAATTCAAACCCACTAGCATTAAGCAACCGTCTGACACGCCCCATAGTATCGACGTAGGTACGAGTCGCCCGCCTGCTCACTCAGTGACCCCTCACTGAGCCGTTGTGCTCACAAACTCCTCCCACCCAGCGTCCCGATCAGGCGAGTCCGCAGATATCAGGAACGCCTCGGGCATGTTCTCTTTCATCCCGGAAACAGGTTTCAGCGAGACATCCCGAGGCGTGCTCATGTCTTGGAGGAATGCGCGCTCTTCGCCGGTGACCCTCAGGGTGTCGAGGACCCCCATCGCCTCCTGCGGGAAAGTCGGGTGCGCCGGTTGAACCAGCTGTGGCGCCACAGCCATTCCAGGACCGCCAGTCGGACTGGGATAGTCCAGGATGATGTGGAGGGTGCGTTCTGGGTCCGTCCGGCTGAGGACCTCCGAGAGGACTGGTCCAGTTCGGCGCCGCGGAGAGAAATGGTAATGCCGCTCGGCGTACGGATCACCGTCGATGGAAGACACACCGATCTGCCCGGCTTGCTTGGCGGTGACTGTGATTTTCGTCTTGTGCTCGGTTTTGTTCTGGTGGACTTGGGCTTGTGCCTGTCCGACGAGCAGCTGGGCCCTCGATGCGGGCCAGGGGCCTCGCTTGGGTCTCTTGGGTCCTGGCGAGTAGAGACTGCCGGTGGCCTGCCTGTTCCGAGGATGTTTAGGAGCTTGCGGCTGCCAGTCTAATTTATCTGTGGCTCTGTCGCTTATGGTCTGTAGCTTATGGGCTGGTTGTCGGAGAAGTCGGTCCTGGCTGGCTTCTCGGCTTGATGGGATTATCTGCAGATACCACGCGCCGGCTCGTTCTGGAGAACGGCGATGAAGCTGTTCGGACTTGTGGTATCATCCATGACAAGGCCTCTACCCAGTAGTTGAGATAATGGTTTCGTGGTGTTGAGGACGCTCTGGATGTATTCCGTTCCGCATACTACCAGCTGGCTCAGGCTACATGGCCACACTGGAGAAGCAGTCGGCCAATCGTCTCTACTGTAACTTCTTACACTGTTGTGAGGAATATACATGAATCTGGTTTTCCAAGACACTCCTACTCTGGAACGAGATGGTTTACTGGTTACGAACTTACGATCACGTTGGCCTCCACATCAGGTTGTCTTGACTAGTACTATCAGCATAGATATTACATATTCCCTGGAACGTCAGGGGAGCCACTGAGTTGATTCCCACGATCTGCATCGATCAACATCGCTCCCGGGTGCTCGTCCGTCCCCATATAGTACGCGATGTCACTCCCGTCGTACTCCTTCAACGTGAAGCCACAGCCCAGGAACGACCACGGATTCTTGTTGATTAGTCAATCTCATAGTCCTCATACCGAGGCTCTTTCAACGCCTCGAAGAAGAGCAATCTCGATCCCGGCCAGATGGTGAGCTTTCGTCCTTTCGTCCTTGCTTGAACCAGCTGGCGCAGTCGCCGGCCCAGGCCGTCCGTTTGCAGAACAGCTGCGCGTGTGCCTCGAATTGCTCACAGACCCGGAGCTTGGGCCGGATGGATTTAATGCCTTCGACTGCATCTTCTCCACGATCTTCAACACATTGCTGATCAGTCGCTCGTTGACCATCAGCGTGTTCCCGTGGCCGACGGGGCCGTAGGGCCCACCGATCGTGAAGCAATTCGGCACTAGAAAGTTGATTAGCTTCGATCAGGACCTGGCATACGGGGAATGGAGTGGACCTTCTGGCACGGCCATGGCGAGATAGGATAGCGTCCTTTCCCGCATGAAATCTTGCACATTCTTGCCGTCATGAACAATCGGAAAGCGCGGGACCCACGAAGTATCAAAACCAGTAGCGCAGATGATCACGTCGACCTCAAACTCCTCCCCATCCCCGGTGACGAATCCGTTTTCCGTAATGCGATTGATGCCGTTGAGAAAGGTTTGAACGTGCGGAGGGTGAGTGCTTCCAAGAAGCCATTCCCTGGCTACTCGCCATTCTTAGCGCACGTTGGGCTTATGCCGTAGAAAAGACTTCACTCACCGTGGGTCGTCGACAGCCGATGCCAAAGTCCTTGGGGATGATAGCCTCCATGATATCCTCTCTGCCCGCGAGCTTGCTCTTCATCTCGGCGTCGGAAAAGCGAACGGCTTCCTGCGCCTCTGGGGTATTGACGAGAATGAACTTGAAGCGCTGGTTGAGCTCGGTTTCAATCTCCTTGCAGTACCGGACATAGCCTGGGTAGTCGTCCTTCCACTTGGCCTGCTGCTCCGGGGTATAGGCAAAGTTGGCGCCACCGTCGCCCGCGTACTTCTGCGCAAACCCGGCGGTGATCCACGTCGGCGACCGCACCCACGTGTAGAGCTTCGAGACCTTCGACGTGATGTTGGCGATGACCTGCACGCCGCTGCTGCCGGTTCCAATCACGGCGACGCGTTTGCCCGTGAGATCCGTGCCTTCCGGGTAGGCGGCTGTATGGCAGAGCAGCCCGCGGAACGACTGCAACCCGGGGATGTCCGGCCATTTCCAGTTGTTCAGGATGCCGCCGCCGTTGATGAAGATGTCGCATTCATCGACAAAGGCCGTGTCCGTGGTGAGGTCGCGGACGTGGACCTTCCACTTGCCGCGTTCACCGTCCCAGTACGCGCCCTCGACCCGATGGCGGAGCTTCATGAACCGCGCGAGCCCGTACCGATCCACGCAGTCCTTGAAGTACTGCCAGATCTCCGGGGACGAGGAGTAGAAATGCGTCCAATCCGGTTGCGCGCCCAGGTGAACTGGTAGTTGGGGGAGGGGATGTCGCACGCGCACCCGGGGTATCGGTTCTCCCACCAGGTGCCTCCAATCTCGGGGTTCTTGTCGTAGCACACAATCGACACGTTCTCCATGCGCTCGGGGGCAAACTTGGCGAGACAGATGCCCGCCGCACCGCAGCCGATGTGCACGATGCGTATGGCCCGTTTGGTGCCGGCCAGCGTCTCCTGGATGCGATAGCCCTCGTTGTCTTGTCGCGGCCATCCGTACTGCTCCGCCAGGGTTTCCATGTCTGGGATGGGGTGGTGTTCTCCGGTGTCTCCCATAGTCGTATGCGTTTTCAGTTGGTCGGCTCTGCTAAAGGGTCAGGAGAGGAGAGGAGAGGAGATCGTAGGAAGGCATCGCAAGTGGTGGCCGATTACTGACATAAAAACCACTCATTATCAGGAGCCTGCGTCGGACCACTCTACCTGCATGAACTGCACCATCACATCAGGCACTCGGTGCCGGCAGGTCACAACCGTTAGAATCCGATGTGGGGCGACATTCATCGCCGATGCCTATGGATTGGACCCGGCGTCTGCATTGTGTTGTTCTCCATACGCTGTCTTTCTACCTTAGGCCGGTGCTTGCGGTTGACTGACGGTCCAGAGACCTGACCTTGTCTAACATCTATGGTCATTACTTGTAGACTACATAGATAGGTGCGTCTACCGTCGGGAAAGGAGGTCCAATCCTGACACTTACACAGCCTGCTTCTACTCATATACATTAGAAAAACTAACAAAATCTCAACTCCAACCCACTAATCACCCTGGCCCGGAGTTGCAAGCACTTCTTGGAAAAGATTCTCCATGCCAACGAAGCCCAGGGGAAGGTCCAACTCGGTAGGCGAGATATTGAAGATGAAGTCATTGGACAGGCCCTCCGCAAGGTCCGCCAACACCTGATTCCCCGTGGGACAGCAGGCGGTGGTGTCGGTAGATTCTGAACATGACAATCCCCGGAGGCCAGATGGAATGGATCCTGGATCCTGGGCGGAAGGTTGGGCCATCCGCCAGAGCCACCGAGAGGCCGATCCGCTGCACCACGACCTCAAACATCTGCAAAGCCCAGATGATGGGTGACCATGACTTCGAGAGCCGTCGTAGAAACTCGAGATTCGTTTGAATGCGCAGGGAGGTTAGGAGCCTCTCGTGGAAGGGCAGGGACTGCCGGAAGGCCTTCTCAATGTGAAGGGAAGAACCATCGAGGCACAGTTATAAGCTAGAGAAAGCATCAGTATGGTTCGAAAGAGGGAGATAAGCAGAACCCACAGGAATAATGGACAGTAGGTGTAAGATTGAGCACCAATATGCGGTCAATTGTGGTATCAACCTCCAGCATCGCGGTGTAGAGTTTCTGCTGCACACGACCAAAAAGACCTCCCTGTTTCCGGCTTCAACGCATCCAACATCATGCGGTATACAACACACTCCGAGATATAACTGCGAGCATTGAGCACAAATACCCAGACGTTGCTGACGTTCCACGCTTGGGCCGCGACGCCTTTCAATTCCTCTGGAAGAGACTGTCGCCAGCGCAACATCCGCCCTTCGAGCTCGTTGAAGACTTTCTCTGACCCCCTCGGGACTCCTCGATTGTTCGCACCATATGTGCGCCTGGACTCTGTTAGTAATGTTCTCAAGTAGAAAAGTGGGTGGCGCACTCATCAATGACAGCTTGCAGGCTCTGGATCAGGAAATCTTCTGCAACGGGTTTGACCGGCGGCAGGATGCCGTTCATATCGCCGGGGTATCCTCATCTTCCCAGTCCTCAAGCGTCAATTCGGACGTGTCAAAGTCGGATTCGTGAATGCGCTTGATATTGTCCAGTCCGTGAACACCAGGAGTGCATCCCGGTTGTACAACACCCACCAGATGCGGCGCAGGAGCCTGGTCCACGTTGGATCCAAACTGCGCGCCACTTCGTCTTTGTGGAGACCCATTTTGGTCGCGATCCGGGTCGCGTTTGGACAGCCAGTAGCGATAGTCCTTTTCCGTGTAGAGGGAGACATGAAGATGGCTCAAAATCAGGGCTCCTTGTAGCATTCGCACCTGGCTTCGCTCCACTCCAATGTCGTACAGTAAACGGGCCCGATCAATGAGCGCCTTTTGTGCCGACTGGTGATCGTCGAATCCCGCATCCCGGACCAGGCTGGCGGACGCATATGGCACGACGCTCGCCAGGATGGTCTGCAGAAGAAATATGGAATACGTTTGGTTGCGGTAGTCCTGGACAAACTGCACCCGGTCGATGACGGGCGCGTAGATATAACACACTGAAAGTATAGGCAACAACTGGTCACTTCGGCCCTTGTCAGCGTCGCGATGCAAGATCAGTCTACGAAGATTATCATACCACACATCTAGCGGCGGGAGGTCAAATGCCCCCTTTTGTCGCAGTACTCCCTGTCCGCGTCGTCGATCGTGTTCATCTCCAGCTGCTGTCCCGGTTTCGGGGTCGGATCGCGCAGGACGATCTTGACCAGTCGTTTGGGCGGGACTCGACCCAGCGCTTCGCTCAGGATCGTCACCGAATTGACCCCCCCGTGATACTCGATCACTTCACGGCCCTTGATGGGAGATGACGCGGTAGGCGCCGCGGCGGGAAACCCCGGGTGCCACTGCGACATTTCTCGACAGATCTGCAACTGCGACTCATCCTCCCCCCACGGCCTCGCGCTCTTGACTGGATGATGAACTATATGGAGACGCCTCGAACGGGGACTCCAGCGGTCCCGGATGGATCGTGGTCGTCGGAAGCTGTGGGAGGAGCAGTCGTCTCCCCGGTCCGAGTTCTGTCTCGCGGTGCATGTAGCGAGCCGGGGACATCCTGGAGCAAGCTTAGGCTGGGGAACGGTATGGCTGGGACGTCAACGGGACTGGGGAGATACCTCTGGAACGCCATGGGCTTCTGTGCATGTTGAGTAACTGTTGCCATTGAACGAGCCCACGCGATCGTTGACGGCCTCCTGTGCTGGCGGCTGGCGTTGCGCGCCGTCCTTTGACGGGTGCAAAGTATGATCCCTGAGGCCAGTGACTCTCCTTCGCTTGATCCTACGCGAGTTAACATCACTGATCGATCGCTCTGCCCGTTCGATGTCTTGCTCACCCTCGCGGTCTCTCCGGTGTGGGCATCAATTCGCACGTCTCGCCGCGGCCGCTGTTGGTACATCGTGTGCATGGAATGCTAACCTCGGCCGCATCGCAGCGCACCTTGCGCTCATGGCAGGGTACACAGGCGCGCGTTTTGCGAGGCATTCCTGGTCTTGGATGCGTTGCTGGTGCTTGGGTCGAGACTAATGATGGCCGGTGGAACCGCAATGAATGTGGTTGCGCGGTACGTCCCAGCGCAGGGGAAGTGGCATAGGTAGGGTGCTGTGAGGATAGGCCTCAGGGGAGATGAAACAGTTGGGAGGTGCAGCATACAGCTGTCGGCAGGACGCGCAGAAGCTACGATGCACGCTTGGGAGCGTTTAGGGTCTACTCCGTATGCCCGCAACCCCGCACAGCCCCCGCAAAGTTTATATAATGCGGGGAAGTAGCCGAACACAACCTGGGCATTACACTACATTACGCAGGATTCTGAGCTAACTACGAAAGAAAAGTGTACCAGCCCGGTGGTTCCGGAACAGTGCATTGATTAGGGGAAATACACCTGTTGCAGCTGCTGACCAGCCGCCATCAGCGTCACACGCAACCGTGGTGGCCACAAAGCGTGCTGGCTGCGTAGCAGACGGATTGATCCACCGATGCACCGTGGCCCGCTAGGATCACAGAGTCCTGGGCAAGACGGTCTGTTAGCCTGAAATGGCTAGCTAGCCTCAACTGGGTATCTACACGGCATGGATGGACGTACCCCGGACCTTAGATAGGTCTTCTCCCCGCCGTCCAACTCCAGCACAAGCTCCCCCTGAACCACCACGACAAAGTCGACCGACATCGTGCGGTGCATGGGAGTGACCGCGGATGTCCGAAATCGCCTTGGAGGAAGTTCACTCCCCGGGCACCACCGGCTGGCTTCCCCCGTTCGCATACGAGGTCTGGTGCGATTCACGATCTGGCGAGAGATACGCATCTAAATCCTTTCGGTGGGACAGAGACACGGGGACCGCCTCCACGGCGTAGGCGCGCGCAATAGCATATCCTCCTCGTCGAGATATTTAGAGGCGGCGCTGGGACGGTGATACTGGTTCCAGTCGAGTCATGACCAGTGACATGTCTGGTGGTGGCAGGCATGCCATATGTAAGACCTGGCCAAAGAGCTGCCGTGGACGCCATCGTGCTCGTTGAATGGGTCATTCCATCAGAACCACAGGATTCTGGGCAAATATGTAATTCGCAGTTCCTCCTGACGGATCCATAGCCCGTGTCGGCGTCACGGCCTTCGGTGTTTCCCAGTGAAGGATAGTGTTGTCCTTGGCTACGCCGTATAGTCAGCCGAAGCACAGACATCATCTAGCTTAGTATGAGGATTACCAGGGTACTGCCCGTGGCCGAGAGCATACAATAGAGTACATGGGTAGAATGCGCATATATCCCCTGTCTGCTCCCTCGGCCAGAAGAAACCTGTCTCGACAGTAGTCACCCGTATTGAATCTATTCCAGCCTTGTCGACCAGCCATGCCTAAGACTCCTTTGCCACACGGTCAATTCATCCGCCATTCGAATGGGCAGACAACACACTACCTTGTCGACGATTTCACCGATCCCTGGAAACACGACCAAACAGAGGTCGTGCTCATCCAGCACGATTTGGTCGCCACGCCGCCTTCTGGTACCATTGGATCCCTGTCCTCGCAAGGAAATACAAAGTGATCCGACGCGATCTCCGAGGCCATGGTCAATCCAGCGACCCAACAGTTGACTACGACTACTCGGTCGACACCGTGTTATCGGAAATCGTCGACCTGTTGGACCACGAGAATCTCCCCAAGGTGCATCTCCTATGCGAGTCGACCGGCGGATGATCGGGGTGGCCTTCGCCGCCACATATCCCGACAGGCTTCGCAGCCTGACCGTCTGCGCGACGCCCACCCATCTCCCTCCCTCGGCAAAGGAATCCTGGGCCCTCGGGTACACCGATTGGCCGGCCGCTTGCCGGGCCCTCGGGGAAGGGGTTTCTGTGAGGCGATGACCAAGATGCCCGGTGGAATTGGACAGCCGGACCCTCGATATCAGGAATGGTGGCTGGATCAGGTGTCCATCGCCACGGCGAAGGGCTGGCCCGGTATGCGGAGTTTCTGATGGGCTTGGATGTTCGGCCGATGATGAAGTCGATCGCATGCCCGACGCTGATATTGGCGCCTTGTCGCAGTCGTAATACCTCCATGGCGGATCAGGAGGCATTCCGGGATTCGATCAAGGGCGCACATTGGGTGCCAATCGATGGTCTGGGGCATGAAATTTATGTCGACGACCGTGCAGAGGAATGCCAGGACGCATTTGTCAAGTTTTTGGATGGCATCTCTCGCTAGGGGGGGATAGAATACATTATCGGGATATATAATGATAGCAACTATTCTCGCGAGCTCTCCACCCAGCGTAGAAACGGAGACAATACAAACATCAGACTTGCTCTAGTGAATAGATCTCCGTCAGGAATTGATATAGAAACAACCATGGGGTTCGGAATGAACCATGAGGTCTTGCCTGCTTTCCAAGTAAAGTATCTCTGTGGATACGTGTGATGCGCCTGGTATTTTTTTTTTTTTTTTTTTTTTTTTTTTTTTTTTTTTTTTTTTTTTTTTTTTTTTAATAGACAGAGGTATAAGATGCAGATAAAAACAATTCTATCTGCATGACCCATGGCCAACGATAATGCCCAGATCTAGAGTTTTGGGTGGAAATCCCAGCCAAAGCACGCCTGATCACCTTTCCACTCGCGGTTCGCGGTATCACATCCACAAAAACCACACCCCCCGAGAGCCACTTGTGTTGAGCAAATATTGGACTTGATTAACTGTTCCAGCTCCGGACCTGTGACCGTAGGGTCCCTACGAACGACAAATGCACGGGGATATTCGCCATCGTTGCTATCGATGTTAGATGACCGGTTGAGCAATAGATGGAATATTACTCACATTTTGGCGCCAACACTGCTGAGCGTCGGCCACTCCAGGATGGGCCAACAGAGCAAGTTCCAATTCAGCAGGTGACACTTGCAACCCTTTCACCTTGATCAATTCCTGTGAAGGCATTACGATGGTGGTTAGCTCACTGCCATTTAAGCCCTGACTTGATCGTGGTTTCGCGCACCTTGAGTCGATCAACTAGATAGATGTGACCATTTGGGTCGACATATCCAACATCCCCCGTGCGTAACCATCTGGTTCTGTCCTGATCGTAGATGATACTCCTGGACGTCTCGTCCGGTCGTTTGTAGTAGCCCTTCATGACGTTCGGCCCTGCAGCCCACAGCTCCCCGACAGCAACACCGGGAGGAACAGAGTCGGAGAAGTCTTCACCCTCGATGTGCACAATCTTGACGCGGCAGTTCGCGTTGAGCCATCCGACGGATCTCCCATCCGCGATGTCATCTTGCGCAAACCCGGCCAACGAGCACGTACACTCCGTCATTCCGAGACCTTGCTTGACCGTCACCCCATCTCGGGAGATAGAGACTTTCGATCTTGCGGCCAATGTCGGGATTCAACGGTGCAGACCCGGTGGTCACGCTCTCGACGGCCGTTAGGTTGAAGTTGCCCGGACGAGGGGGTTTGGCCATCATGACGAGAATGACGGGGACTGCGGAGAGAAATGTTATGCGGTATATATCCAGGTAAAGGAGGAACTTGGCGAGGTTGAACTTTTCCATGATAAAGACCTTTGCCCCTATGCGAGCGACGCTCATGCAGAAGTATGTTTGACCCTGGGCGGGCTTTAGACGAGTGCCATCTTGCGACTCCGTGCTGGGCAACTCACATATGCATGATACATTGGCAAGGCAGCCAGCCACCGCTCGCCGCTCATTTTGAGTCTTGATGCGCGATCACGGGCCCCTGGGTGTCTCCGTAGAGGGAGCGCTTGTGTATCAGCTGAAGGGAGTTGGCCACTGCGTTGTAGTGCGATATCTCGACCCCTTTGGTCGACCCGTCGTCCTATGTGTAAAGACTCTTGTCAGTGCTGTAACATTGCAACTCGATCATATCCACCCGTGGATAAGACACGGTGTTAAAGACATAGGACAGCATAAGGTCCATACCCGCTGGAGTAGTTCAAGATCGCAGTCGTGGACTGGGCCTCGGCCAACGATGTTATACGCCTCCACTCCCACCCTCGAATCTCGGAGGGGCTACACCAAACTTTGTCCAGAAATTCTCAGGGCAGTCGTCACTGGACTCCTCGATACCTCCAAAAACGTAAATGCGGCTTTTGGGGCAATCCAACCCGATGTGCAGCCGCAGTTGCGGTGCCCATCCCAGCGGGGTGAGTCAGAAGCAGTTTCGCATCTGAATCCCGTAACTGATACTCGAGCTCTGTCACCATAAAACAGTTAGTTTCCCTTATGTCCAAGGAAGAAGCCCGGGAGAGGAGAATACGCACCACCCTCCGAAGCAGCCGGATTCACCGCCGTGAAGACGCATCCTGAGCGATCACTCCCCAGAGAAGCACCGGGAAGAAGACATGGTTGCCAGCATACAGGAGCACCTTGTCCCCCGGTTGAAGACCCAGGTGCTGAAGTCCCCGGGCCCACGCGTTTGACGTACACCTCGGCCTGGGAAAGGCTGAAGCACCGGGATGGGACATCGGCATCGAAAAACTGTGGGATCTCACGCGTCTTGCGAGTGCCCGACTGGAAGACATAGGTCACGATGTCGACGATTGGAATGTCAATTTGATATGGTGACGCGATGATTGCTGGACTGGAAGACATTTTGTCATGGGCGGAGAGTTTTACCTCGCGTGATTGGCATATGGAATCCGCGTCATGTGCAGAGCTACATTCCCACGGCCTAATATCGAAGACAGGCAATAGAAGCACTCTCCGGTAGACGTTCTCTACTGTTCCTTACCGGGGAGCCGCATACCGTGTTGGAAAGTCCGAGCACGGCGCCGCAAGGATACACGCCGAGGAACTATGTACGCCGAGTCCACGCCCCATTCTCAGCCGGGGAAACCTTCCGGCATGGGCTCTTGTCTCAGGTTTATCTAGTGGACTGTGAAGACCTGGTCGGGTATTTATTACATATATTTATCGATTTCAACTTGGCGAAGACCGATCCACTCTCCATAACGTGCATAGATCATACAGAAACAGCTGTTCCTCGGTTAAGAAAATGTTGGAAGCCCGTTACCCACCCTACACAAACAAGGTCGTGGATTGCACCATTCCACCGAACCTTGACAATGTAGCTGGTAAGAGCATAGTCATCACCGGAGGTACGCATGTTCATCTTCTACATCAGTGGAGAGGAGTGCTAATAGAGCAGGCGCGGGTGGGATGGTGAGCAAGCTACCATTGCTTTTGCACAGGCAGGGTATGGACCAGCCGTTTAATTATCCAACTAACAAGAGCTGATTTATCACAGTGCCTATGTCACATTTGGTGATCTGAATGAAAAGGCCGGTCGAGCTTTGGAAAGCAAGCTTCGCCCGTCAGTCTCCCAAGCATCTAGTAGGACATCGTATCAATGAAAGGCTGACTGCTGCGCATCCAGAAATGCACAATTCGTCAAGTGCAATGTCGCAGACTTTGAATCCCAAAGCGCCCTGTTCAAGAAGGCCATCGAGAATTCTCCCAGCAAGACTGTGGACGTTGCCATTGCCAACGCTGGAATTACCGGCCCGGATCCTATCTTCTATGGCGAAGGTATGCATTCCGGCAAAGAATGACGAGTCTAAACTGGACCAAGATGTATTAACGCTGCCATTGCAGAATCCGGGTTAGAGCCTACAGATCCAGATCTCAAAATCCTTGACGTTAATGTCAATGGAGTCATCTACACCTGCAAGCTCGCGCGATACTATTTCATGCAGCATGAGCTCACGCCCGGACGTGATCGTGCTTTATTGTCCTGTCCAGTGCGGCAGGGTACGGGATGTCCCCGGCGGGCCAATCTACATGATGTCCAAGTTTGCAGCTCGTGCCTTGATGAGGTGCCTGCGGAGGACGACATTTGTGGACGGCGTCCGCGCGTGCGCCTTGGCTCCCTGGTAAGCCATGCCGATTGTCTATCATGTCCCAACGTTTACTGACACCACCGCCAGGTATGTTGCGACCAACCTGATGAGCCCCCAAGTCGTCGACTTTGTCCGGAGCAAGGGGGTCTCGTTCGCTGATGCTGCCGACGCCGCCGGGGCCATGCTCAAGATTGCTTCGGATGTATCTATCAATGGTGAGGATGCTGCAATACCTGCTACTCGAGTGCTACAAGCTGATTATTATTATGGCAGGTCGTTGCTTCACCATCGTTAATAGGAAAGAGGCCCCCTTTGGGTACTATGACATGGACGTGGATGACTACGAGGAGGGATCCAAGGCGGATGAGCAGCAGAACATCCTCCTCTCGACGTCTCAGAGAATTCAGGTCAAGCCAAAGAACCAGTAATCAACTTTGGTCTAGTGAGTCCTCTGTCGCACTGTATATAGGGTATGATTTGAAATAAGGACCACGCGGCATTGCCGATATCAATCGTAACTGAAACGTTCGAGTAAAATCAGTTTAATAAATTGGGGCTACGTGATTGAGATCTATGGTGTATTGAGTATGAGGTGGCGGAACCCTGTTTGATAGACTCAACATATTATGTGGTGGAATAGGTCAGACATGATGTTGCATTGCGATATCACCATCCCTTTTGTAAACTATAAACTATGGTAACAGGTCATCTTTCATATACATTGCCACATTTGTAAGCTGAACTATTCATGCATCTAAGTACAGAAGAATGAACAGCATCGATGAAAGGCCTTCTTGGGACATTCCGTCCACGTCACACTGCGTATTGCTTTCCTCCATCCACAGTCAACTCTGTGCCGTTGATCAAAGACGCCTTCTCGCTCGCCAGGAATACCACAGCTCTCAATCTCCGTAGGATGTCCCCATCGCTGCATTGGAACAGTGCTGATCGAATCCTCATAATTAGCCCCTCTGCGGATTGATTCTTCAACCACTAGCACGGTGTCAGTTTCCCACCACCAATCGGAGAAGAATGGAGTCCTACTGAGTGTCTTGACAAAGCCCGGGAGCACCGAGTTGATTCGAATCCCATCCTTGCCATAGGCTATGGCGTCAGTTCGCGAGAGGCCGAGAATGCCCGCCTTTGAAGCCGAGTACTGGACGAGACGAGTGTCAAAAGGAATCAATCAGCAAGCTAGCGATATGTGCTTACCGCTCCGACGGTGGGATGAGACAGAATGGCAAAGAGAGATGATACGTTCACAATTGCACCTCGCTGCGGTGGTACATCCGCCCTGGTTGAAAAAATGTAAGCCAATATTGCATCCTCATTCGGCTATGGCTGTACTCACCGCGCATACAATTCAGGCTCCTGTGAGATCATCTGCGATAGTTCGGCACGCTGGCAGAGCCAAGTGCCTCGCAGGTTCACTGCCACGACTTTATCCCATGCGTCCGGGGCAAGTTCATGCGTCCGAACCCGCGGATTGCTGGTGATTCCGGCATTGTTGACCGCATAGTGGATGGCGCCGAACTCACGCACGGCGCTTTCCATCAATCTCTCCACGTCTGTCTCGCAGGAGATGTCGGTCTTGACAGACAATGTGCTGACCTGGGGATTCAGTTCCTTTAACTCTTCTGCCACGGTTTGAAGGGAGGCCTCGTCGAGGTCAGCGAGCACGATGCGGGTGCATCCCTCCTTGATAAATGTGTGCGCTACTGCTCGGCCGATGCCTGATGCAGCCCCTGTGACCAAGGCAACTCTGTACATGGTGTTAGAAGTCATACACTTGGACAGGTTGCACCGAATAATGTCTTACCCACGCATACCGCTTGGCTGGACTGTTGTCATATTGGTTTGTGTACAGTTGTTCAGACAGAAGATGATAATTCGGTGGTGATAGTGATACGAAGTATACCTAGCAAGAATCCTAGCCGGTCACGTTTGGCGTAGAAACCAATACTTGGTAAAAATTTTATCTTTATGGACGATGTTCATCTGGATCAGAATGGGGTCAAAACCAACACAAGAGCCCCGATGTTGTAGTTGGCCCTCGAACGGTAAAGGATATCGGCGCTCGGTGTACGTGACCATTAAAATGGGTGGCCTTGCCTAGTTTCTATTCTGCCTCGGCATACATGTCCAAGAGAAGGCGACGTCAAGAGTCCTATCTGAGCATCTCCGATGAGAGCCTGGCCGGTGATACATAAACCGACGCTACGGCCACAATGGAATCTGGCACAACACATCTAATCCTCTCAGTCCTACTCCCGACCCATGGCTGAATTGAAAGGAAAGGTTATCGCCATTACGGGCAGTTCCTCGGGAATGGGGAGGGAGTTGGCCCATCTGGCTGGTCGCCGAGGCGCGAAACTCGCGTTGGCGGATATAGCCCAAGACCCCCTCCAAGAATTGGTCCGAGAGCTACAAGAAAGCGGCGTCGAGGTGATTGGGACCGTACTGGATGTGTCCTCCAGCAGTCAAGTCAATGACTGGGTCGGGTCTATCGTGCAGCGGTTTGGGCGGTTGGATGGAGCCGCCAACCTGGCCGGGTGGTTGGGGAACCAGGTCATTGGCAAACTCGAGCAGCTGGATGACACCGAGTGGGACTTCATCCTCGCGGTCAATCTGACGGGCCTCATGTACTGTGTCCGGGCTCAGCTTCGGGTGATGAAAGCCGGGGCCGCCATCGTGAACGCGGCCAGCGTCGCCGGCGCCGTGGGACGCCCAGACATGTGCGCTTACGCCGTCAGTAAACACGGAGTGGTTGGCTTGACCCGGTCAGTGGCCAAGGAGGTTGGCCCCAGAGGCATTCGAGTGAACTGCATTGGCCCGTATGTTGTCCCCTCTCGCCGATAACCGAACGTCTAATGATGACACGTTTCCTAGCGGCGGGATTGACACGCCCATGCTACAAACCGTCCGTGATGAAGAGGGTACAAGCACAGGGCCGCTGTCCAATGTGCCCATGCAGCGTGCGGGGACTCCAGAGGAATTGGCCCGGGCCTTCGCTTTTCTCCTCGGTGACGATTCTAGTTATGTGTCGGGGGCTCATCTGCTGGTGGATGGCGGGCTGTTAGCGTGAGCCTTCGGCGGGGCTTCATATATGTACTCGTATCCCATCCTTCGCAGGTGAATCTTCTTGACGCTGCTGTTTTTGGTGTCAAAATACATGCTCGAGTGCTGGAAAGCATATATAGAAAGCTACAACATGGCCAAGTCGATCGTCTCTCATGATATTCCCAAAAGTGGCTCTATCGTCGACCTTTCAGTGATAGACACGACGGCGTATCTGCGCAACCTGGATCCTAAATTGGTCATTGACCCAGTGTACAAGGGACATGGCAAGATTTCCATGCCATCGTTCAGCTTTCTGATCCATCATGAGCCCTCAGACACGCGGTGCTGTTTGACCTCGGCCTGCGCAAGAACTGGGCAACGCATCTCAGCCCTCATCTGCGAGAAGTCATCCTGGCGCTTCCATTCGAGATTACCTGCGAGAAAGACACGGCGGAAGTCCTCGCGGAATATGGAGTAATGCCACACCAAATCGACGCGATAATCTACAGCCACCACCATTGGGACCATGTGGGAGACACGACGAAATTCCCCCCATCCACCAAGATCGTCACGGGTCCCGGCTACGCGGCGAAATACTTACCAGGCTGGCCGGAGGATCCCAGTGCCAGTGAGACAACCTCAGATCTTTACGAGGGCCGAGCGTTGATAGAGGTCAACTTTGACGGACCGGGGGCTTTCGCATCGCAGACTACCGTGCCTTTGACTATTTCGGAGACGGCAGTTTCTATCTTCTGGACTCTCCTGGCCACACCACAGGCCATTTGACAGCACTGGCACGGACATCCAGGGGATCCAACTCGGGAGAGTCCGATAGCTTCATCTTCCTGGCGGCAGACACCGTTCACCATGCGGCCGTGTTCCGGCCCACCGAGTTCTGTCCGTTCCCTGACAAACTGCGGCCATCCCAGGCGAGACCAATATAGAAACCTGTTGCACCGGCCAACTGTATCTTGCTGCGCATCGTCTGTTCAAGGAGAGTTCCTCCAAAGCCAGTATCTCCCGTTTTGCCTCATGCCGGCTGGCAATCCGTACGACGAGGACTACGCCGAGGCCGAGCGGACCGTCAAGAAGATGCTGCCATTTGACGGGGACCCGGATGTCTTTACGATTTTCTCCCACGATGATACCCTTCTCGGAGCTATCGACTTTTTCCCCAAGAGTGCTAAGGACTGGAAGGCGATGGGATGGAAACAGAGGTGCCATTGGCGGTTCCTTGCTTCTATGGACGTGGACACGAATTAGCTAGATTCATGGTCGTATGGAAGTTCGGTGTACTAGAGTTGAATGCCAGTACGATTGACTCATATGGGCCGACCAGCATATGCCGACGTAGCATTTCCAGAACATAGTATATATAGACCGCGATTGAAGAAGGACACCGAGGATGCCCGATTCACCAACAAACACTCCAACCTATCTACTCCAGCCCTTTGACTAGTAATATGCAACCTGCCACCACCAGTATCGTTACCCAGACAAAGATGTGAGCTGGTTGAAGCGGGACACACTTCTCTTCCATTTGAGCATCGGCATTCCCGCAAAGCATCTGCAGTATCTCTACGTTCGTCGCGCCTTAGACCAGACCTGAACGCTGCTGACGCGTCACCATGCACAGGAGAACCATCCTGCATATGATGTGTTTCCAACTTTCCCTACTACTCTTGGTGCGTGGCCGAAGGGGTCCGTCGATTAGTACTTTGACCGCGGTGCGACTGATACACCCTGTTGCAGCTTACAAGGGGGCCGAACAAGACATCGTGGACCCCTTGAGTATTGTGAAGCCAGCAGACATTCAGCTTCCCGGTGTGCCAGCATTCGATAGGTCGAAGGTGGTGGACGCCCAGAAGAGAATCATTCTGCACGTCCCGTTACCCCCCGTTCCGGCCAAACACCAGTCTTTTGTCATCCGCCAGGAGCTGAAGGGTCTATATGATAAAGGACCAGCAGGGACCCTCATCGAAACGGTCTCCTATCTGGTGGACCGGTCGTCCGGAACGAGGTATGCGACCATCATTGGTGCCGTCATGGCACGCGGCCAGGGGGGATGGGGTGGTCCACGAGGTACGAGCGGGATACTATTATCGTCGGCGTTATAGATGAGCTGACGCAGAGAATCTCTATTGGACAGGTCTCTCGTTACCGACCTTCTCTGTTCCCTCATCCAGAGAGCCAGACTACTGCCATGTTCATCAGACCACTCCAAAAACTCCATTGCTCTTCAGGTATGACTCCGATGCTGCAACCCGATTTATCCTTTCACTGAGTGGTCGTTCAAAATAATTGACCCGGGATGATTTTTAGGCTCAACGGAGACTACAATCCTCTCCATGCGGAACCAACTTATGGCAGCGAGATGGGGCTTGGTGGCGTCCTGATCCACGGACTGTTTACGTGGAATCTCGCGGCATACGCAGTGTGTGCGGCTGCTGGCGTGTTGGACATGTCCAGGTCTCTGCGCCTCAAAGACTTTCAGGCTCGATTCGCCAGCCCCGTCTACCCCGGTGACGTTCTCACTACACGAATCTGGGACGTGGAGGAAGAAGCAGTGACGGGAGGACGTGAGGTGCATTCCATGCTGTTGCTCGTGATCAACCAACACGAAAAGGTCGTGCT
The DNA here is from genome assembly GCA_039763685.1 of Aspergillus micronesiensis. Taxonomy (NCBI): domain Eukaryota; kingdom Fungi; phylum Ascomycota; class Eurotiomycetes; order Eurotiales; family Aspergillaceae; genus Aspergillus; species Aspergillus micronesiensis. The sequence goes on from JASHHO010000011.1 coordinate 391,067, forward strand.
GTCGAATGGGAAGGCTTTGTTTGAAGCCACTGCAAAGCCGTCATCGGCGAGGATGTAGCAGCGGCCGTTGTCTGCGAGGACGGATATGTATGTATCGAGGTTCCCAAAGGAGTAATCGGCCTCGGCGCCGACATTCAGCTGTAGCAGTACACCCGCAGAGGTTTGCGGATGAGTACAATGACCTATATACAACGTTAAATACAAAAACAACCTCTCCAAACCCATGTGCCTATACGGTGTCTAACTCGTACTCTACCCAAGTCCACTGGATCAGCAATGGTCCACCTCCTGCGGATCGTGGCGGAGAACCCTATACGGGTGCTCTGCATGCTTTATTCCTTTCTGATCTCCTCCACTCTGGCCATTCTAGAACGCATTCTACTTCCACATTATCCAGTGTACCAGCCACTTCGGACACGCATCGCCCGAGCCTACTTCTCGGCTGCCGCCATACATCTCTCGCGTATCGTCCACCGGCTGCCCGTGACGGACTGCCCAACGGAGCGGGCCCGCAAACAGGACGGCGACGGCTGGACTGGCTATCTGATCCCTGGGACTAGAAGGCTGGATGAGGACAGTTTCCGCCATGGGCCATCGTCCTGCGTGGTTGTTTATGCCCATGGTGGTGGATACGCTATCGGCGAAGCTAGACAGTACCTGAACTACATGGAGAGATGGATCCGTGGCGCCAGGGACGCCGGTATTGATCTGGTGTTTCTGAGTGTCGAGTACCGTGGGTCTTCTTATGACTGTGTGATTTCTTTCCAAAATGCTGATCGATCGATGGGAACGACTAGCCCTCAGCGGCGAAGCACCACATCCAGCCCAGCGTGAGGCCTTTCTCAAGGCCTATCAGTACGTACTCCGGCAAGGGGTTCCGCCGTCTCGAGTGATATGCATGGGCGATTCAGCCGGCGGTACGTCTCTCATCTATCATGCTTCGTTGATGTCCTCTCTCTCTCTGGTCCATGCAGGGTCTCCTCGGTCGATCGACGCGGTAAGACCACTAGCTAAAGCGTGATGCAGCGGCGATGGCCATAATGGCAACTCTCGAGCTCCCTCGCGCAATCTTCCTCCCCGGCCGGGAACGTCCTCATTTCTCCCTGGATGGATGCCGCTCTGGAAAGCTACGAGGGTGGCAACCCAACCGTGGTGACTGACTACGTGAACACCGCCAATACCTCAGTCCCCATGATGTTCAGACAGTTTCTTGGAGAAGCGGACGGCAGAGACCCGGACGCGAACCCATTGTACCAGCAGCCGAGCGCCATCCATAGGGCGTTTTCTGCCACCCCGCAGCTCATTCTCACGGGGGGTGCTGAGATGGCCAAGGAGGATGGCAGGCGATGGGCGAGGTTATGTCGGCAGGCAGATGTGCCGTGTCAATTGGTGCTGGAATGGGGTCAGTTGCATATCTACGCCATGGGGTCTGCGTGGGTAAGTCCCCGAGTGCGCGCCAGGACCGATCGTGCCATTATTAGTTGGATTGGGGACTGTATATCTGCTGTTGATAGATAAGAAGACTCAGAGGATCGCGGTTTAGTTACATTGGCTAGTTGCTGCACTTCCCAGAGCATCAGGTGTTATATCCGGAATAATGTTTCATTTCATGGCACAGCACCATGGCAGACACATAGATATAAGAATATATGGAGCTAATACGATTCGTTCACCCATTTACACTGTCAGTTCTCGATGTTATAGTATCCCCCATCGTTGACGACCGTCGCCCCATTCATATAACTGCTCTCGTCGCTGAGCAAGAAACTGATGAGGTTGGCCTGCTCTTCCGCAAGCCCCAGTCGCCTGGATGCAATCTTTGCATTGATCGGAGACTGCTCGTACTCGGGGGTCCCCGGCACAGCGATATTTCCCATGTGTCTCTCGGTCATGGGAGTGACTGTCCATCCGGGACAGCAAGCATTCACCCGGATGCCACTGGGGCCGTAGAACTTGGCCCCGTTCTTGGTGATCCCCATACCGGCATGCTTGCTCGGCGTGTATGCAGCCAGGCCCAGCGAGACAAGACCAGAGATCGAGACAACATTGGTAATGGCCCCCGTTGTGGCGGCACGCTGTGCGTCTCCGGACGCGGCGAGAAGTCAACCTCGCGTGGGCTCTGTCGTAGCATCTGCTCGGCCTCATACTTCTGACAGAGCCATAGGCCGCGCGTGTTGATCGCATACACCCTACGACCAAGACATTAGCGACGCCGAAAGGCCAGGGGCGGAATGAGTACCTACCGGTCGAACCATTCCGTGGTGATGCTTCGCTCCTCTGAGGCGATCGTCTCACAGATGCCCGCACAGTTGGCGGCATAGTCAATCCTCCCAGTCAGGGACAGGCTCTCCCACCATGCGTCGGATCTCGTCTTCCTTGGACACATCGGTACGCAGGAATTCCGCGCGCACACCATACTTCTGGGCGATTTCCTTTGCCGCGGCCACACCCTGTTCTTGGTTGATGTCGGTCATGAACACGGAGATGTTTCGACTGGCGAGTTTTCTTGCGACGGCTTTGCCAATTCCATTGGCAGCGCCGGTCACCAGAGCTACTAATTCTTGCTTCATTGTGGGCAGCGGTCAGGTCGGTGGGGACTGGGAGCTGGGAGGATGGGGTGATTTGGGAGAGAGGTTTGGAGAACGAGCTCGATTCGAGTCGCCGAGTCGCCTCTGTCGTTTAAGAATCCTCCCGAGGTTCTCCTCCATGGGATCCTTCCAGGGGTAATTATGGGGTTGTAATGGAGTATGCGGGGAACACACGATCCCCTCGGCGCCGAACCAGTCCTCCCGCTTACAAGCACAACAAGTAGCCGAGAAGGATGTTTAAGAATGGGATTGTTAGGCCACACAAGGTGTGAATACACTAGATATATGTAGTATGGTCTGTTTTAGGTAGCTCTGGGTGTTGACAGTAAGTACAGAAAAGAAACTCTTCGGCCTTCGGTGCAGGACTCCCCAGATAATCGTTATTGGGATGCTCAATCCTATGAAAGCTGAGTGGCTTGGTTGGGGAATAGATATCGACCTACCGATTGATATAGTCAAACCGTTTGCCTATAGTTCCCAAGATACTACTGGAACAGCATCCATAAGCTTCATGATATCATTGCATATCAGACTGATCCGAATTAAGTGCCAGTTACAAGACAAGCGGCCAGTACAGTGGTTGATTCCCACTAAACTTAAAACTATCACCGGCCTCGGCCTGACAAGGCAATATTACGCTATGGATAGGGATTATACGGCCCTGACCCGGTACATGCTGCGTCGACCTCGCTGATACTGATGTTCTGCACAGCGCGACCCCCCGCACCAAACAACAGCATGTTACCACTGGAGGCTTCTGGCCAACCCATCCGCTGCAAACCAGCGGCAGGGTCTCGCATGAAGGCAAGCAGAAGGTCTTGCATCGCGGCCGACGTCTCATATTGGACGCTAGGACCAGGGCCGTTAAAGTCTTTGAAAGATCCATGGAGCATCGGTAGATCCGCCGCATTATATGCCCCAAGATACGGCAGGGGTGACACATTGGAGAAATTTCCACCGTACAAGAATCGGAAAGTGGGCACCTCATGCCTCTGCCGGAGCCAGGTAGACTCGGCAGCTGGGCAGAGGAAGTAGGACAGGGTATAGTTATCGATCAGGGCTTGTTCGTCGGGTGGGAATCGTTCCATTGTGGATGGTGGCATGGGCAGTCCCGCGAGACCAGGCAGGGAAGCAATCTCGTTCGCGCAGGTCGAGTAGATCGTTGGACGTTGCGAGTATGCGCCGATTTCGTACTGCCGCGTATAGTTTGAGAAGACGATTCGTTCATCGGCAAAGGGGATAAACGCAATCGCTGGCTGATCCGGGGCTGTGTCGGTGGAATTGTCCATGTACTGACCGACAAAAGTGATCAAGTCATAGACCGGCACCTCCCTCATACATGCCAGTTCATCCACCGGACTATGACCACCGCAGCCAACGTGCGATGCTACAAAGCTGAAGTTCAATCCGGAATTGTCGGTGAGTCGATTTGCGTGCGGCGCAGTCAAACTCGACCCCGAGTTCATGAAAAAGCCAGTGGCAATAGGGTCATCTGCAAAAGCAAAGTTGTGGTAGTCGGCCGATACTGATCCTGCAGACTCGCCCTGCGTAAACACGCATGTCAATGACTAGACCGGGAACTTGGGCGAGGCTGTGACTTACCCAGAGAGTGATACGTTCAGGATCACCCCCAAATGCTTCGATGTTGTCTCGAACCCACTCCAAACTATGGACGTTAGGTATCTTCCCATGTGCTGTCGACGGTGTTACTCACGCCATTTGCTGGTCGAGAAGCCCGAGGTTCTGCTCTTCTAACCCCTTCGCGTTGGGAAGCCTATGATGCCCAGCCGATAGCTGAGGGTGTCAACATGCAGAACGAGAACAGTCTAGGATACCAGTGGGTGCACTCACTTGATGACCACCGCGATCAGGTCCTGACTGCGCTGGACCCATTTATGGGCCGGTACCAGGAAGCACTGTACGTGCCACTGTTGACGAACCCACCACCGGGGATAAACACGATGACTGGTAGCTTCGATTTCTTCGTTGCCCGTGCTGGGGTCCAGACGGCCAAGGACAGACAATCCTCTCCTGACGACCAAACCATTGTCCCCGGGGTATGGCTCTGTCAGTACCAGGGTGGTTGGTTCTGGGTCAGGTTCTGGTTAAACACGGTGGGAAACCGGCCGCCATATTGGGGACAAGCCAGAGTGTAGTCGGTTGCTGGGATTATACTGCTGGGACTGGTATCTGGCTTGACAGGAGGCATCCAGCGCAAGTTTCCTACTGGTGGTTGAGCATATCGAACACCCACAAATTGACGAACATCAGGGGTTGTTCCATTGACCGAGCCAACATAGGTCCCTGACGGTGCCTGGACTGTGTGGGGTGAATGCTTAGAAGCAATGACAGGGGGCAACAGGCACCACAAAAGAGTGCCCAGACGTAGGGTGTTCTGTACTTTCATAGTCGGTGGTGTTGAATTTTGGCGGTATTTCTTTGTTCTGTAGCATCAGTCCATACGGTATTGTGGACTGGATCTTGAGCTTTATATGCTTGCCCGGCGAAGAGAGCCATACTGATTCGGTTCGGGATTTCGGTCTTTACAGTCAATCCTACGACTCAAACTGTTGCAGTCTGAGAGCAGAGAATTCTCACATACTTTCTTTTGTCTCGAGATCGAACTCAACGCCGAGATGCCATATAATCAAAGACCTGATTTGCTGATCGGCTGTAGACATGCTGAGCAGAGGTCGGGGAAACTTAACAGTCTGGCTAGCGTACTCCTATTCTCATCCTCTCTAGACTATACCCGGTTTACAATACGCTGCTAGACAAGATCCAAGGCTGCCTCATAGCGACAGCATATCTCCCTGCACGCAGTTCAACTATTCTTGTAACTGGGTTGCAAGACGGGCACGTTTCCTGGTCGAGTAGATCGCGGCGGACTGAATCGCGTTGGACGATATTGCGCCCATCCTAAGTAAACGGATCCTACATACTGCTTAAAACAATCCGACTCTGATGCCGTATCTAGTTCTTCAATGGTGACATTACTTGAACCTGGGGACTAAACAAGATCCTTGGTCCAGCGGCACATTTGGATACTGCGAGCGCTGGCCGATCCCCTTCTTTTCAAACCCCAAAGACATAGCTCAATCTAGACGATCGGTGCCGAAGGCTACTCTCCTCCTTTGGCGCTGATCTTCCCATGGGGTACAAAGTCTTGGGTCAATTAGCTCGAGTTCGGCGCTAATCGTGCCTTTTATATTCCAAGGTTCTGGCCCGAAGTGACTTGAACGAGTCACACGAGAAGAATAGTCGCCATCTACCTTGAGCACTACCTCTTATCATCGCGGAAATGGCCGGAAAGAAAACAATTAGCACGTACAACCTACTGGTGGTGCTTGCTGCCGCCCTCGGCTCGTTCACCTTCGGCTTCACGGTCAATGTGACTGGTCCTGTGCTGGGCATGCCATCTTTCTATGAGTATTTTGACCTGGATATCCAGCAGACCACAGGCATCATTGGTGGTGAGCAACGTTCCTCTCCCCAGATCTGATCTCAATCCTCACTGTTCAATAGCAATCCCTGCTTGCTACTTCGGTGGTGGCATCGTCGGGGCTGGCCTGGGTGCGTGGACAGCCGCGCTGCTTGGTCGCAGACATGCCTTGGCCATAGCATGTGTCCTGGGTATTATTGGGGGTGTCCTGCTGGGCTCAGCAGTCAATATCGCCATGATCCTCCTCGGGCGGTTGCTTTCTGGACTGTGGTAGGGTGATGAACAACTGCATCCATATGTTATTACCTTTCTGACGCAAAGCTAGCTCTGGTGGTTTCCAAACCATTGTGCCTATTTACCAGAGCGAGGTCAGTCCGGCATCACGCCGGGGCCATCTGGTTGGGCAACACGGATTTTTCCTAGTGCTGGGAGGCGTACGTTGCCAATGAATACGCTATTTGCTTATTACTTCTGACTATGACGATAGACTACCGCAGTGTTTGCCGGTCTGGGATGTTCCTTTGCGACGAATGAGCAAATGCAATGGCGCCTCGCATTGGCCCTAAGCAGTATGTCCATGCCCTTATACAACGTTCATGTATACTGATCATGTACTATCCTAGGCCTCCCACCACTTGTCCTGATGCCAGCTATCCTCTGGCTTCCCGAGTCCCCCAGATGGCTCGTCGGGGGACGCCTTGATCAAGCGCAGGCTGTCCTCCGCAAATTACACACAACCCCAGAAGATCCGGACTGCTTGCTAGCCGCCGTGGAATTCTCAGATCCGAGAACAGCTGGAGCTGGAAAAGAGAGAAGGCCGAACCGTTTTATCCGGGCTCATGCAGCCCTCCATGCGCAAGCGGTTGGTGCTTGCCATTCTGACCCCGTAAGTCCCTCTCGCATAAGTCTCCCAAAGGCAAGGCTTTTAATATCAAGTTAGGGGCTTGTTGCAGTGCTCAGGGGTACTTGTGATCATCACATATCAGGTATGCCCTATGACATTCCTGGCGATAAAGAGTTCCCCTCATGTTTGTTCTTCAAGGTCATCTTATACGAAAATCTGGGAATCACCGGTTGGCGTTCGATCCTGCTGCTCGGTGTATATAATGCTTGGTCTGCCGTGGGCAACTTTTTCAACGCCCGAATGATTGACCGAGTTGGACGCAAAAGACTCCTCTTCTGGGGATTGGTGAGAATCGGATCCCTCCTCTTATGTTAGCTCTGCTAACCAGGATGTTCCATGCTAGCTTGGCTCTTGCGTTGCGTTGTCGTTATATACTGCCATGGTTGCTCGATATGCCGCAACCAGCAACCGCGTCGGCTGCGCATTTGGAGTTCTCTTCGTCTATCTCTATACCACCTTCTATGGCTTCTGTCTGGATGTCACCTGCTACGTGTACTGTGCGGAGATCTTTCCTACCTACATGCGGCCGACTGGGATGGCCATTTCGATCATCTCATATTTTGCCCCCGCACTGCGTACGTTACGCCCTCCCAAGAATGGTTCTGCCAAGTTTCAGTTCGCTGAGCTCGCTAATATTCTCCTGGTTGAATGTAGTTTTCGCCGAAGTCGCCCCAACTGCATTCGCTACGATTGGGTGGAAATTCTATCTGATTTTCATTCTGGTTCCCGCCAGCGGACTGCCAGTCATTTGGTTTTACTTCCCTGAAACTGGACGGCTGACGCTGGAGGAGGTCGCCGGGCTGTTTGGAGAGGAGGTTGCGCTTGAGAGTGCAGCTGGCCAGCAGAGTGGAGGTCTTGATCACGACACTGATGACCGCAAGGTCGAGGTTGCATATGAGACTGATGATAGGACAGGGAAAGTCACGATGATGGAGCATGCCTGATAGGAATGCCTTTCGACAATTTGGAGGTCCTGGTGAGGTTCAAGGAATGGATTGGAAGTAGCCATGTACAGTCAGAGTCTAGTAAATATCGGGTTGAATTTGTGGAATGCTACTACAGAATGAACAGAAGCTCGAGAATTGTACCCATCCAGCTACTACTTGATTTTCATCCTTGCACTATACCTTGCTTGTGTCTTCCTCAACACCGAACCACCAAAGGACGTTGCTCTCTGCACCGAGACCGGCGTCGCTTTTCAATCCACACCGAGCTCCCTGTGGCCGGAGCCGAAAGAGTTTCGGAGTCCAACACTGAGAGACCTCCACATAGAAGCAGGCCTCCATATACAAGCAGACCTCGAGACGGGACACCATCCACACCACTCTAAATCTCACAGTAGGCAGCTCTACAATGGCAATTGACACCACCTACGCATTTATCGGTACGCCTATGCTTGCACATCCCCACCGGATGCATCATATCTAACCTCATTCCCAGGCCTGGGCCGCATGGGTTACCGCATGGCGGCCAATCTGCGCCGGTCTCTCCCGTCCTCAACGACACTCATCGTAAACGACCTGGACAGAGACGCGTGTGAACGCTTCAAGCAGGAGCTGGGCAGCTATGGCCCGGTCGAAATCGCGACTACCGCCCGGGATGCTGCTGAGCGGGCGTCGACAGTCATCTCCATCGTCACCGCATCGGCCCATGTGCGGGCTGTCTATACCGACGCTCAAACTGGCGTGGTCAACGCTCGCCCCGACACAAACCGGTTGATGCTGGAATGCAGCACCATCGATCTGGGTACCACGCGAGAGATCCAGACCAAGCTCTCCCAAGGGGGGTAGGCACGTATATCGATGCGCCGGTTTCCGTACGTTTCTTGTAACGCAACTTCGCGGTCGGGGAGCTAATCTCTATCTACAGGGGGGGATCCAACGCGCCGGTGACGGGACACTTGCGTTTCTCATCGGCCATCCCGACGAGCTCGAGGACAGCGTCCTCAGATCGAGAATCGCGGCAGCGGTCCAACCCATGGCACAGCAGGACCGGATCATCTTCTGCGGGGCGTTCTCCACCGGCCTTGCATCCAAGATCGCAAACAACTACCTCGCGTGTAGTAATATGGCCGTTCTGGCGGAAGCGTTTGCAATGGGGCTGGCCAATGGGGTCGATAGGAAGGTTCTCTTCGAATGCTTCGGAAGTCGAGCGGATATTCGTGGGCTGTTGATTATGCCCAGCCTGTCCCTGGCCTGGTTGCGGGCCCCGCGAGCAGTGGGTACGAGGTTTCGTTTCTCATGCCGATGATTCTCAAGGATATGTCGTTGGGGATCGAAATGGCGTCATGGGCAATACCCCGACGATGGTGGGATCTGCTGTGCAGAGCTTGTTTAAGGCTGCAGATGGGGATGCTCGATGCAGAGTAAGCACATCATCTATTGACTTTGAGTCTTTCTGCTTCTTTGATACTGATATTCGATAGGATCGAGACTGCACCTCGGTGTGGCTGCATGTGAGCGATTGTAAATTTGATCCCGAGTTCAACGTGCCGTTCAACATGGACAATTAGCGGGGTGGTGGAAATCTTCATAAACCTAGCTTTATAGCCTGGTCGACCATTTTATAGCTTGATCAACCAGTTAGGATATGGAATACAATCCAGATTTGCGTGTCAGTACTGCTAAGGATAACGGCAAGGCACCGGAACTCCATCACTTCGCCACCACCTGGTCTACTATGATATCCCCCGTCATAATCAACGGCTTCATATTACTGAATGACTCAATATCCCCATCAGCACGCTGCTCGTCAATTCGTATGCGTGCTGAAACTGCTTGACCGAGTCCCAATCCAACGCAACCTGGAGGGTATATCCCGACCCCGTGTCCTTCGACCAAGGTGGGGAGTGCAGCCGAACCGCACGCATTGCTGTGAAAGATCAGCAAATGCTCTTTCGACCAGGAACATAACATATGGAGGTACCAACCTCGAAGCCCGTGGGGCCCCATCAACTCGAGCACTTTTGGCATGTGGCCATCGAGATATTTCTGAATGTCGATCCACAGACCCTCCACGTTGGGATATAGAACGGTGACTGTCGAAGGCATGTTGTGTCTGGTATCGTGACTGTGATGAGGATAAGTGGCTGTGGTTCTGTATGCAGTATGTGATTTTGCAGCTCTTCAGGTCTATACTCCGTACGGTTATACTTCGTCTGCTGCATCGGCGCCGATGGGAATTACCATATACAGCCTAGTATGCCAAGAGGTCATTCCCAGCTTACCTGGGATGCACCCCACAGGACGTTCAAGATGTTTACTGCTTCAAACTTGAGCGACAATCGGGGATGGTCAATTCCCAGCCATGCTAACTGATTACCTGGATAGCCCGGTTAATCGCACTGTCTAACTGTTCTGGTGGTGAAGCAAACAATATATGTATGGGAACTGGCCAATAGAGGACCATATTTAGAGCAACCGGCGCTATACCCTTTCGAGAGCCCGCACGTCATCTCCAAATGTTCGTGAACAACCAAGCCCTCGAAACACATCCATACTCACAACTCGTCTACAAGAATGGGCTCCGACAATTCCACCGATGCCAACTACCAGGTCTTCCGGGAGTGTCTGTCCACCGCGATCGTGGAAAAGTCCAATTCCCTCCGCCCCAGCAAAGCTCCGAAGAAACGAGGTCCAAAAGCCAGACGGCGCCGCCGAAGAACAACACCAGAGCGCAAGACGAGGAGACAAGCACTGAACCTTCAGCTTTTCCGCGAAGAACTGATCCAGAGGAGATAGCAGACTTTATTGATGTATGTAGCTGTCCTTGAGATCTCTCCCGCTCCTGTCCCCTTCTCCTCCTTGTGTGGCTGTCCTCCCCGCACCTTGTCTTGATTAAGCATCGAGCCCATCGCACTACAAAGCACGCAGCTATGACTAAAATACTAATAAATGGTATAGTTCATAGCAACCGAAATATTCACCTCCCTCCCCCCCGACCTCCAAACCCTCACCTACTCCGCCGTCCAACACAACCCCGCCCTCGAAACCCAATATCCAACCCCCCTCCCCCGCACCACCCTCGAATCCCTCACCACCACCCTCCCGTCTCCGTCCCCGAATCCCTCTCCGTCTACGGCCTCATCCCGGACCCGTCCGACGTCCCCGATCTCCTCCACCCCGTGCTGGCCGAATACATCGCCGCGACGACGACGAAACCGCCCCCCGTCTGGGCAACCACCCGCAGCGACGCCTGCGAGATCTGCGAGCGCGATTGGATCCCCCTGTCGTATCACCATTTGATCCCGCGCGGGGTACATGCCAAGGTGCTTAAGAAGGGGTGGCATGATGAGTGGATGCTGAATAGTGTTGCGTGGCTGTGTCGGGCGTGTCATAGTTTTGTGCATCGCATGGCGAGTAATGAGGAGTTGGCGAGGGAGTGGTATACCGTGGATTTGATTATGGAGCGGAAGGATGTGCAGGATTGGGCGAAGTGGGTGGGCAGAGTGAGGTGGAAGGCTCGGTAGGTAGGTAGGTTTCATCGATCTACTTGGTTTGCGACATGCATGGTCACTTAGACTGGAGGTGAGGAGTTATATTGGGGGGTCTTCATATGAAGGCTGGCTTGAGATGCGGTGACAATGCAACGGATAAGACAGGTGAGTGGTATTTGTAGACTTGCATCCAATCTCTTCTCTCATTGATGGTATTGATGGTTGATCATATTGTAGAAAGAACCTGGATGCTCACAGCCACAAGACAGAGAGCGTAGTCATTATTTTTATCTCAATCAATGCGTATATCACGCTCTATGTAAAGTGCCATATATTGTACAAATTGAGGGAGTTGGGGGAGATGAATGCAAATCCCAGTGCTTTTTGCCGCCAGACCCTAGTAGTGTCAGTCATAGTACCTCATCCCAATGACAGAATAGCAAAAAACACCCATTCAAAAACGGCAGGGAGGTATAATATCAATACAGTAACAAATGTTACAAGAATGGAAAACAGCAGAGAACCTAGAGGTATCTCTTCTCATAGATCTCCTCGTAGCACTGGATGTGGTCACCGACCGCAAAGTCGGTCCAGTTCTCAAAGGCAATACCACATTCCGTGTCTTTGCGCATTTCGGTCACATCTTTCTTCACGTTTTTGAGAGAAGACATCGTGCCTAAGAGTAATGAGTTAGCAGTCATTCTTGTGGTCATGCATATGGTCGGATGGACTTACCATCATAGATCGTCTCCTGTCCTCTCAATACCCGAACCTTCTTCCCCTTGTTGATCACGCCATTGCGCACTTTACACCCAGCAATCGACGTCTTCTCTCTTCCTTTCACGGTGATGTCGAAGATTTGACCAATCTCTGCTTCTCCGGTAACACGCTGCGAGACCGAGGGAGCCAGCTGCTCGCTCAAGGTCGCCTTGACATCATCGATGAGTTTGTAGATGATGTTGTGATCCATGATCCGGACGCCCATTCTTTCAGCCATGGGACATGGCCGGGTCGATGGGCATGTTAAAGGAGATAATGTGGCCGTTGGCGGTGGCTGCATGCTCAACGTCGAATTCACCGACGGGTCCGACTCCCGAACGGAGCACATTTGCGTAGACTTCGTTGTTGCCGATAGCGGTCACAGAGTTCAGAACAGCTTCGGCCGATCCGCCAACGTCGGCTTTGATGATGAAATGGGTGGGTTTGGGACCAGATGCATCCTGGGTAACCTCAGACTGCCCGTCGGACGCCTCCTCCTGTCGGCGCTTTTCAAGCAACTCACGACGAGCTTCATTGATGGCTGCCGTATCCTCGCCTAGCTTCTGGGTTTCTGACTTCTCCAGTCGATATTCCACGACTTCCTTTGCTTGCTGTTCATCAACCGCCTGCAAAATCTCAGAGCCAGCTGAAGGTTGCTCCTCCAGCCATCGATCTCGACAGGCATACCAGGGGTTGCTTCTTCAATTGCAACACCGGCTTCATTCCTGAGGGTGCGTACACGTGCCCACGTTGTGCCTGCGACAACAATATCACCCGGTCGCAGCGTACCACGTCTGACAAGCGCGGTTGCTACGCGTCCGTAGCTCTTTGTCGTAGCTTCAATCACCCAACCCTCGGCACTGCAGGAGGGATCTGATCGGTGGTCAAGAATTTCAGAGAGAGTGACAATTGCCTCCTCAAGTTCCAGCATTCCCTGACCAGTCTTACCACTCACGCCAATCGCCTGCACGTCACCACCAAAGTCTTCGACATGCACACCATGGACTGACAGATCTTGCTTCACCTTTTCGGGGTTGATGCCTTCCTTATCAATCTTGCTCATGGCGACGATGATGGGAACGTTCGATCCGGTGGCATGTTTGATGGCTTCTATCGTCTGTGGCTTAACACTATCGTCTGCAGCCACGACGAGAACCACGATATCGGTGACATCTGCACCACGGCGACGCATTTCAAGGAAGGCAGAGTGACCAGGAGTATCCAAGAACGTAATGGTCTTGCCGGAAGGCATGGCGACCGAGAAAGCACCGATATGCTGCGTGATACCCCCATGCTCCGACGCGGCGACAGAGGACTTGCGCAGCCAGTCCAGGATTGTAGTCTTTCCATGATCGACGTGTCCCATGATGGTCACAACCGGAGGCCTGGGCGGGAAAATAGACTTATCCTCCGGCTCAGGTGCCGACTGCAGATCTTCATCGCCTGTCTCGAAGATTGGTTCGAAATTGAACTCTGTCGCCACCAACCCAGCGGTCTCGGAGTCGAGAATGTGGTTATAGGTGACATCTTCGAAGCCCATCTCCTCCATCCGACGGACAAACTGCGCGGGGCGAATACCGATCACGTCTGCAAGGTTGCTGACGCTGATAAACTCGGGGAGGTACAACGGGACGGGGGGCGATTCGGGCTCAACCTCTCTATGCCGTGACTTATCCTTCTTCTGTCGTTTGCGCTCCTCACGACGACGTCGGCGCTCGGCTTGGTCTTCATCCTCTTCCTCGGCTTCTTCACTCCGCTTGCGGTTGTCTCGACGCTTCATTGGCTTCTTCGGTTGGGCGTGCTCTTGGGAGAACTTCATCGCATCCAAGGAAGACGAGTCCCAAGTCCACTGCTCCAGGGTTTCGGCTTGCTTAGGCTTCGCCTTCGGTTGTCGATTACGTCGGCGCTCTTCGTTCTCTTTGGCTGCCTCTTCAGCTTGAATGCTTTCTGCTTCGGCATCCACATCGTAGACAATTCGAGCGCCACCAAACTTCCCTTTACTCGCCATGTGTTTCCTGAGCGCATTCTCCTTATGGCTTATCGCCGCGGAATTGGCCGAATCATCGGGCAGTTCGGAGAGGAGTGTTTTGCCCAATTTTCGGATCTTGAGCGCGTCGTCAGCAGGCTGAGAAGGGTGGTGTCTGTTCTCAAACTTCCGGTGTGTTCGTCTCGGCGGTGGGGTTTGTGGCGGCGAGCTGTTCAGATCTGGCCTGACGGCTTTGCAGCACGGACAGGTCTTGTGCTTGCCGAAACAGTGGTATTGACAGTCGGGGCATATCCAGTCCTTATTTCGCAGATGCACGGGGGCCTTGTTGAGGTTCAGCTCGAAGCTCCTATCGGGCGAAAGAGATTGCGTTTCCTTGTCACGCAGATGGGTGTGAGGGTAACGTCGGTGCGCCGTCCGCGAGTCGGTTCTCGTTGAGGACCTTTGCTGATCAGCTTCCTGCTGTTTTGCGGTATTCCTCGCTACCAGCGCATCCCGCAGGGCTTGTTCTGCGGGACTGAGAGCTGCCGGTTTCTGAGCTAGCTTGCTCCCCCAGCGAGCACCACCAAACTTGGGCTTGGGTGCGGAAGCCGCGTCGGATTCATTGTTCGCGCTCGGATCCGGTGTGTCGGATAAATTGAGGTTCGCGACGGATGTACGGAAACTTCGTCGTGGGAGGTGACTCGTTAGGACCGGGGCGAATGCTGTATGTCGGGGTCTAGCAAAAGACTCGACCCCATGACGACGGGATAGCTGTGGCAGAAGGTAGTGGTTAGATTGCGGGGATGGGGATTGGGAAAATATCGAGCATGACAAAGGCAGCTGGAGTGTAGGATAGGACTTACCTCCAAGATGGCCCGCCGGTGCATAATGGAGCAGGACTGGCGATGAAGTAAGTGGTCGAGAATCTCTTGCGTGCCTGCTGCGGTTTCCCTAAGGAAAACCGTGGCGGCCTCAGGCAGCTCCGGCGGGAGTTTCCCGCCGACTCACGTGCCCTCGGCCCCTCCGCCGAATCGGAGGCCGCCATCGCCTCTTGCGTGCTTCGATAAGCCCTCCGCCGTCTTCTTTTCCTCCTTTTCTCCCCATACCTTAGATTCCCCAGTTCCAGGTCTGCAGGGTTGTTGACCGCATTCCATATCGTCAGGCAGCTTCAATTGTTGGATCTACAACCCGTCTCGCATCGCCAAACATGGAGGCTGAGACTTTGGAAATGGAGAAGGGTGGTGGAGCCCTCCGCACCATCAAGGATTTGTCCGCCGGCGCTGCTGGTGGTGTCGCACAGGTTCTTTTGGGTACGTTCAAGAATCTCACTTTGTATCATGCATTGGAGTTGTATGCGATTCATGATACATCTTGATTTTTCTCCCTCTCCCTTCTTTTCCCCTTCCCGATCCTATACTGCAATCATGTTTCCCGAACACGTGCTAATTCTCCGACAGGTCAGCCCTTTGGTATGTAAAACCCGGTCAAGATATTGACACGGCACCCGTCTAACAATCGTTAGACATTGTCAAGGTGCGACTGCAAACGACCACGCAGTACTCTAGCGCTCTTGACTGCGCCAAGCAGATTCTCAAGAACGAGGGTCCCCTTGCTTTCTACAAGGGTACCTTGACCCCGTTGATCGGAATCGGTGCCTGTGTAAGTCAAATGCCTATAATCAGTGCCGATGTGGACCCTATGCTAATGTCCTGCAGGTCAGTGTGCAATTCGGTGCTTTCCACGAAGCCCGGAGACGCCTTGAGGAGCTGAACAAGAAGAAATACGCCGA
This sequence comes from Aspergillus micronesiensis, assembly GCA_039763685.1. Taxonomy (NCBI): domain Eukaryota; kingdom Fungi; phylum Ascomycota; class Eurotiomycetes; order Eurotiales; family Aspergillaceae; genus Aspergillus; species Aspergillus micronesiensis. Next base: position 406,950 of record JASHHO010000011.1, read on the forward strand.
TGGCGCTCTGTCCTACGGCCAGTACTACATGGCCGGTAGTTTCGCCGGTCTCACCAACTCCGTCCTCTCCGGACCTATCGAGCACGTCCGTATCCGTCTGCAGACGCAGCCCCACGGCGCTGGCCGTCTCTACAACGGTCCCATCGACTGCATCCGCAAGCTCTCCGCCCACGAGGGTGTCCTGAAGGGTCTCTTCCGCGGCCAGAACGTGACCTACTTCCGTGAGGCGCAGGCCTACGGTATGTGGTTCTTGACTTTCGAGTTCCTGATGAACCAGGACGCCAAGCGCAACAACATCAAGCGTGAGGATATCTCCAGTCTGAAGGTTGCGACGTACGGTGGTCTGGCCGGTGAGGCCCTCTGGCTGAGCAGCTACCCCTTCGATGTGGTCAAGAGTAAGATGCAGTGCGATGGGTTCGGTGCCCAGCAGCAGTTCAAGAGCATGACCGATGCTTCAAGAAGACCTATGCCGCTGAGGGTCTGGCTGGCTTCTGGAAGGGTCTGGCCCCTACCTTGCTGAGAGCTATGCCTGTGTCTGCGGGTACTTTCTTTGTGTATGTCTATCCATCCCTTGTTTATTGACAAATTTGCTAACCTGTTGCTAGTGTTGAACTCGCCATGCGCGCCCTGGCTTAAGCATCATTGGGAATAGTTTGGGCTGGTTTTCATTTTGCTTACTGTTTGATATCCATCTCGTTCACATTCAACAAGGATGAGGGAAAAGTTTAGACCGTATTGGTTGGTCCCACGACTTTATATTATTTCATTTAGAATGTCCATTTACCATCGGGCGCGAATGACTGCATGAACAATTTTTTACTCAAACCTCAGTTGACACTTATCGCATGCAAACCATCTGCCTTCTTTCCCTGACTTACAGTGTTGCCTGGCATATTCGACAACATCAGAGTCCCACAGCAAAGAAATCTCACACAGCAAGCGAATAATCCCCAAAGAAATCCTGCCACGCAGTCGGAAAATAAAACAAATTCAACCCCGGAAAATCCCACTCCGTCACAAACTGCTCCGGCACAAACGACTGCAAATCCGCCTGCGCATCGAAAAGCTCCCAAAACGGACCAGAACCCTGATCCTCCACGCTTCCCATCTCATTCTCCTGCAGCGTCCGTCCATACTTCTCAATACTCAATCGTAGAATATGCAGGTAGACATTGCCGTTACCGGTCGTATCACTGTTCGAGCCACTTTTGGTTAACTCGTCCAGTAGCCGGGTCCCATGTTCGAGCAGCTCTTGATGCTCTTCACGTTGCTCGGGGAGGAGGCGCGAGAGCTTGAGAAGTAGCAAGAAGCAGAAGGCGCACTTTGCCCAGACGAAGTCCATTGCGTATTTGAGTTTGGCGAGGTAGAAGTCTGGTTCGATGCTGATCAGGCGGAGGTGTTGGCGGGCGCTGGCTTTGGCCATTATGAGGATGTTTCGTTCCATGGGAGACATGGCGCTGTTTTATGTTAGAATTCGTGTGGTATGGGGGTTGTCTAGAGTGGGCGGCGCACGCGATGTTCTCTACTCCCATCGATCGGAGAGCTTTGCAGTAAAGCATCATCTCCGACCAGCATTTTTGAACGCGCAGTGCAGCGAGTAGAGATGGGCGTTCTTCCTCGGCTGAGGATGAATTGCCTGGGAATAGATAAGTCAGGGCTTTTCTTATGAAGGGCAACGTTGCATACGGATTATACGAAGCCAGTCGCTATAGTTGGTTAGCATCGGAGACTATCAGATACAGAGTATGGCAGCTTACTCAAACCATAGGTCTAGATCGACTTTTGCTTCGTGGACGAAGTCGGCTATATCGGATCGGCTGAGCGTGTCTTTTGCGCCGAGTGTCTCGTTGATGTTGACTGCATAGGTTAGATTCTTGCCACGATACCCGTTCAAAGTAGCTGCTTACCTCGGATGACATTCAACTTTGTCGATTTGTGTCAGTTTGAAGCCTATGTATCAATTGAAGGGGGAACTTCGTACCTCAACTTGAGAGAAAAGCCGTAGGTCTAACACTGTAGAAGAAGGGTGGTGAAGCAGTAGGCGGCATCGACGGGCATTTCCCGTCATCCGAATTCCAGGAGGCTTGCCCCCATCAACGCGAAAACTGATAGCATCGTCAGGATACAGGCATCGTATCAGAAAGGGGAGATAAGGGAGAGGTACATATGCTCCAAAACCAGCAGGCCAAACCAGACCCTTGACTTCCGCATCAACACCCGTTCCTCTTCTCTATTTGCAGGGAGATCCGACGTGCCCTCGATCTCCTTCATGGTTAATCGCTGCGTGAGCTCTTCAAAGGCTTCATCCAGAGCCAGGTCAAGGGCCATTCTAGTTGCGAACGACAGGAGCAAGGAACGCTCGGCGGAGTAGCATGCTATCACTAGAAGGGCCTGTACGGACTCGAGACAATTCAGTCTCTCATTTTGAATCACCACGTTGATCCACCGTTTCAGTTCGGAATGTAGTATGTCGGCTTTCTGGGATTCGGCTGGGTTGGTCAGTCGTAGAACCGTGTCAGCCAGGAGGAAACGTACTCGTTTCGATACGAGAGCCAATTGTGCATATGGCGTTTAGTAAGATACTGCTCCTCGCTCGAACTGAGTCAAAGGTATCGTAGTCCGGATCAAATATAGGGATGTAACGGTCCTTGATTTGCTCTTTTGTCAGTTATCTGTTAGCAGGGCAGCCGGAATTGATGGTACTGACGCATCCTTGGAAGAAACTATCTCTCATTAGCTTGTTATAGTGTCAGATGGATTTCCAAAGTCAGCCTACGTTCGAAAGCAGTACACAGCATAGTCCATTGTGATCATTCCCTTGTGAATGAAATCTGAGATGGGGTCGCATCTGACCTCGAAGCCGGAACGCTTTCGCTTCGTTGGTCTTTCGGGATTGACTACCTGCGATTGTATACTCGGCTGGGGTATTGTGTCTCTCTGAGCTCCACTGAGGTCAACGGAAGCTTGTCCTAGAAAAGGCGCTATACTGCTGGGACCAGGCAGCATCTGAGCCGCTGATGGGACGGGGCAGGCTTGCTGTGGAACTTGGTTTTGAGAAGACGTGACATCAGGTGTCAGGGGCTCAATATTGGCCTGCGAATTTAGACGAAGAAGTTCACACATGTCGTCGAGTTGCTCACGCAGACGTCGGACCTCCGACTCGACATTTTCGATTCTTCTGGAGTTCTGGGTTAAATGGGTCTGAGGCAGTAGAACTGGGAAAGACTGCATACTCAGAAGTAGGGTCCTTTGGGATCTCGAAGAATATGCATCTCTTCTTGAGTTTGTCACATCTAAAAGCGTGTCAGTGGTTCATCTCTACTGACTGACTGGGCGCTGCGTTGTAAGACCTTGTACACGGCCTTTTCCCATCACATTTCACCTATTTTGGGTGGTTAGTATGTCCAGAATAAAGTCTTTAGTAAATTGAATTACCTACCTTAGACTGTCGACAAGAGCTGCATGCTTTCTAGATGTGTATCGAATATGTCAGTTATGAGTCTGGGGCTCGGAGTTTTGGGCCGAAGTCCGTTCAACCTACTGGAATGCGTTTCTTCCATGCGGGAGCTGCCACAACACACGAATCATCTGATTCCATGAGGATAGATCTTTGAAGATAGTTTTTCAGAGCTTGGAAGAGGTAGTGTTTATGGGATTGAAGATGTCAGGGATGATCCAACTGCTGCTAGGGAGAAATGGGAAACGCGGGGACGCCGCTGATCGGAGCATCACCGAGACGGGCTAGTTAGGGTTGGGTCCAATGTGCGACTGGATATCCTGGGCCCATCTATTCATTCTGTCTTTGAGTATTTTATCTGTTGCCTGGTTTGCTATAGAGTCATGTAGTAATATATATTTGATGGGCATGTGGCTGTGGCTGTGGTTGAAACATATATATACTTTGACCTTGATCATGCACGTCGACAATCCTTAAGAGCATCACAAGAAGTCACAAACCCCCAGCAATTCATACTATTATACTCCCATGCCTCACTCGCAGCAACCGGAGAGCTCGTCGCTACTCCATCTCGAAGCATGATACAGTCGTACCCTTTGCTAAACGCATCCATCAATGTCCCACCAACGCACTGATCCGTATTGACCCCGGAGAAGAGAAGGGTCGTAATACCCTCTCGTTTCAGAAACTCTTCCAAATCTGTAGTTGCGCCCCAGAGTCCTGACATGCGGTTTTTGTGGATCACAACGTCAGGTTTGGGCGCTTCTTGCGAAGAGGAGCCAGCAGCAGTAGTGGCAATGGCGACGCCAGCTTGATACTCTTTCTCGAGGGGGGCGTAAATGGCAGCATTCCATGTATCTCGCATCAACATACGACCACCTTCCACGCTCCCGCCTTGTCCGAGATCGATAGTTCCAAGGTCCATTCCCAGACCTTTGTAGATTGATGCGTTCTTCTCCCGGATCATGCTCGCTGGTGTGGAGACTACCTTGGGCTCATTTGGAGCGGTAACAGGCTTGTACACCGAATGTGCGCATCAGACTCGGTGGCATTGTAGCGAGATCTTCTTCTGTCAACCCCCAGTTTACCCAGATCAGTCGAATCCCATGTTGTCGTGCAGCCGGTATGCCGGTTTCGATGAGGGTTTGCGCGGCTTTCTCGCCCGCGGTGGGCTTGCTCCCGGCCTGGGGTCGGCGAAGCGCCGGACTGAGAAAGAAGTTTTGCATGTCTATGATGATCATGGCTGTCGTGGCTGGATTTATCTGGACATTGTTGGTTGTGGTTTCGAGGCTGAGGAGGCCATTGCCCGTGGTCGTTCCTCGTGAGAGATCAATCACCCCGTGTCGGTGTTGTAGGTCCAGAAATTTGCACTGGAGTGTCCAATTGTTTGTGTAGACATATTTGACTGATGTTTATGCAGGCTCGTATATATGCTGGGGTATAGAGGTATAGAGTTCTTTGTGGAGATGGAAAGGAGTCTGGTTGAGGGGACACGCCGTCTCTTATCTAGCATCTCCTCACTAGATCAACCGCGCTATCACTGACAACCCGCGGTTAATTGGGTGCCTCCCCAGACTGATACGATATGGCTATCTTGGGGAAATTATGTCGTAATACGTCGGAATAAATATACGATAAGATCGAATTGCAATCATTAGCCCAAACGATACCCCGCAGTTCCAACCAAACTAGTATACATAAACAAAATCCTCATTCTTCAGGTCCGTCAAGTCCTTGAGCGTGTTGTCATTCTCTACTTGCGGTTTCTGTGGATCTTGCTCTTGATCGGGTTGAATTGCACCAACGGCGTGCATGGAATGGTCGATTATCTTCGCGTTCTTACCCATCGAGACTCGCATCTTCTCATGCTTTTTGTTGAGGAACATGAGATACCCCATAGTAAGGCTGGATGGTCAGTCATAACACATAGTACCTATTCAAATGGGGAAGCAGCTTACCCGCTGAGTACGACGAGAACGCAGAACATCGCCAAGCTAAGCTTTCATCAGTATTGCATATCTGGGGGCCCAAAGAGGGAACTTACTTTGACAGCAGACCACGCCTATACAGTGGTGCATCTTCGGTCGTGTACAAATTCGGACCAAGTACCTATGACTAGGTGAGCGGAGACTTGAACTTGTTTCACGAGTATACTTACATTGCCAGCACACTGTCCGATTAGAAGGATACCATTCGTTATTTTCTTTTTAGTCTCGCCAGCTGTGTTACCAGCTGACCAGGAGTAAATCAATGGTGCTAAGAATCATTAGTGAGGATGCTTTGTAATCTTTGACGAGATACATACTAATAGCAGGATAAACGGAGATCTTGCATGGTCAGTTGAATTTTCACTGGTCTAATGAGCCCAAACTTACAATGTAGTATCCCGCAAGCAATGATCCCTTATGTGCGCCATCATGCGGGATCTCGAGTAGCATCGCACAGCCCGCAATAGCAGGCAGACATAGCAGGGCAATAACAGGCCCCTTCATCCCGATGCGTGTGGCAAACCAGGCGCCTCCCATGGTAGCCACAAGCTGGACCGCACCGAAGGGGATGTTGAACAGGATTGTCTTGAACTGGTCGAAGCCGAACGCTTGCACAATCAGCGGGCCGAAGGTCGTGATACCACCACTAGGGATGCTATTTCATGCGTGTTAGCGTTGATATTTTGGTTTAAATAGTGAAACTCACGAGATCGAGAACATCAAGGCAAACCAGAAGAATGACTTGACGTCCAGAAGCGCCTCCTTCACGTGGTCCCATTTCCACTCGTCGGTTTCCAGTCCTTGTTGGTTCATTCGTAGGCTGTGTAATCGTTAAATCTTGTTTTGAACTGAGAGGAGTGTACATGGTTTACCGTTCAATAGCGATAAGCTTGTCATCTTCTGTCATGAATTTGGCTTTGGCTGGGGAATCTGGCATGAATACCCTGGTAGAGAGAGTCAGCTCACGAGCGCCAGTAGAGGATCAATCAACTTACAAAACAACAAACGCAAAGACAACCGTGATCAGACCGAAGAATAGAAAAATGATCTAGTAAATGGGTCAGAAACCATGTGTTCTAGGCTCGGAATGAAGCGTACCTGATAAGGCTCGAACACATCCGACTGAATATGTCCAAGTCCATAGGTGATCAGACTCCCAACCTAGAAACCAATCAGTAAGACTAAAGTATCATCTATAGCACGTATCATATCCATGAACGCACCATATTGACTACACCGTTCATCGCATACCATGAACCAAGACGCACGGGCTGTTCGAATCGACGGTACCACATTTGAGTTGTGGCAATGAAAGCGGGCGCTATACAAACATTAGGTGAGCCATATCGTTTTCCGGAGAAAGTCAAGCTCACGAATTCCCGCTTCAAAGATCCCCAGAAAGATTCTGCAAACGAGCAGCTTCGCAAAAGTATCCGACGGCGTCATGCATGTCAGGGCTACACCCCAGAGAAAGGTCGTAAGAGCCAAAAACTTCCCAATTGGTACCTTGACCAGGATGTAGGCCACCAGAGGCTGACAGACCAGCTGTGCGAGATAGATAACCGAGCCCAGCCAGGAATATTCCTGGCCCTTGAGGCCGACATCCTCGATCAGCCCGAAGACGGAGGCATAGGAGAGTGTCGATTTGTCGACTTGTTGTAAGAAGTACACAGCCAGCAGAATAGGGAGTAGTCTCAAGTCAATCTTCCGTAGGACTTGGGCGTTGTTCTCGGGGGTCAGAATAGTCGATCCTCCGGCTTCCTCTATGAGGTCGAGAGCATGGTTGTGCTTGTGGCTGTCGGTATGGGGGCGATCCTCAGAGTGGGAGTTGCCGACATGTTCGATCTGCTCGTCTTGTGTATGTTTTCCACTGGAAGTATTCTGATGTGACATCTTGAGTATTGTAGCGTTTCTCGCTAGGATCGACAGGATAAGGAGAAGATGAAGTTGTCGAGGTAAGTATCAAGTCGAGAACTAAGCTGGACCCGAATGCATTCCCTCGTAACGAGGCAGATCAGGCAAGGAGTAGGTAGCCCCAGGAAAGAGAGTTATCAAGGACACTGTCGCCTGCAGGCATCCAACCTGGGGAACCCCGTGGGGAAAAGCGAACGGCAACATCGGGCCAGTGGACTCAACTCCGAGGCCCACATAAAGTGGTGATAGTGGCCTGACTTGGTTCCATGACGATCTTGACCGCCAGTGTGCCATCCGTCAACTACAAGGGGGGTACATCCAGCGTGTCATCGGGGAATATCCGATTCACTCGCCCAATGAATTGAAGAACGTGGGAGAGGAGAATGTGGAGGTGGGGCGGCACTTAAGGTTAGTTGGCTTAGAGTTCGGATTTCGGCCAGGAAGACCGATGCCCCAGGCATGCCGGCTTTGGGAGACGGGATTGGTGACCAGAGGGTATCGAGGAAGAAGCGTATGTGACATGTTTGTCTTGGTTGAAATTACAAATGCTATAGACATGAAGCCATGTATATTGAACGGACATAAATCTGAACTATTCTATTCAGACAGCCAGGGCTTCTTACCGGAAGGTATTTCTATCTTGCTGTTTATTTAGACTTGAAGGGTTGCTATAGACCGGCCGAGCTCCTCCCACATCAATACTAGCTAATCGCATGTCTTTGTGCCCTATGTGCTGATTAGTCCATAACTTTGCAGACATTACAATCTATTCTCAACATTCACACAATCCACAAGAGAAACCCATGTCAACATTACCTCCATCCATACGCATGGTCATTCTGACAAGGCTAAGGATATTAGAGCTGTACTTTCACGTAGCATGACTTAGTCATGTCATGACCATAATGACCAATTGGTATCCCGTCGGCAAATCTCTGGGTCCCATCAATTGATCAATGTGGAGAGAAAGAGAGGGGTAAAGGTGTATGTGGAGGAGGTGCAGCACGCAAGGTACATTAGTTAGTGTACGACTCGGATTTCGGTCGTGAAAGCCGATGCAGTCAAATCATCCGGCCTTGGATAGTGGTCGCTAGCCACTAACTTATTCATGGTGGAGAGCATGACGACGATGCTCGGAGATGATCCCCGAAAGCCGATTATACAACCCACGGAAGTATTGCGATGAGGGGATATTACCCCTCAGCTCGGGGTGCAATGCATCGAGCAATAATGATTCAAATATGGCTTCTTGTCATTGCCTTGGCCTCTTGCCGGATTTGCTTGTCATGATCCCATCCTGCAACCATGCCTCAGAAAGAATATTGTCCCAAGAGCTACCAAGAGACCTCCGTTGAGGGAGCCTCAAATCAAGCCGCTGTGCATCTCCGCTCAGCCGGTAAGAAACAACCGTTTGATTTCTCCTTTGAAACCGTCCGCGAGAACCTTTTCCGAGTCACTTTTACGTCGCAAGATCATCCTCTCCCTCCGTTCCCGAGTGTGCGCCAGCCCGAGACCAACTTGAACGGTGTTGATGTATCCGCATCAACCAGCGCATCTCAGAAGACGATTGAGGTCGGAGATGTAGCTGCTTCGGTGGAATGGGACCAGACTCCCGTTGTCACGCTGTCCTGGAAGGGTGACGACAAGCCCTTGCACCGCGATCTGCCGCTGCGATCCTACGTCGCCGATGCAGACGGCATCGCGTACTACAGTGAACATGACCGCGACGCCCTCCACGTCGGACTTGGAGAGAAACGAGCCCCGATGGATCTCAGCAGCCGTCACTTTCTCCTCTCTGCGACAGACAGCTTCGGATACGACGTCTACAACACGGATCCTCTGTACAAACACATCCCCCTATTGATCAAGGCCACCCCCAAAGGCTGCGTCGCGATCTTCTCCACAACCCATGGGCGCGGCTCCTGGTCCGTCGGGTCGGAGGTCGACGGGCTCTGGGGCCATTTCAAGGTCTACCGACAGGACTTTGGTGGTCTCGAGCAGTACTTCATTGTCGGTAAGACGATCAAGGATGTTGTGAGATCATACGCGGAGCTTGTCGGCTTCCCCCTTCTCGTCCCTCGCTGGGCCTATGGGTACATTTCTGGTGGATATAAATACACCATGATGGATGAGCCTCCTGCCCATCAGGCGCTCATGGAGTTTGCCGACAAGCTCAAGGAGCATGGAATCCCTTGCTCCGCGCATCAGATGAGCTCGGGATACTCTATAGCGGAGACGGAGCCAAAGGTCCGCAATGTCTTCACCTGGAACAGATACCGGTTCCCGAACCCCGAAGAGTGGATTGACAAGTACCACGCTCGAGGAATTCGTCTTCTGACGAACATCAAGCCGTTCCTTCTTGCCTCGCACCCTGACTTCCAGAAACTTGTGGATGAGAATGGCTTCTTCAAGGACCCGGATACCGACGACGCAGGCTATATGCGTCTGTGGAGTGCTGGAGGTGCTACCGGTGGTGATGGGTGTCACATTGACTTTACCTCCGCTGCGGCCTTCAGGTGGTGGTATGATGGTGTGCAGAGCTTGAAGCGTGTTGGAATCGATGGCATGTGGAATGACAACAACGAGTACACGCTTCCCAATGACGACTGGCAGCTTAAGCTCGATGAGCCGACTGTCTCTGAGGCCGTGAAGAAACAAGGCAAAGACAAGTCCGTTGGACTCTGGGGTCGTGCCATGCACACGGAGCTTATGGGCAAAGCCTCTCACGATGCTCTGCTCGACATGGAGCCCAAATACCGTCCCTTCGTTCTGACCCGGAGTGCTACTGCAGGAACCATGCGCTATGCGGCAAGCACATGGAGTGGTGACAATGTCACTAGTTGGGAGAGTATGAAGGGAGCGAATGCTTTGTCGTTGAACTCGGGAATGTCTCTGATGCAGGTAAGAGCTTTTTCACTGGTGCAGTATCGTCACACATTTGCTGATAGGTATCGTGATATAGTGCGAAGGGCATGACATTGGAGGATTTGAGGGTATGACTCCTAACCTATCCCTAAATCAGACCGGAGGTTGTGCTTACTGACTCGTTTCTTGTGAATAGGCCCTCAGCCCTCCCCCGAGCTCCTCCTCCGCTGGGTCCAACTCGGTATCTACTCCCCTCGATTTGCCATCAACTGCTTCAAGACCTCCCCTGGCAACAGCTCAGTCGGAGAAGTGATTGAACCTTGGATGTACCCCGAGATCACTCCTTGGTCCGCGACACGATCAAGCGCCGATACGAGATCCTCCCATACATATACTCCCTTGGTCTCGAGAGCCACCTGTATGCCTCTCCTCCCCAGCGTTGGATCGGATGGGGCTATGAGACCGATCCGGAAGTCTGGACCAAGACTCTCAAGTCAGGAGATGAGCAGTACTGGTTCGGAGAGACGATTTGGTCGGGGGTGTCTATGAGCCTGGAATCAACGTGGCGAAGATGTATCTCCCCGCAAGACCAACGAGAAGTTCGACTATGGCTATGTGAACATGAACGCGCCGTACACATACTATGCCTCTGGCCAGTGGGTTGAGATTCCATCAGAGTGGAAGACTAGCATCCCCCTCTTGGCGAAGATTGGAGGTGCTATCCCCGTTGGCAAGTCTGTTCAAACCCGGGTGCTGGGCGACGATACCGCAGCATCACTGTCCGTCGAAGAGGTCGATGATTATCGCGGAGTTGAGATCTTCCCTCCCCGTGGAAGCTCCCATGACGATATCTTCTCAACCACCTGGCTTGAGGATGATGGAATTTCCATTACTCCTGCCATTTCGCAGTTCACTATCACCTATCGTTCGACGGATGACAGGGTGATTGTCGGTTTCAACCGTGACGAGAGCAGCGGGTTCGTTCCAGCTTGGAAGAATCTCGACATCATTCTTCATAACAACGATGAGCGCCGTGTTGTTTCTGACGTCGGAAAGACCGTTGAGTACAAGGGAAGAGATGCGCGGGGTCGGATGGTTTATACCCTCAAGTGTTAGGTTTGCAGGTGTGTTTGTGATGTTTGTACAGAGGCACTGGCTGGAGTTCACTTAGAAAGGTATGACCGAATAGACGTGTCTTGAATTTAAGTCATTGTTCTCCTATGTTAGCTTTCGATAATAGACCGACCTCTCCGGCTTTCCAATGAATAGACAGGTCCTAATGAATTCCTGAATTCTCTGGATGAAGCCCTGCGCAGATTCAGCGGATGAAATCATATTGATAATACATATATTTGTAACACCAGAAAGAGACAGCCAAAGATTTACAACATTTTATACAATACAGTCCCGTGATGATTCCAGAAATCGCTCGTAGACAAAGTTGAACAAAACAAGAGGAAAGCAGACTCAACGCATTCTATTGCTGGTCCTCGTCCGCGGCCGCAGGGTTGAGCTCCTTCGGGTTCACGGGCGGATAAGTGTAGACTCCCTTCTTGGCCTCCTCCATTCTCCGCAGTTGGCCGGCCTCACCGGCTCTTCCAAGCACACCGGCGATGAGACCCACAGCACGTAAGCTGTCGTCGTTTGCGGGAATAGGGTAGGTGACACGAGTAGCGTCGGCATCGGTGTCAATGATACCGATGGTAGGGACGTTGTTGAGACCGCACTCGTGCAGCATCACGACATTCTCGAGGGGGTTCAGGCAGACAACGAGATCTGGCTTCAGAACAGGACGCTCCGCCAACAGATCCTTGTAGTCGGGCAATTCCTGATCCAGGCCGTTCACCACCTTCGTCTCGCAGTGGCCCAGAATCTGCTGGCCGTTGGTCAAGCTACCCGGGATCCAGCGCTCGAAGATATGGTACCCCTTAGCCAGCTCCGCCGCTTTGACCACGTATCTCTTCTGACCCTTACGGGTTCCGGCGAAAAGGATCAAACCGCCCATCGCGGCGACCTCTTCCACGACCTTGGCAGCACGACGCAGGTAGGCCGCGGTCACATCCAGGGAGATAACGTGAACACCGTCTCGAATACCGAAGATGTAGCGCGAGTTTTGCGGGTTCCAGCGGGACGTCGAGTGTCCGAGGTGTGTTTGGTTTGCGAGGAGCATTTCGAGGGTGATGTCGGAAGGCTTGGGGGGGTTGCGGATGAGATCCTCTGGCTGATACACATCTTCGACTTCGCTACCTAGACGATGGAATTTGCTTCCTATATGAAGCACGTTAGTTGTCACGGTCGATTGATCGATACGGCCCCGACGGAGGCCTCCGATTGTGGTGCCTACGTGAGATTGTTCGCTTCTTCCACGCATCCTGCGCGGCGCGTCGCACGGAGGTCGGTGCCGCGCTCGATGGCGCTGCAGGATTGTACGAAGGGGCATGCTCGGAAGCAGGTGTCTGTACTGCTGTCTCGACAGGCGTTTCGGTGGAATAGAGTCTGTTCAGGGTGCGAGTCTGGGGTTTGAGCGCAAGAAGCTGGCGGCCTGTAATGCGAGGAATTAGCCACGAGGCATTGAACAATGTGCTATCAGGGTAATTGCGTGTAAACCTACTCTGCCGCACGCACAATTGCCGGACAATCATGTTGGGTATGCTGGGAGATCAGTTGGGTCCACCTCCAGTGATTGAGTGTTCAGTCTGGAAGTTCTTCCGCTCGAACTTTTGATGTTGGCTTGGCAGTCTTGGTGCCTGAGGCCGCACTATTGGCGCTATGCCTGTTTTGGATGCGGCGTCTTATCCAGGAAAGAAAATAATAACACGCCCGACCGGAGCCCCTCACTAAATCTCAACCTCTTGGGCTCCCCTGGCGCCACACTCCTCCGCTTTGCAGATCTCCTCCTCACTATCGGGAGCGTATGCAACGATGCCTAACTACGAAGTGAAATACTACGAGAGATCATCGGAAGCCCTTTGAACAGGCACAACACGGCTATGCACGCAATATTGCGCTCTTCATCTTTCATTTCATCGTATCGGATAACATCAAACAGCTAACACACTGTATGAAAGACAGTCTCTGAGCCGGGTATACACAAGAATGAAAGCGGAAACAAAAAAAAAAACAAAATGAAGTACTCGCATGACAGGATGACAGAACAAGAAGGAAAAGAAAGAAACCGGCCAGCCGAAAGAGAACGTGTTGCGAAAGTTCATCCCCGTTGCTCATTCAGCGCGCAGGCGAGTCGCTTATTTCTTGAAGAAGCCACCCAGCTGGTCCATCATACCACTGGAACCTCCGTGGGATGGAGGGGCACCGCCGTACTGGCTACCACCATAGCCGCCCTGGGAGTACTCGGGGGCCTCGTCCTTCTTCTTGTGCTTCTTGATAGCGTCTTCGGCAATGCTGCCCATGATCGCTCCACCGATGGTTCCGAGGAAGCCGTGGTTGGCCTTGTGACCGGCGAAACCACCCGCTACACCACCGGCAAGCGCTCCACCGAGTCCACCTCACCATCCTGGGCACCGCCGGGAGCGTCCTGCTCATAGCTGGAGGAGGGTCAGCTGGTGCTCTGGCCACATGATGTGATACGACGGATGACTTACCCTTGCTGGCCGTACTGCTGCTGCTGACCATACTGCTGGTGGCCCTGGCCATACTGGTCCTGACCGTAGCCCTGCTGGTGGTGCTGCTGCTGTCCGCCATAGTAGTCGGAGTTACCACCCGAGCTGTATCCCTGGCTCTGGCCCTGGCCGTACTGTTGCTGGCCATAGCCACCCTGGCTGTAGCCGCCCTGCTGGGGGTAACCACCCTGCTGCTGGCCGTAGCCGCCCTGGTTATAGCCACCCTGGTTGTAGCCGCCCTGGTTGTACTGGTTGTAGCCGGACATGGTGAAGTGTAGCTTTGGTAGATGGGGTAGATGTGGTAGGAAAATGGATGAAAGTTTGTCTTGATTAGAGGATCTCGAGTGTGGAGAGAGGAGTGATGGTGATGATGATGGAAGCAGGAATGAGGGGGAGCTCAGGGCCTTTTTAAAGAGATGGTTTGGCCGCTGGATAAGGTGATCTGGGCATCGCAGGGCTGAGTCCTGATGGAAGAACCCCCACCACGGCTCCGACAACCCCATCCGCCAAAGCCATGATTCGACACCAGGCGTCGAACATTACGAGCATCGCAGTCACCATACCGTCATCGAATCCCGCTTACCGCCTCGGTTCCTCCCATTACGCGCTGCACCGCACTGCGCGTGCCATGAAGATTACGGTCTGACGGGCGGTCTTGCATTGGCCGCGGCGGGGTGGCTGTGCGCCCACAGCCCGGACAGTGCATGCATCTTGAGGCGCAGACCCCGCCAGTGGATGATGATCCCCTTGTTCTCCTGTTTCGGGCAGTCATTTCGCAGGCCCCTCGTTTTCTAGCCGCTGTGTGGCTCCTCCGTATTTGGCAGAATGTTGCGCCTCCAGCGCGGATGTGTCTGGCTGATGCCTAGATTATCTCATCCCAGATGTGTAGCCCGATCGGCCCTAGCGGCGGTGGTGACCATACCTGACCGTACTAGCACTAACCTTAAGCGCACACGGGTGCATGGACCGATTAGTCATCATGCCGATACACACGGCATACGACGAACTGTGGCTCGTGCACTGCCACACTGTGGCTCCCCATATCTCCTCTCTGGGAAAGGCTGTGCTGCATGGGAAGCTGTCATCGCGCTCAGTGACATCAACCAAGCAATAACATTGTTCTAGAAGGCGCGAAGATCAATTCTAATATTATCCTAGGCAGAGGAGTTCTCTCTCACGTTCCTATTTCCGGATCGTCGGAGCCCAAGACCTCCGCCGTCAGTTCTCCGGGGCTGCCGAGTTCCGTTTCGCCAGGAACCGGCGGTAACACAGTAATAATACCACCGCCAGCAGGCAACCATATTACTCGCAATAATTCATCTCCCACGCATGCCCAATCTCTACGCGAACTTACGTACCCTTGTCTTGGGACGGGACGCTAACTGACTAGCAGGCGGACAGGAACCAAAGTCGACGAGATGCTATTTCGGGTTCCATTCGGATCCATTCCGTCTGGTACCATGGAGCGAGCTCCGGACTTGGTCTGTGTGTGCAAGGCTGACCCGACGTATGGGAGCCGGATAGGCGATACAGAGTTACCTAACAATGGCATTCTGCCTCGTCGTCGTGGCTGTCGGTGTCTCCGTACGTGCGTTGGAGGACATGAGCACTGACTGGTCGAACCAGTGTCTCGCATGAATTTTTCCTTGCTAGTGGCGATATTGGTCATCTCTTCCATCTCATTCTACAGGCAGCATGAGCGGAGGATATCAAGCCCATACCATACCGTCTGTGTGGTTACCCTGGTCACGCATGGGGCAAAGCTTAGGTTGTGTCTCACAACAACTCAGGAGATTTGAGTCTGTCATTCGACATCGGGTGGCTCGACAGTGAGACCATGGGCTAGCTGGGTGATTCTTCCCGGCTGACACGGACGATCCACCCGGGCATAGGCTGGGGATAGATTCCACCCCAGCCCCTCGTAAGAAGACCACAGGAGCTACGGCATGGCCAATCTTGGCTCCCCTGAGGCTCCAGGCCCCATCCAGGGTCCTGTCATCTGAGCTGAAATTGGTGACCCATCTAGATGTGCCGAGAGTCCGTTTGATAGGGTACTCCGTATGCTCGGTAAGCACTACTCGGGTACATCTTCATTTCCATATTGGGATAGACTATTAACAGATAATATACTCATGTGTGCATACTTTTAGACTGTTTATAAAACCAGCGCAGTAGAGATAAACAATCCCATTCGAGTCCCCGGCTAATTGTTGGGATCTATTCGCACTGACCCACAACTATTGAAATTTTGTTTCCTACTTCAATATGGATTGATGGTTCGATAACTTTCTCAGCTATCAAGAGTCATGACTTAAATATATCTCTGTCTCAAGCACCCAATCGCCTATTAGATTAGTCTCTCCCGTATTTGTTTTATAGGACCGGTTGAGCAGGTAGATCCTCAGGCGACCAACACTTTCCATCACACCCCTTCTCTGTCACTCAAGTATGCCCATTGAGGATATTCTTACGAGACCTCAAGAGCAGTGATTCTCAAAACACGTCCTGTGGAGTTGAAAGAGCTTGCATATTGTGTCTGCTCTCTGAGTGTTGAAAGACATCTCGGAGGGGATCCGCTGAATGTTACGCTCGTCGGAGACAGCGTCGGTGGAGATGAGTATAGAGTCGACAGGTCTTTGCTCAACATGCGATCGCATGGCTGACAATCTCCACAGTTTTCCGGAACACTTCATTTGCAATCGAAGACTCCGTTGTCCAAACGTCTGGTGCGCATGGGAGGAACGTATCTACTCAGAAAACCTGTGGATCCATCCGTCAATGAGCTCACCTACGCGCGTGTTGTGAATCATAGGATATCAATAGCATTTGGCGAAGAGTCAACGCCCCCTTCACACACAACGGGACACTGTCCCCATGCATATAATCGATCATTGTTTCATCCGTATAGCCTGTATTGTTGTTGTTCCTGTTCGCCGGATCCTATTGGCCCAGCCGATGTATGATGTATGGGTGAGGCGGCCCGTCCGCTGATTGGCTCCCGACGCAAGGGTAAGGCAGGACAGCAAACAACACTCTTCACTCGGCAGTCTTACCTTCTGACGACACCACATTCCTCATCGATCTCGAATATGTACCATGCGAATGTGTACTGCGCCCTCTGCGGAGTCGTCCTTTTGCCTGACCGTCCCGCGGAAGAAGATACCGTCCCTCGCCGACGCCGCCCTTGGTACGCCGAAACTAGGGGCATCTTCATGAGCAATGGCAACCTCGACCATATCGGGCTCACTGGAGTGGGATTCATGGGAGTTAAGAACTGTCTTCGGGCTCCTCTCAACAGTGAGAATTCGTACATCGACTATGAAGAGCTGGAGGAGCTGCTGCTCTTTCAACAACGGGACTCTCGTTGGGGCTTTGGCTTTCACGATTCATGCTGGAGTTTGCTACGGGCACGACTCGCCCATGTTGATGATGAGATCGGTATCTTGAAGTCCATATTTGCCCAGTGTTACAACACCCCCTGCGGCAATTATTCCTCTTTGGACTTCGGACATGATTATGGAGGCGCCTCTGAGACGCATAAAATCCACGGCCTTCCAAAGCCGGTGGATTCCCAGTCTCCCATTTACACTAACCCTCTGTCTATACCATCATTGGATGCACTAGAATCTATGCAAGCACCGAAATATGCAACAGCACATTTCAAAACCGGTCAGGAAGACTCAGACAGATCAGAAAGAAGGAAGTGCGGAGTTCTTGGGCACATCCCACTCGAAGTCTTATATGAGATAATAACATATCTCTCCTACGAACAGGTGATAAAGCTAAGACTTGTATGCCAGGGTCTGTCTTTTTTGCTGAGGATTGATCAATTGCCTCAGTCCTATTGGAAGAGTCGGTTTTTACTAGGCCAGGAATTCGACTTCCTCTTTCTCGACGCATCAAAGCATCATCGAGATTGGTTTCGACTTTTCTGGGCCACTTCATTACTCCTCAATAGCCAAACCCTGTCAATGGTTAATCGGAAGAGAATACGAGATCTCGTGGAGCCGATTGCTGTCCTAGTGGAAATTGATACGCGCTTGCAAGACTCCCCCTGTGGATCCGTGATATCGTTGGCTGAGGATGAGCGAAACCCCCATCAACCGGTGGTGAAAGATGCTTCCGGAGAACCGCCGGTCGAACTCAAGGTCTCTAGTTCGTTTTCTGGTCAGATAAGCTCCGCAGGAATGAAGACTTCCTAGAGAATGGCTGTCGGATTCTGCAATACCTGGCACTCCCATTCCCATCCAACAATTGCAGGATGGATGTCAAGTCATTGTTTCAGGCATCCAGCTTGGCGCCCGGAACTCTTATCGGGCTTCGCTTTTATTTCCCCTCGAGACGAGGAGCAGTCTTTACGCCAGCTAGGGTTTTGCTCAGCTCCCACGGTGGGGGTTATTGAGATACTGCCTGGGTCGGAAATTGAAGCCTTGGAGGTTGCTTTTTGCTCACTTGGACTAGTTGGTTTGAGATTTATTTGCAAAGGCAACATCTCGTTGGGATGGGTTGGACAGTGTCAAGGCACTGGTATTGCTTGCGGCATTCTGCCTGTTTCAAAATGTCCAGGGGGGTGTCGTTTGATAATAGGGATTGGACGTAAGTATATCGGACCTCCATTCTATGGTACTCTTGCTAATCAGCTGGCGCAAGAACTTCAAAATTGTTACACTTGGACTTGGCACAGCTGTCAAATCATCCCTTTGTGTTGCTGAACCGAGTCCTTTACTGTCACCAGACAACTCGGTGATATCTCGTCTCTGGACACCCAATATCCCTGCATATCATGGTCTCACAGTCAGTCCTTTACTCCCCAATTCAGAAATCGGGACCTTCGATCCTTTGATCAACATCGACTTTGGTGGACCAGAAGGGTCACTCCTCGGGTTGCTATCCAGAATAGTGATGCACGTGTTCTCGGATTCGTGTCCAATTATTGGAATGAGCTTCTTTTACACTGATGGGACGGTTAAGACATTCGGTCGCACTGACTCAACTGAGCTTTCCTTCTGCATTGACGGCCCGGGAGGAGAGCGCATCACACAGCTGAGAATCGTTGATAAGCGCCCCGAATGTACCTTTGGTGGCTTACAGGTTGGGGTGCTTTTCGTTTCCAGGGTACTCTTGTTCCAACTGACGTCTTCCCTAGATAGAGACAAATACTGGTCGTTCTGCAAGTTTTGCTACCCTCTATCGTCAAGCAGAAGGGCTGAAGATGATATCCCTGCCACCAGCGCAAGATGGACGCGCCATCACCGGGTTTGTAGGGTCGAGAAAAGTAAGTTCAGTGATAGTTATGTAGTTTGAATACTAACCTACCTTGTTAGGGAACCATGGGCTATTTTATCAGGGTTGGCTTCCAGAGCCAGCCCAATCAGCACGCCAGTACGTCCCTTCCATTGCGTCGGGGTTACGAATCCCAGTCTGCACCGGAAGACTGCGTCAAATATGATGAGCGGTTCGCAATCCCTTTTGTAGGCACCAAAAGGGTCAGCAATTATCAGACATATGCAATTGCGGGGCGTGCGAAGAATTTCCGCATCCATCGGACATAGAGGGAAGTCCCGATCCCGAATCGCATTTCCGGTTTGAGATTCGAGTACCACGAGCAGCGCAATGCGAGTATGGTAGGCCAATGGATGGAAGAGATCGATGTATTCGATCTCGCACCAAACGAATGTGTCAGTCGTTTGACCGTCTTGGTTACCAAAACAAGGCATGTCCAGAAACTCTCCGGGATTGCGCCAGGGACAGGTAGTAGCCATTCGAATTGACACGAGCAATAAGCGAACAGTGAACTTTTCTCCCCCGGATGCACAATATGCTCTATATGAGTGCTTGCTGCACCAATACCAAGCGGGCCCAGATGAGGAACTTGTGAGTTTGTTCCACCTCTCACCGTTTGGTGAACTTGCTTACTCATATTCTGTTTAGATGGGTGTATCTTGGGTACTCAATTCTTACTATGACCGTATCCGGGGCGTCATGGCTACAAAGCCTTACTGGAATATATTCAGATTGATCCCTCATCTACCATTTGCGTTTAATCAGGTTCAAAAGGTTCCTTTTGATGTTGGATGCGGTTTTTATGGCTCTGATAGGTTGGAGAGGATTGTCGCGTATCTCCGTGACCAAAGCCTATGCGGGATGGACTTTGTGTACGAATCAGGAAGGACAATAGCAGTGGGAGACACAGATCTCATGGATCATCACACAATCGAGCTTCCGAAATACGGTCAGATCGTGGAACTCTCATCTGTGGTCGGGGATCACAACCTAAAAGAGATCAAGGTACTACCTGTCGACGCACGTCTTGAGGAATATACTGCTGACTTCAGACAGTTCTCAGTTGAAGTTTCTACGAGCGAGGGCATCACTGAAATGCAACATATGCAAGTTTCCTGCGATTCTTTCAAACGATTCGACAGCTGTACCAGCTATCACGGCGGGATACCTGGTGTAGGGACAGAGCTTCTGCAAGCATCATCACACCACCCGTTGGGCTGACGGTATTCACGTTCCTCGAATGGGACTCGACTAGCTGGTATGTATTTCAGCTGTCAGGACTTTTCTCGGGTTGGCGCTATCTATGTGAATGTTTCCAATGAGCGATGATGGAAAAGCCAATGTTCTTCTACAATAGTTGCTCAATATAAACAGACGAGTCACGATGCTCTCCAGCTCAAACTCCCACCAAGACATCTAATCTACGCCTCGAATGAAATGCAAATGAAAACCATCTTCCCCATCAAACCGATGCACCGTGGCCTTCTTGCCACCCAACTCGGCCAGCTCCTCAGTAGTAGGAATACTCGCCTGAATCTCCACCGGAGCCACCTCCTCTCTTCACCATCTTCATCATGCAAGAGCGTAGCCTCGACTGGTACTCAGACACCGCAAGTACACGCTTCCCAGGCACCACCCCTTCGGCTCCAGCTTGAGAAGCTGATACGCAAGAACGACATCCTCTTGAGAGTCGACCCCTCTTCATGCTCTTTTCACTTGACCCCCCCCCCCACCCCAACAGACACCCCGGCACCACATCCGCAGAAAACCGACATATTGCCCCCGTGACTTCCCCCAATGTCCGAGGACCAGTTTAGCCCGTGGGCGATCTTGATCCAGTGATCATGTACACGGGCTTGCAGAGTATGCTCTCCGGCCTCATGAACAGGCTCAGGGTGGGACTTGGGCGACCTTGCATAGCGTCTCATACGAGGGCTCTTCTCGGAAGTATACCGTGTCAAGCTGGTCGGTCGAGTACTCGACGCCTCGGTTTCGAGAGTGATCGGTTTCCTGCTTCCAGGCCATTGCCTTCGACCTGAGCCCAGGCTTTTGCGTCGAATTTGCTGTTGTTGCCGAGGGATAGTGTCCAGTCGTGCTCTGTGGCGGTCTCTGTTGGCGGAGGGGTCCAGATGGCAGGGTCCGGCTTGCAAAGGGGCGGTGGGGCCTGAAAGGGTCGACGATGATGTTTCCGAGGGCGATAGGGCCGCTTGGACGGAATGTCAGGTTGGGAGCTAGCATGTATGTGAGGTTCTGGACTGGGGCTGCCATCTCGTATGGTGGTCTTTGAGAGTGTGCTGTTGGTTTCTTCTGTATGCTGTTGCGAGGTTGAGGATGGATATGGTTTTTCAGCTGAGGCTGTATCACTAAAGACCCGCAGAGCTCAGCCTCAGCCCAATCGTCCTTATTGGTGAGATTTCGGTGGTGTCTAAGCTGATTCTTGCTAGGTCTATACGTATACTATGTGTGGTGGGACAGGATGGTACGCTTGTAGTGCATGGAATGGCTCATCGCTTCTATCTTCCGAAGTACATGGTGTCTATCTAGCTCGATATTCTTTCAACAAATCAACTAGGCCAGGGTCAGATCTCCTAGCAACGTGGATGATAGACCCCCAGCTTTGGCTCCTGTATTTGCATCTGCGCCATTATCCAGAAGCAATTTCGCAACCGACCCATGGCCATTAACCACTGCCCAGTACAGAGGAGTCGTGCCCTCCTCGTCATCTCTGTACCTCTTTCCTGTATCTTGGGCATTGGGGTCGGCACCCTTGTCTAGCAACATCTTGACAATCTCGCGTTCCCTTTTTTGGCAGCTACAGCAAGAATCGTCTGGCCAGAAGTTGGCTGACAATTCGCATCTGCTCCGCGGTCCAGGAGCAGCTGTACAGCGTCTGTGCATCCCGAGTTTGCTGCCCAGAACAAAGCAGTCCTTCCTCTCCAGTCCTTGACATTGACGTCCTCGCCCTGGTTTAAGATTACCTGGATTGTATCGCATTGGCCCTCTCTGGCCGCGAGCGAAAGGGCAACGGGCCTCGCTTTAGGGTGCAACTCGGTTATTTTTGCACGTTCCAAGAACGACAATGCAATATCCTTCGAGCTTTTTGTTGCTGCATGAAATGGAGTAATACCCTCGTTGTCTGGGGTGTCTACCTTTGCTCCCAGGCCTATCAATAACTGGACCACTTTGACATGGTTTCCCTCTGCTGCGAGGTAGAGGGGAGTGGTTTTCGTTTGTTCTGTTTGTCAACCTCTGCCCCTGACTCACAGAGGAACTGAGACAGTTCAGCGGATCCTTGTTTCGCCGTTAGATGCAAAGCAGCTTCTCCGGTCTCGTTTTGGAAATTGATGTCAGCTCCATAAGAAACCAGTAGCTGAGCTAGTTCCATGTGCTTTTGTCTGATAGCTTCATGTAATGGGATAGGCGTCCCAACCTTCTCACCATTGCCATCAACCCCTGTTTTTACCATGGATTTTGAATTCTCTGGATCCGCCGCGTAAACAAAAGGAGCTCGACCCTTAGTCAAAAAGTTGACATCAACCCCTTTTTCAAGCATCAATCGAACAGTTTGAGTGTCTTCATTCTTGATGGCCCCAATTCGAGCACGGTCAAGAAGTAACTTGACGTTCTGGGGTTTGTCATTTTTGATGGCTTGAACCAACGCCAAGTTGATAATCTCTTGATGTAATTTGAATGGCTCATATCGATCGAGCAGTAGCTGAACGACAGCCTCACTTTCATAAGCTACCGCATTTTCCAAAGGAGTCATCTTATCCGACCATGGAATGGTGCGATATCTGCCCCCATATCCAACAGCAGATTGACCATTTGCAATCGGCCCTTTCTGATGGCTTCGATCAACGCCGCGGTGAGCCTTTTCGTTTTGTTTGAATCGAAGTTCACATCTCTCTCAACCAATACCTTGACAACCTCCTCGTGTCCATAAGCTGCTGCACGGTCTAGAACGGTCTTACCGGAAGCGCTGGTTCCGATAAGATCAGCACCCAGGTTAAGTAAGAGTTCAACAGTCTGTAAGCGACCATATCTTGCAGCACTTAGTAGAGGCATCTTGCTAGCATGTGTTGGGACACAATGTCTGCCCCTTTCTCCAACAGCAACATGACAACCTCGTTGTGACCTCGTGCCGCTGCGCGAGCCAAAGGCGTTCTCAAGGATGAATCTGGTAGATTGACGTCAGCACCATTGTGGATGAGTAACTGAACGATGTGTATATGATTATGTCTTGCGGCACTGGACAACGGTGTTCCAATCCCGTCCGGCTCGGCCTTCACATTGACATTAACTTTTCCGTGTTTAGAAGCACTTTCACCACCGTTAAATGCCCTTTTGATGATGCATGCAGTAAGGGTGTGCAGCTTTTACCATCCTTGCAGTCAGGGTCCACGCCGTCTTGGCTGACAAGGTATTCCACAATTCGGTCACTTCCACTTTTTGCGGCCTCGATCAATTCTTTGGACAACTTGTGTTTGTCCGTGCCACTTTCCTGTGGTTGAGCTATCGTGCTGCTAGGAGTATCATCTTGTCGTTCTTCCAGATTTTCACTGGCTTCCTCCCCAGAATCACCTTGTAGGAGGTCCCCATGCATCTTCTCCATCCAACCAGCTACATCTTTTTCTCTGATAAACAGTTCTGGTACCTTGCTCATGTGGTTCTCGGTTATTCCCATACTAGCCGGGGGAATCACTTCAGCCTCCAAGATCTCACTGTTGTCCAAGGCAGGAAGTGTCTCCATCTTCTTCTGGTCAGATGATGTTGTTCCTTCGTCTCCCGATGCGCTGCCTTCAGATTTTTTCCGCGAAGTATGGATTGGATTTGAAATAATTGCCATAGTCCTGTAAACAGGACTCTTCATCATCAGGTCCCCATGGTAGCGAACTGAGGGAGAAAGCGTGTATATGCTTTGCAATATGATCCAATGTATCGGCCTGGCGTTCTTCATGGAAGCCACAAATGGGACAAGACTCGATTTTGGTAGCTATCTGTCTCGACCACAGGGAGCTCGACATGCTGATCTGTTGTGGCTTAATTGTTTCGCGATGAGCCTGCTTTAGGTGCTTGTGAAGTCTTCTTTCTTATGGAACACGGTATTGTTATGAGTTCCAAACAGGCATGACAAGTCCACTCGCTAGTGGAGTTATGATCCCGTTCCATGTGTCTTTCCCAGCCTTCGCGGCTAACAAAAAGCTCTTCGGGAAATGGGCATGGGCAAGCACGCACGTATATGGCATGATGTCTGTAGCAAGGTGTTTCCTGGTGCCCTTGTTAACTGCATACTCAAGTTAATCTCAGGTACACTTACCGCCACTTGTTGTCTCGACTGAATTTGAGAGGTAGGTATTGGCAGCAACAAGGGCATTTGAAACCCCCATCTCCATTCGCGATTAGAGGTGGGTTTGGATACTTGATATGCAACCCAGTTGAAGAAATAGCAGTCATTGCAGGTTCTTCCTGTTGCACTGGCGGTAATACCAACGGCCCATCAATCTGCGTCGCAGTCGTTGTACTTTTCATTTCATCCGCCTGAACGGAGCCTCGTCTGGGTTATGAGAACTAAAGTCAACAGACTCTAATTGCAACTGTTTCTTTGTCATGCCCCTCCCCGTTATAGTAGTTCGGTCGTTGAGAAGGACCTTCCTTGATTGGCTGCTGGAAGAGGTCTTTCGGTTTCTTTCTTCGTTCCACTGCCATTTTCTTGAATGACTTTGGCGTATAAGAAGCGATTACGCCCTCCGGAGGTTGGCCTCTATTAAGCGTGTCTGCATGGCTGTGATCATAGGCCCGTTCTCCAGAGGGCTCAGGTTGCCTGGACCTACGACTTGTACTTCACTCTATCGTCAGGATCCCCAGATTGAGGAACAATAGGCGTTCCATGTTCCGATGGACGAGCGAGAAGCACTAGCTCGAGGTGTCCTACGGAAGGACAATAACTCAGGTAGTCTGCGGCGAAATGAAATATCGGCTTTTCGCAATCGAGACTGGGACCCTGCACGACGAATTGCGTGGGTCACCCCTGACAAGCTGGTCAAGGACATTGTCCGCGTCTTTGAGGGCCTGCGATACTGTCGAGTCTAGAGATTGAACCTTGTCCTCCCCGATTTCGTCATGAACAAGATTACGGTGCTCGGTTGCTGGTAATAATGTCGCGTCAGCTACCGTCGTGTCTTCTGAATCGAGTAGCATAATGTGAACCTTTCTCTATCGATACCTGGACCATAATCTCCAGCATCTGAATGAGTTTTGCAATCATCTCTTTGGCCTGGGGCTCTAGCAGAAGGCGCTCATCCAAAGAAGCCTTTTTTGGAGCAAAGACCCCCTCGCTAGCAGCCCAGAGATTGAAGTCTGCGCAGCATCTCTCCGCCCATTCGTCGCGCATAAGCTCCGGGTACTTCCTCGCCTCTGCGAAGGTTCTTCGGCAGGCTCTTGCAGCCTGGTATATATGCGGGTCACTCATCTTCTTGGTGAAGACCGACCATGGAGCATAGAAGGGGCTTGTCTGACGACTGCGAATGAGAGCATGGTATGTTGCGGAATGAAGAAGATGCGTGTTGTCAGCCGCAGTTGAACCCCGCTCCTGCAGTCCAGTAGTGTGATCAGCCTAAGCGCTGTTCAGCCTCGTACTCGCACCTCCAACTTTCTCTTGTATCAACCCAGCCTCCTTTCCCCCACGCCGTTATGACGCACTCCACCTGGCCGTCGTACAATCCACAACCTCATCATGGAAGCAAGGGATCTCGAAGATTATCTGGAGGTCTTTGAACTCACTCAGCACACCTTCGGATGGATCGGCAGTCGGATGATGGATGTGGCTTGCAAGAATGAAGCACCGGAGATCAGCCAGATAGCTGGAGAAGTCTTCATGCTAGGGACTGAAGTGGCATCGGCCAGCTTAAGCCTAGGCCCAAAGCTAGAAAAGATAGTCGATCTCATCGAGAGACAATGCGCGGTAGGTCATTGACAGGACGGACACAAGTCCCTTGAATCGCCTTCTGATATTCTCTCAGCTGTCCTGGATGGTGGAGAAGTCCCACTGCACCAGCAGATTTCCAATGCTGCATCGTATCGCTGAATTTCAGGAGTCAGCAGATAACAGCGAGCTGGCCTTGAGGGTAGACAAGGGTCTGCAGCGATTGAAGAACAATAGGCCAAATCAAGAAGCCATCCTCAAGTATATCAGAGAGTTCAAGCAAGAGCTGCATTCCAGAAGCGCTCCCAGATCTCAACCTGACGATAGAAAGAGCCACGTCAAAGACGATATCAGTTATCCATCTCGCGTGAACGAGGAGCTTCATCAGTTCTTACAATTTCAAGCCGCCTGTCCATGCAAATCGGCACATCTACGATCTGCATGTCTACGATTAGAGATCAACGATCCGATCTTGGATGATGGCCTGGTCCAATTCGAGTTTCTATTTCCGCGCGATCAAAACAGGGCGGTTTCGTGGCAATCCCCGACAGTGTGTGGAAGTGAAGGCATTGGTACCCACGTATGTCCCTTTTATGACTTCTTCCGCTGGTCTTTTTGGATTGGCTACTAAGTATATCCAGTAAAAAATCAAATGGAAGGCGCGTGAAGATATTACCAGCGCCAGCAGAGCTTCAATCTATCAATCACATATCCACGAACAAAACGCTAACCCAGTCCCAAAAATCTCTCAATCCCGGAGATTTCTGCGGCATTATACATAACCAATTGCACTCACCATTGAAATTCAAAATCCATACCCATGCATCGATCACTATGCATGAATGCTCCGAAGCGCCTTTGCGTGACATTAAATCAACTCGTGGGACGCCATTAGGTCGATGGTGCGAGATGACACACTCAAACTGCGGGAAAAAGCGTTCTTTTTGTACACCATCGCGAAATCCTTCTGGCAGTATTACAATTCAGGATTGATGTCAACCCCATGGACTCGTGAGGACATTATCATCCTAAGAGAACGAGGCCACGGCACATCTGATCGTCGACCGCATCCTTACGTTGCAGCACAGCTCAAGAAAAACCAGAATCGTGTTCCAGAGTTCTATGATGCCCCGGGTTTGTGTCACAGATATCCAAGCATTCTAGCGCTGGCCATACTCCTAATCGAGATCGCTACGCTTCAGCGGCCTCATACTCTCTAGGGTCGAGTATCGTGGGATGAAAGCCAGATCAATGACTGGCTACTTTGGGCCTATGAAACTGCCGCAGAAGTGAACAAAGAAGATAATTTTCACAAGATTATCAAAAAAGTGATAAATTCCTGTCTCTCGGCTGAGTTGTTCAAGGAAGCGCCATATGCACGACTATCCCGGATGACATGGAACGTCGGAAAAAAATCATATACCATCAGATTGTGGATCCATTACAGGGGCTATACTTTTCGTATCGTGACCAATTGGATATAGAGCCAGACGTTCAGTCACATATGAATACAAGATTGCCCGCCAGGTGTGAAGCAGGCAAGTGCGTAACTATCCGGGGAGATGGAAAGCGGTAAGTAATATCTTAGGGACAACACCCAGTACGCAGTCACTAATATGTTGTTCTAGGTGGTCTCCGTCATACTGGCTAGGAGAGGTGGGCAAACTCAATGAATTACTGGAAGACCAAGACTCCTCTGGGGAGACACCACCTGTCAAGATTGCAATTCTTGACACCGGGTGCGATTTCAATACTACAGGTCATTTTGGAGTATATCCCGAAGACGAAGACAGGGTACACTGGCATGATCTGGTGGAAGATCATTGTGAGCCGATTGATGAAGATGGACACGGCACAGCTCTGACGACTCTATTGCTGCAGGTTGCTCGCAATGCAGAGATTTATATTTTCCGCATCGCGAGAAGCAGAAAACACCTTCCAGACTCTCATGAGATGATAGCGAAGGTAAGCTTTCCTCTTCCCTGTACGGATGTCTCTCTAACACCAATCCTTGCCGGCATCAGTGCAATTATCATGCAGTATGCCTGGTGTAATTCCTCGGAATCAGACCGCGCCGGTATTCTGACGGGAATCTGCAGTTCTAGCGGTATTCGCCAGGTTCTGGAGGATATTGCGGTAGACAAAGGCAATAATCGGTATTATGTTGCTCCGTTTGAATTCTTCAAAAAGAAAGAGGTCTGCATGTCCTCGATACGAGCATCGCTTGGAAAGTTGCCCCCAAAAGATGACAAGACGGCGCCTAAGAAACGCAAGAGGGACAGTCAGATATGCGGGCTGACAATCCTTGTCTATTCTGTCGCTCGGCAGAATGAGCAGCAGGAGTGGATTAGTCTGAACGACCTTTGAAGATCAATCGGAGACTTGCTGATTGGCATATTGTTCGAATTCTCATACAGAGATTTCGCGTACCCGACCTACTTTATATACTGGTACAAAGCCCGGAGTTCATGATACATCTGATATGAAATCCAGTATCGGCGTTCTGTGATCTGCGCCAACAAAGGACCTCTCAATCTAGCGCCCCATCGGTCGATCATGAAGCTTTATTCAAGATTTTTGGATCGATTTCCTCAAAACTGTCTGCCTATTCGGTCACCCTCACCGCCAGTCCCACTCCAGGGTGGAACAGCAGCTATGTGCAGCAGCATGACATGACCTGAGAAGCCTCATATGACCTGATTGAACAGATACAACTCTGTTCTTGGATTGGCTAAGACAGTTGCCATTGCTTTGTTTGCCGTTGGAACACCACTGACCTTAGGGCTGACAAACTCCTCCCGTCCATTCGCCAAGGCTATGTATGGTGGTACATAACTTCAAAGAACGTGTCGGACAGGGGTCTTATTGTTACCTCCTATATATCCTCGGATCATGCAGGTCTCCTCGTGAGGCTATATGACGACGTGCCTTTCCCTATCCCCATGAGTCAAGGGGTTGGTATCCATTATAACCATCCTCCCCTGTTGCGCAGGCAGGACATCTAGCATTCCTTGAGCGCATTCCACGAACCCAAGCACCCACGTGTGTTATCCGAGTCTGGTCTTGTCAATCCTGGTAGACTCCTTGATTGATTCCCTCTTCATCCTGTTTTCTGAACATATCAGGTCTTTCGAGATCATGCTTCCTTCATTACTGTTCATCTTCCTGCTTACAATATCATACTCCTTTGCGTCCATATCATCTCACCCGACAGTATACCTCATCCGCCATGGCGAAAAGTCCTCCGATCCCAAAGATGATGGTTTGAACGCGGACGGGTTCCGACGCGCGCAATGTCTTCGCGACGTCTTTGGCGCAAATTCCGGATATCACATCTCGTATATCATGGCCCCATACGTGAGTCGAAGTACGTTCACCTACTACTGCTCTCTTTCAACACACACGATCCAGTAAGAGATCCCGGCGCTAATGCTGTGAACACAGGAGGCAAACATAGACGCTCATACGAGACGGTCCTTCCCCTCGCCAGAGACTTGGGCCTTGCGGTCGATACATCCTGCAAAGGCACCCATACTCACTGCGTCGCGCGGAAAGTGAAAAGGTTCGAAGGTCCCGGGAATATATTGATCGCCTGGAGACATAGCCAGATGAAGGAGATTCTGCGAGATTTGGGCGATCATACAGCGCCGGAGTATCCGGAGGATAGGTACGTCTCTCACTTGTGGTCGCCAAGTCATTTATCAAAGCGAGAGTTTGATTCGCTGATTGTTTTGTCATGATCTAGGTTTGATCTGATCTGGACAGTTCCCCCTCCGTATAAGAATATCACGGATGCTCGGAGCGAAGCGTGTGCTGGGTTGGATATTCTGGAAGAATTGACAATCCAGGTCTGATTGATATACCCTATGCTGAGGTAACAGAAACTTCAGCATGCTACATATGTTAATGTATATAGAGGTTAGCTTTATTTTTCACACCATATTAGAAGACCATCTCTCTTGAAAAAGGCAATCTAGGGAGGCGAAGGAGTTCTTGAGGTGGTTATATGATCGCCGTTTCACATACTTAACTTGCTGGGTTGGCTGGATTGGTATAGATCATCGGAGCACGAGGTCAGTCTCATGCATAGAATATTACAATTCAGGAATCCTTGATAGATCTGATAATTGGTTCAGCAAACTGTGTTACTAGTATGACCTCCTTGAGGTGTGTTGGAGGGTGTATAATTGCCTCGAGATACAGTCCGTGGATTATTACGAGTATGAAGTAGGTAAGTATGTAGTGGTTATGAAAACCTACTACCCGTGGAGTCAGGAACATTATGAAAATGTGCATGAACAGAAAGATTTGTGCCTGTATATGCACTTCCAGTCTCTTTACAAATGCAGAAGTATAGACCAGGCCGGAGATAATATAGTTCGCAATGTACGTCAACTGCGTCATATTCCAGAACAGAGCAGCCAGGACACTCAGCGAGGAAGACTCATAGACTCCAACATCATCTCTCTTCTCTTCTCCTAAATATTGAACAAATATCAGACAATATCTTCATGTGCGTGTGTCAGCAGCAAAAAAAGGCGGTGAGAGGCGAGCGGAGAAAAAAAGTGGGTGCCAAGAACCCAACCGTCCACCCAATTTTTTCGAGGTATCGCGGCTTGTCTTCGCTCCTCTGACCGTCTCCCCCAGACCCCCATCCCCCATCAATCCTCCCCCCATCGCACGGGCTTCTGCACCGTTGGACAATTTGGTCGGTCTCCTGTCGCCTGTAACCCCCCAGGATGGCAGATATCGAGGTATGTGCTGCACGCGCCCACCTGATACCCCGCCCAGCATGTTGACGCCTTTTTTTTCCACTATCAGGAACGCCTGAGAGGCCACTCTGCGGCCTTTGCCGGCTTGATGGAGTTGATTCCCGCGAAGCTGTACTATGGCGAAGAGACCAACGTATGTGATTTTCATGGTCCCTGTTGAATTTTCCCTCTTGCGCAAAATGTCCATGTTCACGGTTTTCATCCGAATCTGCACCTTTTTTTTCTTCCTCTCCCGCCAGGCTCTCTTGGGCGATCCATCCTCCACCCAACACGGCTGACCAAACTGCTGTGAATAGGATCAATGGAAGCGCAAAAAGCAAACCAAAGAGGAAGCCCGGGAAGCCAAACGGGCCAAGTTGGACCCCGAGTCTGCCAAAACCGCCAAGGACATCATGGACGAGAACGCTCGGAAGCGTAAGCGTGAAGAAGAAGGCCGAGACGAATCCGCATCGTCCGAAGATGAGGCCGTCGGCTCAGAAAAGCCCAAGGAAGGTCTCAAGCGCGGCGACCTGAAGCAGAAGAAACAAAAGCAGACCGACGACGCCACCGCCGAACAAAAATCGGAAGAGGCCGAAGCCCGCAAGAAGCAGCGCGAGGAGAAGAAGGCACAGAAGAAGGCCGAACAAAAGGAGAAGAAGAAGGCCAAGGAGGCCGCGAAGAAGGAAAAGCAGACCGAGCAGCAGATCAAGGGCAAGAAGGCCGACGCTTCACAACAGAAGGCCGAATCGAAGTCCAAGGACGACAAGAAGCCGCCCAAAATAAGCTTGCAAACGAGGAAGAAGACGATGAGGATGAAGAGGAGGATATCGATGGAGGTGCCGCCGCCGAGGAGGGCCTCTCCGTCGAGTTCCACCCTGACGGAGAAGAGAACTCTTCCGCCCCCTCGGCGCCTAACTCCCCTGACTTCGATGCCTCCAACTCCGGCAGCTCCTCCATCTCCTCTATCGTCCCCCCCACCACCGCCCCCACTGATGACGCCTCCAAGACCACATCCTCCGAACCCAAGCCCCTCAAGCCCACACCCGATGAGCTGAAAGAGCGTCTGCAGAAACGCCTGGACGAGCTGCGCGCCGCACGTCACGCCGACGGTCTCAACGGCAAGCCCGCTCGCAACCGGCAGGAGCTGATCGAGGCGCGGCGGCAAAAGGCCGAACAGCGCAAAGCACACAAGAAACTCCTGCGCCAGCAGGCCAAGGAAGAGGAGCAGCGACAGAAGGACGAAGCTATGGCCCGGCGGTTCTCCCCCGGCGGCTCGGGTTCACTGCTCGCCTCGCCGCGCTCGCCCGCCGAGTCCGTCAGCTCCAACAGCAACAACAACTTCTCCTTTGGCCGAGTGGTGTTTGCCGACGGTCAGCACACCGACCCCACGCTCAGCAATGCTCGTGAGCAGCCCAAGAAGCACGGTCCTATCGACCCGGCCGCGGCGCTAAAGGCAGCCGAGGCCAAGAAGGCCCGTCTGGCGAGCATGGACGAGGAGAAGCGCCAGGAGCTCGAGGAGAAGGACCGGTGGCTGAATGCAAAGAAGCGGGCGCACGGTGAGCGTGTCCGTGACGACACGTCGCTGCTGAAGAAGGCGTTGAAGCGGAAGGAGACGGCGAAGAAGCGCTCCGAGCGGGAGTGGAAGGAACGAATCGAAACGGTCAAGAAGGGCAAGGACATGAAGCAGCAGAAGCGCGAGGACAACCTCCGGAAACGCCGTGAGGAAAAGGGCAACAAGGGCGGCAAGAAGACGCCTGCCGGTGGGAAGAAGAAGTCTCGACCGGGCTTTGAGGGCAGCTTCAAGTCCAAGGTCGGCGGCAAGAAGAAATAGGGGACCACAAGAGGTGAACTGTAATAACACTGTGAATGAACCTTCGGGCAGAATGGTGCCATGTGAAGAAGAAAAAAAATGGTGTGTGGGTTCTGGAGATATGGTGTTTGGGTGATCTTGGGGGTTATCTGTTTCTATTTTGTTGTCTTCTCTTTTCTTCCTCTTTGTGCATATGTGCATAGGCAGCGATTTCTTGTTGATATCAAATTCAAGGAGTTTCCTGGTCGAGTTACGAAGCTGGTACGGAGTAGTGTGAACAAAGGAAAAAGGATTCTTGAGTTTATTCCCTAACAAAACAGATATGACAATGAAAAGACCTGCAGGATCCCCTCCAACAGCAAAACAGATAATAAAGCCGGGACTTCCAGGGACGACCGACTGACTGGCCGTCTTCTGTGAACCCGACTCGTACACGGATAGATAAAAGCAGGCCAAGCGTTAGTTATGTACAAAGTGGGATAACCGAGTTTTCTCACTCCACGGAGTGAGAACGGGTACCTCGATGGATGGAGCACGTCCATCTTTCTTTTCTCTCATTCTTGGAGCATTGTTTTCTTCTTTTGTAATTGTTCAGCAGAACTGCATATACAGCACCACCCATTACAGCACCTTGATGTGCGATATCGAACATGCTTTAACGGTAAGGAGCATCAGCGCGAGCAGCGGAGGCAATTTCAGGCTCCACTTGTCACCGTTAGCAAGAAGCTTCCTTGTTGTAGAGGAGCTCTTCACGAGTCTCCGTGGCGTATTCTGCGTTGGAGGCTGGGAAGGAATTAGCAACGTCCATGAAACCGATACAAAAAGTCAGCCTAGGGTGATTTACTCTCGACAATGGCATCGACGGGGCAGCTCTCCTGGCAGTAGCCACAGTAGATACACTTGGTCATATCGATATCGTAACGGGTCGTCCGACGGCTTCCGTCTTCACGCTCCTCGGCCTCGATGGTGATGGCCTGAGCCGGGCAGATGGCTTCGCAAAGCTTGCAAGCGATGCAACGCTCCTCACCCGTGGGGTAGCGGCGGAGGGCGTGTTCGCCACGGAAACGGGGGGAGATGGGACCCTTCTCGAAGGGGTAGAAGATGGTGTAACTGGCGGAGGGTGATGTCAGTGGATAGGACTCGCAATGGTTTGAAAACAGTCCAGTTGTATCTGAGTCCTGCCGCAGACGATATCGACGATCGCAAAGGACGAGTGGATGCATGCGAGATAGCCAAGCGGAGATTGAGGGGGGACTTACGGAGGGCGGAAGTACTGCTCCAGCACGACGTACATGCCCCGGAACATCTCGGCCATGAGGAAGTACTTGGAGGCCTTGTCCAGCGAGGTCTCGGTGGGCTGGTCCCATTTTCTCGGGGGAGGCAGACGGAAGCCCGGTTGAGGGGGGCCAGCAGGCGTGGCCGCCCGGCTCACCGAGGAGGAGAAGTTGCGGCCGAGGCCAGAGGACGGAAGGACGAGGTCACACCGGGAGCGACGGGGCGGCGGGAGGCGACCAGCCTCGCCATGGACGTGGAGGAGGCCATCGCGAAGGGCGTCGGGGGGCAGCGATGAGAGGAGAGAGGCAGGTGGGGGGCAGCAATGGCAGAGGGGGTTCAGGCGGGAGTGGTGATGGGGGACGGAGAGAGAAGTTGAGGTGGTTTGCAGACCCGGCTTAGGTCATTGCTTTCTGCCGCCCGCTCATTGGCCGACCGCCAGATTTTGCGAGCCGCAGAATCTCATCTCGAACTCCCATCCGTCATTCCTCGTCTTTCCCTTGTCCTTTGCTCCTCCTCCCCTCCACCCCCATCTCAATCGCTGTTTAGCTTCATCCCTCACCCTCCCCATCTCGTCACACATGTTCCGTGCTGCTGTCGTCCGTTCTCTCCGGGCCTCCGTGCCTCGTGCCGCCCGCGCCCCGGCTGCCTTCCAGCTCCGTGCGACCCCCGTCGCTCGTCCTCAAATTCGCTCCTCGCTTCGCCTACCAGGGCGTTCGTCTCTACTCCGCCCCGGCTGGTCTGAACAAGGATGAGGTTGAGGGCCGGATAGTCAACCTCCTCAAGAACTTCGACAAGGTATGTGCCGCCTCCGCCGCGTCTCGGCTTGACCGAGGGAAACCGGACCTTCCTGGGAAACCCGGGAGAGGTTGAGGAGATTGTGACTGACACGAATTGCATCATTCTAGGTTTCCGATGCTAGCAAGGTTAGTCCGTTGGCGAGCTCCTACCGGACACGCTCCCTGTCACCCTCCCCTTCGCCGTCACCGTCACCGTCACCGTCACCATCATATTTTGTGTCGGCGAAGGGGAACATCCATCTATCAATTCGTCTCTAACACAATCAACCCACAGATCAACGCCGCTTCTCCACTTCTCCACGACCTTGGACTCGACAGCCTGGATACCGTTGAGGTTGTGATGGCTATCGAGGAGGAGTTCAGCATCGAGATCCCCGACAAGGAGGCCGATGCCATCCACAGTGGTAAGTTGATTGTGGCCCAGCCATCGAGTGGATCGTGTGTCGAAACGCTGGGATTGGTACTAACTCATACGTGCCACAGTTGACAAGGCTGTTGAGTACATCCTTGCTCACGATGGTGAGTGTCCTCTATCAGATAGTTCCAAATGCACAGGTGACTAACTCGATCTCTCTAGCCACTAAATATGTAATATCAGTATTTGGATGATGTTGGCGGGTTCATAGAAAAGACTGGGGTGTTGGCGTACCGCTACTCGGATGGTCCGGGAGTTGGAGAGGCACGTTCTTTGCTGATCCAAGGCGGTAGTTTTGTTGTGGTTCTACCATATCGTGTATATTCATATCACCTTGAATGCAGTTTGTTTGCTCTAAACATTTCTTGTCTAATGGGGTTGATGGTTTCTGCATTTGTGGTCGAGAGAAACAGTCAAGAGTCAGGTGACCTTGGAATCTATAGTGTAGGTGGTGAGGGTGAACACCTCCCATATTAGCATCTGTTCTTGTATTGTGTCCAGTATATGGGAATAGAATGTACTGGTGACTTATATTTGCATTGGCGAGTCTATTATATGGTGTAAGGCCTGCTGGAGTGTTACGCGGACATCCCCGCAAGCAAATATATAAGGACTAGGGATTGATATAGAAGCGACTTCCACATGATAACCGACTGGTTTTGGTTTAGTTACTGCATAGAATAATAATACACCATGATCGACCTCCATCTCTGCTAGAGAAATATCGTTGCCGCTACTCCAGCGTCGTAGAACCTCGTGGTGCAGTCGATAACGTGTGCTTATATAAACGGCCGGTATCAGATGCGGCGCTAAACCCCAAGCGCCCGATCAGCCTGTTGTTCTGTCGTTCCACCGTCACGCTCCCTCTGCCTCTGCTCTCCATTCTCCCACCTGCTTCTCCAGCTCGGTGGATTCCTCGGGCCCGGTCTTCACCTGCTCCCCCTTGCCCCCATCCATTGATCGTCCGCTTCATCTCGGGTGCCCGAATTTTCCCCTTGTCTCGGCCTGGCTGTTCGCCCACCCCTGACAATTTCCCGCCCATCCACAGCAATCAGCAAACTTTCGGGACATTCTGGCTCGCTGTCAACACGCGCCTCGAGAAAAAATATCCCTCCTCACTACCTGCCTAGGTCCATGTCGCACGCCTGAGCGACATCGATCCGGTCCTTGCGTCTACCTGCTCCCCCTCTCCACCGCCGCTCGTCTTATCTCCTGATGGCCTCACCCGGGGGCTTGACTCGCCGCAGAGGTGGCGGTCGAGTGCTGGCGCCGACGAGAACGACGACAGCGGGTCTCATCGCCGGTGTCTCGAAACGGTTCCGCTCTCGACAACCGCGGTCCGGAGACCTCCTTCACCAGCGCCGAAAATGGACATAAGATCGCCTTCGATCCCCGAGATCTGAGCGAGACCGAGGAACGGAGCAAGCAGCCCAAGCTGACGCTGATGGAGGAGGTGCTGCTGCTCGGGTTGAAGGATAGCAGGTGAGAATGCCTCTTCGCGCGTTGCGCGTTGCGATGGTCAATTGCTGACGTGGTCTCCCCCTCCTTCCCTCCAGGGTTATCTCTCCTTCTGGAACGAGAATATTTCCTACGCCCTGCGCGGCTGTATAGTCATCGAGTTGGCCCTTCGGGTCGGATCAGCATGCAGAAGGACTCTTCTCGTCGACGGTTCCCTCTCGCCGATCGTATAATCGAGGTGATTGATGATACGCTGACGGGCGAGGTCTTGCTGGACGAGGCGCTGAAGATGATGAAATCGAGCGAGAAGTGATGTGTGAATTCGTGGATCGACTTGATGAGTGGTACGTACGCGGAGAGCACGGCGGGAGAGGGTTACTGACAAGGGTCGTGGTCGCAGGTGAAACGTGGAATTTGATGAAGATCGGCTACCAACTAAAACAAGTGCGCGAACGTCTGGCCAAGGGCCTCGTGGACAAGGGCATCCTTCGCACCGAGAAGCGCAACTTCCTCCTCTTCGATATGGCTACCCACCCCGTTGCCGATGGGGGTGCCAAAGACGATATCCACCGACGGGTCCGTAATATCTGTAGCAGTCGCACCGTGATGCTGCGGCCAACCAATGGCTCCCGAAGACGCCGAATTCCGCTATCTGCGCACCATCATCATGGTTTGCGCTGCCTACGCCGCCAATGTCCTGGAAAATGCACTGGTCACGATGAGCCACGAATCCCGCGAACGCGCCTTTGCGCAGGTGGATGAGCTGTTGGCCGAGTACTCGCAATGGCCGTTTGCTCGGAGGGCTGGTGGCTCGCAGGCGATCGGAGCCAACCTGGCCCAGGCAATCAACGACGAGGTGAACAAGGGCAAGGACAAGGAGCTTCAACTGGAGGTATGTGCCGAAGACTACGAAGATGATGGTGCTGTGCTAACTGGTTACGACAGGTTGTCGCGGCTTGTCTGAGTGTTTTCACTAGACTTGACTCCCTGCTGTAAGGGGGTTGTCTTGACTTTGCCCATTGTCCGCGCCTGCTTTCCCTTTTCTTTTGTCATCATATTCTGTTCGGTAAATCTATCGAAGGGCTTTGGCTGCTTGGAAGTAGCTGTCAGCATATTGGACCTGGATGGAGTAGCTCTCCCAACTTCGAAACAACCATACATCGCTCCTCGACCTCCTCTTACTCCGCCGGTACCTCTTGCTTGCGTTATTCCGATCAGCCTCATCCCTCTATCTCCCTGTCTTACGATCGACACAGGAGAGACTGGCCTCTGTGGGTGCCGAACAACGAAAACATCAAAAACTTCCAATAAAGAAAACGAATGCACCCCAAGAACATGCAATGACCTGGTCCAGATCACGCCCAACTGGATTGGGCATTCATCTTGTTTCACGTTGAATTGAGGAGGCCCAGTGGAAGCAGAGGAAGAGCCTTGATCGGGGATATTTGGTAGGTCGGGGACTACATCCATATTTTGAATTTCTCTCGTCTTCGTTTGCTGTTGTACGTTTCTTTTGGCGTGTCATTTCACCATTTTTTTCTAATGAAATATCCTATTTTCTTCTTTTTTTGTCCCATGGGCCGACCTGACCAAATAACTCTGTTCGTTTCTTCTGCGCTCTGATTGCTGGCCTCCGACCCTGTCCGTCCCGTCCTTTATGTATGTATCATACCAGGTTTGAGTGCATGTGTTTAGTTCCTCCGCTCGGTGTTTTGTCTGCTGGCTGAATGGAATTGACTTGAATGAACCCAATTGAACTAAGTGAGGTCGTTTGGTTTGAGCGCGTACTGCATTGGTGCTTGTCGTTAGTTATGTTTGAGCCTGCTGCTATCAGTTACCTACGTTTTTCGCATAGCTCAAGATAAATGAATAAACAAAGAAGCAAATGAATCAAAAATTCACTACATAAGAGTGAATCGATGATAGATGTCAATTCAGATGGGAAGTCTATACAATGCAATTAGTGTAGGATGCCTTCATGCTCTAACTCGCTAGATACCAATCACTCCAGACTACATCATACTATCTCATCACTCTATGTTGAAATGAAATCCTCCGACATAACACATGCAACATATCAACTCGGACCAAGCTAAACAACCCATAGACAAATAGACAGGTAACCAAGCACACAAATTGACAATCACCAGAAAGAAAGAAAAAAGAAAGATCAAAGATTCACCCTCACCACCATCATGCCTCCCCTTCTCCCACCCCCAGCCCCAGCCGCCCCCGAAGCCAACACCGACCCAGTATCCACCAAATCAACAATACTCTGCACGCGACCATGCACGGAACCCTCCTCGACCAGCTGCGCATCCGTGCCAGCGCCTCCCCATCCGGCTTGACCGCGACAAACCGACTGAAAATGCCCGGGGTCACGACCGCCCCAGCCCCGGACTGGGCCGATTCCGACGACGACAGAGTCGAGGTCGACCGGGTAGACTCCCAGAGCAAGGCGGCGGTGTCGTCGACGGCGGACAAGACCGTGCCGCCTTCTCGGACGACGGCGCGGGCGTGCGCGAGTTCGAACATCTGTCGGCCTGCGCAGTCGAGGACGAGGTCTACTGGGGCCCAGTTCCGCTCGCGGAAGATCTGGGCGAGGCTGAAGTCTTGCGCGAGGGGGAGGGCGGCGTCGATGACTTCGTCCGGTTGGATGGTGGGTGGGAGGGGTTCGCCTGGGGAGCCGGTGAGGATGATCCAGGGTCGTGGGCTGGACGGGGGGAAGAGGAGGGGGAGCGGAGGAGTTGGAGGGCTTGGATGCCGACTTCGTTGTCGGGGGTGTTGGTTATAAGGATGCGCGTGGGTGAGGCATTGGGGGTGGAGTTGAATCGGGTGTCGGTCTCGCTTTCGCTTCCTGTGCCGGTGCCGATGGGACTGGCGTTGCTGCTGGCACTGGACGTATCCGAGAGAGAGTCCTTCCCTGGTGCGAGTTTGGCATAGGTGAAGAGAGCCTGCCAGGCCGTCAACGCTGGTAGTGGGATCGCGGCCGCCTCCGCGGCGGAGATGTTTCTCGGCTTGAAGGCGAGTTCGTCTTGCGTCGCGACGACGTAATCCGCCGCTGCACCGTCGCGGGTCGAGCTGATCAGCCCGAAGACGAGGTCGTCGACTTTGAATTTCGGTCCGCCGGGCCGGTAATGCGTTTCTGTCGGGGTGCTGATGATGGTGCCGCAGAAGTTGTGCAGTGGGATCTGCGGGATGGATTTGGAGGGGTTGAGCGTGCGCGAGAGACGGAGCTCGTCGTGCGAGAATCCCGCTGTCAGTACTTTGATCAGGTATTGGTTTCCGGCGGGCTTTGGGGTTGGGAAGTCCGTGTCGAAGATCATGCCGGAGTCGACGCGGGGGGCGTCGAGGGCTGTCAGGTCTGTGATGGCTGTGGAGGCCGGGCGGTGATAGACCGCTCGCATGGTCGGTGGGACGAAGGTTTGTTCGTCCATGGTGGTTGAGAAGGGTTTGGCAGGTTTCATTGCGAGGGTCGTGAGTTGGGTTGGCGTTGATGTATGGAAGGGTGGGAGGATGTGGAGGAGGCTGTGATATACCCTCGGACGAGGCGGATAAGGCAATTGTTCAGCTCAATGGGAAACAGTCGGGTGGATCCCAAGACGGTGTTCCCGAATATCCAATGAATTTCGAATGGTAACACTCAATTGCCCGGTGATCGTCGAAGGTGGTGTGGTGGAGTGAGATAATTCTCGACGGATGATGGGGGGAGAAGTGTATACTTCATCTTGACGTAACCCACGGATCTGATCCGCCACACAACCTTCACCAAACGTTACATGATTCAACGGGCCCCATACTACGCCAATGACAGGAACGCACAGGGACATGGGAATTGTGATTGAAACGGAGAAAAAAAGGCAGTTCCTGACGCCATCGTGCAGTGAAAGCAGGTTAATACCGGGCGTTGATACGGCTCACCCGCCGGTGCATCTCGTCCGGGTCCTCAAACACCCGCCACACATGTGCCGGTATCCCCTTGAAAGCATTCTCGAAGCGCTCGGGCGAATTCTGCTCCTCGAGATAGGGCACGTCGGTGACCTTGCGGATCCAGATCGCTTGGATCCACCCGGGGTAGCGACGGTAGATCTCCGCGTAGCTTTCCGGGTCCTTCTGCGTGGTGTCGCCGATGCAGAGCACCTTGCGATGCGGGAACCAGTGGCGGATCTTCTTGATGCGGCTGACCTTGTATTCCATCGTGTGCACGGTGAACGACTTGACCAGCTCACTGATGTCGAGCCAGGACGAGTCGCGTAGGATCAACGTTCCCGGAGTGAAGTAGTCGTGGATGAAGCGGCGGAGGAATGGGTACAGGTTGTAGGGAGAGGCAGAGATGTAGAACCAGGTTGGGCGGAGTTCGCGCTGGATGTGCCAGTAGAGCTCGGGCATGCCTGCGATGGGACGCGGCTCGTCGACGAAGGGTGTGCGCAGGATGCCGGTTGACTCGGACGTCTTGGTGTATTTGATCGTGTCGTCGATGTCGGAGATGACTAGCCAGCCATGCGGACCTGCGAAGACCGTGTTCATCGTCACCTCGTCGCGCCAGCCGCGGAGGTACGAGCGTACTGTCGTGTTGTCGGTGAGGTGCCGGCTGCCGGTGTTGACGATCTGGCTGCTGATGCCGGAGTTGGTTGGACCCAGTTGATGGATGAGGGTTGTATGGTTCGGCAGTGGCATCTCGAGCATCATCATCTGCGAGGGTACTGTCTGCCAGAGGAACGGACGCAAACGCTCAGCGATTCTGTGTCTGATCTCGCGCTGGGTGCCGATCTCCCCGTCCAGCCCGATGAGGTCGGCGATTATGGCGACCAACTTGCTCATATCCTTGCGACTGTCTTTTTCAAACACGCAGGCGACCACCTCTGCATACCATCCCGGCGCCGACTCGGGAGACCGATTGCTCGTCCGCTGGTAGGCGGTGTTGTCGAGCAGCCAGACCGTGTGGTGCTCATCGTCGACGGCGCGCAGGGAGCGCTGTCGCCAGATGAACGACGCGAACTGGTGGACGATCGAGCCACGCTTAAAGGGTCGGTAGCCGAGTTGCTGGAGCTTTTGGATTGCTGGGTTGTCTCTCGCACGAGCGGTCGAAGTCGTTCGACTTGGCTTGAGTCGCGGTGGGTGTTCCATATTGGGGTCCCATATACAACCTTGTGGTATAGTATAGTATGGTGCTTCGATCTATCGTTCTTTTCGGAAGAGGCTCAAATTCCGCGCAGGAGATTATGCAGGAATCGAGGATATATGGCATGCATCTCGATCCATGCTTCTTATAAGAAAGACGAGCATCGCCCGCCTGATGCCTGCCGCAAAGACATCGTAACAGCCCTCCAAGCCACCAGGCAGTGACCAGTGATGGTGCCCGGGGTGACCAGTTTGAGTCACATTTCGGCACTAGGCCACGCATTCAGGCGAATGGCGGGGTGAAAGGGTCATAAGGCTGAGGTCGCTGAACATATCATCGTGTTGTTGGATGCGCGTGGGTTAGGGTTTCGCCCGCTTGGCATCAGCCTCGTCCCTCTCGTGACCTCTTCTACACATCTGACCAGTTCGGTCGAATCAGACTGCTTTGCGACTGCTTTTCTGCAGGAACAGGGATTCTATGGAGGGTTCCTTGAGGCTATGGCCGGTCCTTGTCTCGGAACAGATACGATCGACTCCCTCCTGGGTTCTGATGGGGTGCCCTG
Organism: Aspergillus micronesiensis; assembly: GCA_039763685.1. Classification (NCBI taxonomy): domain Eukaryota; kingdom Fungi; phylum Ascomycota; class Eurotiomycetes; order Eurotiales; family Aspergillaceae; genus Aspergillus; species Aspergillus micronesiensis. The sequence continues at coordinate 449,189 of JASHHO010000011.1, forward strand.
GATCGAGTCCTCGAGTTATAAAAAGTATCCTGATGGTTTACTTTCAGAGACATGCAAATAATGTGATTATGATTATAGAGATTGTACCCAAGTTCCATACTACAGCATATGATCTTGTAGTACCTGTGTCGGAGATACGTAATAGACTGTCCGTAAAACCTATCATCTCTAGAATACCTTACACTTGCAAGGCAAAGTAAACATGGAAAGGCTATTATCAACTGTTTGAGCTAATGCAATATATACAGGTCATGACTATCATCTTAAATCTCAAACGATCAAACTTTTAGGTCATCGTATCATTCACCGGTCCTCATGTCTACCACCGTTTCGGCGCACTGACGACCGTTCTCGAAAACGACGCCGTATGTGTCTCCGTGCCCTTCTTCTTGGCTGCGATGATGCCTGTCCGGTCCGTCACAGGAGTTGCATTAATGATATTATCGAACGCCTCATCATCACTCCCCCCAGCGGACCCTGACTCGGCATCCGAATCCTCCGCCGGCCCTGTATCCGGCCGCGCAATCATCTCCGGCTGGGGCTTGTCGGGGATCGAAGGGTTCTGGAAGGATTTCGAGTTCAAGATCTTCTGACGGATGGCGGCCATTTGATCGTCGTCTTCGGAGTCGTCGGAGATGGCATAGGGGTCTCGCTCATCCTCCTGATCGTCGCCGTCCTTCTTCGCCGCTCTTCTTGTTTTCATCATCGGAATCCTCTTCGGAGTCGGAGGGCTCCATTCGTCGTCGGTTTGTATTGCCGATCGTCCACATATCGTCCGCGCCGGTTTCCGCCCGACTATCCTCGTACTCCTTCTCGATCTTTGCCAACCATTCCTCCTCCGTACGCTTGATGTCTTCTTCGGTCTCGCAGGCGGCATACCGTTTAAACAGCTTCGAGTTGATTTCCAAAAACGCCTCGCCGTGAAAAGGGCTTGAGGACCTCTTGCGCCCAGTCTTCGTGACCGCAGATGCAGAAACAGGCGGCCAGCGCTTCGACGCAGTTCAGTCGCCAAGGTTTACCGTAGTTGACGGTGTTTGCAGCGATAAGGTAGGGTACTATCGGGATTAGTCTGGCTCTGCTGGTAGCGTCTGTCAAAACCTACAGAGTCGTTCACATCGTCCACCGATGCGAGACCAGGGCACTTCCTTGACTCGGACCCAGGAACATTCGACTACTGCGGCACCGTACTGTTCGAGGAGTTCGCTATCGCGGGGGAGAGAATTTTCTTTGCATTTGGCCTGTAAACAGAAGTTGACCGTTAGTATTCTTTGTATATCAGGGCGAGAAAAATTTGGCGTACGAGACAATCACACCAGGGAATCGCTGGCCGATCGACAGCTCGCGCATCAATCCATGCTGGATTAGTCTCTTCCCTGAACAGCGCTTCGGATCGCAATGTCCCAGGTCCCAGCAGGCGGCCTTGAAAGGCGGCCTCGAGTCGGGTTCACCATCGCGGCGGGGTGCTGGGCGCGGCGGGCGCCCGACGAGAATTTCTTCCCCCCACGGGAGAAGTTGTCTTTCTTGTGGCGGACCATGGGGTGTGGTGAGTGAGTAGAATGAGGGATGCGATCGTAGAGATATACTCTCAGGGAAAAATAGATTGTTGTGGGAGCAAGGTCAAGTCAACCGGGAGAGAGGAGGTCGTCGCAGTGGGCTGGAGGAGCGCTGCCACACGTGGGAAAGGAAAGTCGGGCCAACTAAAGCGACGCCGCGCGAACTTCCAACTTGCAACATCAAACTTCCCCCTCACTCTCGTCTCCCCCACTCTCGCTCCATAGAGCTGCTTCGCTCCCCAGCCCATTGTTGGCTGTCCCCTGAAACATCCTTCCGCATTGATTTCCCCTTTCCCCCGTCACCCTGGAGGCCGCATCAGCACGCATGGCAGCTAGGGACCGCTTTGGTGGTGCCTACGCTGACCTGGGACTCACACCACTGCAACGTGCAATTCGTATGTCATTTCGACCCCTTTCCCCGCCGATGAATCGATCGAGTGCAGCTGACGATACCCTCTCCGTCGAACAGGAAATGCCTGTGATATCTCGCACTACGAACCCAACCTCGCCCTGAACCTCGAAGTTGCGGACCTGATCAACTCCAAGAAGGGCAATGCGTGAGTCCTGGCTCACCCCCTGTCGACAGCAGAGGCGCGTATCTTACGGTCTACGTCTACAGTCCCCGAGAAGCCGCATTCGAGATCGTGCGCATGATCAACTCCCGCAATCAGAATGTCGCGTTACTGGCGTTGGCGGTAGGTGGCTCCCCCGATTGTCGGAGATAGTGCGGGGCTGACCGGTTGCTCCTATCTCTCTTCTACTTTAGCTGCTGGACATTTGCGTGAAGAATTGCGGATACCCGTTTCATCTCCAGATCAGCACCAAGGAGTTTTCTCAATGAGCTCGTCCGCCGGTTCCCCGAGCGTCCGGCGATCCGCCCCTCGCGCGTACAGCACCGCATCCTGGAGTCGATCGAGGAATGGAGGCAGACTATCTGTCAGACGTCGCGGTATAAAGAGGATCTTGGTCATATTCGCGATATGCACCGACTCTTGCTCTACAAGGGTTTATGTCTTCCCTGAGATCCGTCATGAGGATGCTGCCGTCTTGAACCCCAGTGACGTAGGTCCCGCCGGGTCCCCCTGTCGGCCCGGAACAGGTCGATAGCCCTGTGGCTCCTGTTTATGCTGACGCTGATTGTGCAAATCTCCGATCGGCCGAGGAAATGGAGGAGGAAGAAAAGGAAGCTCAGTCGGCCAAGTTGCAGGAGCTGATCCGGAGAGGCACGCCGGCGGATCTACAGGAGGCCAACCGGCTGATGAAGGTCATGGCCGGCTACGACAATCGACACAAGACCGACTATCGTGCGAAGGCGGCGAAGAGGTCTCCAAGGTGCAGCAGAAGGCCAAGATTCTCGAGGAAATGCTCCAGAGTCATCAGCCCGGGGAGCGAGTAGAGGAAGGAGATGTGTTCGAGGTGAGTGTGACCCCATAAACTGGTGTAGAGTCCTGCTAACCGCCTGGCTAGGAACTTGCCAACGCCCTGCAAAGCGCCCACCCCAAGATCCAGAAGATGTGCGAGGAGGAGTCCGATGACCCCGAGGCTGTCCACAAGCTTCTGGAAATCAACGATAGTATCCACCGCACCATTGAACGGTACAAGCTTGTCAAGAAGGGCGACCACGATGCGGCTGCGCGCATCCCCAAGGGCACGCTGGGCACCACCACGGGCGTTTCCAAGAATGCCAACAACGAGTTATCTTTGATTGACTTCGATCCGGAACCCAGCTCGAACGGCAATGCTCCGCCGACGTCAGGCGGCGGCAACTCCCTGGAGAATGATTTGCTCGGACTTTCCATCGAGGAACCCGTGCCCGCCGGCGGCATTTCTCTCGGACCTTGTAAGTTATCTCCATGCTCTCGGACATATTCCGCCTGATTTGTGACTGACCGGACCAGCAAATCCCCTTCTCTCTTCTCCCCCACCTATGCAACAACCCGCGACTCAGCCGACTCAGCCACCCGGACCTGCGCAAGCTCCTGCAGCGTTCAAGCCCAACTACGACATTCTATCGTCCCTCAACCCCTCGCGCCCGGTTTCCCAATCGCCGTCGCCCGTGCCGGCGACAACACGATCCCCCAACGCCGCTTCGGTCACAGCTACCCCTCCCCCCTCCGATCCGTTTGCCTCATTGGTACGGCCAGCCCGCGACATGGTAGCCCGTTCCCCTCTGGTGGACCTACCCCTGTGGCGCAGCCACAGCCGACCCCCGCGGGGTCGTCTTCTCTGCTTGATTTGATGGGGACCCAGTCTCAGCCGCCGTCGCAGCCCTCGGTAGCACGGCAGCGAAAGCGGAGGACGACGATTGGGACTTCACCTCCTCCCTCCCGGAAAGCAACGCGCTGCCGAGCACCAACCGCGTGCAGGTGCTGCAGTCGCAGTTACGGATAGAATTTGTGGCTCGTCGACACCCCCAGCAGCCCCGGCAGATCCTTTTGGCGGCGTTGTTCTCGAACGGCACCAGCCAGGTCATCAACGAGCTGCACTTCCAGGTGGCGGTTGAGAAGGTAAGCTCATCTTTCCGACTATCTTCTCATCCCCCTCTTCGTCCCGGGTCTACGGTTCTATGTGCCAATGTTTGGGTGGCATTGTTTTGTAGATCCTACGGGGAACCGGGATATCGTGAGATACAAGTCCCAAGCTAATCCGCTTCACAGTCCTACACATTGCAGCTGCGGCCGCAGTCCGGCCGGGAGATCGCCCCGCAGCAGGCGAACGGGGTACAGCAGGAGATGCTCATCGATGGGGTGGACACGGGCAAAGGCAACGCGATCAAGATGCGGTTCAAGTGTCGTATCAGGTGGGTCCGGAGCGAAAAGAGGAGCAGGCATGGTGCCCCCGTTGGGGATTGCGTAGGTTCCTTATCGGTGGATGCAAGAAGGATATGGAGATGGATCGAGGTGTGAGTAGTTTTTGAATTGATGATGCCCGTCTTGCATTTTCCAGCCTGGCATTCTGTGTATACCTGATCTAGTTTCTTTCCCGACTTCCTATTTCCGCAATTCCCCAATTCTCTCGCGCGTCTGTCTGTCTAGATGGGAGTGTGCCCGAGGGCTGGATTGCCCTGATTTTGCGCGTAGGAGCAGGCTCGCAACCGAGGGTGGCAGAAGTCTAACGATCAGGGCCAGGGGAGGAGGCGAGGTGGGCAGATCGGGATGTCGTTGGAGCGCTCAGTTTTCCGCCAACCCAGGAAAGCAGGAGAGTGCGAGGAGAAGACTTTTTTTTCGGTCGAGTGCACTCACTCCTTGGGTAGGACCTGGCCTGAGCGTGCGGGAGGGACCCGCGAGAAAACGCAGAGGCCGACCCGAGGTATCGCCAGGGTTTGGGCCATCAGGCCATCCTTCCGTGGCGGTTGGATGTTGGATATTGAGTGGCGCTCCCATCTGTCCGCTCCGATCTGGCTTAGTGAGGTCTCGTGGTGACCTGAACCCTAACGAGGCAAGACTTCCAATGATCCATCCTGGACTACCAGTCGTACCGGACTACTACGTAGCCATCGACTACCTTGCCTAGTCCGAGTCCATGTGTTGTTCCTATCCCCGAGGATGTATGGTACCTAGTGTGTGTGCCGTACGCCCGGGAAAAAGGTTCCTCCACCACTGACGGCAGTCTACATGATTCAAGCCAGGAGGCCCTAGGCCAATCTAGAGAAGACGCTATCCACTCAGCGTGCAATTGCCTGTTCTAGGCGAAGGCCGGTGGTTGGCTCTGTGGCGACACCGGCCGGCCAAACGGACGGTAGCCTCAGCACTCCCTAGGACGAGGCAGCGGAGAGATCGATGGCGGTTGATCGCCGGTGCAGGAGCGATAACGCCATCTCCACCCGCCGGCCAGGTTCGTCTTAGCTGCATGGAGATCCAAGGTTCCTGGCCTGGCCTGAGGTGCGGGCAGGGTGCCTGTCCTCCGGCGAGCAGATACTTTCCGGAGGCCTGCTGGTGGGGGCACGGGGGGCGGCCGCCGCTATCACCCTCTGAGCGCAGTGGGGCTTGGGACCCTGGGAGGAGATTGTTCGGCTCAGCCGATGGGCGCTCGACGAGGTCTTGTAGAGTGCTGTTGGACGCCATGTAACGGGGGCAGGCAACGTGATCGAGGGCCATGATGTGGTGCTGAGTCATCCCGCCGAACCAGGGAAAGCGCATAACCCGATCGGAGCAACCACCAGCCAATCACCGTCGTCAGATGTCGTAGCGCCGAACTAAACCTTATCCACCGCCTGGCTGCCTCAGGCTCCGACGGGTTGCCGTTTGGGGACGACCTCAGACGAGGCTAAGCCTATCTGGGCAGCCAACCAGCGGGGGTCTTCAGATCCACTTTCTACTCCTCTCGCTACTTTCTCTCTCTCTCTCCCTCTCCACCACCACTCCCACTCCTCCAGACGACTGTTGACCCTCAAACTCTCGGCTCCATCGCTTGGCTCGTGCGGTCGGGTCGATCAGCTCGACCTGCCTGTCCAGGTAGCTCCAGTGGGGCCCAACTCCCATGATCTGATCAACCTGCCACGCTCGGGATTTGCTAACCCCCGCCCTCTATCACAGCTAGCTAGTCATGTTTAAACCCATTTCAGCCTGATTAGGGCGTGAGATACTCCATCGAGCAAGAGAGGGGCTCTCAATTGCGCTATCGGGACCCCCCATCGCTCGGACGATGCTTTCCTAGTGCCTCTTAACCCTCCGCTGCTGACCGGATCCTGTCAGTCCATTGCTGAACTAAATCCTCTAACCAGAATGGAGCATTGCACGGCTGTGCCCTTCCCAGATTGAAAATCTGTTCATGCACGACGCATGTTGTATTGGGGATTGGTCTAGACTGAAATTCGTGGTTGCAGTCTAGCCGACACTCTCGTACCGTTCTTTGCCTCCGGGGTCTCTATCCACTTTTCCCCAGTAAGAGCAGAGACGAGGCGGCTGTCCAGAAACCACACACAGTGAACCCCAAAAAGGCGAGGGAGAAATCCTGGAAAATGGTTCCGGGTTTTGTACTTCCCCCCTGCTCGTCGGAGACCTCTGCTGCGCGGTTTCTGCATCGAACATGAAGAACCTAAAGTTTCTTGCAGCTGGTCGTGGTCGTCCAATCCATGGCCGGCTGGCGCGCTGGGTCCGGTCCAGCAGTAAGAGGACTCTGGACGGCCGGGTTCCATGGGTGCTCCGTCATCGAGACTTTGATCGACCCTTGTATCGAGGATCCCAAGCTCCCCATGGATCAGCCGTCTAGACCCTTACAACACCTGCAAGGCCCTGCCTGACAGCGGCTGCCCACTGCAAACTTTATCCTGGGGATACGATAGGTTGTATGGGTGCCCCTCTCATCCGCACTTCCTGCGCACCTAGATTCCTACATATTTGGCTTCCTGTCCATCCCGTTTCTCCTGTTCTCCTCATCTGTCCTGTTGTCTACTGCCAGGAACATTTTTTGCTTGATTTGGAATGGACACTCGAGATACTATTCATCCTTGCTGAAGATCTATATCAGTGTTTGCCTCTCCTGCCTCCTACCTACCCTACTTCTTTCCTCTCGTCTCTATCTATACCTCCCACAGAGATGACATCCATGTCCGTAGATTTGGAAGTCACGCCGAATCCTCGCACGCGGGAAGAGAACCAGGAACGGTATATATCTCTTGACGTACTGGTAGAAGCGAGCCATTGCTAATGCCATAGTCAGGGCGTTCATCGCCGCCTCGCGCCGCAAAGACCGCAGCCTCGATGCCCGTCTGGAATCGGCCAACCGGGCGTCCCTGCTGCACAAGCAGCGCACCGGCAAGGCCCTCCTGATCAACCGCGAGATTGTCGAGAAGGAGGCCATGTATGAGGAGGTCGACGACCGCTACAAGGAGAAGCTCAACCGCATGATCCAAGCCCAGACCATGCAGATCCAGGATGACTTCCCGCACAACTTACTCGCCTCTCTGCCCTTTCGTCCCGGGGGTCTCCAGCAACGTCGTGCGTCCAGTATGACCCCCCGTGCCTCCATCGACGGCGTCCGCAAGATGAGTCTAGATCTGTCTGGTCTGCGGACGTCGACGGCCGACGGCGCCGGCAGCGCTGGTGGCCCCATGCATCGTGGTAGCCCCATGGCCAGTCCGATGGGGATGGGCGGTGCCCACAACTACGTGATGTCGCCGGCCTTTGATGGGAGCTCCCAGTCGCCGTCGTATCCGACTGTGGTTCCCTCGTCGGGCCCGCTCCCACCCTACCTGGCCCAGGCGGGCACGACCGCATGGGCGTCGCAGGCGATCGGCCCAGCGCACGCTCGTGCCTCCTGGGCGGGCTTCCATCCGGCCCAGATGGCCGCCATGGCCGGCGGGGATCTGACGATGTCGGCGCCACCTGCGCATTTCAGGGACCGTATGGGTTCCGCGCCGGTGATTCCCGTGCACGCCGTCCCGTCGGCCAGTGGAGTCCGCACGGCGTCGCAACAGCACTCTCGTACCGCTCGGATCCCCATGGTCTGGCGACCACGACCTCCCCTCATCATCTTGACATGCTGCCTACGGAGCCGATGCCCACGCCGGATCTGTGTCCGACGCCCAGCACGCCGCTGTCGCCTACGTCTGGGGCGCGACATGGCAGCTTCCTCAGCTTCGATGGGCCGGATAAAGACAGTGATGCGTTGGGCTTCTCGCATGGGCTGTCCGACGAGGACTTTGACAACTTCAACCAGTATGCGATCAGTCTGAACAATCCGCCCAGCTTGGCGGAGGATTTCAAGATCGACGAGCTGGTTGCATTGGATGATTTCCCCGTTAGTGCATGATTGCGCTTCCTCTTTTCTGCCTTGGAGTTACCTCTGTCTATTCTGGTTTTCCATTTTTCCATTTGAAATAAGTCATTGCTACATGCTCTGTCTGGTCTGCCCTTCACACTCATTGTTGCATGGCTGCGTCTCTTCTATCATCACATCACATCACCTCACTGTTTCTTCCTCTTCCTTGATTTGTGGATTCTGAAAATACCGCACGGTGAGATGGATGGTCGGTCAAGGGCAATCAATACCCAGGGATCGTTGGCGTTTGGGTTTGTACGATTACATTACGATATGCTGGTGTGGATGTGGGGATTTCCGCAAGCGGACGGTACCCAGGTCTGCTTACTACCTCTTTGCTTGCTTGCTACTATACTGTGGACTGGGGGTGTATCTGTCTTTATTGGGGTAATCTGTGTCTATATTATCGTATATTAACGATTGACTTGTCCATATATATTTTCTCTATTTGGTGGGTGGGCTCAGGAATGGGCGTATAGTTGGGGAATGGAATGCGCAGAAGGCATCGTCGGTATGGTCCATAGTCTGAACGAAAGACGGACGGATGTAACCCCTCGATCCACCGGCTCCACCGTCGATCCGTCCATCGCACAGACCAATTTGTGCCCTTTACCTTTCTCTACGTACGTCGTACGTCGTTGTGTGGTACCTAAGCTAGCCAGGAGCAAGTAGGAAGTCGCCCTGAGTGCGTGAACCAGAGGACCAGAACGAGGAGAGACGAAGGGGCATGAGGAACTTGTGGACCTCTCACTCACTCAGTCACTTACTTCCCATCCGAGAGCCCCGAGAGACTGCGCGACAAGCAGGAAATGGAACTCGTATGACCTAAGACCGGTAGGTAGGTAGATAGCAAGAGATAAATCAGGGAACAGACCCAGACCAAGCATGCATGAGATCTCCTCTCATCGTATGGCATGCATGTCATGCCATGCCATTCATCATTCATCATTCATCGTTCAGGTTTTTCAGACGGGAGAAGAGGGAATAGACGCTGCATTCGTATAGAGCCTCGCCTCGTCTCCAACGGAGATTACTTCCTGATACCTTCTCCTATGAGGGCGGTCCTGGGGAGTGTGCCGTGGGTTAGGAGGTAGTTAGGGTTGGACCCCGGCGGGGAAGAAGGATGTCATAAAGTCTATCTTCTTCTGTTCTGTCTTCTGTTTTCTGTCTGGCTAGTTTAGCTGGTTAGCTGTCTGGTTAGCTTAGTAGTTGTCTGGTTTGTTAGGTTGAGGTTGGTTGGTAGGTTGGGAGCTGGAGGAGGTAGCTTTCGGAAGCAGAGTTTGCTGAGGACAGGGTATACTTTCCGGGGTGCTCTCGTGTTCTGTCTGGGTATTGTTGAGGGGTAGACTTCAGACTTCTAGGGTGATGGGTCTTGTAATTATGGTTTGTGGATTAGGGACTAGATTTGAGGGTCTCGTCGCTGAAGATGGCAGTATCTATCTTCCTGTCAATTAATTGAGCGACTAGCTGCAGTACGGAGTAGTTGAATTGAAGTGGGTAGGATAGGATAGGATAGGACAGATCTAGACATAGGGCGACAAGAGACTACACTACTCAAATCCTCCTCTCCTAACCAAGTAACCAACCAACTACCCAATGAACAACCCAAGAGACAGAGATCGTACGAATGGTCCGAGCTACTATAGCTAGCTAGCTCTGGTGGAGAACCTCCACCGCTACCAGACACAGAGTGCCTACGTACGTACCCTTAGTCAAGGATTAGGAATCAGGAGGAGAGAGCCACCTCGATGCATTCGGTATGTCCTAAGTCTAGACTGTGCTCTATACACTGGGTTTGTTGAATCATGTCTGGTGTCTGTTGGTTGGGGTGTTTCTTCCCCTTCAGGATTCAGAATCAGGGGTGGAGAGACTTAGAGTTGGAGTTAGGGTTAGGGTTTGTTGGAGTTGCATTCGTTTCTTGCACGGCACCTGGTTCGAGGAGGTACTGGGTAGGTTACAGATATAGATCTCTCTGTTGCATAGAGTAGGCTAGTGACGGTACCTGCATATGCAGACCAAGCCTGAAAGAAAAGAAGACAGGGATAGTGATCAGACAATAGCATGGCATAGCATAGCACAGCACAGACAGCACAAAAGGCCTCACAAAACAGTGCAAGATAGCGAGGTATAGATCCATGGTCCCTCCCTCGCCACTTCCCCAGACCTTACAAACTCTGCTGCCCTACCCCCTCCCTCACAGCCAGCCATCCCCGGGTCTCGTATCTCTGGTTCACGCTGCCGCATACCCGGTTGACGAGAAGGTCCAGGAGCCTAGATCGCAAACTCTGTCTGATCCGGCGGCAATTCCCGATTTATCTTCCTGTCTCCACGCCGACGTAGGCTGACTAACGGTGGTGTCCAGCAAGTCCGGTTCAGTCGATCATATGGTCTCTCTAGCTTACTTTGAATGGTTGAATGTGTTGATTACTATACTGCTTATGGCTGCGGCAGGTAGAATGATCAATGCTGGTTTTTTGCTATCTAAACTAACTCAATATCACGCAATGTCCACGGTAAAGTAAGTACTCGTAAGTCGATACGTCGAGGCAGTAAGTATATGTCATCTGCCGAACAATTCCGCCCCAACTCTCCACTGCGGCGGACGCTGACACTAGAGCTGCTGCTGCGTCGTCGTCGGCTGCGACTCTCTGCCGGGTCGGCCGGGCTGAGTCCGCTGGCGCGCGCGTGCAGGTTGAGAATGTCGGTCAGACTGACAACCCCGACCAGTCGCCCGGAGAGACGAGCACCTGGCAGCGAGGAGGCCGGATAGACGGCGCCGATATCCCACCGTTCGATGTGGCTGTACTGCCGAGATACGGCTGTGGGAGTGTACTAGGAGGGATGGCGATGGTGGCGCTTGGCTTTGTGTCTGCGCCTGCGGTGGCGGGCTACTGGCGGTGTTCACCAGGGGACATGTACGCTCGAGTGAGAGGGAGTGGGTGGTCCGGAGGAGGGGGGGAAAGGGGATCCGTCACCCACAGGCTACGGGGTCAGTGTTCCTCTCGGCTTTCTTTCGTGGTTGTTATCTTAAGGAAAAACCTACCGGTGGGATTTCGTGGCCACGACCTTGGCTACCGTATGCGCCAGGGTCGAGCCGGGGTTCACATGGAACACAGGAAAGGAGTCCTTGCCATCGACTAGCCTCGAGTGGACAGGATCACCGAGATGAAGTGTGTGCAGGTGTTGTGAAGAAGGGAGGGAGCGAGGACGAGCGGGTAAGAAGCTATCACAGTCAGTATAGCTCGACGCATACCAAATCCACTAGATGCCATACCTTAACATCAGTCGTAAGATATTGCCCACCACGTTGAAATGATTGTCCACCACCGCAACGGAGGAAATCCCCCGTTGTCATGAGTTGCAGCGCCTCACACAGCGGTTTGTCTCCACTGCCACATTGTTAGCAACATTCATGCCATCCGACCGATCGATTGGGTCTCGCTATCCCTTACTTGATGGAGATCACTTCCCGCATCCGATGCGCAGCTCATTCAACGCCTGCGGATACAACTGATCGACGACCGGGAAAGCTCCGTCCGTTCTCCCAGAGGAACTTGACGAGACGGAGCTGACTGAAGATGCCGACGACTTCGTTGCTATTCTGCTCGTTCGTCACGACTACCCGGTGAACGCCCCCGCCGAACGTCTCGACTGCGGCCATGACACTCGCCGACGGGCCGCAGCGTCGTCACCGGCTCCTTGCGTCCGAGATCCTTCACGTCTTGCAGCGGGATCGTGATGCCCCGCGGCGGGCCTTCCGGGCGAGCTCGTCGTACGCGGCGCGCGTTGTGACTCGTCGGCTGCGTCAATCCGGCTGCCAGCAGCAAGATACGCGTTGAGATCGGAGTAGTCGAAGGTGCCGACGGCCGAGGTGTCCTGGGGGTTTCTCGGATCAACAACACCGGTTGCCCCAGACTCGATCAGAATCTATCCAAGCCCATCATTAGTCTTCATCTTGAAATTATCGTCTATGCCTCTACCCCATCCATGCCCGATGCACAGTGGACCATCCGTCACAGCAAAGGGATCCTCACATTAGTCGCTTCTTCGATGCCGGTGTTGATCTCGACGAATTTCAGATCGGCCGGGCTGACCAGCTCGCCGATGGAGATCTCCCTCCAGTCCCGACCGACAAACGCGGGGTTCACATGGCTCGGGGCCGGGGGGTTGTCGATCAGGCTCTGGATGGCGGCCTGGGTGAGCGACGGTTGGCGGCGGGTGCGCGGGGAATTCGGGGCAGCGCGGAGGGAGTCGCTGAACTCTGGCGGTGCTGGTGGTTGGAGGACAGGCGCAGGGATTGGCTGCGCATCGAGGGCGATCGGGATTCCGTGCTGGATCGCGGGGATGCAACGTTCGATCCATTGGAATTGTCTGCTACCGTTTCAGCAGGGCGGTCCGCCATGGTTGGATGGGGGGGAGAGGGGCGTGCGGGGCGGAGTGGTGTGGGACAATGGCGGAGGAGTCGAGGATGTCGCGGGGGTACAGAGCAGGCCGGGGATGTTGCAGGAGGACACAGGAGCAGACAGAGGATGCTGCAGCGGAGGCGAAGATGTGTTTGGGGGAAGAGCAGGGGAAGAGCATCCAACCTCCTCCTCGTGCGCTGCGGGGAATCGGCGGTGTCTGGTTGGTTGCCGCCCGCGGCCAATCAGCGGGGCGGCTGTCATGCCATCGTCATTGCCATCGCCATACATCACTCCCCATCACTCACATAAACGACCCAGCAGATCCCCAAACTCGCCCCGACGCGCCTTCATCACCGCCTTCTTCGGTCTCTTCGGCGCCCCGTTCGACACCTCCTTCAGCTTCTTGCGCGCGGGTTCGGGGGCCCCCTGCACCCGTCGAAAGACCAGAATCTCGGAGTCATTCCTGCGACGTTTGCGCCCGACCTGGAAGTCCAGCACTGGCCCTTGCAGCGCAGACGGTTTCGCATCCTTCTCCTTAACACTCTCCTGATAACAGTCGTAAAGCGTAGCGAACGGATCCGCCACCTCTCCACGCACCCACCCGTCACTCCCCCCAGGCGCAGCAGCCCGCACCAACCCAGAACAATCATACGCAATGACCACCTGCAACGCCGGGAAATCAGTCAAATACCGCAGCACCACCGCCGACAAATCCGACTGATTCCTCAATCGCAGCACACGCAGATGCGCAAACGCCCCCTTCGTCTGCGCCAGCTCTCCCCACGTGCGAATAATCCGGTCGCTCAGCGCCGTCACGGGCGTCTCTGCGCCCCAGGCACAGTCGGGAGTTTCGCGGGCGTGGCGACCTCCAATGCGACCAGGTTGGTGATCTCCGCTACGCCGACTAGGTCGGGGACTCGCGCGAACGACGCGGCCAGCGTGAGCACCGTGCGCCAGCGGAGGGCCTCGCTGTGCACCATGGACAGATACTGCGGCATGGGGAGAAGGGGACCTTCGATCTTCATCGTGCGGTGAGATTCACGCGGGGGAAATTCCACAGGATAGACGGTTGCAAGGAGCTTCCACATGTAGAGGGTTCTCTTGCGGCTGGGGTCGTTAGTCGATACCTCACCCAGGGGAGAAGTGTGAGCAAAGCAAAGGGGAATGACCTACCATCGTCCCAGACAATCCCACAGATAACTCGCAATCTGCCACGGAAGCATTTCAAACAGCGACACACTGAGAACGCGCTGGTCGTCCAGCACCTTCTTCATCGCGATATGTTTCAGCGACGGCGCGCCCTTCGCGCTAAGTTCCTCCCATCCGTGCGGGAGATACGGCGACTCGTGCACCCAGGACGGTCCATTGACAAAGGTACTCTTCGGCGTGGAGCCAATCTCATTGTAAACCTGGCCTGAACTGTTGTCGACACGCCTGCTCGGTTTCATTTCCCGGGGGAGAAGGTCGCGGAGTCTCGTTTTCTTCTTCTTCTTTTCTGGCCACATTTTCGGCTAGGTTCATGTTGAAGAACTGTAGCTGTAGTCTTTTCGTAGAGATTGGAATGGTGTACTACTCTAGGTAGACTAGATCGTAGCACTAGTGGTGTACATGCATTAGGCACAGGACAGCGGTATCGTACGGCCGGTGTTCTCCTCGCTTTGGGCTGGGAAATCCAGTTGCAAAGGAGGGCCTTGCTAGATGACTCTCTGGTATTGACAGAGAGGTAATATGCAGCTTGACTACCTAGAAGTCGGTGCAATGGCTGGAGCTGGAGAGGAATCATCGGAATGTCGCTGATTTACTCCTTTGGTTCTGCGCAACACGTCTCCACGTGACCAGAGCCAGATCGGGAGCCATCGACGCGCATCATCCCAAAGAGGAAATCGGACGTGCCATCAGCCCCGATTGGGACAATGAACATTCCTCCGCGGATGCTACAGATAACTACATGTATGTACAGAATCGATCTCGCAGCATCTCCGGAGCATAAAATCCACAATGCACGCACGCATAAATCATTCAACGGGTGGGGTAAATACACCGACTCCTCAGTCATGGATCGTATCGCATCGCATCAATTGGTCAACGTCAAACGGCCGCAAGGCAAGAAAATGAACTTGAAGGAAAGATATTTTCATGAATCAAACAGGAAGAAAGAGAAAAGGACGCAAACAAAGCTAAACACAGCAGCACCGTTTCCACAAACCAATCCCAATACAAACCCCATCCCGAAAAGACCGTCCGAGAATTATCCAACACCGAAAGATTATTTACATCACATAGAGCAGGTTCACATCTAGTTCCCCGTTAGATATGCTTTCTTCTTACTTCTCCATTCCACCTTCGGTCAAAAGACGCGCTGGGGACTTACCCAGAGGGTGACTGCAGCTGAGCTGGGGTTTCTGTGAGTATTTGCTCGCGAGTTCGTCGCGGATGCTGTTGAGCAGCTGCACGTAGCTCTGCTGCGGGTTCTTGCGGAGCGCCGAGATAAAGGCCCACGACATGGCGCCGGTCGCTTGGCCCTGGATCTGCGCGTCGGAACTGGTCTGGCTGTCCTTGCTGCCGGACCACATGATCACGTCTGCCGGGCTCGTCTTGGTCTGTTTGGTGCGCTCGTATGCCTCGTCGCCCTTGGTCGCCTTCTTCAGGAATCCCATCGCCGTCGACATCATGCCGCCCATGTCGCCGCGCGCATACGCCGACACCACGCCCAGGAGACCCTGACCGGCTTCTTTGGCCAGGTTGGGTTCCTTGAGGATACCCTGCGTCGAGTAGATGTAAGGAAGATCCAGCGCGGAACCGGAGTGGCACGAATCGAAGATCGCCGTCAGTCGCACGCCGGGTTGCAGGGGGTTCACCATGATCCGGTGCATCTCGTCGTCCACGATGTGGCCGGCCTGTCGGAAGTCCACCGGGTAGATTACTTCATCGTATCCGTCGTCCTCGTCGCCGTCCATATCGGGGGTTTGACCACCGTGACCTGAATTTCGTCAGTTGTCGGAAAGACATCGAGAGAAGTAGCTCCGAACTCACCGGAGTAGTGGAAGAACAGGGAGTCATTGGGTCGAGCATCCTTGACCAGCCAGTGCATGGCGCGCAGAATATTGGCCTTGGTCGGCTGGCTCATCGGGTTCTGCTGGTCATCGGTAAGGATCACCATGTCCTCCCGCGCATAGCCAAAGTTCTGATTCAGATAGGCGGACAGGTTCTTAACATCGTTGATACACCCGCGCAACTGACCCTTCTGGTTGAAGTAGTTGATACCGATCAACAGCGCCTTTCTCTTTCCGGTGCACCGCGAGTACTGGAAGTTATAGCCCTGAGGGGCACCATGACCGAAAGCGACGGGATCCGTCGGTGGACGCGAGGGGTGGCCACCGCCGTGGCCGCCTTGGTAGGAGTTCTGGTAGCCGGCCGGAGGACCTGCGGGGAGACGGTCATGTCAGACGGAGGGATGGAGGCGATGATGCGACACCGACGAGCATACCTTGTTGGTACATGCCCCCGCTGGGGGGCGGACCGTAACCGGAGGGACGCTGCTATACCCAAGTCAACCCAACACATTCATGCGCCCAAGATCGAGACCCAACGCCACGTGACATACATTGTAACCATTCGGGGGCGGTTGCGAGTACGGCTGAGGAGAGGGCTGGCCGTAGTATTGCTGCTGGGGCGGGGGCTGTTGGCGGTAGGCCTGGCCGGGGTAGCCGCCGCCGCCGTAAGACGACTGTTGATGATGATGCATTTGTCTGGGGGAATCAGCGGGGGGGTCTTGGAAGTGGAGCGCCGGGGGGAGGGGAAGGGGAGAGAAAGAGGTAGAGGGAGAGAGAGGGAAGAAAGAGGGAGGACGAGAAGAGGGGGGAGAAGAAAAGAAAAGAGGGCCAGCTTACTGGTAGGGCTGAGGCGAGGGCTGGGGATAGTTCGGCGGCGGATAGTTGTTGTTACTGCCGTACTGCGGGGGATAACCGGGCGGACCGGAATAAGGGGGGTAATAGGACATTCCCAGTGGCGCCGAGGAGGGAGAACAGGGAACAGACGGAAGAATGGGCAGCAGCAGACCGCACACGTCAAAGAAACTCAAAGGCGTGATAGGGGCAACAGAGCGAAAGAGAGGGCGAAGAATGATGCAGCCTGAGTGGAGTGATGCTGACTCAGGCTCACTATCGGTGCCTGAGGTAGCCCTCCGTATTTTGTACTTTACCCAGACAGGCAGTCAGCCTTGTCTCTACTATCTACAGAGGTACATAGTAGAGACCTACGATATGCTCTTATAAAACACTACACGTAAACACTGAGAGACTCTTCCTCGATTCAGCTCAATCGTGCACGGCCCGGAGATCGTCGGAACCCTCAGCTGAACCTCTGAGATTATTCTTAGTACAGGTATCACGGGCTGACTCGCCGCAGTGGACCCTTAATCTATCGGCGCCGCCTACACTCCCCAGCGGTACCTTAGTTAGGTAGGAATTACGTCGTACAGAAGCACATCCCCAACCACTCGACTCTCGTTCGCTCATCTTCACTTATTCACATGAACATTATTGCAATAAAAAAGAGAAACGAGGACCCGCAGGAACAGCTCAAGTCCCCGTTGAAAAGTCTACCTATGTGAGAAGATTGTAATTTGCTTTTTCACCTCCCATTCCCCCTGATCCTATCGAGCAAACAGATCCATCTACCGACCCCGACGGGGCATACCACGGCCTCGGCCGCCACCGAGAGCGCGCTGAGCAGCTCCGGGCGGGAGTCCACCCCGCGGTGCCTGGGGCGCAGCCGATTCTTCGTTCTCTGTAGAGTCACGTTAGCTATGTCATATAAACCAGAAAAGACAAGGCGAGGAAGACATACTGATGGTCTCGTCCACGCTGAGGATCAGGCAAGACGCCTCGACAGCCGCCTGGATGGCGTTGACCTTGACCAAGCTGGGCTCCCACACAAACGCAGCCATATTGTCGCGAACACCCTCGTTGTCAAAGTCCACACCGGCCCAGAGGTTGTTCTTGCGGTGCTCCACACGGAGGCGGTTGAGGATGTCAGTGGCATCGAAACCAGCATTGTCGCACAGCTGGCGAGGGATCACCTCCAGCGCCTTCGCGAAGGCCTTGACCACAGCCTGCTGCTTGTGCGGCACGTTGCGATCCGCATATCCGTGCAGGTAGCTGGACAGCTCCATCTCCGTGGCACCACCGCCGGCCACAATGGTCGTGTTGCGCAGCGCGCGCTTGACGATCATGATGGCGTCGTGCAGACTGCGCTCCACCTCGGCGATGAACTGCTCCGCACCACCACGGAGCACCAGCGTACACGTCTTGGCCGCCGGACACTCCGAGAAAATATTGAAGCGCTCACCACCGATCTGGCGCTCCTCGAAATCACCGCAGGTACCCAGGTGACGCTCCTGGATGTCGCTGCAGGTCGACTGCGTGGCCGCACCAGTCGCCTGGCACACCCGCTCCATATCCTCCGACGCGACACGGCCGGCACAGAAGATGTCACGGTCCGCGAAGTACCTAAACGATCAGAATCTCGTCCAAAAAAAAGAAAGTAATCCAGTAAGGAGTGGGGTAAATAGGGGGAACATACTGCGTAGCCAAGTCACCAATGGGCAGCTTGCTGAGAACGACCTTGGCACCCGTCGCGTAGATAGCCTCGAGCTTGTTGTAGATGATCTGCCACTCGGCGTCGACGATAGCCTGGTATTCGGAAACCTGCTCGACACGAACCTCCGCGTTGTCCTTCTCACTCTTCAGCTCCAGCTCCACGTTCAGACACACGATCTTGGGGTTCTTGAAGAACTTGGGCTGCTGCTCGAAACCAGCGTAGGAGAAGGTCTTCTTGAAGGCCACACCGTTGACGAAGAGCGAATCCTGCAGACCACCACCAGTCACTCTCTTCACACCGATCAATTTCTCGTTAAGGTCGTCCTGGTCGAGGGACAGCACGGCGTCCACCACCACTAGAAAAACACCTGTCAGCACCAGCATCACACCATCCCAATATTGTAGCAAAAGAGGGCCTTACTCTTAGTGAAGAAGTCCGAGTTCCGCTTGATCAGCTTGCTGTTCATAGCCGTAGCCGCTAACCGTCGTAGCGTCTCGACCTTCTTCTCCTCACTGCCTCCAGCCTGGATCATATCCACCGCGATCTCCTTCACCTTGTTGACGGCCATGGCGCTCGCTCTCCGTAGACCCTTCACAATCGTCTGTGAACTGACGCCCTGCTCGACCAACTCGCGGACCTCCTTGAGGATCTCTCCGGCCAGCACGACCACGGACGTGGTACCATCACCAACTTCGGCGTCTTGAGACCGGGCGATATCCGTCAGAATGCGGGCAGCGGGGTGCACGATATCGAGGAGCTGTATTCATTAAATTCCATCGTCAGCGTGTTTTCTTTCTTCATTTCGTTCCCGATTTTTCCTCCCCCGCCCCGCACTGAGCAGCATGCATGCAGCATCATCCAGCCAGGGGGCGGGAGGTTCCATTCTCATCACGTCGACCATCCATCAGTGTTCCACACGCACCTTCATCACAGTCGCACCATCGTTCGTGATGGTCTGTCGGCCATTGGCGTCCACCAGCAACAGGTCACCTCCGTACGGGCCGAGCGTGCTCTTGATCGTGGACTGCACCGCCACACAGGCATTGATGTTGGAGATGATCTGACCCTTTCCCTGGGAGGCGTCCGTGCCTAGATCCAAGCAAACGAGTCAGCACGCGAAGGTTCTCCTACCGTGATGGTGGCGGCGGACGGCCAAAGACACGAGGATAGGAGGGGGGTAAGGTAAGGAGGGGAAGGAGACGAGGAATGCGGGCGCGGTGACGGACCCTCTTTCAGGACAATAATGGTGGGTGTTTGGCCGGCGAAGGCCATGTTGGATGCGTAGTGTGCGAGGGACGAGAAACGGGTAGGGGCGAGACGGGCGTGCGGGTGAAATGACGATGATGGTGGCCGGTTCGGAGGGGGTCAATAAATGCTGTCGAAGCTGGAGTCCAAAATTTCCCCGTCCGCAAAGCTGAGGCGGTGACCAATCAGTCCGTTCTCCGCAGCCCTAACAAACAACCTTCTTTCTGCTTCCCTGTCGCTCTGCAAACACGGTCGGTTTCTACAACATGAAACTACGCGAGCTAGTTACTCCCATGTAACGTGTGAATTATTCTTCCCAGTTTGGCGTGGTTTTCGCCGTCTATCGGTATAAGTCGTATAATACAGTGAAGTCCAAGCAGCCCTCCCTCCGTCCGCTAGAGGTCTGGCTCTAAGCGGAAAGGGTATAGTAAAAACGAATAGAAAAAAAAAATAAGAAAAAAATGGTGTAAGAAGAAGGAAAGAATATAGAGGCAAGGTATCAACGCCAAATCATGCTAAAAATCCCGAAAACAGACACCCACACTCATCGTCACGTAAAGTCTAAATCGTCGTCCGGCTGTCCGACATACTGGTACTTGGCTAGCAACTGGTCGTGGTGCACATCGCTGGCTTGCGAGTGCACCAAGCCCAGTGCTTCTTGGTGGAGAGCAGCTGCGTCGGGGTCCGACGGGTCATCAACCATCATATGGTATTCATGAGCATGGTGTCGTACATCGTCGTCGAAACTGGTACTCGTTAGGCCATGGGCGGCATGAGCATAAGGATCGGTCATAGCATCGTGAGTCTGAAAGCGGGGCAGTTGTTGGATGTCCATCATCTGCGGGTCTAAAGGCATTGTCGTGTAGTCGGCAATTGCGTCGACAGTTCCTTGCACCACGGAGGGGTGTGGTGTGGCAAAGGGGTTCTGCGTGTGGTGAGGGTCAAGGGTCGTATGGTCCAGGAGTGTATTTGTTCCCAACGGGTCCGCGGACGTCATGTTGGGGTCGCTGTCAAGGCTGGAACTATCTTCGTCCAGCTTGCCGTCGGTGGGGAAGACGCCGTTCATCATCGGCGCCTTCAGAGTCTCCTTGCACTGGGGACAATCGCGGATCACCCGACTGACTGTCTCTTTAATGCGAACCCAATGATACTTGACTGCGATAGCGGCTGTGGTCTTGTTGATACCCGCGTGTTGTTGAACATGCATGTCTCGCGCGATATCGTACTGCTGCTGCGGGTCGGACACCACCTCCTTGTCCTTCAACATCAGTTTTTCGGACTCGCCCTCCTCACCGCCGATGAGCTTGTAGTGCGTAGCAGCACTGCGCAGTCGACTCTTCTCGGCGCGATCGGCGCCCCGAGGATATTTCGAATGTTTGAGATAATAGCGAATCTTGTCAAAGCGGTCCTGAGTGACAGAATCCTCACCCTCGGGACCAAGGTCACGACCATAGATGATGGCATCGACGTATTGTCCTGGGTTAGACACCAGTCGGCCGCCACCAGGAACCTTTCCGATTCGTTTGAATCCGAGGGCATCCCAGATGCGACACGACGCTACGTTGCTCTCATATACAAGGTTGAACACCGCATAGGTATAGCCCTGAAGGAAGGTCAGAGCCTGGAAAGAGCGGTCATAAGTGTAAAGGACTGACCAGTTTAGGAGCCCACTCGAGGTACCCTTCACCCATCAGGCGACCCACACCACGGTTTCGAGCGGCGTCGGTAACCAGAAACATGCCGTTACACACATGACTACTACGTCCAGGGTAGTTAGGTCGGACATTAAAGCTACCCAAGCAGATCTTGGCCCAGTTGGCGCCGGCGCGGTCCATGGCTTGCATCTCCTGGGTGCTCTTGATATCACCCAGCAACATGATGGCGCCGAAGTTGGAGAACCAATACTGACCAAAGTGCTCGAACGGAATCGTGTCGATCATGGCATAGGTATCGCCTTTCTCGATTTCCTTGTTCAGCTGGTCGGACAGGTAGCTCAAGAGGGACCGGGGCACCTCCTCATGGGAGACGAACGGCATCAGCGTCGCGACGGTGACCCGGTCCCGCAGCGTCACCTGGCGAGGGTAGATCTCCAAAGGCAGCTCTCTGTCCGTGGCAATCAGGGCCGACGTGAGATCCTCGTGGACAGCGGGCATGGTGATGAGCCCAGTTGGGGCCGGTCAGGGCGGCCGGTCACGAGACTGCTTGCCATATTAGTGAGGCTGATGGTATACAGCTGAGTGTAGAGCCGTGCAGAGGCCGTGTCAGCGAGACAGCGCCCATCAGTGCCAGTGCCAATGCGGGGGAACGCCGACAGGTCCTGGAGCGTGCTGGTAGGCTCAAGAAGTGCCGGAATCGGACATGGCCTGGACATGGATGGGTTGCGAGGCTGGACTTACCGTACAGATCGGAGCGGACTGCCTCCAATGCAGGACTTCGAGGACCGCCGTGTATTCTCGAGTCCGGAATGATGTGAACGCAGTCGCAGAAATCCTCGTCCCGCTGTTCCTTTGGGGGTTGGCGCCCGCTGACTCAGCTGGGTGATCAGTCGGGCCGATGAATTTCCGACTATCTGATCATGTGACAGCTTATCTCCATCCCTTTCCGCCAAGAACAGCATCCATGGATCCGTCCATCTACATACAGCCGCGCAAGGAGAGACAGACCTCAACGAAACATACTCTGCCACGTCTTTCCTCGGAATTTGATATCTATCCTCCTTGCTTATACTCGCTCTTGTAGCAGGCACTTGTGATAGTCATCTTCTTCACATCATCAATCAAAGCAGTCTCGAGTTCTCTGGCCCTAGGGCCTGGTTACGGCGCCTGATCAGCTTGTTCACGCCAATTCGAATAAGCTATGATGCTTTGTCGTTTATTCATCCGATATTCGGCTCCCACCAGGTTCTTGAGTGGTGTTCAAAGTGATTTCAGACACGCCAGTCGCGCATTGCATCTAACAGCACGCAATGGAAGCCCTCTTGGAGATACTGGTCTGTCTGTCCATCAACCTGAGTTCTCAGGTACTGAAAGACCCCTAGTCTCAGCGTCAGCAACTCCAGTAGACGAAGACAGCTTGTTTAGATATACTTCTGGACGATGGTTGACGGATGAGCAATGCCAGCTAGCACAACGATTTGTAAAGTTTAATGTCAATCATCTCATTTCTCGGGCTGCTTCTCTGTTCAGCCCTCAAGCAAAATGTGCGAGCATAGTCAAATTAGAAGGCAACTTCAACAAGGCGTTTGTCCTCACCATGGATGATGGCAACGAGGTTATTGCCAAGGTTCCTTGTCCAAACGCTGGAACACCCTCATTGACAACGGCTTCCGAAGTCGCAACCTTGAAGTTTCGTATGGTTTTCCCCGTGTGGTCTGCCCTTCATGTGCTTATAATATCATCTTAGTGGGCTCTCTAGTCTCAATTCCAGTTCCAGAGGTTTATACTTGGAGTTCAGATCCAACAAACCTAGTGGGCGCAGAGTATATCATTATGGAAAAGATTGAGGGGGTTGCTCTCGTAGAAAGATGGGGGTCAATGAATGCTTTGCAACGCTACAAAATAATTGATCAAATTGTGCTAATGGAGAAACAACTCGAGCGTTCGAAGCTACCCGGATATGGGAGCCTTTTCCTACGAGCATCGATTCCATCCGAGCATCACTATTACCCCCTCCCACGCGATTTGGACCCAACGGAATCATTCTGCGTTGGGCCTTCTTGCAGTCGAGACATGTATCACGGTGTGTTCAATTCTAATGCAGGACCATGTAAGTCTTTCGCGCTCCATACTTGAGTTATGCTATCATCTGACTTGTGAAGGGGCTTCCATTCTCGATTTCTCCCATTCTATTCCACGCAGAGAATTAGACCTTATAGCGACATCCAGTGCAGATGTGAAATATCAGCTTGACAAATTCAGTAATCGCCAGACTGTGGATGAGTATGCTGAATTGTTGCAGAAGGCTTCGATGGTCTTGCCCATTCTAGCACAAGATGGGTCTGTGGATAACGTGGCAAGCTCAGTCATTTGGCACACTGACTTGCATCTTGGAAACATCTTCGTCTCTCACGATGACCCCACTAGAATCGAAGGGATAATTGATTGGCAATTCACACGGGCTGCTCCTCTGTTTATCCAAGCACAGTTTCCTGAGTTTCTTCGGCCACCCAAGGATTATATTCCTGGCGCTGAAGTACCCAGACTACCAGACAATTTTGACGACCTAGAGCCAGGTCAAAGGGAAGAAGCCATTGAGGCAAAGGAGTTAGCATCCCTGTCTAAATACTACGAGATGTCCTCCCTCGGGTACAATAAGCAGGTCTACAATGCAATGAAATTGGACAGGCGGCTATGGGAAGTATTCACATGCTGTCAGCTCTTTTCCAGTGGCTCTCTTGTCCCTTTGCGGAACTCGTTGATACGTCTATGTCACGATTGGGATGTTTTGAGTCTTCCTGGCACTTGTCCGTTTGAGTTCACTGAAGACGAAGTACAGAGACACGACGAGCAGACCATACAATACCAAGACAGTCGATATCTGTGGGACATGGCTAAGACCCAGCTTTGTACTGACGACAGTGGCTGGGTGCCAATGGAGCGGTGGGAAGTGACAAATGAGCTGAACGAGCATCTTTATGATATGTACATGAAGTCTTTTGGTGAACAAGTGACGACGGGACTCGCTCCGCCGTGGCCCTTTCCACCTAACAATGTTTGAGCTTTACGACCGGCTCAGTTCTTTGGCTTTGCTTTCAAAAGGTCAAGTCAATGTCTCGTATTGGTCATGTTCATGCAGACTGGTCCTTTGGCCGATTTGATTTGCCAAGGTCTTTCGACAAGATGCTTAACCTGCATAATACGAGCGAGATCGTCGGTTCCACATCCCGTCTTCGTCCTATCAACCACCAGCATTCTGGGACATGCATCGCTGCCCAGGTGTGACAAACAATCCCCTCAAGCGAGGAGGGGGAACTGCAAAGGACTCCTACAAAAGAGTTGCGGTGCCCATTATCGGACACGCATTTTCCATTTTACTCTAACTGGTCCCCCACAATGTCAGACCCTCAGTACTACAAGAACACCCTCGACCCTATCCCTATTGATTCTCCGCATCTCCGATCTGTTCTCAAAGACCTGCAAGCTGCCGTTCACCGCGGTGCCAATCTCGTGCGAGAAGGAGTCCCTCCCTGTACTGAATGGCCCATTGCCGGCATATTCATTGGGGTTTCAGGTATGTAAGGCCATAAGTCAAGGGGACGTCTTCGATAACCTTGGAATTGTGTCGCGGCAGGTGTTGCTCTGGCGTTTCTTCGTCTCGCACATCAAGCTCCAGCATTGGTAGATGAGGGAATCGCACTTCCTTTGAATTTTCACCAACTGGCCCTCGAAAGGATCGTTCCTCATGGACCTAATCTACCAGTGCAGGCAAATCGGCTTGCCCCATCGGGGTCACCAAGTCCGCTTACTGGCGTCTTGCTCCGCATCTTAGAAGCTGCTGCGTCAGGTAAGAGTATCTCTAACAAAGACATTGATATGCTTCGTGAGACTGTTGATGTCGCACTGAAAACGGGACACTTGACTGCTCATGGAGACAAGCTTATGGGTGCTGATGAGCCGTTGTATGGTCGAGCCGGCCTGCTGTGGATGCTTTTGAACATCCGCGAGCGTAGCTTCGATGCGAAAACGACTGCGTCACTTGCCCCTATACTAGATTCTATCCCTTTGTTAGTTGACAAGATTATTCTTTCTGGGCGAGAGGGTCATGATGACTTCGTTTCGCAACACGGAAAGACAGATGCGTTCCCCTTGGCGTGGCCGTGGATGCAAGACCGTTATGCGCTTGGAGCGTGAGTTTTCTCCCGAAACATTCTTGAAGCAATCTTTGCTCACGGACTATCAGGGTGCATGGAATGGGTGTGATGCCCTCTCCAAATACGGTGTCAGAACCTGAATCCACAAGCTAACTGTTTCTAGCGGGCATCCTGGCTACCCTGCTAGCCTGCAGGCCAGAGCAGATCAACGACGGCGCCTCTCGTAACTATCTCCCCTGGATCGCCGAGTGCATCACCATCCTGTCGAAAATATGCATCAAGAACAACGGCCACCTCCCGGCAACAATCCCTTCTCACGTGTCTCTCGACGCTGGTCGCTCTCCTCTTGTTCAAATCTGCCACGGAAGCCCGGGGATGCTCCTCCTACTAGCCATGGCCATGCAAAACACGCCTTTGGTCACAAACTTCTGGGACCCCCAGTGGGATGAGGCTGCCCGTCTGGCTGGCGAGCGTATCTGGGAGGAAGGCCTCCTCCCGAAAGGCGGAGGTATCTGCCATGGCATCACTGGGAATGCATGGCCATTGTTGTACGCTCACAATGCCTACGAATTCAATTCCGATGCTCTGAACACAGCTAGACGCAACTACATGCAACGGACGCAGAACAAGGAGCTGGAAGACACGGCGAGTGGTCTTGGTGACTATTTCCTGTCCCGCGTCTTGGCCATGCTGCTGCATGTGCGGGAGACACCTCCATATCAGAACTCTCCCAGGCCCGATGTGAATGTTTATCGATTGCCGGATCGTCCATTCTCTCTTACGGAGGGATTGTCTGGTACTGTCTGCGCATGGGCAGAGGCTTGCATTGTCATTCAGGCCAGACTACGAAAAATGGAGCTCGAGAAGCAGAGTTTGTGTGCCGAACCAGTACAAAACGATGCTGTCTTTCAAAAATTGGAGAGCTCCTATTGGGATTTCCAACAATTGCGTATCACAGGCCGACCGGGTTCTTCTAAGTCACTACGGGGGGTACTGCGTGGGTAATTTGGAGTTCGAAATCTGCTGGAGAACGACTGAAACCCGAAGGTCTATATACACTGTGTCCAACCCGAAATGCCGAGCACCTAGCCTTCCCTATATACAAAAGAACCATTGATATCCCAAACACCACGCTCAATCAGCACATATAAGCAACCATACAAGTCTCTAATACAACATAAACCCAGACCGATAAGTCGGCGGCTGTCCCGGCACCTGGCTCTTGAACTCCACCCGTTTCGGAAAATCGCCAGGCGGTGCCTCGACCGCAACTCTCCACCGACGCCAACAGTTCCCGATCTGATGGTACGCATCTCCACAGAAGGTACATCGTGTCGTTGGCCGACGCTGCTGCGATTGTTGTGATTGTGGCTGTTTCCTCGGCTCCGGCTGGCTGTAACTCCTCATCCTTGTCTTGCCCTCCTGATCCCGCCGCATCTGCTGAACCACGTAGTCGTTGATCTCCTCCTGACTGGGGCGTTTCTGATGGCCCTTGACGGTGTGGCTGCGTCGTACTGGTTCTCCATCCCGACCCATCTGTCTCACGACGAAAGCGTTGATCATCCTGCGTCAGGGTGCGTGGTCGTCCCCCGCTGTGATGACCACCACCGCCACCATCACTTCTTGTCTCTCGCCTTGTATGCCCCTTCAATCGGTTCTCCGGTGTCTTTTCACTGGTAGTAGGAATCCCCTTTAGCTCCTTCTCCCGGGCAATCGCCCGATCCGCCATCTCACGGAAGGTCAACCGGTCCGCGGCGCAGGGCCGCCCATCGGTCATCATAGCGGTGGCCCACTCCGTCCACTGCGGACGGGACTTGAGTTTCGTGAGGAGAAGCATGTTGATCTGAGTGTCGGGAATGCATAATGTATCGTCGATCTGGGTGAGCCCCTCCCGCATGGCGTCAATCAGTCCGATCAGCTCGGTGACCGGGTCGGATTCGGAGGTCGAGTCGAGGTCGAGGAACTCGCCGACTTGGTGGATCATGCGGAGATTGCGTTTCCAGATGTCCATGGCGGGGGTTTGGTATTGTGGTGTTTGTTTGAGAGGGTGGATATGGGGGGGATAGGGGGTTTTGAGGAGCAATTGCTCGGTGGGCTGGTTTGTTGATGGGCGCTTAGGTCGGGTTTGCTGGTGAGCACAGTGACGTCATGGGGGATTAGAGTTTGGATAGGTTTGATCACGTGGTCTGGTGGTGTTCGTGGATCAGTAGTTCCCTGCACAGATCAGTACCTCTCTCAGGGGCTAATTTGGTGAATATGATGGTCGATTACGGAGTACTCCGTAGAGGCTTGGTGTCTGACACATGAAGCATTCAGGGGTTCACCATTCCGGTCGCATATAAGCTTATACCTTATCCGCCCGTTTTGATACTTGGCAAATATATGTCTTCGATGCTCGGACGTCCACCTGGGACTCTTGCCGAGCATCGTGTCTAGATGATTCTCGGCCCCTATTATACTCCGTGGGCAAACATCGGGGGAGCACTTTCTGCGCTTATTGCGCTCTCCTGTGGAGCCAGCAGATACTAGATATCACATGGTGGGTAGGACAGTGTCATGGTTTCTTCCCCAAAGTAGAACTGTAGACACTCAAAGCGATGTGAGAGATCCTATTTCTTCAATAGCATTGTAGTTATTGCTTTCTATTTTTATCTGACTGGAAGCAAGTTTGAAACCCGGTCAGGTATTCTCCTAGCCCTAACTTCTCCCCGATCGCCGCCATGTTGCTGTCATGGGCTCGGAGACGTCACCGGGCGGTCGAAGTTGGCCTCAAAAACGCCATCTGTGTCGAGAGAGTGCTGATAGGATCCTTGCCCCATCGTAGTGTGAATTAGTGTCGTTGGGCTGAATCGCACGGGCAAAACCATTGCTTCGCCACGCGAAGGGCTTGGCTCGTGTTGACTGCTGACGGGCCATTTCCGACAGCCTTACATAACGGCCCTCTAGATCACCGACTTCGTTTACTACTCCCCTCCTTTCCTCGTGTAGGACCTCTGGCTCACCCGAGATGCTGTCAACTATGCCCTCTTGCTATTCTCCTCTGTTTCACTACTAGATATATACTCTCCCTGGTATATATCTGCGTCCGCTCCAGTGGCTTCCCATGCTCACAACATGGAAACAGCTCCTCCCTCCTACCAGTCCGCGACCACCAGAGATGCCTGGATTATTATTGCGCAGTATATCCCTTCCAGTGATCTCTGTGCGGTGAGCCTAGTGTGTAAACGATGGCACCAGGTTTTTATGCCGTTCCTGTGGGGTGACCCGGCCTCGCATTTTGGCACCGACAACGATGCAGTTTTACGGTGTGTTTGTGACAATCTGATATATTTTCATGACATACATAGATCCCAGAAGACAGACTAACGGGATATACAGTCGCTCTGACACGGTTCCGCAGAACCCTCAGATATGCCCGGTTGGGGGTGCGCATGCTCACTCACACTTTGCATCTCCCCCCCGCGCTGTCGGAGATCTACGGCGGCCCTCGACCAGAATGGCTAAGGGAGATTCTCGAGCGTCTGCCATGTCTTCAGTCTCTCATGGTCTCGAAACTACCGTTCTTCGATCATAGCTCCATGATGGCTCTGAAAAGTGACGCAAGAGGCGACCTCCAAGCAACCGACACCTACAACGTTCGTCTGCTGCTGGCTGATAACGAGACCGAACACGACTTCTCTGGGACTGGCTGTGACGCTGCTCCGTTTCCAGGAGCTCATGTACCTGGATTTATCGTATACTACGCCCGCTCGGGATCAGATGGTGCTTTCCGCCTTGTCGCAGCTGGAGCATCTCCAGGTGTTGAAGTTACGTGGCATCGGACTTCGAGATCAAGATGCCGAGTTTCTCGCCAACGCGATCGGCCAAAAGGTCCGGTTCCTCGATGTACGCAACAATCAGTTGACCGACATGGCGGTGCGATCATTGTTACAGGGGTCGTTCAGACCTCGATCCACCGATGGTGGCCCATCTGACAATTCTGATCCTCAACTACAAAACACCTTCTCGCCGGCGGCAAGTGGGTTAACTCGTCCAACCTGGATGAGCACTTCATGAAGGCACTGACGCAGCCGTTGACCGGGCATCTGTGGGTGGAGGATCTGTCGCATGTGGGCGTGACCCATCTGTATATCGCTGATAACCAGATCACCGTCGAAGGCGTGGCCGGCTTGCTTGCGTCCACTCGAATCAAGGTGCTGGACGTTGGGACCGTCGACACGGCTGAATCTCTTACCAAGGGCCAGCTTTCACTCCCTTCTCCTCCTGAAGAGCACCGCACCCTGCCTGGTTCGGAGAAGTTGATCCCCATCCTGGGCACGGTGGCCAAAGACAACCTGACTTATCTGCGCGCACATCATGTCGTCTGCACTAACGCTGCGCCGCTGAAAGAACCCGATTCTCCCAATGCATTTCTATCTGAGCTGCCAGCGGAGAGTGACTCTCCGGGCCCCAATGTGCCCGAGTTGGATGCTTCTTCAATCGTCAGCTCCATGAGCTCTCCGGGAGTTCGGCCATCTTTGAGCTCCCTGGCGACCCGGTCCCCCAGGAGTTAAGCGCTCCAGAGGATCCTCCACGTATCCAGCATTCATCGTCCATCCGCTCAATCCGAATGGAAGATGAGCCTCTCCCCATCCGTCGACGAGGATCCGTCTTTGCGCCTGAAGTTGTTGAGCAGTCCTCCAACCCGGTCCATGACGACGTATCCGATGCAGGCGAGACGACATTGTCCACGACACGCCCTCATAGCGGCTCCTTCTCAGCCGCTGTCGACATATCGGGCTCATATCCCGAGCCATTCGACCCCGTACCGCGATCTTCATCTCCACTGCCCGTCGACGACGTCCGCAGCCAGAGAATCCAGGAGCTTCTCGCCAAACGGCCGAAGAACCACATCCTTCCCCGACGAGACCTTCGTGAAAGCAGCTTCCCCTACCTCCATCCATCCCATCTCCCCCATCTCGAGACACTCATCCTCACCGACGTCCCCTCCCACGTCCCAGCCAACTCCCCCATCCTCAAGTCCCTCATCCGTTTCATCACCGCCTGCTCCAACGAAGCCCTCCTCGCCACCCTCCAAGCCGGCTCCGACTACTCCCTCCCCCCGGGCGTGCCCGCGCCCAAGCCGAACAGGAACGCGCCCGCTCCCTCTTCGCTCTGCGCCGGATCGTCCTCGAAGTCACCCCCGTCAATATGCTGACAGGTCCCGCCCGTCTGACCGCATGGAAACCCCTCAGCTACCAGACAGGCACGTCAAAGTCCAGCACGGGCGATCGCGACCTCGAGAACCTCTGGTCCGCCGCAATGGACGACTTCAGCTTCTTCGGCGAGGATGAATGCGGCGTGCCCCGTAACGATCCGGGGAAGTACTTCCCCATGGCGGTGCTCAACGAGAAAGTCACCCTCATCCCGGGGGATGACGATGTCCGGTCTCAGAGAAGGACTTTCTCTCGGCGCAACCCTCCTTCCGAAACGCCCAGGGTACTCGATCCCGACCTACCTCCGTCTCGTCGTTCTCGTCGATGCAGAAGAAACCCTTCGATGTCCGAACCTTCCGACCACCAACCCTAATGACACTCTCCCCCCGCAACTAGAAGAACCAACCATCGACCTCGTCGCCGAACTCGCCGCCTTCCGTCGCGCGAAACGAGTCGAATACGACGAACTCGTCCTGAGTGAGCGCAAACGCCGCAGTAACACCCTCAACAGCATCACGTCGCCGTCTTCGCTGCTGTCGCCGTCGACCCCGGTCCAACGGGCTTCGTCGCCGTCGCCGAGTTTGACGACGCTTGGGGGAGGGGCTGCGGGGGGTACTGCGTCGATGGCGAACTTTGTGGAGGGCTATTGGAAGGGGGAGGTGAAGATTGTGAGGAATGCTGCGCCGAAGGGGCGGAGTGGGATGGTGGATATGTATGGGAATTATTTTGAGAAGGGGTATTTGTATCCATGACTTTGTCTTCTCGTGTTCTTATCTTGGATGTTTGATACCATTGTTTAGTTTGACTTGGGTTCGATTCGTTTGTGTAGTTGAATGTATCATTTTTTTTATCTGACCATATTTGATTTTGTATGCAAGGTGGCCAAGGTGCGGTGAGCGTAGAGTTTGTAGTGGCATTTAGACCATCCTGATATCGTTGGAGTATGAACGCGGGAATCGACAAGATAGATGAAGGGCAGAATCTACGGGGCATGTCTAAAGAAAACCGGGCTACACGGACAAAGGTCATGAATTTGTCATTGATTTCGAGTCATTATCAATTCGACCGGATGTCCTGAATCCCTCCGAGAGAAGGGAAAGCACCGTTCCACTGGTGCCTGAACCCGAAGGATCCGTTTATGTTTTCAAGATACACCCAAGGTCCACCGTTCGACCGGACACTGAAACCCATTCATTCCATTGGAACCGTAAGTAGAGAAGACGAGGGGAACAAGGCAGAAAAAAGAAGCCACACAGAAGCTGTTTAAACTAATTCCATTTTGATTCTTCTCGTTCTGTTTGTAATTTGGTTTTTTTCCTCAAACTCCTTCCTTACATAGCCTTGGCGGCCTGAGGGGGGCTCAGCTTCTTGCCGTCCTTGTTGTACCGAATGCGAGGAGGGGGGGCACGGTTGCGGCGACCTTCCCGGGAGCGGACACTGTTATGATCAGTATGGTGTTGGGTGGAACGTGGAGGGGTAAAGCGTACGAACGATCTTGCCGTGGATAGCGCAGGACACGCAGTACTGCAGCTTGAGGTACATCTTGGGGACGGCGTAGTCAGTGAAGACGGAAGCGTCGGAGATATCACCTGGAGGAATTGTCAGTGGGTGGTTCATGGGTCGATGTCGAAAATATCTTCCTGTCGGCGGTGTCGCGAGATGCCGTTGGGATAGATGCTGTTGGAATGTTTGGCGGCGCTCTTCCATATTTTCTCCCATTCTTGTCGTCGGTTCTCCATTTCACACCGTCCCATCCATAAACACAATCCATCCTTGGGTCCAGCTCAATTCGATCAAATCCCGCCAGCTCTCGGTCCACCACGCGACAGGAAGAAATTCTCAATTCTGAGCAGGATCGAACGTACGGATGGCGGCGGACTCGACCATGTTGCGGATGGTGAATCTCTTGATGGCCTTGTCCTTGGGAGTGCAGCGAGCACAGTTGGAGCAGCGCACGGGCTTGACGTGGCCGCGGCCGTTCTTGTTACGACCGCTGGGAGTTGTTAGTACATTCTTTGTTCTCATCAATGATTGAGTGGTAGATCAAGTGGTGTGATCCAGAAAGCCGTGAAGAACATGTCGACCAAGGATGGTTCTCCGAGACGATCGCGGTGCACGGAATCGAGGCGGGATCTGGATATGGAGGTGGATGTATGGGGAAGGGTCGGTCTTACTTGTTCGCCCGCTTCTTGACCATTTTGACGGATTTCTGGAGGACGGGTTAGGAGAGTGTCGAAGGGAGAGACAGAAGGGAGGAGAAAAGGAGGCGTACTTGGCTTGTCGTCCGGGGAAATGGGTTGTCGACTCGTTCTCGCGCACTCGACGGAAGGCTCGCGATGCGGCGGCGGACGGGAGGTTGTGTGGACGGGAGCCCTAGGCCCTAAGCGAAGTCAGCTGACTTTTATTTTTCTGCCTGACGCCTGAGGCAGACACAACTAGACACCCCAGGCACCCAGACATCCTTCCCCATCGGGCCGTGTTTACGACTCCACCCGACCCCTGTCTCTGTCTCTCTCCTTCTTGCCTTTGCTCGTCTTCTTCGTGCTTCCTGCAGACGACCGACGGCCTGTCTCACTCCCGTCTCAGGCTACTTCCCCGGTGGACTCGACCTCATTTCGTCTTCCTTCTCCTACACTCCATCCACCTCGACATCCCTTCCTTCTCCCTCCCTCCCTCCCTCCCTCCCGAGTCCCGTGTCTCACCCCAACCCAAATCACCGGATCGACCGCCCCCGAAGATCATGTCGGCGACAGGAACCTACAAGGGTACCATCAGTCATAAGACCGTGGGGAGAGGCCGCCTGCCCGACTTCTCCGGTGACAGCCCGTCCACCTCCCACATTCCTCGACCGCGTCCCGACCTCAGTTCCATCTCTTCCGCGTCGCCCGCCGCTTCACCGTCCCCTCATACCCCCGGCAGTGACATCGGCTCGTCCACCACCATGAGCGCCGCCAGCAGCCGCCAGCGCCAGAACCAGTCCAAGCGGGATGAGGTATGTTTCTTCGCCCTCCCAGACAATTCTCCAATGCATCATCACTGACCCCCCAGGCCATTCGCCGCAAAATGGAGGCCGACCTCAACAAGAAGAGGCAGACTCCTGCCCGCGCCCATCGTTCGCGCAAGGCCCCTCCCGGCACCGTCCTCGCCCTCAAGCCCAGCCAGGCCCTGCAGATCAAGCCCAACACCACCATCGCCGAGGCCGCTCAATTGATGGCCGCCAAACGCGAGGATTGCGTGCTGGTCACCGACGACGATGACCGCATCGCCGGTATCTTCACCGCGAAGGATCTGGCCTTCCGGGTGGTTGGCACCGGCCAGAAGGCCCGCGAGATTACCGTCGCCGAGATCATGACCAAGAACCCCCTGTGCGCCCGAACCGACACCAGTGCCACCGATGCCCTCGACCTGATGGTCCGCAAGGGCTTCCGCCATCTGCCCGTCATGGACGAGAACCAAGACATCTCCGGTGTGCTTGATATCACCAAGTGCTTCTACGATGCGATGGAGAAGCTGGAACGCGCGTACAGCTCGTCGCGGAAACTTTACGACGCCCTCGAGGGTGTGCAGACCGAGCTGGGATCGAGCCAGCCTCAGCAGATTATCCAGTACGTCGAGGCTCTGCGCTCGAAGATGTCCGGGCCGACCCTCGAGAGTGTGTTGGACGGCATGCCTCCGACCACGGTCTCGGTGCGCACCTCGGTCAAGGATGCGGCCGCCTGATGAAGGAGCACCATACCACGGCCCTCTTGGTGCAGGACCAAGGTTCCATCACGGGTATCTTCACCAGCAAGGACATTGTCCTGCGGGTGATCGCTCCCGGTCTGGACCCGGCCACCTGCAGTGTGGTGCGGGTGATGACGCCCCACCCGGACTTTGCTCCCAGTGACATGAGCATCCAGGCCGCGTTGCGCAAGATGCATGGTGCGTGAGGTGACCCGTTTGATTGAGATCAGGACTAACGTGCAAACAGATGGCCACTACCTGAACCTCCCCGTGATGAACGAGTCCGGCGAGATTGTCGGTATGGTTGATGTGCTGAAACTGACCTATGCCACGTTGGAGCAGGTTCGTCTCCCAGCTGCCTTCTATCCCTCCAGCCCCGGTATGCTGACGAAACTAGATCAACTCGATGTCGACCCAGGATGACGAGGGTCCCGCGTGGAACAAGTTCTGGCTGTCGATGGACAACGAGTCCGACTCGATGGTCTCGGGGAGCCACCGCCCCCACACCCCGCACCGGTCAGTGATGAGCCCGGAGTCCCCCAAGGCTAGTTATGACGCCCGAGACAGTGTTCTCCCGAACGACTCGGCTTCGCACCATGGCGGGGGCGACGAGCACTCGGAGTACATCGAGCACCACCATCATCAACCCGAGGAGCCTGTCCCCTTCCCGTTCAAGTTCAAGGCCCCCAGTGGCCGCGTGCACCGAGTCAACGTGTTGCCTACTGCGGGCATTGCCGACCTGGTGGGCCAGGTGACGGCCAAGCTGGGCCTCGAGTGTGAGGCCGTGGGTGGTGCGTCTGTGGTGGAGGACGGCGTGCTGAGCCACACCGGGTATGCGCTGAGCTACCTGGACAACGAAGGCGACACCGTCTCGATCACGACGGATCAGGATCTGGCGGACGCCATTCTCCTGGCCCGGCAGTCGCGTCGCGACAAGGTCGATCTGTTCGTGCACGATCCTACGCACCCGCCGGTGCCTGCGCCGGTGGAGCTGCCCAAGGTGGAGGAGAAGAGCCCGGCGCCCGTGTCGGAGGAGCCCTCGTCGGACGAGGCTGTGACGCCGCCCAAGCGTACTCAGACGTACTCGCACCCGCCGGAGGAGCAGTTCATTCAGGGTGTGCCGAATGACTTGTTACTGCCGGGCGCGATTGTGACGCTGGCGGCGGTGATTGCGGGAGTGTTTGTGCTGAGCCGGGCGACCAGCCGGTAGACCCGCCGGTCGAAGGGGATTGTTTGGGGGTGTTTGATACCGCTGTGATTGGGATTAGCCTGCATAAATATAGTGTAATTGTTGACTGCTCGTCCGAGTAGAAGGGTCCACGGGTGTATGAATGTATAGAAAGTACAGAGTATGGATGGCCCAAAGAGGCTAGCGCGGCCTGGCTGAACTTCTTTTTTTTTGCCCGTCAACCTCAACCACCACCACAACCTTCACGCCCTCCTGCTCTCCTGCCTGTGCTCGGGCCTGTGCCATGCTCTCGCTGCCCTCTGGCTGATCGTCTCTTGTTTCGCCCGTCCCCGCTGGCCCTGGTCTCTGACCCACCCGCGAGCGAAATTTACCAAAGTCCCGCCAACACCACCGCTATTGATCGGAAAACCCCTAGACAACCAAACGACCCCACCCTCACGCTTTCGCTCCCATCCCTCCACCCTCGACCACCACCGCCGTCAATCTCTCGCCTTGCGTGAGCTCCGTGATCTCTCTCGCTCTCTCCCCGTTCTTGGGAACCCCCCACATTGAGGAGACGAGATGTCCCTTCTCCCCCCCGAGGTCCACACCGCGCTCTCGCAGCTGCTGCGCGGCCTCAGCACCCCGGACAACGCTGTTCGCACCCAGTCGGAAGAGCAGCTGCAAAATGATTGGATCCAGGGCCGTCCCGACGTCCTGTTGATGGGTCTGGCCGAGCAGATTCAAGGCTCAGAGGAAGTGGTGGTGAGTGATGCGTGCCCTCCCCTCGTTGCCCCCTCTCCGTGTTCCGTCCCCGCGACGCGCGGGTAATGGCAGGGGAGAAAAAAAAATTGCAGTCACCTCACCACATCAAAAGAGCCAACCACACCGACTAACACGTCTCCCTCGCAGACCCGAACATTCGCCGCGGTCCTTTTCCGGAGAATCGCGACTAGAACCGCAAGGACCCCGTCACGAACGAAGCGAAGGAGCTTTTCTCGACCCTGAGTGCCGAGCAGCGCCTGGTCATCCGCGAGAAGCTGGTGACCTGCCTGACCAGCGAGTCGGTCACCGACGTCCGCAAGAAGATCGGCGACGCCGTCGCGGAGATCGCTCGTCAATACACTGATAACGGTATGCCTTGTGTTGACGGTGGGCGG
This sequence comes from Aspergillus micronesiensis, assembly GCA_039763685.1. Taxonomy (NCBI): domain Eukaryota; kingdom Fungi; phylum Ascomycota; class Eurotiomycetes; order Eurotiales; family Aspergillaceae; genus Aspergillus; species Aspergillus micronesiensis. Next base: position 485,808 of record JASHHO010000011.1, read on the forward strand.
GAGACATAGGGAGCGACGGTCATTGACTTTTCTTCTGTACCTTTAGGCGACCAATGGCCGGAGTTGTTGGGCGTGCTCTTCCAGGCGAGCCAGTCCCCGATGCGGGCCTGCGTGAGGCCGCCTACCGCATCTTCTCGACCACCCCCGGCATCATCGAGGGCCCCATGAGGATGCCGTGACGAGTGTGTTCAGCAAGGGCTTCAAGGATGACAACATTGCCGTACGTCATGGATTGCATCGTCGCGCGTCTATCCCGAATGGGAAATGCTGATTTCATCCCGACAGGTGCGCATCGCCGCCATGGAGGCCTTCTCGTCCTTCTTCCGCTCTATCTCCAAGAATCCAGCCCAAGTTCTTCTCGTTGATGCCCGATCTGCTCAACGTGTTGCCGCCCTTGAAGGAGTCGTCCGAGAGCGACGAGCTCTCCTCCGCCTTTGTCGCCCTGATCGAGCTGGCGGAGATCTGCCCAAGATGTTCAAGGGCATGTTCAACAACCTCGTCAAGTTCAGCATCAGCGTCATTGCGATAAGGACCTCAGCGACCAGGTGCGCCAGAACGCCCTGGAGCTGATGGCCACCTTTGCCGACTATGCTCCCCAACATGTGCAAGAAGGACCCTGAGTTCGCGCGTGAGATGGTCACGCAATGTTTGAGCTTGATGACGGACATTGGCGTGGATGACGATGATGCGTCTGAATGGAATGCTTCCGAAGATGTACGTTTGTTGCTTGGGTGTATGGTATTCGGGCTAATGAGTCTTTCTAGCTTGACCTCGAGGAGAGCGACCTCAACCACGTCGCGGGTGAGCAGTGCATGGATCGTCTGGCCAACAAGCTCGGCGGCCAGGTTATTCTGCCCGCGACTTTCAACTGGATCCCCCGCATGATGTCCTCGTCCGCGTGGCGTGATCGCCACGCCGCCCTCATGGCTATCTCCGCTATCTCGGAGGGCTGCCGCGACCTGATGGTGGGCGAGCTGGACCAGGTGCTGGCCTTGGTGGTGCCGGCGCTTCAGGACCCTCACCCGCGCGTGCGCTACGCCGGTTGCAATGCGCTGGGTCAGATGAGCACCGACTTTGCCGGTACGATGCAGGAGAAGTACCACGCCGCCGTGCTCAACAACATCATTCCCGTGCTCGACAGCGCGGAGCCCCGTGTCCAGGCGCACGCTGCTGCGGCCCTGGTCAACTTCTGCGAGGAGGCCGAGCGCAAGGTTCTCGAGCCGTACCTGGCCAACCTTCTGCAGCACCTGCTGCAGCTGCTGCGTAGCCCCCAGCGCTACGTCCAGGAACAGGCCCTCTCCACCATCGCCACCATCGCCGACTCCGCCGAGAACGCGTTCGACCAGTACTACGATACCCTCATGCCGCTGCTGTTCAACGTGCTCAAGGAGGAGCAGTCCAAGGAGTACCGCCTGCTGCGGGCGAAGGCCATGGAGTGTGCCACTCTGATTGCCCTGGCCGTCGGCAAGGAGAAGATGGGCGCGGATGCGCTGAACCTGGTGCAGCTGCTCGGCACCATCCAGCAGAACATCGTCGATGCCGACGACCCGCAGTCGCAGTACCTGCTGCACTGCTGGGGCCGCATGTGCCGTGTCCTCGGTCCCGACTTTGTGCCCTACCTCCCCGGTGTGATGCCGCCGTTGTTGACGGTGGCGGCCGCGAAGGCCGACATCCAGCTGCTCGACGACGAGGACCAGATCGACCAGGTCGAGCAGGACGAGGGCTGGGAGCTGGTGCCGCTGAAGGGCAAGATCATCGGCATCAAGACCAGCGCGCTGGAAGACAAGAACACGGCGATCGAGCTGATCACCATCTACGCGCAGATCCTCGAGGCGGCGTTCGAGCCGTATGTGCTGGAGACGATGGAGAAGATTGCGGTGCCCGGGCTGGCGTTCTTCTTCCACGACCCGGTGGTGTGTCAGCCGCCAAGCTGATCCCGCAGCTGCTCAACTCGTACCGCAAGGCGCACGGTGAGTCCTCGCCCGGCTTCGCGCAGATGTGGAGCAAGGTGGCGGAGAAGATCATCGAGGTGCTCAGCGCGGAGCCCACGGTCGACACGCTGGCCGAGATGTACCAGTGCTTCTACGAGTCGCTGGAGGTGGTGGGCAAGAACAGCCTGACGGCGCAGCACATGCAGGCCTTTATCGAGTCGGCCAAGTCGACGCTGGAGGACTACCAGGTGCGTGTGAAGCCCGTTTGGAAGAGCGGGCCGAGGCCACGGGTGGTGCCGGTGACGGTGAGGCCGACGAGGAGGAGAACCTCGACTACGAGTACGCGGTGGAGGACGACCAGAACCTGCTCAGCGACATGAACAAGGCGTTCCACACGATCTTCAAGAACCAGGGCACGACGTTCTTGCCTTCGTTCGAGACGCTGATGCCGTTCTACGACGCGTTCATCACCAGCTCGGACCCGACGCAGCGCCAGTGGGCGCTCTGCATCATGGACGACGTGCTGGAGTTCTGCGGCCCGGAGTCGTGGAAGTACAAGGACCACATCATGCAGCCGCTGGCGGCGGGTCTGCAGGACGAGAACGCGGCCAACCGGCAGGCGGCGGCGTACGGCGTGGGTGTCGCGGCGCAGAAGGGCGGACCGGCCTGGAGCGACTTTGTGGCCGCCAGCATTCCGAGTCTCTTCCAAGTGACGCAGATCCCGCAGGCGCGCTCGGAGGAGCACGTCTATGCGACGGAGAACGCGTCGGCCAGTATCGCCAAGATCCTGCATTACAACGGATCCAAGGTCAGCAATGCACAGGAGATTGTGGCCAACTGGATTGGCACGTTGCCGATTCTGTATGATGAGGAGGCGGCGCCCTACGCTTATTCTTTTATTGCGCAGTTGATTGACCAGTACGTTCCCGTCCGATGGTAATAGTGAAGGGTATACTAATCCTTGTGTTAGGCAAAACCCGGCGGTGATGTCCAACGCCGACAAGGTGTTTGGACACATTGTGCAGGCGCTGGAGGCCGAGACGCTGCAGGGCCAGACGGCGGCGCGTGTGGCCGGTTCGGCGAAGCAGCTGGTGGCCGCTACGGGGCTGAATGCGGAGCAGATCTTGGCTGGTGTCAACCCGGACAACCAGGCGGCGGTGCGCAGTTATTTCCAGTAGATTAGATTGATATATTCATTTGCTCTCTAAATGACCTCATAGCTGAACAAGCTGCCTCTACATTGTGTCCTCGTAGCTGAACGATCCAGATATGTTCTATCATTTCTATCTAGTATAGAGCAGAGGTAAACAGATTAAACCACCATCTCAAGAATCTCCAAACACCTACTCTTCTCCTGCAACGGCACCGGATTCGATTTACACCAGCGGTCATGCAGACTATTGGCAGCCAGCGCATCGAGCTGGTCCCGGCCCACGTTGACCTCGTGCAGGGACCGCGGCATACCGAGCTCGCGGATGACGGCATCCAGGACGTCGCCGAGATCAGCCGTGGCGACGTCTCCGCCACGACGGGTGAGCGCTTCAGCGACGACAGGCTGGGCGAGGAGGAAGTCGCGCACGATGGCTTGTCGGGCGGTGTTGGCGTTGTGGCGGGCGTTGAATTTGCAGACGGCGGGGAGGAGGATACAGCTTGTTTCGCCGTGGCCGACGCCGAGGGGGCCGAGCTATCCATTGTCTGGTTAGTATCTATCCAGCTAGTCATCATATACATATACATATACTTTACATGTATGTGCGTGAATGTATATGTATATGCATATGTATGAAGAGAAGGGAAGGGAGAATACCTGATGTCCAATCCCATGACTGGCCCCAAGTTGCACCGCAACCTCCCCCGTCGTACACGCCGCCATGGCATCCACACTCCCCAACTGACAAGCCAATACGCCTCCCGATCCCCGCGATCCTTCTTACACGCCAGAAGACCCGGGACTAACCGTCCCAGCGCAGCAAGGGCAAGCTGATCCGTCGCGGAGGAGGTATTCTGCACCGCGACGGCGGTCTCGACGCAGTGGTCAACCGCGCGAATGCCCGTGCTGAGCCAGATGTGCGGCGGGGTGGTTGCGGCCAGGACGGGGTCGAGGATGATCAGTTGGGGCCCTTTCAGAGGGGCTTGGAAGGAGTGTTTTGCGGCGGGTGGTGTCGTGGGTTGCGCCGGCGAAGTTGGAGTATTCGCCGGCGGAGAGGGAGGTCGGGATGGAGATGATGGGGATGGTTGGGGGGTGGATGGTGGAGCGGCGGAGGGGCTGGTGTCGGGGAGGGTGGAGAGGTCGGTGGTATTTTTGACGTCGTTTGCGAGGGCCTGTAGTTTATATTAATTGAATTGTCTTTCGTGTTGTGGTGTAGGTGTAGGTTAGGGTTTGGAGGTCACATGTATACATCCACGTATACAACCTCACCATCTACACCTCCCTCCCCCGAAAACAAGAAACAAGAAATTAGCAAGAAGAGAGGAAAGAAGACATACCAATGCAACAACCTTCGCCCCATCCGTCAAACTCCCCCTCCAACCGTCAGCAACAAATCCGCCCCAACCCCCCGCGCATCATGCACAATCTCCAACACCTCCGACCACAGCGTATGGCTCTGCATGCCGACGCGCACCCCGGCCAATTTCTCGCCCAGGGCCTCCTGAAGCTGCGTCAGACTGGGGGTGTTGCGGGCCAGCGACCCCGAGATCATCACATAGACTTTCTGCGCGTGGAAGGTGTGCTGGACGTGGTGGGCGGCGGCGGCGGCGAAGGGAGGCCGTGGGAGATTTGGGGGGTGGGGCGGCCGGTGAAGGCGGGTCGGAGGGTTTCTGTCATTTTGTTGTATTCTTGTATTCTTGTACTCTTGACGTTCTGGGTTGTGAGTAAGGTTGGGGATTGGAATGATGTATGTCTGTAGCAGGTCGGCAGGGAACTATGGGTGGTGGTTATATAACCTTAGTTGGATGCCGATGTGGGAGGTGGATGTGGGGCTACATCGGTAGTGGAGAACTCATACTTCATCGTGTACATACATCCATCCCAGTGTGTGGTAGGTGTAGTAATAGTAGGGTAGTATTGGAGATACAGGACAGCAGAACTAGACAACAGTATGAAATATAATCTAACTCAGTATACATCTACTTCCTCGCCAGCAAGTTCAACGCACTCCCGCCAGGATAAACCCACACTGATCCGGACTCAACGTATGCTTCACCGGAATCTCCAGCTCCTCCCCAGTCTTGCTCTTCTTCACCCGCAGCGAAATCTCCCCCGTCCGCCCGCCTGCAACGTCTCATACAACCCCACCGTATCGACCACATCGCACGCATCAATCTTGTCGTAGTCCGCCGGCGACGCAAAACGTCAACGGCACCACGCCCTGCTTCTTCAGGTTCGTCTCGTGGATACGTGCGAAGCTCTTGCACACGATGACACGACCACCCAGGTACCGCGGCTGCAGCGCAGCGTGCTCACGCGCACTGCCCTCGCCGTAGTTCTCTTCAGCGACCACCAGCCACTCCGTGCCCTGCGCCTTCCACGCAGCCGCCAGCTCGGGGATGCCGTATTTCTTGCCCGCCTCGTCGTACGCCACATTCGTCTCGCCAGTAGCCGCGTTCACAGCGCCGATCAGCGTGTTCTCGGAGATGTTGGGCAGATGGCCCTTGTACTTGAGCCAGGGGCCGGCGGCGGAGATCGTGTCCGTCGTGCACTGTCCCTTGACCTTGTAGAGCACCTTCAGACCAGCCAGGTCGTGCGACGGGAACGGCGCAAACGGCTCCAGCAGCGCCAGACGATCAGACGTAGGAGACACCTTCACCTCGCAGGTGGGATCGGGAACAGCGGCCGTAGGCTGGAAGTCAGGGTTGCCGTCGGTGAAGCCAGCAGAGGGGAGGGAGTGGCCCTGCGGGGGCTCAAAGCGGAAAGTCTCGCCCGAAGGAGTCTCAAGGGAATCCGTCATCGGGTTGAAGGTGGTGCGGCCGGAGTAGGCGAGCGCGGTGACCAGCTCCGGCGACGCGATGAAGTTCATCGTCCGGCGGTTGCCGTCGTTGCGGCCGGGGAAGTTCCGGTTGTACGAGGTGAAGATGGCGTTGTCCTCGCCCTTGGGGACGCCGTCCGTGCGCTTCCACTGGCCGATACACGGGCCGCAGGCGTTGGCCAGGACGGTGCCACCCGCGGAGGCGAAGGTCTGGAGGGTCTCGTCGCGGTCGAGCGTCGCCCGGATCTGCTCGCTACCCGGCGTGATGAAGAAGTCGGCGGTCGGCTTGAGTCCCGCGGCGTCGGCCTGCTTGACCAGGTGCTCGGCGCGCGTCATGTCCTCGTACGAGCTGTTCGTGCAGCTGCCGATCAGACCCGCACCGAACGTCTCCGGCCAGCCCTTCTCGCGGACGGTGTCGGCGAACTTGGACAGCGGCACGGAGAGATCCGGGGTGAAGGGGCCGTTGATGTGCGGCTCCAGCTTGGGAGGTCGATGGTGATGACCTCGTCGTAGGCGGCGTCGGCGTCCGCACGGAGAAGGTTGGTCGCGTCCGGGCTGCCGGCGATGCGGGCGGCGGCCGCAGCGACGTCTCCACGGTGCGTGGCCTGCAGGTAGGGCACCATACCCGGGGAGAAGGGGAAGATGGAGGTGGTAGCACCGACCTCGGCACCATGTTACAGATCGTGGCCTGACCGTGCAACTGAGGGACTCGACACCAGGGCCGTGGTACTCGATGACGAAGCCGGTACCGCCACGGACGGTGAGACGGCCCGCCAGGTGCAGGATGATGTCCTTGGGGGCGGCCCATCCGCTGAGCTGGCCTTCCAGACGGACTCCGAGGATCTTGGGCGCCTTCAGCTCCCAGGGCGCATCGACGAGGGCGTCGACGGCATCAGCACCACCCACACCGATGGCAATGGCACCCAGACCACCCGCGTTGGGCGTGTGGCTGTCCGTGCCCAGCATCATCAGACCCGGTGCGGCGTAGTTCTCCAGCACGCTCTGGTGGATGATACCGGCACCCGGGGGCCAGAACTCGATACCGTAGCGCTTGGCGGCACTCTCCAGGAAGTCGAACACCTCGGCGTTACCCTTGATGGAGGCGGGGAGATCGGTGTCGGCACCACGCTCACCAACAATCATGTGGTTCGCAGTGGATGCTGGCCGGGACAGCGGTCGAGGGCAGACCGCACGACATGAACTGCAGTAGGGCCATCTGCGCGGAGGCATCCTGCATCGCACGCGGTCGGGCTTGAGCTTCAGGTTGGCCTGACCGCGGACATCGCGGCCGTTGTTGGTGCCGGTGAGGAGGGACTCTTCGGGGCTGGCCAGGTGGGAGTAGAGGATCTTCTCGGCCAGGGTCAGGGCGCGCTGCGAACCGAGCACCCGGCGGACTTCTTCGAGGTTTTGAGGATCTTGGGGTAGGGAGGCATGCGGTTGGAGGCGCGGGGGCCTCGGTGGCCATTCCCGGGCGAGGAGTCGTTGTGGGGGGAGGCATTTGGCCAGCTGACGGAGTTAGCAGACCGATGGAGGAGCGATTGAGGGGGGGGGACAAGGACATACCCTGCGAGAGGCGGTGGCCCGTTGCCAGACAATCTGCCGCACCATGGTGTCAGGAGCAATGGCAGAGGAAAAGAGCACAGCACGAGACAGAAGGCGAAGGTTGAAGTTGATCTTGAAGATCGTCACGAAGGATATTTTTTTGGCCACGGTTATTGTCTGCCCGCTGATTGGCCCGTCCCGCGTCGATACCGGGTGACCGTACCGTCATGCCTGTCATGACCGGTTCCCGGGCCCCATACTATTCGTGCCACTTCTACGGGTTTCTCGTCTGAAAGCTGATTACCGTATGTTCCGTTCATTAATACAGGCCGTAGAACATCAAAAGTAAAGGTAGTATAGCAAAGTATCATCACAGCAATAGAATCGCAATAGAATCGCAGAGTACCGCCTCAACGCCAGTCCATCCCTGTCCGTCATCGTGTCGTCGTTCACCGCTCTCCGTCCTCGTCGGCCACCGCGGCTCGTAGCTCCCAGACGATATCGTAGCATTCCGCCAACAGCGCATTCACACTGCCCTGGCCCTCGGGGATGTCACTGCCCACGTAGAACTTGCCGTCTACCCGCATGTTGTCGATGGAGTTCAGCTTCATGCTGTAGGGGTATAGTTCGCGGGAGTTGGACACGCCTCCGGATTCCTTCACTTCGATCAGACACCGTCGCAGGGTCTGCAGCTGGTTATACACTGGCAAGAGAGCCTCTGATACAGGTTCCGATGAGATCAGGAGCGCATAGATGTAGGCGTAGCTTCGTCGAATCAGGTATAGTAGAGTCTGTTGCTGTTAGCACATGATACCAATCAGAAAGGGTGGACCTAGGTTGGACATACTCTCTGTGCATGAAGATCAGCGGGACGGCCTCCGCATCTACAAAGTTACCATTCACTCGGCCCTCGTCAATACGGTCAAGTTTGCGTTGGTAGCCAAACAGGTCGGTCTCCCGCAACGACCACGCCTGCGTCACCGACAGTCGATCCAGTTGGTTGCGGATTTCCAGTAACCGGTCGTTACTGCTCCTGGAAGCGCTCGTCGATCTTCCCCTCACTATGTGCTGTTAGTACAACCCTCATGAGTTCACGATATGAGCTAGAGCCTACCGCTCGAGAACAATCTCCGTCCGCCAGCAGCGATGCATCAGGGTCTTGACGCCGTCCTGTCCCGCCAGCGGGGTCCCATCCGGCCCACAAAGTTGCCGTCCTTCATCGTGGCTTCGATCTTCTTGAGCTGATTGCGCAGGTTGTTGACCTCGGTTGCGGAGAACTACACTCGGTCCAGTACGGACAAGGGAAAGCTTGCGGAAGACATACTTTTGAACGGGTGTTGACCGCGGAGGTCGACCGAAGGATCGACACCAGGGTCTCATGCGTCGGGACCAGATCCGGACTGATCGCATCCAGGTCTTTTTGCAGGTGTTTCAAATGCAACTCGCACTTCTCCAGACGTGTCTCCAGCAGGGTTAGCAAAGCGGGCGAGTGCGTATCATGGCCGCGTTCGGGGTGTCGCGCATCGCCTCCAGAGTCTTGGCGATGGCGGAGAGGTCTTTGGAGTTGTAGAAACCGGCCTCCTCGAGGTGGTCGAGCAGACGCTAGAACAGTTAGATTATATATAGCCAAAAGCCGAATAGATCATACCTGAACGGTGGTTGCGAGCGAATATCTACAATACACCAGTCAGTCATTTTCGGAGACGCCGGCGAGGTGGGGCACATACACTGCGGGGGCCTCATTATTCCGTCCGACGGTCAGGAAGAGCAACGAGATCAATTGGAAGCAGTCGTCTAAGATGTAGTCCACTAGAAGAACGCGGGATAACCGGAGTCAGCAACCATCCTCATGCCAGTATACACGCAAGGCCCACTCAGTACTAACGTCGGTTGTATTCGAGCCGGCGGTCCTGCTGTTTGCGCACGGCATTGAGTTTCTCGACCTCGGCAATGACCTCCTCGTAGAGAGGGAGGACGTCGCGGGACTTGATGTAAGAGGACTTGTCTTGCTTGATGAGGAGGAGGGCATCGCGGGTTCGGACGAGCCGGTCGAGGATGGGCTGTTCGTGTGGGGTCGAGGGGGGGAGGACTGCGGGGGAGTCCATATCTGTGGTTGGATGAGAGACTATGGAGCGGAATTATGAAGTAAGACAGTAAGGGAGTCGGGGAGGGATTCAGAGAAGTAAGGGGGGAGAGAGAGGAGTATGGGATGTGTGAGAGAGTAGTAGTATGAGGAGTAGAGAGGCGATGATGGCATCGAACAGAAACCTGCCGTATCCGGCCTAGCGCGGCGTCACGGGCGGCGGACGGCGCTAAACCCAAAGCAGGCCGAGCCCTAAGCGATTTAGGGCTCGTCGACCACCACACAACTGCCGCTTCGGGAAGCACCAACTTCATCTCTTCCCTTCCGCTTCTCTTCTTCCTCCCAACCCCATCCCTTTCGACAACGCAAGTCCGTCAGTCACCCCTCGACAACAATGTCTACCGCTGAGCTCGCCTGTGCCTACGCCGCCCTCATCCTCGCCGATGACGGCGTCGAGATCACCGTACGTACCCTGGAAGGATTTTTGAGTCGATGTGATCAGGGCGATCCGGTGGATATTCGCGGTGGTGATATTCGTCACACTGCACATACACATATGGGAGACCGCAAGGGAATCGCACGCTGCCGGCATTGAAATCCCTGCAAGAGGAGGACTCACCCCAGCCTGATCGCATCGACCATCGTCAAATTGTGACTCCCGCAACTAACGCCGACTTTTCTCTCCAGGTGAGAAGCTCCAGACTCTCATTGGTGCCGCCAAGGTGCCTGAGATCGAGCCATCTGGACCAGCATCTTCGCCAAGGTAAACCGACCGCATCCGACTCGATCTCCGCGCATGTGAACATCCGACTTACACTCGATTATAGGCTCTCGAGGGCAAGGACATCAAGGACCTCCTGACCAACATCGGCTCCGCTGGCCCCGCTGCCGCTGCCCCGCCGCCGGTGTGCCGCTGCTGCTGCCGCTGACGCTCCCGCTGCTGAGGAGAAGGAGGAGGGTACGCATCTACATCCCACCCTGACGGATTGTGACGGACGGCTAACCCCTCGCAGAGAAGGAGGAGTCCGACGACGACATGGGCTTCGGTCTGTTCGACTAAGCGCCTTATCCATTCGGCTTTGGTTTCCTTTGTTCCTTTTCTCCGTGTTCCTCGTTTTTTTCCTCCCTCTCTCCCGTTGACACCTCCCTCGCATTTTTCTCTCTCCATGTGTATCCGATAATCCACCGCCTTCGATCAGGCGCGCAACGAAGAACCAACCAGGGAAAATGTTTCAAAAGGACTCGATTCAAATTCGGACGGGCACTCATGCCGGTGGGACTGGGCGCTGTGGCTTTTACTTGACATGATGGGTTCCGCCGTGATCGTGATCTTTTCCTGATAGACACTTTCGGTGCCGGATGCCTTGTGATTCTGGTAGTGAATATCTATCTCAAAATCTAAAATGAAAAAATGGAAATGAGATTGTGGCGGTAGTTCTTAGCTCGCGGGGTGTCGATACGATGATAGCCTGGCCGGTCGTACGACTTATGTGACCATGAACCTTCCGTCTATTCCTCTATCTTGTTCTGTCGGCGATTGTACTGTATATCCATGGCCGAGTCACAGTAAGATACACCCAGTAAAAGTATCATCCAACGCCATGCACGCAAGCCAACCCAATTTTATCTGAACAAACACCGCAAGCAACGCAATCAACTTTTCACCAACCAAACCAAGGCTACATAAGACAAACCCAACCCCAGATATACGACGCGCTAATCGCTAGCGTGATCGCGCAGGGACAAATCACAAAATCAAAACCACCGAAGCCACCCAAATCATAAGGCTGCGTCGGTCTCGGCTGGCGCGTACACTCGGAACTGGATGAAGATGACGATGTCTTCGACCATTGTTCCCAGCGAGCCGATCAGCAGGGGAGATTGGTTACGACGTAGTTTTTCTGTGGAATGGCAGAGGATCTGCAGTTGCTCGTTAGTACCCCGTCCTCCATCTGTATGCTTCTGCGGGAAGACAGAGGGGGAAGGTGACTTACCCCAGCACCGTAGGTAAGGTTACCCATGAGCGAGAGGATAAAGAACAGCAGGGAAAGACCTGTCGCGTGAGTTAGCGGCTGTGTGACTGGACCCTGCATTGACGCCCGAAAAAGCAAATATCATGCTTGACTCACCCTCGCACGACTTGTCGCAGTAGTTCTTGTAGATTTGCGGGAGACGCGCTCTTACACATCCCCGTTAGCATATCTTACTCCGCCCCGTGGGGAGTATATGGCGAGTACATACCCCAGATAACAGACGGCGCTGAAATAGCCCACCACCTGCGCTCCAGCCGCCATATCCACGCCACCGTTCTGCTCGCGCGGCGCCGGCTTCCACACGCCCGACTGCCATGCGATCGTCCACCCAGCCATCCGATGACACAGATCGCCAGCACGCTACTCAGGTTCTTGACCCACGCCTTCTGTCCGACCTCATTCTCCTCGACGATCTTAGCAAGTGTGTCGTCCGCCTGCGCCTGCGCCTGCGCGGGCGCACGCTCCCATTCCCACTCCCACTTCCATATCCGATGCATTGCCATTGCCGTTCCCATTGGCAACCGCAGCGGAAGCATTGCGCCGCGTCCCTCGCCCAGACTATCGCTGAACCGCGTCCAAGCAACGGGGTGGTCGGATCCGGGGTCTCAATGGAGGTGGAGGAGCGACGACGGCGACGCAGGGCTTCGAGGCGCGAGTTCCGCGCCTTGTAGTACAGACATTGGGTGATGAGGACGCCGTCAGCGATGCAGAAGTAGACGGCGATGGCGACGATGACGGGGACGAGACCGGCCCAGAGCCCGCCGATGAGGTTGGTGACGTCGCCGACGAACCAGACGAAGAGGAAGAGGAGGGAGATGGCTTCGGCGTTGCCGTTGCGGTAGTTTTCGATTAATTGGGGGACCTACGTACGTGCCTCTGTTAGATTGGATTGAATAGATTGGGTTGAATGGGTTGGGTTGGGGGAGGTGAAAATTTGTGTGTAGCGTATGACTGCATGCAGTCCGTCATCGGGCCAACGTACCAGCAGGAAGATCCAGCAGGTCAGGGAGAGAGCCCAAGAGTCCGGAGGCGGCTTCGCGGGTCGTGAGAGGCACGGAATCGCTGGCCGCGGCGCTCTCCAACGACCGCAGGAGGAGAGACATGGCGCTGTGGGAGGGAACTCGGGATTGACGTCGTTGGCAGGAGAGGAAGAAAGAGAGGGATTGAGGGGGAGAAGATCAGCGATGACGGCGATGGCGTTTCAGGTTTTTCTCGCGGGTTTCTGCGCGCGCACGACCCAACCACCCCCGCGGTGTTTTCTGGTAGCTGGGAACTGGACTGCAGAGGGTATACAGCTGCAGCTGGATGTCAGGGATCTCCTGTCGCCGGTTTGACTTTTTCTGACACGTCGAATGGCTAGCGCATGCATATTTTTGCTTCTGCTTTTCGCTGGCGGGTGGAGCCGCTGGCATGCTTGACTAAGCTCTGTTGGCTGCTGTTTGCGAGGAGTGTCTCGGTCAGAAGGATCCGAGGAATGTGTTGAGCTATGAAGGGTGAATGAGTGTCAGTTGTCTTGGTTATGTATATTCGTTGTGAGGGTGGCGTGGTGGTCGTCGTGGTTGTGGACTGAGTGAGGTATACGATCTATAGCCCTCAATGTATATATCCTCGTCACATAGAATATCACCACCACGTAACTACATAGCTACATAGCTGAAAGTAGACTACATTACAGAGATTTGAATGTCAAAACATACACAGAACAATGGTATCTTTCAATATACACCCAACTACTCCTCCTCATACTCCATCAGCTGCAGCTCATCCTCCAACATGTCCACCACCATCTCGCCCATCTCCTCCCGCAGCGCCCCATGCAGCAGTCGCTGTCGCGTGCTCTCCTGCAGCACACTCAACGCATCCACATACTCCGTTAGAGGCGAGTAGTCCACCACTCACCCAGTTCCCTCGATCAACGCCGTACTGCCGGAGGAATGCCTCCAGATGTGCAGCCCGTCCTCGAGCAGCCATTGCTCCAGCAGCGCCTGCTGATCTGCCGCAGGACGGGGACGGTGGTCAGTCCCGGTGCCCTCTCCCTCCAAAATCTCGTCGTTTGGCTCTCTCGCCTTCGCCTTCTCGCACCATCGGCCCGGAATCGCGGGAAATGCAGGGCGCCGTTGTTCAGCTGGTCGAGAAGGTCGCGCAGCCACTGGGGTCGTCCTGCTCTTGGCGTCTGTGCGAGTAGCTGGGCGTGGGGTCTTGTTGCTGGCGGTGTTCCTCCGACTCATACGGAGGGAGAGGGTCGGAGGCGGAGATGCGTCCGGAGACAAACCGTCCCGGGAGATGCGTCGTCACACGAGGTACATCGGAGAGTACCACATGGCGCGCAATGTCCAGGGTGATTTCCGGAGGCTCCACCGGTTCTTCCACATCAGACAGGGTATCTGCCACCTCGACGATCAAGGATACAGCCTCTGGCGTGTTCCAGGATCCTTAGCACGCACGATGTAACAACTCCGTCAGCAGCTCGTGTTGCATCAGTCGGCGGCATCTGGCCCCAGATGCGTTGGGCATCGGCCTTAATGTCGAGTTCCTGAGCCAGCTTGCAGAAGACCCACGGGTACCGCGACATGGCTCGACGGAGCTGTTCCCGGCATTCCTTGGGTTTGTTGAGTCGGAGGTATGCCAGCGCGAGCGAACATTGGATATTTGGCAGCCCATCCCACTCCCGGCTCAGTCGAGTTTGCGTACAGAGATCAACGAAATGAGCATACTCGCGGCCCCGCAGAGCCAGATGGTCAATCAACAGTCGGATGCAATACGGGTCGCCATCATTCAGACCCAAGAGCAACTTGGCCCATTCATATGCCGTCCGCCAGGTTCCCTTCATGCCGAGATTGGCAATGTATCTCCATCCCACCAGCCACAGTTCCCGATTGCTTGCGTGTACAAAATCCAACCGGGCCAGGCCCTCTTTCAGGCGCGTGTTGAAAGAGGAGTGCGCCGAGCGGCCGATATTGAAAAGGGCGCGCTCCAACAGATCAGCAGACACGGCATGGTCACCCTGGTGCTTCGCAATCTCCGAGACTTGGAGCAGCGTCGAGATATGATATGGGGTTATAAGGGAGAAGCTGGATCATGCGCTGGGGTCCATGGACTCGACACACATCTCAAATTGCCGCTGGATATCGGTGTAGGCCGCATTATGTAAAATCTTGTAAACCGTCGCGCCCGTCGATGCCTTATCGACCAGCTCCATCCCAAGTCCTCCGCTGGGTGCCCGCGGCCACTCATCCTTGCCTTGCATCAGGACATTGCGCCGCAGAGTTACCCCTGCTAAGCTCTGTCCTCGACTGGCGGGACTGTATCTGCCAGTCAATGCCCGACCGAGATCCACCATTTCCCGGTTTCGGTCTCTGCGACGGCCGCTGCCAGAGTCCTGCTGGTCGAAGTTTTCCAACACCACATTGCCGAACAACTTCCGCATCTCATTGTTCGCATTGAGGAATTTTGGTTCAATCGCGAGTAGCTGATCCGGCGTTTTCGCAAATCCGGCATCACGAGAGGGTGCTGCTACACCGGCCGTGACATGTTCTCCGGTGGGGTTCTGGACCGCCAACTCCTTCAAGGCCCGGTCAATCTCGTCCAGATCTCCATCCTTCGGTGTGGGTTCCTCTGCTGCAGCCTTCGATGTCGTCTTCTTCTTCTTCTTCTTGTTCTTTTTCTTCTTCTTCGACTCGGAGGGTTGTGCGGGTTCTGTCACTGTCTGAGTCACCGGCGCGGGCTGTCGTCATTCATGTTCCTGCTCCTGCTCCTGCTCCTGCTCCTGCTCCTGCTCCTCCTCGTCTTCGTCGTCTTCTGCGGCGTTTAGCAGATCAAAGGCGTTAAGCTTCGGCTTGGAGGGTCGGTAGGCGGGCTCATCGTCGCTATGGTCGCTCTCTTCGGCTTGCTGCTGCTCTTGTTCGCGCAGCTTTTGCAGCTTGCGCAGGGCACGGGAGGACATTCGTCGGGGATGGGGGGCAGGAGGGGATTCGATTGGAGGTTTAAGAGAATACGGAGTTAGGACAGGAGGTGAGAGAGCTGCGAGAACTATGGACCGTGAGCAAGAGAAATATTGTTGAAGTCCGCGGGAAGAAGAAGAATCCCAAAGAAGCTAGACCGATGGAAATGACGACACACCGCCGAACGGGACTAGCGGGAATACCGTGCGGTACACATCACATGATTCCCTGTTCCTGCCTTGGTGCCTGGCTCTCCGCCATCATCGTCACTCGCTGTCAACTTGATACTCACTCGCAGCCTCCATAGAGACAACACCGCCCGATTCTCCAGCCTCGCTGGACCTCTCTCTCGGACTTGCCTCTCGCCCCCGTCCCAATGCGACGTGTTGCTCTTCAGGCGTTCCGCACCGCCCGCCGTGTCCCAGTATGGAAATTGCTGGTAGAAGGCCGCGCGCTGTATCATTCTCCAGCAGTCTCCCTTTGGGCCTCCGACCTTCGTCCGCGGGCAAGCATTCGCACATTCTCTCCCGCTTCCTTGCAGTCCTCGATGCATCTGCGGAACTTCTCCCTCGCCGTGATCTCGACGGTGGTCGCCTCCGGAGCCTGGTACGCTTATCAAGGCGCTAACTCGACTTCGGCCCCTGGCGCAACCTCCACTTCCTCGCAACTGCGCTCCTTCGCGACGACGACCGCCTACGCCGAAGACCCCGCCGAGAGACCACCCGTCGCGCCCTTCTCGTGGACAACGACCAGTTCTACACCGCTACGCTATCCGGAGAACAGCCCCTGTTCAAGCACACGGACGACTCCGATCGCCGCATGCTCGAGATGTTGACGCCGGAGCAGGCCACGCAGAAGTTGCGGAAGAACGAGGAGTCTTACCTGGTGAACCGGGGCCAGGGAGTCGTCCGTTACGATATTGTGCAGGTGCCCAGCAACTCGCCGATTGAAGACGACCATGCCGAGAAGATTGTGGAAGTGCCCTCCTCGGCCGAGTGGCGCAATCCGGCACGCCAAACAATGACTGGATGTTCTGGGGTGTATTCGATGGTCACTCGTAAGTTCGAACTGCATCTCTGGTCCGCTTGAGAAGGACATATCTAACAGTAGATGATGAACAGCGGCTGGACGACATCGGCCAAGTTACGGAACGTTCTTATCTCCTACGTCGCCGCGAGCTGAACACGACCTATAAAGCCGCCGCCGCCGACCCCTCCGTTCTGACCCCTCCTCCGCCACAATCGACGCCGCAATCAAGCAGGGCTTCGTCCGTCTAGACAATGACATCGTGCACAGCAGTGTGGAAAAGGTGCTAAAGTCGAACTCGCGACGGGTGGCCGCCGAGATGCTTGCCCCCGCGCTTTCGGGCTCCTGTGCCCTACTCGCCTTTTACGATGCCCAGTCCAAGGACCTGAAGGTCGCCTGTGCGGGTGATTCCCGAGCGGTGCTCGGCCGTCGGGGCCCCAACGGGAAGTGGTCCGCGACGGCGCTCTCAGAAGATCAGACGGGTGGTACCCCGTCCGAAATGAAGCGCCTGCGCGAGGAACACCCAGGCGAGCCCAATGTGGTGCGCAACGGCCGAATCCTTGGCCAGCTGGAGCCGAGTCGCTCCTTTGGTGACGCTTTCTACAAGTGGACCAAGGACACGCAAGATAAGATCAAGCGTCAGTTCTTCGGACGGACCCCCCACCCTCTCCTTAAGACCCCTCCCTACGTCACCGCCGAGCCCATCATCACCACCACTAAGGTAGAGCCCAGCCGCGGCGACTTCCTGGTGATCGCGACGGACGGACTGTGGGAGATGCTGAGCAACGAGGAGGTTGTTGGTCCGTGGGCCAGTGGGTCGAGCAGCAGCAGTCCGGTGCGAGCAGCAACGCAACGTGGCTGAAGAGTTGGCTCGGCTTTGACAGCAAGCTCCCCGTGGAGGAGTCGAAAGAGGCTACTTCTGACGGCCAGCGCCGTCCCATCCGTCAGCACAGTACGACATCGCCGGCGCAGCGAGCCGCTTCGTCGTCGAGGACAAGAACGCCGCCACCCATCTTGTGCGCAATGCCATGGGAGGCAAGGACAAGGATATGGTGTGCGCGTTGTTGACGCTTCCCAGCCCGTATTCCCGCCGATACCGGTAAGTTTTACTGTCCCCAAATTGGATTCACCCCAGCTAATTGTCTAATCCAGTGATGATGTGACGGTGGAGGTGATCTTCTTCGGCGAGGGCCCCGACAACCGCACGATCTCGATCAACGAGGAAGCCAGCGCGGCGGAGGAGGCAACCAAGGCCAAGCTGTGATGTGGATAGAGTACTTTCTTATACCATGTGCCATGCATCGGAGATCTTTGGACCTATGGTCCACCATCTAGTGTAGCACAGACCGGCGTTTTTCTTTGGGTGGGTCGTTTGCACAATAGCCTATATGACAAGATTCCCATTGAGTTTGTCTTTCTTTGTTTCCACTCCTCCATAGTATAACATGTAGATAGATGTATTGGTGCAGGAGAGGCACGTGAGGGAGCATGCCCTATTTTCCCAGCCGTGCAGACATGAACGACAGCCGTTCTTCTTCTCCAACAGGCCCGGATTCCCTTCCTTGCAGGCCTTGTAGCTATAGTAAACAGTTCGTTCCTCGCTCATGGCAGCAGTCACTGAGTCACTCATCTCCCCAGCCGCACAGTCGAAGCCGCAACGCAACGCGGACCCGCTTCTGCCTCCTGCGCTTCCACATTACAGCGTCACCTAACGTAGATCCTTTCACATGGCGTGGCTTTGGTCTTTCATTCACACAGAGCTTCTGTTGCTGCGTGGGTTTTTCTCCTGAGAAGACTTTTCCCCCTCCTTCTCTCCTTCTTCCATCCCATCCCACCCGCTCCTTCGAACAACACCCACTCCCCAAGCTCAAGTCAGTTCAGGCCAGCTAGAATCCCCATAAAGAAAGTCTCACTAACATAGAAAGACATCCAAAACAGATCAAACAACACCTGAAAGACAGATCCACCGAGATGTCTGACGCCGTCTGTGGTGAACGCCGCGACCTCTCTCGCGCGATGCAGAACCTCATCCGCATCGTCGTCGCCGACTATCCCGAGACTATCATGGCTGCTGACCTGGAGCGTCGTGGTCTCGCCGCGGGCACCCCTCGCTCTCGCGTCTGGGGCGAGCGCTTCTTGCAGATGCGTCGCATCCTTCGTGCCGATGGGGATGACAAGATTCCTGGCGATTGGATGACTGTCGTTAGACGCACTGTTGAGGAACTCAGCACCTGGCCCAGTGGCGTAACGTATGTCTCTTCTTTCTTTTTTCTTTCTTTTCCTTCTTGTACTCTCTTTCACTTCTCTTACCTATCTCATCCTACCCATGTCACTCCTACCAATTCACCCCTACCTGGTGTTGCTTTGTTGCTCTTGGGAGACTGAGCTAACACTGAAGTGAAAGGAAACCGACGGCATCGACGAGCAAGATGTCAGAATTATGAACGCCATGCAGCGTGTCCTGATGGAGGTCATGCTGATGAGATCATGCCCCGACTCCATCGTCCTGCCTGAGGAGTCTGCTGACAACATCCCCTGGGAGGAGATCCTGTCCCCTGAGTTCGAGGTCTAATCGACGCTGCTCATGCATGGTGGTCCGGTCACTTCTGACTCGAGACACACTCAGACATCCACTCACACCGCCTCAGTTCTTAGGACACAGAGAGAAGGAGATATCGGGGTTGTCTTTTCATTTCTTTGCTACTGTCGCTGTCGTTGTTGTTGTCGTTGTCGGTGATGAGGATACCGCCCCCTCCCTGATCCAGGGTTTAGGGAAGGCGATGAATTTCTGCTTCCACGGTTTGAGCGGTTGTTTAGCGAACATGTACTTTCCAGAAACAGCGTTGAATAGTAGCAATATTCGAACTGGTGATCCAGTAGATCATAAGTGCCGAGGGCATGCCCGACACGTAGGCTGATAGTCCAATATTCAGCGCCAGCACCTGGACGAACGTGCGGATCCCCGGAAGAAGACCTGGCGTGTGAGTTCGGCCTTGGGGAGATCGGCCATCTCCCGCGCAGGAGGTACTTTCCACCCCGTGCGGATGTTGAGGAGAATTGATAGCGTTAACGCCGCAGGGAGGAGACCTGTTGAATCCCCCGCGAGCAGATCAGGGAACCACAGGGCACCCTCTGTAGCGAGCGACGGCTCCACCGCCAGGTGCAGCGAAAGCCCTGGTCACCGTCACGGAGGAGGCCGGCTCCAGCAGCGACAGCAGATACTGAACAAGCCCCTTGTCATTCCCCGACATAGCACGCAGACTCTCCATGACCGAGATCCACACCGGCAGCTGCAAGAAGTTCATCCCCTTCCAGTACGGAACTATTCGAACCGCTTGAGCAGCTCCTTACGTTTCTGCTTGGTGCGCTTGGCCAGGTCGCGGCGGATGTCCGGGGGAGATTACTATCCGACTGTGGCCGGGCCTTTCTGGCGCTGTAGATCCGTGCTATAATGCTTGGACCAGGAATTGAGCAGCGGCATGAGATCGCGCTCCTTGCGGGCTTGCAGTCGGGTGAACATTGCAGCGGCATGGCGACGCCTGTGCGCACGATCAATGCCGTCAATGGGTGGATAGGGCCCAGGAGAGCCCGCTGATGGAGTGGACCCACCTGGATGAAGGATGAGGAGACTTCGAGACATCATTGACGAAGGGCGCTGCCGGGTTGGGTGGAAATGGCGGACTTGTCGGGGATGTCCAGGGGATATGTCGGGGTGCGCAGGGGACGACGAAGAGAGAGGGGTCTCATCGTCGGAGATTTACAATTGTATTGGTATAGATGCAATGAGATAGACTGATATAGGAGAAGAAAGAGAGAGGAGTGGAGGTATAGAGAGTAGAGAAGTAGAGAAGTATAGATGGAGATAAAACATGGTTGAGGATTTGATAGAAAAACAGTTGGTCACGTGATATAATTACGATAATACGGTAACCAGACGATACGGTACCGCGATACGCCCGCTTATCGATAACCACCAAGAATAACTTCATCATCGTCACCTCTCTTCTCCGCTTCTTCTCCCCTCGCTGCATCCCCTCCGAATATGCGCATCCCCCTCTCCCCACCATGATGCTGTTCCTCCTAAAGCCGTCATCTCCGTCCTGGCTCTCCTCGCCGCCTGCGTCGTGTCCCTCAGCTGCCCTTGGGCCTTCTCCGCTTCGTCCTCCGCGGTGTCGGATGGGTCATCCAGCGGCGAACGCGCTCGCGCAGGGAGTACATTCTCTCGCGCGTGCGGGCCGACGAGGAGGAGTACCAGTCGAATCGAGCGAAAACGTCTGCGGGCGAAGATGAAGACTGGGAGAAGGTGGACACCTCCAGCTCTAGCCGGGCCAGCTGGCAATAAACCCCGTCCGGGAATGAGGAATGGGAGGGCATTATTGGGTTCTTCCACCGTTCTGGTATGCGATCTCCTTTCCAGCTCAAATAAATTTTCATACTAATGGTTCTGTTCTGTAGCAACGCCGGGGGTGGCGGAGACGTGTACTCTGGGAAGCGGTGCGGTCGACACAAAGGCGGTGGCCCAAAGCCATCTGCGCCATCTACACCGGGGACCACGAGGTCACCAAATCTGCCATGCTGGAACGAGTCCAGGTAAACTCCTCCTCTCCGTCTTATCTGATACCCAGTCACCGCGCGCATCTCATCTCATGTCTCTAACACCCGCAGAACCGCTTCAACATCCAATTGCACGCCCCACCGTCGTCCTGCTCTACCTCTCCACGCGCAAATATGTCCAGAGCAGCATGTACCCCTACATGACGCTGCTGGGCCAGTCGCTGGGCTCGCTGGTCGTCGCCTACGACGCCTTCATCTGCTCGTGCCGGACATCTTCATCGACACCATGGGCTACGCTTTCGCCCTCGCCCTCAGCAAGCTGCTCTTCCCCGCGGTGCCCACCGGCGCCTACGTGCACTACCCCACCATCTCAACCGACATGCTGCAGTCGCTCGACGACCAGACTGGACTCCAAGGCGTCAACGCCGGCGCCGGCACGGGTCCCCGCGGTCAGCTCAAGCGTCGCTACTGGGCCCTCTTGCACGTCTCTACGGTTGGGTCGGTGGCCATGTCGACGTAGTGATGTGCAACTCATCTGGACGGCCGCCCACATCCGCACCATCTGGGGTCCCTCCCGACAGGCCGCGTCTATACAGCAACAGCAACAGCAGCGACAGACCTACCCCGAGCCAACCGTCGTCTTCCCCCCGACAGCCGTCTCCGAGCTCGAATCCACCATCACCGTCGACGCCGCGAGCGAGAAATCCCCCGTCAGCCCTCATCCTGTACATCGCGCAATTCCGCCCGGAAAAGAACCATCCGCTGCTTCTCCGCTCCTTCGCGCGCTTCCTCCAGAACCGTCGCTCCGCCGCCGCCCAGAAAGGCCAGTCAGACGAGGAAGAACCCCGACTGTCCTCATCGGCTCCGTCCGCCACGCCAGCCCCGACGAAACCACATCTACAACCTCCGGCTCCTCGCCCACGAGCTCCGCATCCGCGACCAAACCACCTTCCTCTGCGACGCGAGCTGGCCCACCATCCTCGAGCATCTGGGCCGTGCCTCCATCGGCGTCAATGCCATGTGGAACGAGCATTTCGGCATCTGCGTCGTGGAGTACCAGGCCGCCGGGCTGATCAGCGTCGTGCACGACTCCGGTGGTCCTCGGGAAGATATCGTCATCGATCTGGGCGACGGGGCGAGGGTTTCCGCGCGTCCTCGGAAGAGGAGTTTGCGGCGGCGTTTGAGGCGGCGCTTGCCCTGCCGGGGAGGAGAAGGTTGCTATGCGGTTGAGGGCGAGACGGTCTGCGTTGAGGTTTACGGAGGAGGAGTTTGCGGTGAAGTGGGTGGAGGCGGTGGGGAAGTTGGTTCGATTGACTTGATCTCTCTCTCCTCCTTTCTGTCGGTATGGCTCTCTCTGGGCCTGCCTGTCTCTGCTCCTTTCTGTCCTTTCTATAGTCAGGCATGTCTGTCGTTCTTGTCGGTCCTACAGATCATAGAGTGATTGTTTAGATTCTTCTATCTTTCCCATTCCTACCTACTTTGACCTACTCCCTATCTACCAAACCTTAGTAAATCCTCTGTACACACTCGAGTCACTATAGACAGTCTACCAGGAACAGTGAAGGGATGAGAAAGAACCCATTACAATCCATTCAGAACAGAAGAAGTAAGAATCAGATAGAATGAGATAGAATGAGATAAGAGCTGCTCTCACACCGCAGCAACAGCATCAACAACGGAGGTCTCCTCCAGGGTATGAATAGGAAAAAAGCTCATCGTGGACACGTAATAACGATGGTCCGCCGTCCATTGCGGACCAGGGGAATCCAATCAAATAATCAACCAATCCAACAAGTCGTCAAGAAATCAAGGAACAGACCCAAACCAACCTGCGAAAGCAGGAGAGAAGAACAGCAAGCACGCAAGCAAAGACAAGAAAGATATATAACGAGAATATGAGAAAATCAGTAGCGAATGCAAACCAACCCAGCTTGTATGAAAGGGCGAGTGAATCCCTGATTTTTCCCCATGTATGTATACCAACGCCGGCACCCTCTATGAAACGACAGATTGTAATAGCGAAGAACTCAGTCTCGATGGCAGATGGCGATGCTTGCCGGAGAGTAAAGTAAAGTAAGGGACCAGATCATCATCCCAACATCCCGCCCTGATTATTCACAAAGAGATTGTCTTGCGAACTGGGATACCCGCCACTCATTCCGGAGACGCTCAGGCCGGAATCATCGTCATCCAGCCCGAATTCGCCGCCGGAACTGGCGTCGAAGCTGCTGCGGCCGCCGATGTCCGCAGGATCGTCTGATCCTGCCGGGATCTGGTCCCATTGTAGGGTTTGCAGAGCCGGGTACTGAGCGAGTAGGGCAGCAGGGAGGACGAAAGTGCTCGCGTGCGGGCCGTCCATGCTGGGCACCATCAGCGGTGGCGGGATCGGCTGCAGATGCTGTTGCTGTTGCTGGTCCATCAAGCTGCGCTCACGCTCATGCGATTCCTCATCAAGAAGCGGCTTAATGCAGATACGGCCAGCTTCTGAACGGAAGTGTCGGCCGAGGGCGTCGGCGCGCGCGAATCGGCGCCCACAGCCCCACTGGCCGCCGCGCGAGAGATCCCCGCGACAGACAAACTTCTTTCGCCAGAGTGGAGACCCTCGTGGCGTTTGCGGTCGTGTTGACGCGCAAAGGCTTTCCCGCAGACGGTGCAGACAAACGGTCGCTCGTCGGTGTGAGTGCGCAAATGGGAGCGCAAGTTGTATGCGCGCGTAAAGCGCTTTGGGCACAGATGACACTGGAAAGTGGCCGGGTGCTTCTGCACCCGCTTCGAGTCGTTCGGGCTCGCCCCCGGACGGCCAGGATCGGCCAAGCCCAAGATATAGTTGCGACTGTCGATCGATGACGTCGATAGACGGCGGTTCGACCGCGACGGGGACGGCTCCCGCGAGCTGGGGTTGCTATGCGGCTGTCGGTTCACGTCAAATGGCGATAAGGATCGCGGCGATGACGGAGCGAGCGGCTCCAGACTGCTGGTAGACACTGGGGTGCGAGACCGCGAGGCGGGGTGGGTGTATGGATCCGACTTGCTACGTCCACGGCCTGCTATAATATTAGACTTTGTGTCAATACAAAAATGGGGAATGCGATGAGGGGAGAGAAGAGGGAACGAGAAGGGAACGGGAGAGACATACGCATGGGAGGAGGGCTCAACGAGTCGAAATCCGCCGACGGCTTAGACAAAGAAGGTTGATAGCTAGGATCCCGGGAGGGAGGCGCGAACTCTACATTGATGGACGGCGGGGCCATCTGCGAGGCTTGTCCGATATCGCCCATCAGATTCATGTCGGCGCCATTGCCATACATATCGTTCGTCGGCGGGGTGGGATACTGGGTCCCTTGGGGAGCCGAGACATAGGGCATGTTCGGACCATCTCGCCGCCCTGCTGGGGCATCAGCTGCGGGGAGATGTATGGACTGTGTCCCGGACTTAAGCCCTGCGCATGGGATTGATGGGGATCCGACAGCGTAAAGGACTCGATGCCCAGCGCGTTATCAAACAAGCTGGGGTCATTCTGCGGGGCCAATAGCGGGACGGGTTGTTATCGAGCCCGTCAAAGGACTCGTGCTGCGACAGATAGGGCGAATGGGCCGCCGAGGACACCTCGGACACCTCGGAGGGGGCGCGGCGATGGCTCTGGAAGGCGGCATTGTTCATGACGGCCTGCCAGTCCGGCGCATTGCCGGTCATGTAGGCGGCCGTCGCGGGGTCGAGGGAGGTATGGCGGGAGTGCTGCGGGGTGTAGTAGGTCCCCGGGGTCGAGCTGGGCGGCGACATGGGCTGCTGGTGATCCTGCGGGGACAGCTGCGGCGAGGCGCCGGAATGGGGCGAGGGGATCTGGCTGACGAGGTCGGCCGGGTTGACGGAGTGGGAGACCGGTCGGGACGACTGGCCGTGCATGGGGTCGAGCAGGAGGGAGGAGTCGTAGTCGGGGGAGGTGACGCTGTTGGGGCTATGGTTCTGATAGACGGAGAAGTCGAAGTCGGCGGGATTGGTGTTCAGCAGGGTGGAGAAGTTCTCCTCCGCGGAGGGCTGGTGTTGGGGCTGCTGGACCTGGAGGGGATTCTGGGGATAGGCCTGGTCGGCGGGGCCAGGGTCTGCGCGCCCGCGGGAGCGGCGAGATAGGCGGTGTTGTAGCCGATGAAGGAGGAGGAGGAGACGGTGACGGAGGGATCGAGGGTCGGATCGGTATACTGCGGCGGCTGTGACGACGGGTGAGGGCTCACGCTGCGGCTTTTAAGCTGGCCGGGGGAGCTTGGCCCGAGTCATGGAGCTCCTGCGAATCCATGACGAGCGACGAGATCCCAGAATAGAAGCCGGACAGGGCTTAGTCGACGATCAGCGATTCCGAAGAGAGGGATCTGGGAGCCGGAGGGAGCAGAGGGAGGCCCAGAAGAGGCAGCAGGCACGAGAGGCACGACGGAGGGGCGGAGAGTTGGATGCAGTGGCCGTGGGGTTGGGCGCAGAGGGCCGATGAATGGTCAATTCTCGCAGGCAAGGCGTCACCGTCCCAACAGTCGCGTCGGGAACAGGATCAGTTTAAAAACCCACCGAGGAGGGAGCCAGGAGGGATCGAGAAGAAGGGAAAACGAAGGGCCAAGGGGGGCCAGCGACGGTGCTGACGGAGTGGAGCGAATAATCCAGGAATGTTTGGTAGGAATCAGACTCGCGAGGCTGATTCGCGGCTAGTGGGGTGATTGGCTGGCAGCCGACGAGCAGCGGGCAGCAGCAGGAAATGCTGAGGAGTCGGAGTTGAGGAGGCGAGTGTGGTCGGGAGAGAGGGAGGAGAGAGGGAGAAGGTTGAGGTTGAGGTTGAAAGAAAGCAAGTATCCCGTCCGAATCCAGCAACTGGCCGCCTTACTGCCTGAGGGCACCCATCCCATCGCCATCCCCAGAGGCTCTATCTCAAGGCAGACTGATCGACAGCGCTGGCAGTCGCTCGTCTTAAAATAACTGCCCTTCATCGCCTCTCACAAATATAGAACCGGTGATCGGTCCATCCCTTCCCCAGACTCGACTCAGACCCTGAATCCGGATCGGATCCTGCTGGGAGGTGAAGCTTTCCAGAAGCATTGGGAGACTATCTGGGAGCCTAACGTCTGCAGGAACTGGGGGATTTCATGAGGCTCAGGGCTACGTCACTGCGTTGCGCATTTACAATCTCCTCGCTCGTCTCTATACTATGTAGTATGAGACGACTCTTATCTGTACCACATCTATACTCCATAGACGGGGGCATACAACACCCTCCCACCGCTTAACCGACCCCTCCCCACAGACCAGCACGAAAATCACAAACATCCCAGTATCTGCTCTCCGACCGTCGGCGACAGTCGTTGGTCGGCAACCCAGCCAAGTGGACTCGCTGTCGTGCACAGCCACGCAGCTGAACGATGGTTTAGTTGGCGGAACGTTTAGGGTTCCGGCGATACGAGTGCTGACTCAGCCAGATCTAACCCTAACCCATCCCCTCGAAGTATGAAGACAATACATGCCATTGATGCTCTGGACGATGAAGACAGCAGCTAAATCTCCCCAAAGACGGACACACTCTCCCGAACCTGGTACGTATCATAGTCCACCATCAGGTTATCATGACAGCTCGACCCCAGCCCCGCGTTATGCACCCACGCCGGCTCCCAATAGTACAGTCCCTCGGCGGCCTCCAACGTCGCCGCAACCCGCTGCACAAACGTCCGCTGTCCCTCCGGGGAGAAGGGGATATCGCTCACGTCCGCTGGGAACGTATACTCCGGGTCCGGACACGCGACAGGCCAGTTTGTCTCCACCACGAACACCGGCTTGCTGTACGCGCTGCGCAGCGTCGCCAGACTGCCCTCCAGCGCGGAGAGGGTGGCCTCTGCATTGTAGAACGGGTAGAACGAGACCCCGATGAGGTCAAAGTCAGTTGCGTCAAGCGCGGTGTCGCTGGCCAGGACCGAGTCGTAGAAGTATTGCTGCGCGGACTCGTCCCAGCCGTTGTCGAGGTGGATCATGATTTGCGGGTGGTGGAGAGCGAGCTGTCTTTGACGCCCCAGGCGCCGGAGTGTAGGATCTGCGCGATGTTGTAGTAGTTGCTGGTGTCGCCGAGGGGCCAGAGGAGGCCGTTACGAATCTCGTTGCCGATGGAGACGATGGCAAGGGGGATGTCGTTCGAGGCGAAGGTGTTGCATACGTCGAGGGTGTAGTTGTAGACTTGCCAGGCGAGGGTGTCAATGTCGTCAGTTGGCCAGCCGGAGGGGGTTGTCTACACCCATTACCTATTAGTATGGACATGATCATAGACATGGGAAGAACATGAGAGGAGGGGAATACCTGATGACTCGGATCCGCCCATGTATCACTATAATGCAGATCCAAGTAGATGCTCAGGCCCGCCGCTTGCGCCCGCTTCGCCAGCTCGATGTTATAGTCCAGGTTATACACTCCATCACTAGGATTCACCCACAGCCGCTGTCGAACCGAGTTGACCCCGTTATCCGCCAAGATGGTTTCCAGCGGCTGCGTCTCCCCGTTCAGGTTCTTGTACGCGACGCCATCGTCTTCTTCCACGAGGAGAGATGAGATATCTGCGCCGCGGTAGGAGAGTGCGGCGGCTGTCAATGTCGTTAATGGGAGGAGAGCGAGCCCGGAAACCTTCATTTTGTTTTTGTCTCTGCCCCTGCTGGCCTTTGATGTTGAAGCAGTGTGGAGGGAAGATGGTGGGCAAGAAGGCAGGGCTGATATGCCATATACTTATACTACAGTAGACCATGTCTCACGATGTTTGCCTACGGGCGCCGAAAATCCCTCAAAGACAGACAGATTAATCAACCTCGGACACCAGAGCTGGTCTCGTCACGGAGGAATTGCTCTCGCAGGGTCATTGGTGGAGGAACCTGATACACCGGACTGCAGATCCCATCGTCCGGGAATTTACTCGATCGGTTTCATCGCCTCTTGGCCGGTCCACCGGTCTGGCAACGGGGTATATCACGACTGAACACGTATATTCCTTGCTCCATGTATTAGCTATGCATGGCTCACAGGGCCTCTCAAAGGATCCCAGTCATCATCATCAATCACCCTCCAGGCTAACATGGTCATCATCATCGTCCCCCAGGGATCCTCGAGCCCGCCCATGAATGACACAACCTGCCGGTCCAGATGCACAAACAAAAAAGAACTAAAAGATATATATAGCCACAACGGTTGGAGGCCAGGCATCAAACCAGAAAGGAAGAACAGAAGGGAAGGCAAGGCAGGAACTCCCATCCTTGCTCCCAACCCAGGAGCCAAGGTGCAAACAAGGCGAGAAAGGAAAACACTCCAAGTATAGACGTGCCACCCATGCGAATATATATGTACAAGTAATGGCCCAAGCCTCAACCATGGGAAACAATCATCAAAGAGAAAACCGTGACAAGCCTTCGCAGGCTGCTGTATGCCGAAAAAAAAAGAAGAGCCCAGAAACGAACAAGAAGATCCCAGTAATAAATGATGTACACACAAAAACCCAAACCCAGGAGAATGTAAGTCATAATAAACGTAACTCCAATCATGGAGGGCAAGAAAGAGAACCAGGGCCCGTTCCAAGGGCGCCCAGATGCAAGGTAGAGGTAGAAGGAGTATTCACAAAGGACAAGTCCGAACTTTTCACAACGTCAAGCCACAACCTCTTTTTGGGCCGTCACTTAGACGTGTGGCTGCGAATCAGGGACGGCCGCGCTGGAGTAGGCTTCTTTTTCCAATAACCAGAACTTCTTCTTCCGAGTCATCGTCAAAGTCCTCTTCATCATCACAGTAATATCGTGCCTCATCGTCCTCAGGAAGGCGAGTCGAGCCGAATTGCTGGGCTTTAACCGTCTCCCCCGTCCGAAGGATTGATGGAACCTGAGCGCCCGGCTCGCTGTCTTTGTCTCTCCCTTCTGCAGACAGTGATGAAGCTCCGGAGACGACTGACGGGATACTGGGATGGGAGGTGCTCTGAGACATCCCGCTGGTATAGTCATCGACCGAGGATGAAGAGATCGTGGCCGCCGATGGAGGGGACGTTGTCAGCCCGCCTGCTGGCCGCTCCGGGAGGATGCTATCATTCCGCAGTTTGGGGCGCTCCTTGAAAGCAGGCTCACTGCCCCGCCGAGGCGTCTGCAAGGACCCGGCGGTCTTCTGATCGAGGTCGTTTCTCCGCTGACGAAGCAGGGCTTCTTTAGTCAGATGGAATGGCTCGACCGAAGGGGTTCCCGAAAGGTGAGAGCGGTTGCGTCGATGTCCCGAGGCACCGAAAGCGAAGTCTGGCCATGGGCCACAGGCTCATCTGGGAGCAAGTTGGAATGCTGACCCACCACGGAGGCCACCGTCAGGGCCAAACTCGGCTCCGAGTGACTGTCCCCATCCAACGATGCTGACTCCGAGACGGATCGATCCGAGCCTCGGTCCCCGTTGTGCAGTCCTCGCGCCAGTCGCCGACTCGCACCGCCAAACAGCCCGCTCACATTCGTTGTCCCGGATCCTCCCAGTCGGACCGAGCCGCCGGAGGCACGGGCGTAAGAGGGGGTGCCATTCAAGTCAGACGGCTTAACCGTCTTGGCTGACTCGGCTGTGGACAAAGTAGAAGTCGCGCGCTCGGGGGGCGCCGGTCGAGGGGTGCGATCATGCAACGAGTCGAAATCAGACGGGCCCGCCTCCTCAAAATAGGAGCTCTGATCGTCTCGGCCCACAGGGCTGGCGGTGACGCTCTGTGACAGCGGGTGCTCTCCATCTCGACGAGGGGGACGAGAGAAATCCTCGTCGCCCCGAAGACTCGCCCGACGTTGGTTGTCCCAGAGATACTTGCTAAAGGTGTTGCTGCTCGAGGTCGAAGACGATTCCATGGACGGGGTTGCACTCGGGGTGCGTTTTCGGCCATCCTTCTCTTTGGACTTTCCCGTAAAGTAGTTGGACCACTTGGCCACGTTCGACCGCACGCGCTGGATGAAAGGCACCTTACTGACGGCTGACGTGACTTCTTCGTTTGACACTTCGATCCGCTTGCCTTTGCTCTGGAATCCCGGATCGGTCTCTTCAATCCAGGTTCGCGGATTGGGGAGGCCATCCAAGACCCACGGGTGGTGCTTGATTTCCTTCACCGTGATCCGCTTGATCGGATCCTTTGTCAACAAGCGTTTCAGCAAATCGTACAATTCATCGTCAATCTCTTCGTACGACAGTTCGTCCTCTCGTCGTTTCCCGCTGATGACGTAGCGTGGCCATTGGCTGACGGTGTCGGGGTCTTCCTCGACCGGGCTCAGGCGTTTGGGGAATGAAGACATCTTTCTTCACAATGGTCTGGAACATACTGTACTCATCGTCCGAAACGAAGGGCAGGCGGCCGAAGATCATCCCGTAGAGGGTCACACCGAGGGACCAGACGTCGATCGCGCCGGTGATCCGCGGCACGGAACCCAGGACATCGACAAAGTCTTCGCCCGTGTAACATAGCTCCGGGGCGTAAAAGGCCGGCGTGCCGACGGTCTTGGACAGTTCCCGTGCATCATCGAGCTCGGTCGCATCCGTTTCGCCCACTTGCTCTTCGTCCTCATCCCGAATCGGCCGTCCCAGGTACGAGACGCCAAAGTCCGAAATCTTCACACGATAGCCACTGGTCACTAGAAGATTGGCGGGTTTGATATCCCGATGGATGATGCCTTGGTAGTGAAGGTATTCCAGGCCCAGCAACGAGTCCGGAAGGCATTGCGGGCCTCGTTGAACGTCAGACACGGCACGTAGGACAGGTCGTCATCGTCAGGCAACCACTCGGGCTCCGATGGAGCGTAGCCGTAGCTGCTGGACGCGGTACTGAACCGGCGCTCAAAGGGGGAGTCGATGTAGGCCCCATACATGCTGCCTTCCATGGCTGCCGCCAAGGTGGAATCGTGCGTGGAGGCAAAGGAGTGGCTTGGGGACGAATGCAGCTCCTCTTGGGTAACCATGGAACGACTGGGCGTCCGGGAGATCGTCATTTCGGGCGGTGTCTCGTCATCATCCTCATCATCCGACTCGGCACCGTGCTCCAAACTCCAGGCCGGGATCGGCCCTTGTTGCGCATGGCGGCTTGTGCCTGACGGCGTTCACGTGCCTTTTCACGCTGGCGACGCAGGTGCTGCGCCGTACGGATGTACTGCTGGCTCTCCTCCATAAAGGACGGCGAATCTGGGATGCCCGCCCGCTCGCGCTCTAATCGTAGCTTATCGACATGTACAATCTCCCGTAAGCCACGACGTCGCCAGATGATCTCCCCATTCTCGATGTACTCGAGCACGATGTAGACCTTCTGGCGATTCGGATCGTCGATCACTTCCAACAGGCTGACCACGTTGGGGTGGCGGGCTTTTTTCAAGATGGCTACCTCCTTTTTGACTTTGTCCTCCGGGTTTCCGAGTTTCCCCAGGCGACGTCGTTTGGAGTATCGTTGTACGATCTTGATGGCGACTTTTTGGCGGGTGGCCACATGGCGACCGAGCTTCACTTTCCCGTGTTCGCCTCGTCCCAACTCTTCCAGTATCTCATACTGATTGATTACTTTGTTTCCTGTGACAGTATCGCGGTCGACTTCCGCCGTGTGCGTCCTGATGAGAAAATGGTTAGCGACCTTTCTGATGGCATGGGGCCACGCCGAGCAGCCAGAAGTATGTGGACTCACTCTTTGGAGGTTGAAGATGCGTGGGATGCAGGTAGGGACTCCCGGAGTGGCTTTCGTCATCGGATGCGAACGGGGTCGAACGAGGGCTACGAAAAGTGAACAGACCGGGACTCGACACCGGGGTGTTCCCTGCGGTGCGAGAGGCTCGCGCAGAGCCTATCCGGGAGAGCGACTCGGTCCGCGAGGGATAGGAGCTTCGGGTGCGGAGGAAGGGCGGTTGGTAGGTCGGATGGATTTGCGATTGGAGGACGGCATAGGATGATCGGGATAGACGGGATATTCGGGCTGGGAGTCGGATGGACCTAGACCGGAGGTGCGGCGGGGCAAGGGGCTGCGGACCCACAAGCCATGGTCCGACCGAGCGTCGACGACGATGTCTTCGTTGAGGGCTTGGAGCGAACTCGAGGAAGTGCGAGTTGACGATGACCGCGACGCGTTGGAGTGATGGTAGAGGTGGGGGTAGGGGTGGCGGAGGGCGGGCTGGCTGTCCGGCATGTCGCCGGGGAGCGACAGCTTGGTGGTTGCGGCTTTGGGAACCGGCTGTGGTGGTCTGAGATCGATGTCTGCGACGTCGGCGGACTCGTTGGACTTGTCAGAGGCGCGGCGAGGAGGGGTCTCTGAAAGCGAGCCATTTCGGCCGACGTAGTTAATGGGCTCCTCCAAACCAGAGACCGAGGGGGGCCGATCCGTCATTTTCATCTCTTTTCAATGTAAAGAACCAGCTCGGTGCGAGTTGCAACGGAGCATCCTCCTCTTCCTGGCCCCTCTGATCTCCCTTGGGGCGACGTCAACCAAACTCTCGTGTCCTCGTGCTCTCTCCCACGGGGGGAGGTCGGAAGTATCCAAGGGCTGTGCTCGGACGGGATCCCTGGCGGTCTCTCCAACCAGCACCGATCCGATGT
Source organism: Aspergillus micronesiensis (assembly GCA_039763685.1). Lineage (NCBI taxonomy): Eukaryota > Fungi > Ascomycota > Eurotiomycetes > Eurotiales > Aspergillaceae > Aspergillus > Aspergillus micronesiensis. Next base: position 518,451 of record JASHHO010000011.1, read on the forward strand.
GTGTGTATTCAAGGCGAGCTGATGACAAGCTCCGACCGGATGCACGAACGGGGCGCATTACTCTCTGCGGGTGACTCGGACGAGAGCGATGGGCGCCATGCAGGTTGCAGCGATCGCGACGAAGCGGGTTCTCGGACGAGGGCGCTGGGGATGATAGACCGGCTACAGCACCAGGATGCAGGCGAGAAATTGTTCCGTTGGGACGCAAGGTGGGTGACGGTAGGGTGGTCTCGTAATTTCTGGGAATTTATTTTTTTCGGCCTCGGTGGAGACGAGGGAGAATGGAATCGAAAGGAAGGTCTCAGGATTCGACAGCAGAGAGCGACGGGCGGTGGGATGGTACCGATCGACCGGGAATATATAGGAGCTTCCCCGGGTGGATGATGGAGGGAAGCGAGAGGGAAGAATGGAGGTATAGATAGACCGATGGGTAGCCGAGACCGATGCACGGGAGGGAGGGGAGAGGGCAAGGAAATCTAAAGGAAGGGTGAGAGGGAGAGAGAGATGATGAATCCGGAGAAAGGAAAGGAAAAAAATTAAAGGGAAAAAGGGAAGAAAAAAGGGTGAGAAGTGGAAAGGGAGGAGGAGGGAAGAAGAGAAGAGAGGAGAGAGGAAGAGCGAGCCAGCGAGAGGGAGGAGAGCGAGACAGGATGAGGGTGAGTAAGTGAGTGTGAAGATGGATGACGATGGTGGTGTATTGATCATACCCGCTGGAGGGGGACCGTACCGTACCCATGGTAATTTTGCCGGGCCCCCCTCCGTCACCCACCTGCGTAGGAGTACCTTACCTAGGGAGGTACCGGGCGGCTGAGGTCTATGCGGCGCGAATCTGATACGATGGGAAGGCTTATGGCGGGAACTATAATCCAAGGGTACCATGCTCGAATCATGCTGCTGCAGAAGTCGCCTCCTGACGGGGGCATATATAGCATCGACGGGGGGGAGAAATCGAATTATCAGCGCTCCATACCAAACCGCCGAATACCATATCAGATCCCGCTGGGATGACCACGGTCGCCGTCAGGGGGATGGGCGAATACGCGTATGGTCACGGCCCATACCAGCGCCATCTCGGCCGACGAGCCGATCCTTGGCGGTGCCGACGCCGGAGGGCTCGTTCCTAAGTCAATCTCTGTCGGTGAGTATATCAGACTCTTCATACAAACAACTCCTGAGATAAGTAGTTTCGGTCTCTATGTCTATATCCTCCAGGTGTATACATGTATCTTTACAGACTATGTATCATGTTTGTCTCGAACCGATCAAGGAAGAACCGAATTACGTAGGGGACTTTTTTCCGGCTGGGCCAGCGCCCCCTGATTGGCGGGCCCCCCTGGCACGCCCATCAATCTGTTCTTCCCTGCCTCTCACACCACCACCACCACCACCCGTCCCAGCACGCAGTCCCCAGTACCAGACTTCCCACCACGACTGACCTAACCACCTCGCTGCTCCGTCCCTCAGGCGGTGGAGTTCCAGAGGCCATCCAACATGTCTCTGCCGTCGCACCACTCATCGCCCGCCATCTTATCGCCCTGCAAAGTCAAATTCCCGACTGACACCTGTCAATCGTCGCGCGCCTCTTCCGGCCTCACGTTGCGATCGTGCGATCTGCTGCGTTCCATGGTCCGTGACGCTGGCTTTCTTTTTCTGGTTGACTATCCTCATTCATTCGGGTCAGTCTGGCCCAGCCATCTCGCCCCGTCTGGCCGGTGGAGTGCGCTGATCCCTTGGGCTCCCCGTATGGTTTTCCCACCAAATAACACCTCCCACAGGCAAGTCAACCATGTCGTCCCCAACAACATCTTGGCGATGCCATACTCTGGTTCCAAGCTGGGACCGACTCGAACAGATTCAGACCGCAGGGGACAGAGGATGAAATGTCCCCGCGCCCAATCACCGTGCACAACGAGTCCGGGGGGTGTGCCAATCGCAACCGGCCGGTCTCTCTTAGTGTGCTTGGACGGCGGCCTGTGTTCTCCCTCGTTAGCTCGAACGGGTGAATCGCCACACGAGCATCACCATCGCCAGGTGGGAGCATTGGTGACCGGCTCGACCTTCGCGGGACAATCGAGCTCCTTCCTGGAAAAGCAACCAGGTGCTGGCCAGCATCAGGCAACGCATCCCGTCAACTGGATCGGAGGTCCTGCCCTCTCTTCTAAACGCGGCGCAACCGTGGATCCCCATCGTATACCAACCCACGGCTCCGTCGGGATACAAGCGACGCGGGGCTTTAGTGCCGTCATCAAAGAGAACCACCCCTCGTACCAGAGTAATTTCATGACAATCCTCGTCTCCCTGCATCCAACAGAGACCGCGGGATCCACCAACATCCCCAAACCTCAGAGACAAACATACGGAGTATGCTGCGTCGCAGCCTGATCCGGCCACGAGGCGTGGCGGACTTAAGAGCAACCTTCCTTCCGTGGCGTTTGCTAGCCCGAGATATCCACTGTAGCTTTCCATGAATCCGCATTCATCCTCCATCCCGCGACTCCCCTGGATTGGCTGGAAATGCAGTCGACCTCATCGTGCTGTCCTTCCCGCCGATGCATAGGGTTTTCCAGTTCCGTGAAACACCCATGCCAGCGGGATCAATGACTTGTAACCGAGACCGGGACCAGGGTTGGGTTGGTTGCGCTGCACGGACACCTCTGGATTGGCATGCATGCGCTCGCTCCCTCCAGCCAAAAGGATCGCTTTGGGGCAGCGTCTTGGCTCGTCCGCCTGTTACGTCATTGACGCCCAATGGAGCTGATCGGTCCTGCATCCTGGCCGACCGACAATGATGCTGAAGCAACGGGAATAGCATCGCCGGTTGGATGGACCGATGTAGCCCGGCCCTGCGGCATGCAGAGTGTGGAACATGCGAAGTCTTCTCTGCGTTCAACGGCAACGAGAACGCCTCTGATGAGCATGAATGATACCCTGTATCGGATCGTCTTCATTCTCTCCGGGTAAAACGACGGACTGGAAGTGTGTCCGGGGGACGATCCTACCGACCAGATATTTTTCCATCTCTTATGAGCCCACTCCCGATGTATCAGGGATGAGTCCTTGCTGCACCCCCCGTTGGGCAAGAAACAGCCTCCGTTCCTCGGAGCGCACGACTCATCGTCCGTCGAAGTAAACTTCAACCGCCGCTGCAGTCTTCTATGTCAATCTCACAGACTGGCGGTCCTCGATCTCTGGCATGATTGGCGCAGCTCCAACGGGAGGGCAGCGCACAGGACAACTGCACGACCCGCCGGTCAAGCTCCCTGGGGATGAACATCCGTTTCAACCTCATACCCTAAGAAGACCGACCGTTACATGGAATTCGAGCGAAAGGGGTCAGACATCGTGATACCACACTAGTACGCCTGGTAATTAATCGCCCAATCGAGAATCTTGCAGATGCCCTAGAGCCCGAATGGACACGGCCATTGGCTTCAGTTTGATGAACCAAGCTTTTTGGCGCGGCCGTGCTGAGAGTGAGCCGAGTGCAATTTCCTCTGCCAACGCTCCCCTTCGGTCCTGGAAGCTGGCCTGGGGCGATGCTGACCGTCGATGAGGTTGGCGCATTTTTCCCGAGGCATCAGTATTTGAGCCAGCATGCCTTACCGGACGCTAAAAGACTCCCATGGAGTGCTCTGCAGATGGGGGGGTCGCTTCTCGTGCTCCAGCGCGCGCGATTGGAAGCTCCTCGTTGCACAGCGCTTGATGATTCAGAACTCCTTCCCAGACGACTCATATCCAGCCTACCCCTGCATCGCGCCGACCTGGTCAGTCCCTCTGCCGATTGCCCCCAATCAGTGCGCTCTGGGATACGAGTTCCGTTCTGCTATTTGGCCACTGGGGCGTGTCCGCCGCGTCTCCTGATAGGCTGGCGCAACTCTATACCAGCCCCCCATATGGATGCAAGATTGGGCCCAAGCGCGCGTTGGGTCTCAGAGGGACATTCCCGCTCTGCGGCGACATCGTGCTCGCCTGGACGGGAAACAAGAGCGAGCGCCGTGCGTCTGACAAGCAACTCGATCTGACAGGACTTGCCACTCGTCGCCTCCTGCATCTAAAAGATGCAGTGCGAGGGAAGGGACGGTCGGCGGTTGTGATACGCTGGTGCACCCGCGGCAAACCGGTTGTTCCCGAACAGTTCGATGATGACTGCGTCCCCTTGAACGGACAATACTGTGCTGAGGAGCTCTGGAGTCCCGGGGCGCTCGCTCGTTCGTTCTACGCTTGCTCGTCGTCTTGGTGGCAACCCTGCAGCCTTTCTTATTCATACCTCGTCCGTCTGTCGCGCCGGCCCAGTCAAAGCCCGCTTTCCTCCCTCCTTGCCTTCCTATTAACTCGGACTACGCTCCTGGCTGGTCGCGGGAGTTCATCCACTGCCCTGCCCCTGGTTGCGGTGGATCAGAAGACTGAAGGGCGATGACCGGACCGTCTGGATAGGCCGTCGGCCAGCATATCCCGGACCCGGTCGATTGCTACACCATGATAGACGAGAGGGATCTGGCCGGCCATGGTGTAGCCCAACTTACTATAGTAGTCATCTTATATACTGTACGCGATGGATGGTCTGACGGTCCTTCGGAGAAGGATGCCGTACTGTGTCCGGAGTAGACTGATGGCCAGTTTCCCTTCTGGGGCGTCTGCTTGGGGAGGCCTGACACATGCAAGAATGGACCAAAAGAATTGCATCACCATCTCACCATCACTGCCACCGACTATACTGTGTACTCCAGAGTGTTACCATTCTGGAGAACACCGTACCTCCCGAGGGCATACTCCAGCGGAGGGATGTGGATACGCCCCGCCCTGATGGCCCCACGAGATCCTCTTCCTTGGAAGCGCAACGGGACGAGGCCCACCGACATGTCTGGATTGTGATGGATTCATGGATGATGGTTTGCACCTGGACTACTATGTACTCCTTACTACTCGCCTGAGCTTGTCGCCTCGTGTGCGCAGCGCTAACTGATTATGACAGCCATGATCCCCAGACCGTGCGGAACCCTAAGCCCTAGTTAGGGCTTCAGGTCTCACTGCGCGGCTCCACCACCACGATAAACTTCATGCGCCAGATGCCAGGAATGTGTCAACCGACCCCCTCGGATTTCTTCTCCAGCGCAGGATCGGCCAAGATCTCTCAGGGCGACTATCGCCTCTGCATATATTAACTCTTCATCATCTGGCCGTGGACGAGCGAGTGCTGCCCGGATCCATGGATGCGACACTCTCACGGCGCTGTTGCCAGCGCAACCGGCCGTGTGTTTACGCCAGCGTCGCTGCACTCGACTCCGCCCCTCAGCGAATCACCATGGCCCGTCGTGCTTGCGTCGCACCGCGCAGGTCAGATGCTATTGATTAAAGTAAAAATTTCATCATCAATGGGGCCCCCGGCCAGATCGAGATCCGCGGCTGCTCCGCCATGCTGGGATGCTGCCTGGCTGTTTACATTCTGCTGCATGTTGAAAGACGTCGATTCTTCTCATCTTCACCATCGTCGCCTTCTTTAGCTGCACCCCCGCTGACCCTCGTCGAAACTGATACATCGTCTGCATCCGAGCCGGCCTCCCCGCCTTGTATCAGTCACCGCCCCTCCATGGTGGCAGATCCCTGAATCGGCGGACGAGCTAAGATCGACGGTCTCTCTCGATGCATCGCAGGGTCTTCCAGCCCGCCGCGCTGTATTCGACCTCCTAAAACCTGATTCTTTCTCCATGGATGATCGTCTCCGCGGCGCCAGCGGTATGCTCGGGGTCGTCGGCGTCCGTCTGACGTCGACGCTCCTCTGGGCTCTTCTCGCGGGCCCCGTCGTTGCTTCGATTCCATATACACCCACTCACCTGTTATATTCGGTCCAGCACGATGGTCCGACAGCCTACTCACTCCGGCCAAGCAACTCTCGATCAGATGCGGTACAGTTCCTCTCGTTGAACGTCTCGGGCAACATCAACCCTAAGGATCCGGAGTACACGATCTTGCTCGAAGAAACCCCATGGCACTCGGACAGTCAAACTGATGCATTTGTTCCCGTCATCGACCAGCATGGGGTCGTCAAAATATACGCAGGGGGTTGCCAAACGGGGGATGACGAACTATGGCAGTTCACACCGGACACCAACAGCTCTATCGGGAACGGCACCTGGGAGAAATTTGACGTGGATCAGACGAACGACAATGGCACTCTGTACGGGCCTAACTTCCTCTCTGCTGGATTCGCCTACGCCCCATCCAACGCCTCCGACAGTTCTGTCTTTGCCTTTGGCGGCATGTGTCCTTTGACCACTGAGATCGGGTCAACCTGGATGGCCGCCGCCAACTATTCCCAATCTACCATCGTTCTGGAGCGCCCCGATGGCCACCATTCCTATGAATTGTCCACCACTGGCGACCGTGCCCCACCGATCCCAGAAGCTGGGTTCGCCGTCGTCCCAATGCAGGCGACGTATGGTCGCTCCGCGAATGGGGACATGTTGCAGCAACAAGACTTCTTACTGATTGGCGGCCACACCGCCAGCGCGTTCCTCAATATGTCCCAGTTGGCAGTCTTTTCGCTCCCCAGAACAGCTGGAGCTTCGTGTCCGTGCAATCCGGACGGATAGGTAGCACTGAGCTTGCCATTCGCGACACGTCTACTATCGAGCCCCGATCGGGCCATACCGCTGTCCTCTCGCCCGACGGAAGTCAAGTGATTGTGTTTGGTGGTTGGGTGGGCAACACGAGCGTGCCCGCTACGCCTCAGCTCGCAATTCTCAATCTGGGAGCGGCTTACTCTGGCTACGGCGAATGGACGTGGAGCACACCCTCCATGGAGGCATCTGGGATGGCCGAAGGAACGGGTATCTACGGGCATGGCGCGACCATGCTCCCAGGTGGCATGATGATGATCCGGCGGTTACAGCACCGCGGCCTCATCGAAACGATCCAGCGCCGGCCTCCAGTCCAACTCGCAGGTGTTCCTCTACAATGTCACGTCGGGGAGCTGGTCATCCTCCTATACCAACCCCAAGACTCCTGCGCCAGACACCGATGGAGGCTCCTCCAACTCTGCCACCTCCCGTAAGGCTGGACTTGGTGTCGGACTCGGTGCAGGCATTCCCATTGTGGCTGGAAGCGCATTTCTCATCTGGTTCTACTATCGGCGGCGCCATGTACGCCGATCTCGCGACAAGGAGCTCCGGAAGCTGGCGCTCGGCGCAGAACGCGACCATTTTTGGGGTATGGAGGAGCCATACCAGGCCAGCAGTATCCATCGACCACAGATGGCAAAACTGATACCGCCAATGATTATCCCTGGAGTAACAACCATAGCACGCGCGATTCCAGAACACTTCCACCCAACTGGCAAGAGACCGGCGACACCAATGCAGAACGAACTCACCTTCTAGTGGACGTCCCCAGTCCGACCAAGTCGAGTCGCCCGAGTCTCACAGCACGCGCCTACCGACCTCCGGCCCCATACAATGAGTACCGGCGCAGCGACGCAACCGGCGATATCCACCCCATTGATGAACGTGAAGAGGACGAGATCCACGAAAGCGAGACGCAGACGCTGCACGACCCCTTCCGGGACTCGGCTGCCGCCCCATCGCCGGTTGTCCCATTCGCCCCGGGAATTCGGATGGTAGGCGAACACGATGAGGATGACCATGATGACCATCGCACATCCTCCAACCTGTCCGACTCTTCTACAGCTTCGCGTCCGTCTCGCGGCGGCGCATCCGGATACCACAGTATCAGCGGACGCTCCTCGCCTGAGAAGCCCCCATCTACGTATAGCAGCCGGGAACCACGCGTGCGACCAGATAGCGCCACGCTCCCGCACGAAAAGCGCTACTCCTCAGATTCGTACTCCACCGCGCAGACGACTCTCTCCAGCGTCAGGCGGAGGGAGAGTCTCTCCTTGTAGAGCCATCTGCCACCACAACCACCGACACCAACACCAACACTTCAACAACATCCTCAGTAGCGACATCCGACATCTTCTCCCGTCCACTGACACTCCCCCGCCCACGAGCCCCCGAATGGATCGGCAGCGTCCGCCGCGTCCTATCGGTGTCTCGCCGCCGACCCGCCATCACCGACCCGAATGAGGTCTCCGCGTCGTCCGCAGCAACCTCAGCATTGACATCCGGGGCCGACCCGACCCCGGTAGCAGGATCCGGACACATCCCGCGTCGATCCGTCAGCGCGTCGGCGGAGCTCTTCCGTCGGAAACAAGGTGCCCGAGACTGGGGGGCGAGCGGTCGATCTACCCGTGACGACTTTGCCTTGGATGGGCTGGACGAGCTGGACTACCTTTCATTAGGGGATCGGACGATTCGCAATGGGGGAGGCAATGGAAGTGTTGATGGAGATGAAGGAGAGGACTGGGATGTCGAGGGGCGGCCGAGGGACGGCGTGTGCAGGTGACGTATACGGTGCCGCGGGAGAAGTTACGGGTGGTGAATGCTACAGCGGATGATTTCTCCGAGAGGTCGGTGAGTTTTGGGTAGCTCGCTTGGTAGCTGTTGGTGAGGGGAATAGATGTGGGAAGGTAGGTGGGTGATGATTGATGATTGTATGATTGATTGCTGCGTTGTTTGAAGCCAGATTGATATCCTGTTCTGTGTTAGTATCTTCTGTCCTGCCTATCTATTTGATAACGATCCTGTCTAGACTAGTTATATATATATATATATATATACCTAGGTAGACCGAAGAGCAATGGAATCAGAAACCGTGATAACAATAAATACCATCTCTCATTGCTATAGACACTTTTCACCCAACCGAAGACGTAATTTCATGACATGAACTGCATAATAATAAAACAAAAGATCATCTAGTCTACTGAAGATATCACCCAACTATACCATCACATATATCAAGTAAAGAATTCAAAGAAGGCGATTAAGCAGACGCGCCATTCGTGGCCGGCCGGGTCGGCACCGTCTTGGGCAACGGCGGCAACTTGGCCCGGGCGCTCTCACGCGCATACTGGGCCATGAGGGCATCCATAATGACGAGCGCGGACATGGTCTCGACGATGGGGACGGCGCGGGGCACGACGCAGGGGTCATGACGGCCCTTGGCCTCGAGGACACCCTCTTCGAAGCCGTAGGTGGAGGTGGTCTGGGCCTGGCCGATGGTGGCAGGAGGCTTGAAGGCGACGCGGAAGTAGATGTTGGCGCCGTTGGAGATGCCGCCCTGGATGCCGCCGGAGTTGTTGGTCTTGGTGGTGAGACGCTGGGGGGACGCGCCGTCGGCGGAGCGGGGGCGGCGATGAAGGGATCGTTGTGGATGGAGCCGGGCACCTCGCAGCCGCCGAAACCGGAGCCGATCTCGAAGCCCTTGGTGGCGGGGATGCTGAGCATGGCGTGGGCGATCTTGGCCTCGAGCTTGTCGAAGCAGGGCTCGCCCAGGCCGACGGGGACGTTGCGGATGACGCAGGTGACGGTGCCGCCGATGCTGTCGTGGTTGTCGCGGAACTGCTCGATGACCTTGGTCATGCGGGCGGCGGCGGCGGTCTCGGGCAGCGGATGGGGTTGAAGGAGTCGACGGTGGTGCGGTCGATCTTCTCGATCAGGGCGAGGAAGTCAGGGTTCGTGGAGGGGGTGGGGTGTTCGGGGGTGGGGGGGAAGAGGTGCTCGTTTCCGACGGAGGAGACGAAGGCGACGATTTCGACGCCGTGGGAGAGACGGAGGTACTTTTCGGCGATGGCACCGGCGGCGACGCGGCCTATATCATCCTCTATTAGTGACTCATCGGGGGTGGGGGGTGGAATATGGGATGGATTTGGAAGTGTTGGAAGGGTTCACGCACCAATGGTCTCACGGGCACTGCTGCGACCACCACCGCTGCTGGCCTTGACGCCGTACTTCTCGAGATAGGTGTAGTCGGCATGGCTGGGACGGGGGTAGAGGTCCATGGTGCTGTTGCCATAATCCTTCGGCCGCTGGTCCTCGTTGCGGACCATCATGCCGATAGGGGTGCCGAGGGTGAGGCCGAACTCGGTGCCGGACTGAATCTCAACGCGGTCCTTCTCGTTGCGAGGGGGTGGTGAGGGCGCTCTGGCCGGGGCGACGCCGGGTCATCTGGGGTTGGACGTCGTCCTCGGTGAGTTCCATGCCGGGGGGGACACCGTCGACGATGCAGCCGACGGAGCGGCAGTGGGATTCACCATAGCTGGGGGTGGTTAGCGATTGAGTAGGGAGGGAGAGAAGAATAGAGAAGCGAACTTACGTGGTGACCCGGAAGTGTTCGCCCCAGGTGGACATGGTGATGGTCAGGGAGTGGGATGGAGGGTGTTTGTTTGGGAGAGATTTGGCGGAGAGAAAAAAAAAAAAAGAAAGAGGAAGAGGAAGAGGAAGAGGAAGAGTCGGTGACGGGAGAGCACCGCAGTAGCAACACAGGACCACAGAACCAATGGACTAGGAGGAGTCAGGAGCTGAAGCAGGCGACACGGCAGAAATGAAATCCGAATAATGTTGAGGTCTGCCCCGCCGATGAGCCAATTCTGGCCGGCCTCAGGCACCCAGGCTGGCTTTTTGCGCCGAACTTTTGCCCCAAGCGGTTTAGCTCCCGGAGATCGGACTTGCCAGACGATCAACGTCGCCCATTGGTGGGCAGGACCAGATCGCCCCACGGCACTCGTACGATACGGTACTAGCGTCGGTACTTTCATGCTCGGTCCACCTACACAGTACCTACAGAGTACATGCCTCAGGTCGTGTCCCTTGCTGGAGGAAGTGCAGCTGACAAGATCGGAATCATATGATGTATTCCCATGTGGGAGTCCATATGGGGTACCATACACTCAGAGGATGAGTAGGTATGAACCTTTCTCTCTGTCTCCCAGCAGTCAGTGGGCTGTGGATAACCAAGCGAGCAACCGACTCAGCTGTGCAGATCGTCCCACATATCTTTGCACTAGAGGATTAGCTTTCCCAGTGCAACTTAATACTGGATATTCTTCAGGAACACTCTGCCTACTCCGGAGTTCACTTAGGGGCCTGAGGCAAGTGGATGGTTCCTGGCGGTGAGTCCGTCGATCCTTACCCCATTGGACCGGACCGGATTTCTGCCGCCTCACCGCCTCACCACCATCACCACTTCTTCTACTACTCACAGCACAGAGTATCACCACCTTACCATCTCTATGCCCCCCCTCCCTCGAGTCTCCCTCCCCCGAGGCTCCCTCCTCGCCCTCCGACCACAATGTCGTGCCAATCCCCCCCGTCTCGCCCGATATAGTTCCTCCCTCCCCCCGTCCCTCTTCCCCGAGCTCGCCAGCCGTCCATCCGCCCTCCACCAGATCTACCACTCGCGCTCCACCGACCCCTACGTCAACCTCTCCATTGAGCACTTCCTGCTCGAACATGCCCCCGCCGAATCCAGCATCCTCTTCCTCTACACCAACCGCCCTTGCGTCGTCATCGGCCGCAACCAAAACCCTTGGCTCGAAACCAACCTCCACGCCCTCCACAATGACCGACTCGACCCGCTCACCTCCGCAGACCCCGACGACGCCCTCTTCGTGCGCCGTCGCTCCGGCGGAGGAGCCGTCTACCACGATGAAGGCAACCTGAACTACAGCGTCATCTCCCGCGCACCACCTTCACCCGAAACAAACACGCCGAGATGGTCGTGCAGGCCTTACATCGCATCGGCGCCACCACCACCCATGTCAACGATCGTCATGATATCGTCCTGCCGCTGGGAGATGGGGGACCTCCACGAAAGATCTCCGGCTCTGCCTTTAAGTTAACACGACATCGGGCTCTCCACCACGGGACCTGTTTGTTGGATACGCCCCAGATCGACCGGTTAGGGTACTTCCTGCGCTCTCCGGCACGGGATTACATCAAGGCGAAGGGGTGGGAGAGTGTGCGCTCTCCTGTCGCGAATGTCTCCGCGGCGTTTGCAGACTCCTTAGCTCCATTCTCGATCGAACCGGTGGTGGATGCGGTCATGGAAGAATTTGGTCGGCTGTATGGGTGAACCCGGATGCCGTGCGACGCGCTCAGCGTGCTCATGCCGACGAACCGGAGCTGTTTGCCGGGGAGGAATGGGTGGCTGGGGCGGTGGGAGAGCTTCAAGCGTATGATGAACCGGAGATCAGAAGGGGATTGACGAGCTGACGGTATGTATTCGTTCATTTTCGGGATATGCTGCTGACGGGTGACAGTCCCTGGAGTGGAAGTACACCCAAACGCCACAGTTTACGTTCTCGACATATCCCATCGAGGACGACCCGCGCGAGAGACCGCCCTTGCCGGCTTCGTTGCCTCCTGCTGTAAGTAGCCCCAGCCCTCACGGAAGTATAGTATTTGCTAACGGTACAGACGCGGGTCTTTCTCCGCTGCAAGCATGGTGCGATCATTGAGAGCCACATTTCCACGTCGGAGGACGCCTCCGAGGCCTCAATACAGGCAAGTCGTGTCCATGAGGCGTTGAATGGTCGTCATTTGCATGAGATTCTTTCGTCGCAGTGGTACGACATTCTACTTGACCGGCTGGGGGCGGACACAGGGGGTATCCATGCCCTGTCGCAGTTCATTGCCGGTAAATTTGGGCATGTAACCTCCCTTGTACATAGCTGTATACTACTCTCTTATAGATACCCGATATATTTAGCATCTTACCGGTGATCCTACTACAGTACGGAATAGTTGAGGCTATTACTCCAGAACTGCTGTACACCAACACTACCACGTCCAATATCACATAACGTAACCAACCTAAGTACCTAACCCCAGTCTCCTAAGTATGCATCTTCATAAAACACGCCTCCGAATTCGCCTTCAACATCGTACGATACCGCTGCGTGCGCGTAAACAACGCCATCGCCAGACGCTGATCACACTGTCCCCAACTCCCCGACACCACCCCAACCTGGAAATACCGGCCATTGGCATCGCGATGCATCAACGCACCCCCCGAGTCCCCGGGACACGGACTCGCCCCGGTCTTGCGGTTAATCGCACACATATGCAGGTCACTCACGGCGTGCGGGCGCAGATTCACCCCGTACTTCTTATCGGCCTCGTCGTACCACTCCTCCTTCATATCCATGCATTCGTCCGGCGGGATGTAATCCAGCTCCGCTTCCTTGAGCATATCGGACGGATTGATCTGCTTCTCGGTCGTGGGGCCGGAGATCCCCCATCCGGCCAGGGTCAGGACGTCATAGTCCGTGGTGGTCTCGTCAGGGATGCAGATGGGGCTGACGGTGTCGGAGAAGGCGAACGCGTGGTTCACCTTCAACAAGGCGAAATCATGCTGAATCGGGTATTTGAAGGAATATTGCGAGTCGACGATGATGCGTTCGACCTGGTAGAGCTCGGCCTCGTGGAGGGCGGTGCGGTTGTTGTGCCCGACGTAGACCTTGATGGAGCCGGCTGGGTAGTCGTTGCCGTTGCGCCAGTCGTGGACGCAGTGTGCGGCCGTCATGAGCGTGTGGGTGTCGAGGATGGTGGCGCTGCAGTGCACGTCGTCGTTGTCGACGACGATGTAGGCCATCCAGGGGTATTTGTGGGGAGGGGCGACGCTGCCTTTGTAGATGGTGGTGTCGCGCTTGTCGACCTGGTGGGGGAAGCTGAGGCCGCATTGGCAGGAGGCGGTGCTGTCGCTGAGGACGGTCATGCTCAGAGCGAGCAGGGTCAATAGACGGTTGAACATCATCTTGTCGTTGAGGTGTATTTGGGAGGTGTGGTTTGAGATGAGGCCCGGGGATGGGCGTGTACTATACTATACTCATGTTCGTCCTGGATATCAGATCGACGATCCTACTGGTCACTCCCACACATGAATTGCAAGATTACCGCGAATAGAGTATCTCGTTCTGCTATCTGGAAACTAGGGGTTGGATTCCTGCTGGGAGGCTTTGTGGAATGATAGTCTGATATGTTGACTATTCGGGACGACCCCCACGATGTGTTCCTCCTGGCGTCCTCTTGCGAGGGATCTCCAGGAGTTAGGTACAGACAGAGCGTGTATGACGGTATTACCACATGACTTGGTGAATCAGCTGTGCACCATATCGACGGGTTGGGTTGTCAGCAGGTGTGGTTGTTGTATGTGTATGTGGTACAGACATACTTGACCCTGATTCCATCGACCTGGTATGTGGTCCTGGATTCCTGATTCCTGATCCAACCCCCGGGAACCTTCTCCGTTCAGACGCGAAGCATTTTGTCTGATATGACTTGAGCAGAGTCAGCGAGACGACTGTCGTGACGCAGGCAGTTCTGTCCCTCTATGTCGGTATAAGACGATCTCGTACACCAGGCCTCCATCTATACGACAATCCTCAGACATGCACGTCTCTCTATTCTTCTTTATTGCCGCCCTCTCACAGGGCGTCCTCGCGATGGAGTGCAAGAAGGGCCTGCACTACTGCGGTAGTTCCCTGTTAAAGAACGGTGTCTTATCCCCCTGACTCTGCATCTTCAGGTCAAAACTGATAGACCATACAGACGAAATCGACCAGATCTTCAATGCCCTGGATAAAGCCGGGGTCAAGGACCGAACGGAACACATCGCGGTGGACTCGTTGTTTGAGTGTCTGGCGACGCGGGATGGCCAGGTCAAATACATCACGACGTGCAATGATCCATGTCGAGAGGGGCCGTTGGATGGGAACGATTCTTGTTCTTAGCTTTCGTCAAGAGACTGGTTTCATGAGTCTTTGGGCAATATCATCACGAGTGGGTGGAGTATACTACCACTCCACCATGACCCAACGCCTAAATGCAGTAGAGCAACTCAGCAACTCAGTAAACCAACAACCCTGACTCGGTCTATCACCCCCCGAACCCCAGGGAATAAACTTCCTCCCGAGACTTCCGATGCGACCCCCGCAGGCCGATCAGGGCGGTGGTTGCGGGGTGCATATCGTCTTGCCGAAGATATCCCGGCTCGGTCTCTCTAGGCGTATACTCGACACACTGGATGGGTGGTTTGGCAAGATCGGCAGTGCTAAGTCTCCGACTCCACTCGTCTGGGCAGAGGTCATTGCTCTGTACTCGAAGACAGAAATGCCTCTCGGGGTAATTGCGTGCGAAGTGCATGTACCCTGCAGGGTTTCGATATGTCGCCAATAATGCGCTTCATGAAGTCCTCGCAGATGCGGGGAAACCCTGCTTCTGCAAGAGAAGACTGATAAATGCATTAAGTGCACCGATGATCCTATAAAGAAGCACTGACGGCCTCGTGCAGCTGTGCAACAGACAGACAACCTGACCATGGCTCTCTCCATCTCCCAGGTGTCCTTCGAACACCACCGCACTGCCCTCGGCATAGGAGAATCCTCTCCGCGCATCTCCTGGCGCTTCGAGGGCAACGTCTCTGACTGGGCGCAAACTTCCTACGAGCTCCAAGTCCAGCGCGGCGCACACGACCCCGACGTCTTCCACGTCGACTCCCCCGACTCCGTCCTGGTCCCCTGGCCCAGCGACCCGCTCTCCTCCGGCGAGGAGGCCACTGTGCGTGTGCGCTCTCTCGGCAGTGACGGTGCCGATACCCCTGGTCAGAGGCCGTGACCGTCGAACCGGGTCTGCTCTCGCTGGACGACTGGCAGGATGCGGTCGTGATCGCCTCGGACCGTCCGACGGAGGTGGACGCGCCGAAACGACCGATCCAGTTCCGGCGGGACTTTGCCCTGACCGAGTCGTATGTCTCGGCCAGACTGTATATCACTGCGTTGGGGCTGTACGAGGCCGAGATCAACGGGCAGCGGGTTGGCGATGCGGTGCTCATGCCCGGGTGGCAGTCGTACCAGTTCCGGCATGAGTATAACACCTACGACGTCACGGATCTGCTGAAGCAGGGACCCAATGCCATTGGGGTGACCGTCGGCGAGGGCTGGTATTCGGGTCGTCTTGGGTTCGGCGGAGGGGAATTTGATATCTACGGCGACAGGCTGGGATTGCTCTCCCTGCTGGTCGTGACCAGGTCCGACGGGAGTAAGCTGTATATCCCGACCGATGAGACCTGGCAGTCGAGCACCGGGCCGCTGATTGCGTCGGAGATCTACGATGGGGAGAAGTATGACTCGAGATTGGAGCGCAAGGGCTGTCGCGCGCGGGCTTCAATACGACCAACTGGCTGGGCAGCAGGAGATGGACTTTGACAAGAGCGTGTTGGCCCGCGGATGCACCGCCTGTGAGACGTGTGCAGGAGCATCAGCTTGTCAACGTGTTCAAGAGTGCGTCGGGCAAGACGGTGCTCGATTTCGGTCAGAATCTGGTCGGTTGGCTGCGCATTCGGGTGAAGGGCCCCAGAGGACAGACGATCAAGTTCGTCCATACTGAAGGTATGCCATTACATTTATTACATCTATGCCATGGGTCTGTACAAGCTAACGAGACCAGTCATGGAGAACGGCGAAGTAGCAACCCGTCCTCTCCGTCAAGCCAACGCCCACCGACTACTTCACTCTCTCGGGCGACACGCAGGAATGGGAGCCTTCATTCACCTTCCATGGATTCCGCTACGTCCAGGTCGACGGCTGGCCGACAGACACGACGCCCCTGGACGAGACCACCGTCACGGCCGTGGTGGTGCACACCGACATGGAGCGAACGGGTTACTTTGAATGCTCGAACCCGCTGATCAACAAGCTGCATCAGAACATCCTCTGGAGCATGCGCGGGAACTTCCTCAGCATCCCGACGATTGTCCCCAGCGCGATGAGCGACTAGGCTGGACGGGCGATATCCATGCTTTTGCTCGCACGGCCAACTTCATCTATGATACGGCTGGATTCCTGCGTGGGTGGTTGAAGGATGCGCGGTCTGAGCAGTTGATCAACTCCTGTATGCTGCCTTACCTTCTTCCCTCTGGCTACTCGCTTCTGAAGGGAGATGCTAACGAATACAGACGCCCCCCCATACGTCGTCCCGAACAAATGGGCCCCGACACCGCCACCTCCATCTGGGGCGACAGCATCGTCGCCGTGCCCTGGGCCGTACACGAGAGCTTCGGCGACCCCGTCATGCTCGAGGAGCAATACGCCGGCGCGCAAGACTGGATCGACAAGGGCGTGCTCCGCAACGAGGTCGGACTTGGAACCGGTCCACCTTCCAGTACGCCGACTGGCTGGACCCGAAGGCGCCCCCGGACGACCCGGGCGATGCCACGACGAACAAGTATCTGGTCTCGGATGCGTACCTGCTATACAGCACGGAGTTGCTGGCGAATATGTCCGTCGCGCTGGGGCAGGACGATGAAGCGACGAACTATACCGCCGAGCATGAGCGGTTGAAGGCGGAGTTCCAGAAAGCCTGGGTGTCGTCGAATGGCACGATGGCCAACGAGACGCAGACGGGGCTGGTGCTACCGCTGTACTTTGATCTCTTCGAGACAAACGCGCAGGCCTCGGCCGCTGCACGACGGCTGGTTGATCTTGTCGAGAAGAATGAGTACAAGGTCGGGACTGGGTTCGCG
Organism: Aspergillus micronesiensis; assembly: GCA_039763685.1. Classification (NCBI taxonomy): domain Eukaryota; kingdom Fungi; phylum Ascomycota; class Eurotiomycetes; order Eurotiales; family Aspergillaceae; genus Aspergillus; species Aspergillus micronesiensis. The sequence goes on from JASHHO010000011.1 coordinate 535,869, forward strand.
GGTACGCATTTAATCGGCCACACGCTGTCGAAATACGGCTATTCAAACGTGTTCTACCAGATGTTGCGTCAGACCGAGTCTCCCTCGTGGCTGTACCAGGTTGTCATGAATGGAACGACCACCTGGGAGCGCTGGGATAGTATGCTCCCGAACGGTAGCGTCAACCCCGGCGAGATGACCTCCTTCAATCACTATGCGGTTGGCTCGGTGGCGAGCTGGATCCATTCTGTGATCGGGGGATTGTCGCCTGCTGAGCCTGGATGGAAGCGTATCAATATCGCCCCGGTTCCTGGGGGTGAACTCCAGCATGCGTCGACCAGGTTCCTCACCCCGTATGGCGAGACTTCCACCCGGTGGTGGCTGGAGAATGGAGACTCTTCCTGCGATGGAGGCATGACCTTCCATCTAGAAGCTGTGGTTCCGCCGAATACGAGGGCGACGATCGTTCTTCCTGGGGACGATGGGGAGACATTCGATGTTGGATCTGGGACGCACGAGTATCAGGTTGCATGTTTGCAGGTGGACTGACCGAGCAAGTGACTGTATGTATAAGTAGCTGTTTTATAGTGGGGACACGACTGTAATCCAAGACGATATACTTGGCTGTTCTATGTACCAGTTATATGTACCAACGCTAGTCGCTTGGTTCACGCCAACCCACGCATTTATGCTAATTCGGCTGCTCGGAGGAATTCTATACTCATTCCTCCACCAATTAGGGCGATCTATGAGGCCACCGGACTTTGTCCCGATATATGCCCCTCAATATACCCTCATACTCCGGAGTACATCTACTCAGGCTATAGAAGTATATAGGCAGATATCCCTCCCCCGATACTCATGTCCATAGCATATCATATCATATCCATACCATACACTACACTACACTACACTACACTAACCTACTCTACTCTACTCTACTCTACTCTACTCTATACAAGGATAGAAATGTCTATCCACGCCAACGGCCAAACCCCTCTCCACCCCTTCAGTCAATCCCCCTTCCGCACCGCAGCGACTTCCAATCCGCCTGTCAAGCCCTCCTCGACCCGCTCGTCCCCTGCTTCACCCCCGGCAACACCCGGGTAAAGATCGGGACCTCGACGACCCGCTTCGACGAAGGCGGCGCCCAGATTGAGGGCTTCGCGCGGCCGCTCTGGGGTCTGGCGGCGCTCCTCGGCGGGGGGTACGACTATGCGGAGGCGGCGCGCTGGCGAGACGGCTTCATCCATGGCACGGATCCGGAGCACCCCGAGTTCTGGGGCGTGATTGAGGATCTGGATCAGCGGATGGTGGAGATGTGTCCGATTGGGTTTTCGTTGGCGGTGGCGCCGGAGGTCTTTTGGGAGCCGTTGAGTGAGGTGCAACGGGGGAATGTGTCGAGGTGGTTGAATAGTATTAATGAGAGGGAGATGCCGAATACCAATTGGTGTGTTTCCTTTGGTCTCTGGTGTTGGATATGGTTTGCTGATGTGTGATATGTATAGGCTCTGGTTCCGTGTCTTCGCCAACCTGGGCCTCAGAAGGAATAATGCGCCGTACTCTCTGGCCCGGATTGAAGCCGATATGGATCATCTGGATACCTTCCATGTGGGTGGGGGATGGAGCAACGACGGTCCCAAGAGTCACCATCAAATGGACTATTATTCTGGCTCGTTTGCCATTCAGTTCCTGCAGCTGCTGTATGCAAAGCTGGCGGGAGATTGACCAGCCCCGTGCAGAAAGATACCGTGAGCGAGCGAGACAGTTTGCCTTGGATTTTGTGCATTACTTTGATCCTGAGGGTAGGTCATTCTTACTCTCTGTCTCTGTCTTTTACGTTGTCGTGTTGCTGTGTCGCTGGTACGGTGATATAGTAGACATGGTCAGCTAACAGGCTACAGGAGCCTCCATCCCCTACGGCCGTTCCATGACCTACCGCTTCGCCATGGTCGGATTCTGGGGCGCCATGGCCTTTGCCGACGTGGATCCCCCAGCTCCGTTGACCTGGGCATGATCAAGGGCATCTTGCTGCGTCATTTCCGCTGGTGGGCCACCCAGCGCGACATGTTCAACCGCGATGGCACCCTGAGTCTGGGATACTCTTTACAAACATGTACCTCACCGAGAACTACAACTCGCCAGGTTCGCCGTACTGGTGTTGTCTGTCGTTCGTGCCGCTGGCTCTGCCGGAAACTCATCCTTTCTGGGCTGCCGAAGAGGAGGTCTATCCTAGCCACCTCTTTAACTCGGTCACAGCCTTGCAATATCCCAAGCATATTATGGTCCACCGTGGCGGACACACGTTCCTCCTCTCCTCTGGCCAGGCCTGTCATTACCCGATCAGAGCTACCCAGGCCAAATACGGGAAATTCGCGTATAGCGCTTCGTTCGGATACTCTTTCCCACGGGGGGGTATACCCTCGAGCAATTCGCCCCGGATAGTATGCTTGCACTGTCTGACGACGGAGGCGAGATCTGGCAGACGCGACGGGTGACGCTGAACGCACGCTTCGAGACGTACGAAGACAGTCCGGTGCTGGTATCAGAGTGGAAGCCCTGGGCTGACGTTGAGGTCGAGACGTTCCTCATCCCTCCTGTTGATGGGAGCGAGAACTGGCATATCCGTGCGCATCGGGTGCGTTCTGCACGAGACTTGATGCTGGAAGGCGCTTTTGCAGTCTATGGTTGTCGGAAGAGTAGCGGACGGATTTTGGGCCCGTTGGCGGAGGACCCGGAAGAGGGCGAGGGTACTCTGCAGGAAGCTCGTCGCGCTGCGCTGGGTGTCGACTGCTGGTGCTGGTGCTGTTGGTCTTGTCGAGCTGGGCGAGAATGAACGATCGGGAAGAATCGTACTGGCTGATCCGAATTCGAATCTTCTGCATGGACGGACGGTGCTGCCGTCTCTGGCAGTGGATGTGGCAGCTGGTACGGAGCGCTGGTTCGTCACGGCGGTGTTTGCCCTGCCGGCTGATCAAGAGGGTTCGTGGAAGGGTGTCTGGAAGGAAAAATGGACTCAGCCGCCTGTCATCCCAGAGTGGTTGAAGACGGTGATGTCGAGTGAGTTGTAGTATAGTACAGTGTATGGTCAAGTGATATTGATATTGGGATGCTGCACAGCAACCAATCAGTATTTCTCGTTGCAATACATACCTGGTACTATCTGATAGGACTGTAGTATACTTACTAGTCCAATTTTATCAATATCGTATTCACTAATATACTCACTACCCTTACAAGCGGGACATGCTTGGGGAGGTGAAAGAGGCGCGACGACGGGGGGTCGATGAGTCGGCCATTAGGTGGATAGTTGATGTCCAGTATTCAGACTTATTCAGCCCGCGCTACTGTCGACACTTCCGACACTTGTCCTTGAGATCCTCGTAGGCTCTTTTGTCGCTGTTTGGCTGTGAGTCCCTGCGTACATCCTCAGTCAGTCGCAAGAACGGCCAAGCTCACGGCGCCGATGTGGCGGTCGATCACTGGTAAGCGTATGCCCTTTCTAATGAGAGCATACTAATCATAAAGATAGGTGCTACCTGTGCTATCAATGTCGACGCAGCTGGCGACCCTCCTCCTGGCCACCCGGCCATCCTGGTACTTGTATCAGTCGCTGCTGTCGAACCTCGGCTAAATGCTGTCAGGTCGGGATCTGGACCCGGACAACTTGGACGTACGACCGGTTAGTGTTTGGGGCAGTTTGGTCGTGTCATTTGTGGAGATTCTGGGGTGGATACCGTCTGGGAGGTTGTCACTGTCGATATCGAACACCACCTCGACTGCGTCTATCCTATACTCCGTATACTGCATCCACCACACCTACACACCCCACGCCCAGTCAACCACCACCTCAAGTCAATTCAACAGATGACGCCAAGTCGGGGGAATTCCAGGCTAAACTCCCCCTGGCTCGTGTTATTCGTCCCCGCTAACTTTAACCCCAGCTCAACCAACGCCCAGACGGGATCAGATCTTCCTGTCTCTGACCCCAAGACAACCTTGGCCCAGCATGTGCCCCGGATTCGTGGATTTAATTTCACCTTCTGCTCGCCTTATTTCTCCGCTGCGCGTGTCACACCCCTTCCGGCTGTTGCTGTTGCAGCAGCGAGCATGGGGGTCCGCGTGCGCAAGTGGTATGTTGCCATATAACCCGACCCATGTCTCGTCTCGAGCTGGTGTTTCGTGAGCTTCACGCCTGCTGGACAGTTTCGTGCCGTTGAGCGGTTCTCTGTGTTTGTTGCTTGCTCTGGTTCTCTGTCGCTGGGTGTTTGAACTTGCGTCGACACGATGTCGTTCCTGCTGAAGAAGCTCGTCCACAATGAGGCGATGAAGGAGGATCCCCCGGAGATCTACGGGTGGAGGGTGTATGCGCTGGCCTGTTCTGTATGTCTCTTTCTCTCCTGCTTCTCTTTGACGTCGGTCTAACAAGTATAGGCCTGTTGCGGTGGCATGCTCTTCGGCATGGAAACCGGCATCATCGGCGGTGTGTGTCCTCACCATGGACCCCTTCAAGGCGTATGTCTCCTGTTCTTTTCTCTTGACACACTGGAGACACCTGCTAATTGAGTCTGCAGGAAATACGGCCTCGAGGGTCTCGGAAAGGTGGCGGCGGCCAACCTCTCGCCAACATCGTGTCCACGCTACAAGCTGGATGTTTCTTTGGCGCCCTCATCGCCTCCTACGTGGCCGATAAATGGGGTCGCAAGATGGGCTTGATCGCTGCCTCGCTCATCTCCATCGTCGGGGTCATCATGCAGGTGGCGGCCAACGGACACCTGGAGGCCATGTACATTGGCCGGTACGTCTCTATCCTATCATCCTTCTATACCACCTTTTCTACCACCTTTCCAACGGACACAGCTAACAGATACAGTCTGATCAACGGCTTCGGCGTCGGCTTCGCCTCCATGGTCAACCCCCTCTACGTCTCCGAGAACTCCCCCGAGCCATCCGTGGCGGTCTCACCGGTATCTACCAGCTCTTCATCACCATGGGCATCATGCTCGCCTTCTGGATCAACTACGGCTCCCTCCTGCACATCAAGGGCACCGCGCAATACATGACCCCCCTGGCGATGCAGGCCCTGCCCGCCCTGCTCCTCCTCATCGGCATGCTCCTGTGCAACGAATCCCCCCGCTGGCTCGCCAAGCAGGACCGCTGGGAAGACGCTCGCGCCACGCTCTCCCGCGTGCGCAACCTGCCCGCCACCCACCCCTACGTCGACAACGAGTTCCAGGACATCGTCAACCAGCTCGAACACGAGCGCCAGCTCATCGCCGGCTCCGGCCCCTGGGATCTGATGAAGGAGATGTGGACCATCCCGGGGAACCGCAAGCGCGTGCTCATCAGTATCTTCCTCATGGTCTGCCAGCAGATGACCGGCACCAACGCCATCAACTACTACGCGCCACAGATCTTCCAAAACCTGGGTATCACCGGCTCTCGACCGGGCTCTTCGCCACGGGTATCTACGGTATCGTCAAGATGGTCGGCTGCGCCTTCTTCCTGGTCTTTGTCGCCGACTCGCTGGGTCGTCGACGCTCCCTGCTTTGGACCTCCGTCGCCCAGGGCCTTTGCATGCTCTACATCGGCTTGTATACCGCATTGCGCCCCGGAGGAGGGCGAGCCTGTCATTCCCGCGGGGTACGTCGCCCTCGTCTGCATCTTCCTCTTTGCGGCCATCTTCCAGTTCGGTTGGGGGCCTGTCTGCTGGATCTATGTCTCAGAGATTCCGACGGCTCGTCTGCGTGGACTGAACGTTGCGTTTGCGGCTGCGACGCAGTGGCTGTTTAACTTTGTGGTTGCTCGTGCGGTGCCCAACATGTTGGCTACCGTTGGTGCACATGGTTATGGGTGAGTCCCCCCTTCTCCCCCTCCTCTATATAGGCTATACTTGACATTTGACTCCTGGATCCATCACTAACCTGTCTTGTCGGACAGAACGTACATCATCTTCTCCTGCTTCTGTTTCTCCATGGGTGTCTTTGTCTGGTTCTTCATCCCCGAGACCAAGGGTATGTCTTTATACTCCCGTCCAGGTCCATCAAGTACGCTCGTAACTAACGCTCACAGGTCTCTCCCTCGAGAAAATGGACGAGCTCTTCGGCGTCACCCAGCTCCTCGACCAGAAGACCGACCCCGAACAGGGCGTCCTCCGCAACGACTCCAAGCACGAAGTCTCCGAGACCCAGGTCGAGCGCGCATAACGTGCGTCCGCTTCCGTATTCCTTGGCTCGTTTGTCGTCACTTATTGCTGCTTACTTCTTTTGCTTGCTCATGATTGGTAATACCTGGGTTTGTTTGTCGTTCGTTTCTTCGTGAGGTCTGATGGTCTGTTGGATCTATTTGTATCAGACTTGCAGACTTGTTTGGTAGAGGGCCCACTATCTATCTCCTCACACTACTCCTACTACTACTGGGTTAATGGTAAAAGTACCACACGGTATCATCAAACGAGCAAGTTCGTAGCTATCATAGTCGTAAGTCGTATATTCAAGGTTATGTACATCTCAAGCTTCCGGAAGCATGTACATGTAATGCAAACGCATGTAATGCAAAACGCTATTGACCGACTCCAAATGCAATCAACCAAACAAGTACTCAAACAACATCCCTTGTACACGCAGTACCTATCTATCCCGTGATCTTCCAAATAAAGAAGAGTCAATTACCGCATCCTGCGAGTAGGGAATCCACTGCATCGCTGCATTCGCTGAGTCTGACTCCGCGTCACCCGTCGCCCAGCAGGCCGGTCTTCCAAGCTGAGACCTCCGATACCGGGTCCCAGTTCCGACCGCTTCGGCGAGAAGAACGTATCGGTAGGGTTTCTCCCGTACCGAATATTATGGAGGGTGGTATTGGTCGCCGTCGTGGCGGTGGTCATCGTGGTCTCTGTATCAGAATCGCGGTCCAGCGGATCCGACCCGTCGGATTCGTTCTCCTTCAAGCTACTCAGGCTGAAACTGTGAGCCGGGTTGTATCCTGATTCGTAATTTGGGAACGCGAGCCGATATTGTGGCGCCGGGGCCGGGGTCGAGAAACTCGATCCAGCAGCGGTCGAGGAGAACGAGAGCGGGGAGGAGACGCCTGCGTGGTGAATGACTGCAGACCCGACTGCCTGTCGCGTTCAGCTCGAGGGGTGCCTCCAGAAGCGCCGTCAGGGGGTTCCGTCGGGTTGGTTTGTGGCGCTTGCGGAGCAGCAGCGCTGGCCGAGAATCGATACAGAGAAAGCAATGTCAAAGCTTCCTGCACTGCCATGAAGATCAAAAGAAGCTTCCCATAACGATCAAAGTACTGCCGTTCAAACGCCACCCGAGGAAGGTTTCCTCCAATATGCACCGCGGCAACCAACTCGGCAAAGTATACCAGAATCTCCATCCCATTCCACTGGGCAATGGGCTGCTTCAAAGTCTCTAGCAGGGCAAACCCAGCAATAAGACTAGCGCTTCCCAACGATGCCACCTCGATATAATTGCCAGGGAGTGACAGATGACCATGCTGCGACAGAAGCCAAGCAGCGATAGAGGTCAAAAGCAATCCCAGTCGAAGATACTGGAAAATGAAGTAGGTCTGCAGGCCCGGTAGGTGGCGAGGATGCGTATTGGTTGACCGTTGCTGAGCGTGATACGTGTTCGGCTCCTCATCCTCCGGTGACTTGATTGTAAACGTCCTATCGAACAGATTCTCTAATCCGGTGGACGCGACATGGTCACTCATTGGGAAGAACTTGGGAGGGGCAAAAACAGCGTCGGATTCACTGGAGTTGCGTCCCCATGAATTCGATGTTGGGCCCGGAGAACGATGGAAAGGGTTACGCTCCACGACTTGCTCGATAGGCTTCGGACGTTGAACGGGTTGGCTGCGCAAGTTCCATGACGGAGGTCTCGGGGCCGCTGGCAGCGATCCGTAGAAAGGCGAGGGCCCTTCAAGCACAGAGGGCTGGTCTCGCTGGTGGACACTAACAGTAGGTCTGATTTCGTGCTGAACAGATGGAGTCCAATCCATATCATCCCCCTCTGGAGGAGGTGTAGGGATCGACTGCTCCACCGCCGCAGCTCGAGGAGTGGCCAGCTTTTCAAGCGGAAACCGAGGTCTACTCTGTTGCGGCTCAAGTGCTGAACTGAAGGCTGTCTTCCCAGTAGATGACACGGGAGACGCATCGCGTTTTCGTACCGGTGTTGATGTTGGCGTATCGTTCCACGTCACCAGCGGACGAGTGTCATACTTCACAATACGTCGAGAGATCACAACAGACTGGCATCCCATCAGCATACGCTTCAAACAGTATGGAAATGGGAGGAAAACTTACCAAAATCGTAAAGAATATCATGAAACTGTGCAACGCAGGGGGTAGAGTTGGCTCCAGGCCACTCGACACAGGATCTCTGAGCACCGCCCAGAAAGCACATCGCACGACCATCACAATGAGCTGAACCTTGTAATACTCGCCAAGTCCGACGAAACGTCCTCCTCGCCCTTCAACTTTCAGCCGCAACTTCGGATTGTACCACAAGGCGAGAATGCCTGCAACCAGGGATAACCCGGCATGGGCGCCAGGTCTGCCGAGCAACTGCTCGGCACTTGGCGCGTCTGTGACGCCTGGATAAGGCACGATGCCATGGTGTGCGGGGTCGCAATAGAGTCTGGATCTCGCATGCCGTCGTCCTCTTCAGTCCCCAGAGCGGACCACAGATTCCAGGAAAGTTGGCCCACAATGCTAATCCAGTACCCAATGGCGCCTGCGAATACCAGCAAGTTCCTCCAGTTCCACGTCCGCGCCTGTCGCGCCGCTCGGCCTGCCTTGCTCTGATCCATCATCCGTCGGAGGTGATCGGATTTCGCTTCGTACCCTGTCTGACGGATCCGGCCTCTCACTCGGGGTTCGCACTTGACGCATACCTGCGGATAGCGCTCCTCCAGGTTCTGGCGGAACTTCGGGTATTCGCGCTCGTACGCGCTGTAATTCGGGTCATCGTGGGCGGGAAATAAGACGCCAGGGCGCTGGTAAATAGATGCTGGTTTCGGACACACTGCGCGCAGAACAATCCTGCGCCGGAGAAATCGGTCGTTTTTTCGAATGGCGGACTGGACGCCCCCGGGCCGTATACAGCGGGGTTGGTTTCTGCCGCGGGAGGATCCGTGATTTCCCCCTTCTATGAGCCGCACAAGGAGGATTAGTAGGCGACACCACGCGTCGACGGGGCATGGGCTTACCTCGTCGAGATAATTAAATGCTTCGCAATGTTGACAACGCCATTTTCGGACGGGACCCTTATCGGTCTGGGCGGATCGCTGTCCGCAGTAAAAGCAGCTCAGTCGCTTGGCGAAGAGAGGAGCCATCTTGTCTCACGACGGGGGACATCGATGGCGATCGCAGGGAAATGGGGAGGGAGTAAGTGGTGAGATGGAGGAGAAGGTCGGGGAAGGAGTTAAGACAACAACAGCAAAATAATCGCCGAGCCGCACGGGCCACGTGCGCTGGCCTGAGGCTGCGACTTTACTTACCCGTGTCGCCTCACGACCGTCACGTCACGTCACCGACTCAACTCTTAGCATCAACCTCCCAGTGAGGCCTGCACCAGACCAATGGCTCCCTTCAGCTGTCATGGTCGAGCTGCCTCTGGATCCTAGTGCTGGGTGCGATTATCGGATCCTCTGTTCTTCTAGTAAGTCGTGCGCTACCTGGAGCTACATCATCTAGAGGTCCCCATGCTAACACCACCACCGCTACAGCTTCTCCTCTACGCTCTGTCCGTCTCTCAGAATACCACCGTCCCAAAATGGCGCTCAAGAAACACCCCATCCCACCTCCTCGTTGTTCTCGGCAGCGGAGGACACACCGCCGAGATGTTCTCCATGTTGCGACGCATGCCCCTCGATCCCTCCAAGTATGCGTATCGGACCTACCTCGTCAGCTCTGGAGACAATTTCAGTGCCGCGAAAGCATTAGAATTTGAAACAGAGTATCTCGCCCCGTCGCAGACAGCCGCCGGATCGTACACCATCGTCACCGTTCCTCGTGCGCGCCGCGTACACCAGTCCTATCTGACCGCGCCGTTCTCTACCCTCCAATCCTTCTGGGCCTGTCTCTTGGTGTTGCGCGGGCTTCATCCCGGCCAAAAATCTCTTCCTCCGCATATTTTCTCGCCATACCCCGATATAATCTTGACCAATGGCCCCGCAACAGCGGTCTGTGTGATATTGGCTGCCAGGCTCCTGCGCTTATACAACTTCCTCAGCTCATGGGTCTTTCCTCGGGATACCCAGCAGGGACGATCAAGTTCTACGCAGGGACTTGGAAGGAACGCAATTGCGACCGACTATCAGCTTCGTACCATCTTTGTAGAATCCTGGGCACGGGTGACGACCCTGAGTCTCTCGGGCAAGCTCCTGTTACCTTTTGCGGATCGCTTTCTCGTTCAATGGCCTGCGCTGGAAGGGAAACGGGCATGGCCGGGCATGCGAAAAGCTGAATACGTAGGTACGATTGTTGATTAGCAAAGAAACATCGCTGCGGAGCGGTTCAGTATTCTGCTCGTAGATCTGAACTCACATTACTCGCCCCATAATTCTCGATGGCCGACACAAGTGGAACTATGGAGAGCCGAGGTTCAAGAACTAGCCCCCCTCGTCTTCTGAATGAATGGGTGAACGAACGTAGTTTTCTCGCAACAGCAAGTATGCGGATGTCGGCCCTAAAAGTAGTTCCGTTGTCAGGATAGACTGATAGGGTCGGCGTCTCCTCTCATACATGGTTGCTCCAACTGCGGGATTGAACTTACCATCTTTCAGGGCCTGGGTCGTCATAAGAACTATATAGAAAGTAACCACACATGGTTCACAGCACCTCACCTTACACAATTGCACAAGTCTCTTTCGACAGAGATAATTGGTCACCGCATGTGACCAGAGACATGGGTATAGAACATGTCAAGATACGTTGTATATCTATACTACGTAGTTTAAACAGGAACCCAATGTATTCACATCCAAACAACCAAGGACCAGCCCAAGCTTTGACCTTAGATATACCAGCGGCGTGGCCGCCATCCGGCCATGTCGAAGGAACCGTCGGACGGTCCGCCGCAACGGAGCCAAACTGACCCCAATTTACCCCGCTCAACCTCGGCCATTACTGCGATTTCGTGATCAGCGTTATATCTCCTGGCTTCTTCTCCTCAGACCCATCCTCCTTTCAAGAGAACATCACTTCGCTACCTCATCATCATGTCCTACACTCTGCGCAATCGCAATGCCCTGATCACGGGTGGCTCCCGGTATGTATACTCAATCGTCCACTCACTTCCACATGCATACCCCGCAGCAGACGAGTTCAACGCTAACTCAATTGACAGAGGACTGGGCGCCCTCGTGGCTCGGAAGTTCGCGTCGGAAGGCTGTAACGTCGCTATCAATTACATGTCGAGTAAAGATGCGGCGGAGAAGCTGGCCTCTGAGATCCAGGCCCAGTATAATGTGAAGGCGATCACGATCCAAGCCGTATGTATTCGAAAGACCAGTCTCTGCCTGACATGTTGATGCTATTCTATGCAGTCAATGCTGATGTTACGTTGTGTCGTCAGGATGCAAGCCGGAAAGACGAGTGCATCAATGCCGTCCAAACTACCATTGCCCAGCTCGGGGGTCTGGATATTCTTGTCTCTAACGCGGTGGGTCAAGTTGCTCAAGTCATACCTGTCGCAGGTACACTGACAATGGGTCAGGGTTGGACGAAAATGACCGACTTTGGCGATCTGGATGCCATGGACGATGACGATTGGGATCGGGTATATATTCCACAGAGCCATCTTCTCGTTCCAAACTAATCCGCTGGGTAGTGCTGGACAACCAATGTGAAGGGGCATTTCTATCTCTTCAAGGAAGCCCTTCCCACCTTCAACGCGAACCCCGACGGTGGTGTCTTCCTCATGACCTCGTCCACGGCGGTAAGACTGAACACATTGTATTGAGCTATGGAGAGTGATGCTGATGGTTAATTAGGCCGTCTCGGCTAGTGGAAGCAGCTTGCCCTATTCCGTGACCAAATCAGCCGGTAAGTTCCTCGGACATAGACACCCGTCACGTCTAACCAGGAGTAGGATTGCACCTGATGAAGTGTCTGGCGCAGAGCCAAGGCAACAAGGTAAGAGTGAATGCGGTCCTGCCTGGACTTCTTCTCACCGAATGGGTAAGTCACTACCTTGCATGGTTACAGTCCAGAAGCAGAGCTGACACCGGTACTGGTACAGGGCCAACGCTTCCCTCCTGAGAAGGTTCAAGGGTACAAGAACAAGGCCGTTCTGAACAAGGTGGTATGTAGCCATGTCCTCCCGCCCTTTAGTAGATCGGATTCTGATACAAACCATAGCCTGAGGTCGAGGACACCGCCAATGCGTTCGTCATGCTGGCGAAGAACGCATCTATGACGGGACAAAGCATACAAGTTGGTGAGTTTTCATGTCCAAGGAATTATTGCACGCGGCAAGCTAACCTTCACCCATAGACTCCGGTTTCGTCATCCGGTAAACACCCTGCCGACGGGATATCATGGACAAAACATAAGACGAATTGTAGAACTTGCTCAAGGTATCACTATGTTAGTAGAATTTATAGAACTACACTTCCTCCACCTCACTGAAGCGGGTTGTAGAACGGCGTAAACTCAGCCCCGCCAGAGGTGAACGTTTTCTCGCCCACCATCCGAGCCTTTAGAGCAGCGCGCAGGGCATCCGCATCCGGTTCTCCTTCCACCTTCATTTTATGTATGCGGATGAGCTTCCCATCCTTTGTGAAGACATAGAGAGCCCTGCCCCGGCGAGGCTCAACTGGATGAGGGCCATTGACGAATGGCAATCCGGGAACGAGAGCGAATGAATCGCAGCCCTTGATCGGTGCAACCTCCTCCATCTCTGTAATGATCACCCGTCGGTATTTGAACAAAGGAGATTCCTGAGAAGACTGCTGGCGACCAGCGCTTTGCTCCACAACGGGCCGATCACACGATTTCGCCGGCTGATATCGAGTGCGGACATAGCAGCCCAATCGATATGTCTGTCTTCGGGTACGATCTTGGTTGCGTGAATCAAAGGCTCCTTGATCTCAGATGCACGCCACCCGGCATCTTCCACAGGATGAACGAACAGGCCCTTGCGAATGCCATCCACCAGAATTTGTGCGCCCTTTGGCGCCACTAGATCTACCAATTGCGGCACAGTGCAAGTATCCGGGTTGGGTATCTCGAATCCGGGAGGAGGAGTCTGTTGCAGGATGGCACCGTGGTCGAAATGTTTGAGATGTAAGGTCTGAAGCGTAACGCCAGTGCTGGTTCTGCCGGCTAGGAGGGTATGGTGCAACGGTGCAGGTCCGCGGAAGCTGAATAGACCAGTCAGAATTGTTTCGAATCGGAAGGATAGCATCATGACTTACTCCGGCAGTAATGATGGGTGGACATTCAGTCCTCCGTATTTGGCACCATTCAGAATCCGAGGAGGCACAAACAGCCCAAACGATACAGCGATGATCAGGTTGATCGGGCCATTGGACAATTCGGGCGGCTAACAGCGTCAGTCTATATGCCGTACAAGTCGATGACCGTGTATTACCGTCCAGCCCCTAAACGTGTCTATCTCGTGGATCGGGAGGGACAGCTGCGTCGCAGCGGCCTTGATGGGAACTATACAACCGGCGTGAGTGATGCTCAATCACAGGACTATCAGCCAATTGGTTACCCTCTCTTATTGTCTTCAATCCTCTGCCAACCCGCTTGCCTGTCTGCACACCACATCGATGGAAGCGATTCGATCCGGTCGGCTCACATGCTCGTCGTGGAGAGCTTTCAGGGAAGCGATGCTGAAGTCGTCCGATCCGCAGAATAGAATCCGAAGGGGATCGTGGGATTTGGTCGCAAGGAGCCGGCGCGCAAGGTGTCCATTCACGGGACGTCTCAGCCCACAGAGAACACCCGGTCCTCGCGCGAGAAACATGGTGGTGAAATGGGAGCTGGAGAGAGAAGGCCGACAGATGCTCCGAAGCTCCGTCGAAACTCCGCAACCAAGCTGCCACGTGATGTCACCAGCACCATCTCGCCGGCCGATCAACATCATGCTCGCCCAACCTGACTCTCTCCCGTTTGCGCTGTGTCCGGAGGCTCACAGCTTTGCGATGCGATGCCAGAGAGTGACCCTGCTTCGGTAGTCCCCGCGCAGCTGGGCTTCCTTGCCATCTACAACCCTCTGCTTGGACCGACCGACGAGACGCTCCAGGACCAGGTCGTCTTCTATACTTCCAGATCGGATCGGCTGAAGCGCCGTGAGGGTGCGGCGGTCGCCGAAGAGGTCAAGGACACCAACAATGAGTGGAATGAACGACTGCGCCAGATAGGTCTGGCGCAGGGGATGGTGAGCTTTGCAGGTGAGTGCCCCTCCGACCCCTCTCCCAGCATGACTGCATATGCGCTGACCGTTCGCAACAGGAATTTCTCCGAGGGAAAGGCAGTCGACTACGTGGAAACGGATAAGTCGCATATTGTTCTTCATGAGTTGGAAGAGAACTGGTGGATTCTAGCTGTGAGTGCTGTGCTGTTTCCCTCTGACCATCGATTGGTGCTGATATTGTCCTCATAGTCCGTCGACCTGACTCGTCTTCCCATCGATACTTCCAACACAACTTCTACGCAGAACGATGCCTCCGACCGCCCCAGATACAACTACTCGTCCCGGGAGATGTGTCCCCCGAGTCTTCTGATCCAACACTTATGCCGAGCGCACTCGACATTCCTCCTCCATCATGATTTCTCGCTCGATGCCATGTACGGACGGGTTGGCCGGTCCACCTTCTGTACGCTCCTCGAGAACTTTTGGCGGAGATTCGCGTGGAACTGGGAGGTGCTCCTGAACGGCAACCCCGCTGTCGATATGTACAATGGCATCAAGCTCTCCGGGGGGTGAGCTTGGCATTGGGGTTGGCGAAGAAGAGTGGGGGAGCGGAGAACGAGAAGTTTTGGAGGACTTTGTCGCGCGAACGGACGGTCTTGTTGACCTGGTGGTCTCGAGATTCGGCGATCCAGCGCCCCAGGGACAGGAGAAGCCGGAGACCCTGCAGGCCAATGGCTGGGTCTGGATGTCTGCCCTCGGCCATCCGATGGTGTTATATTCTCCGGCGTTGGAGCCATCAGCAGACCATCTATCGTCCATGTATCCCAGTGGATGGAATGGATCTACAAGTACGGCATCGAGGCGTATGGCGTCGGTGAAGATCCAACTTCTCGTCGGCGGAAACGACGCAGAAGACGCGGCCGGTCTGGAAAAGCCGACCCTTCAGCTCCCGCAGACGGTACACAAGCCACCAGTCCAGACCGTGGTTTTCCCCAGGCATTCCTCGTCCGCTTGTTATACCCACCGCAGACTCCTCACAGCCAACTCGAGGGTCCGATGGACTCGGGGAATCGGTCAAAAGCGACGAGAGCTCCCCGGCAAGGAGCGAACGAGGGAGCGACTGGACGCGGTTCAGAACGGATACATTTGTCAAGTATCTCACGCTGGGGTATGGCTCCAGCTGGGGGGGCTCTTCCGAGTCTCCTAGTCCGCATCCTCGTGTGGAAGCACTCAAGCAAGAGGATACTCCGTCTGGTGTAAACAACCAGGAAGCCGCATCAGACACCGAGCCTCCAAATGACGAGAACATGCCTCCAAAACCTGTCATGCCGCCCAAGAACCATGGCAAGTTCCTCATCGGCCTGTTGGACGATACCACCCATCCAGACGGCCCCTCCGTAGACGAACCGGTGGTCACAGAAAATACTACCGGGGAGCAGAAAGAGGTGATATCACAAAGATTACTCCATGTGCACCGGTCTAAACTCGACCAGGAATCATCAGGTATGTATCTCCTTCACCTCTCTGACCCCATCAATATATTAATTCTATCGACAGACCTCGCCCAACTACGAGCTGTAGTTTACATTGTAAGCCTGCACCCAACCAACAACACAAGACCACTCACTAACATACCCGTCCTCCAGCACCAACCCTTCATGTACACATTCCTCTTCGACCCTAACACACCATCTCTCAGCGAGCCCTCCCTCTACCACACCATCCACCACCAACTTGGCCCCTCCAGAAACCCCTCAACACCTCCACCTCCCCAGTGAACGCCGCAGCACGAATCTCCCTCTCCGAGAAACCCCTCGACATCAACCAGCGCTTCCCGGCAAAGAACCAACCGGTGTACGATCTCGTCTACGACCCGTCGAACCTAACGATCCGCTCCTCCATCCCCAACATCCCCGATCTAGCTGCCGTCGCTCTCGCACAACAGCAGGACATCCACTCCCCCTGGACGCGCGTCGAGAGCCTCAACATCCACCACAGACTACTCAGCACCCACGTCGAGACCCGAGCCCGTCCCTTGGAACTAGAACGAACCTGCAAGACCAGTCGGGGGTGGTGGATCGTCTGGGTGCGCATGTCCGACCCATCTACTTCTTCAGCCCAAGGAACAGGAACAGGCACAGGTCCAGGCACAGGTACAACCACGCCCGCTACGGAAGACACCGACCTCATCAGCGGGAAGGCGAACACGAGCATGGACTCGGAGGATACCAGACAAGAAGCCTTCATCATCCGCAAAGCAAGCGATCATGTCCCGCCCGCGTCTCACGCACGAAACAGCAGCGGAACACAGTTCTTTAGGGATCTCGGCGGGGCTGGGTTCGGGTCGTCGGCGCGGAATGATACTGGACCGGGGAAGTTGGTGGAGGGGCTGGGGTTGGATGCGAGACGGTATATTGAGAATTTACTGAGTTTGAATAGATAGATAGGTGATACCATCAATCAAGTTTGATTACGGATGTCTTAACTTTGTTTCGACGACTATCTACTTGACCTATGGAGGACTTAGATCAACTGGATCTAGTCTGGATTGATGTAAGCTCCAAGCTGTCTACTTTATGAATCCATGTCCAACGATCCATCGGTCTACATACCATACCAATACAAGCAACAAAGCCCACGCCAAAGACAAAAAACACAACTGACAAAACTACAGAGAAAACACCCTGCAGAACACACTGCAGCACCCAGGATCAATAGCCACCACCCATCCCCACCCTCCTACCTACATCGGTACATAGTATGTCCCTCCGGCTCCTATCCCAGCCGATGGCGCTAGTCTGGGCAAGACATCTGTCTCACATCCATATATAGAAAAGAGACAGAGGCCCATCAAAACGGAAGTTTTAGCTCCCCCCTTCGCGAGGACAGTGGCTAGCGTTACTATGAATAGCGGGACTATCGTTAGCCTCTCCATAATGCTTTTTCAAGCGAGTGTTGGTTTTCTTTTCTAACATTTTAGGGTTTTTAACATCTGAACGGACAACCGTTGCGACTGTTTGGTTTTCTTCCTCCGAAGGGGTATGCGGTCAACTTCTGAGTAGCGAACCAGTGATGTGTAAGAGATAGAAGCCGGTTTGATATGGTATTATGTTCGGTCTGCTAGAGCACTACGTACCTCAGCTACCTTGTTACTATGTCATAAGTCTCAAAGATTTTCCAACATACAGAAACAGAAAGGACTAGAAATCACTGGTCATATGTAACTGGCAATAGGCGAGACGTGTTGGCATGCCGGTCACTTGCCCCGATGAGCATAGCAACTGAGACACCCAAGACACTAGACACTAGAAAAATGCATGCATTCACTGTAACCGAAAAAGGGGAGTATCGCAAGACCGCTCTGCTGGCTAAGCTGATGTGATAGCAACCCTCTATCATATCACGACCCGGCCGACTCTCTGCTTCACACCATCCGGGAATCACTGACGGGGACACGCAAGCAAACGCCATCCTCGATTGCACCTCTTCGATCCACAGCACTACTGGAAGACGACGAGACCCAGGGGCGACCCGCCATCGAAGATCTTTTGTCACCGGGAGGCCCGCGGGCGTTATAAAGCTGGAATAGAGAAGAAAACCCACAAGGTTATGAAGACAACGCCTCCCTAGAAATAAAAAGAATAAGTCTGCAAAATAGAAAAGTCGACCAACTGCACATAGCCAGATAATCCCATAAACCTCATGTGCCCGTGATTGAACATTATCCACACTCGCATCCAGGCACATATATCGGAACACGCCAACGAAAGACCCCTTCGGAGGAGGAAAACCAAATAGTCGCAACGGTTGTCCGTTCAGATGTGTTGCGCATGAAAACAGACCGTCTGCGAAGGAGATGAAAGACTAGTTTACAGGATGGTGCACTTGCTCTTCTTCTTGTGAGTCTTGGTCAGGAGAGCGGCACGGGTGGCAGCCTCGAAGACCTCACGAACACCCTCGTTGGTTCGGGCCGAGCACTCGAGGTACTTGTAGGCACCAATCTTATTGCGGACTTCCTCACCCTGGTTGGGGTTAGCATACGATCCCATCCACCCGGGCACGAGCACATACCTGTTCGGAGGTCACGGGGCGCTGGGAGGTCTTGGTCAGCTCCTCGATGGTCTTGGGGTCGTTGCGGAGATCCTTCTTGCAGCCGACGAGGATGATGGGGAGACCCTGGCAGAAGTGCAGGACTTCGGAGATCCACTAGAGTTGCGTCAGATATGTCTGTGGTGCGTCGAAACGTCCGCGGCCAACTGGTGACCAACGGAGGAAATGTCGGCTCACCTTCTCCTGGACGTTGTCGAGGGAGTCGGGGGAGTCGACGGCGAAACAGATCAGGATGACATGGGAGTCGGGGTAGGACAGAGGGCGGAGACGGTCATAATCTTCCTGACCGGCCGTATCCCAAAGAGCGAGTTCAACGTGCTTGCCATCAACCTCGACATCGGCGACGTAGTTCTCGAAGACGGTGGGGACGTAGACCTGGACAGAGGGCATGTGAGTATGAAGTTCGACCGGCGGGCGAGCCCGATCGGTGGTGATGGGGGTGGACGATCGAGCTCAGGAGAGGCAACGGGGCGGGAAGCTAACCTCAGGGAAGGTACCCTTGGAGAAGACACTGTGGACGAGCGGGCGGATCAGTATGGACGGCCGTTGGACATGCCCCGATCAGGGAGGGGCGAGGGGGAGGTGAGGAGATGAAGCACTCACATCAAAAGACAAGTCTTACCGCAGGCACCATCACCGACGATGACAAGCTTGCGGCGAATCTCAGCCATCTTGGAGCGTCAAGGATCAGCAAGAGAAGAGAAACAGATTTAGGAAGCAGAGAGCGGTGGGGGGTAGAGTCAGAGGGAAGCAAGCGGTTGGCGGGAAGTGGTGATGGATGGCGGAGGGAGGTGGTGAAGGCTGAGGAAGGGACAAGTCAGGCGCCCGAGGAAAAGGGTTAAGTTATCACGTACGGTGCAGGGAGGAGCAACGGCGCAGATTAAAATATGGCGAGGGAGATAAGAAGGGGAGGGAGTGGAGGAAAGAAACAGACAGGGTTTCTTTCAGGCGAGCGAGAGCGAAACGGACGAGCGAGCGAGGCAGGCGATGACGGAGAGATGGTGCTGGAGAAAAGGAGTCTCAAGGCGGACAATGGAATACTGAATCGATGGTCCCCAGGGGAACTTGGTTCTGGTGATGAAGATGGTGTGAATTGATTATTATTATTATTATGAATTGGGGGGGAAAGACCACCGGCGCTCCCTGACCGTACGCGGCGTCCAGACGGGGGGCTGATTGGCCATCGGGGCGGTATGTCGGTTGGGCGGGGTACGGGAGGTGTACGGTCACCAAACAAACCAGGCTTCCACTGATGGCCTCCTATTTTACCCTGCCCAGTCCAGCCCCATCGCGCTCGGGTGGCTGTGGCGGTGCACTTGCATGTTTCATTGACTTCTTTGGTTGGAAGAGAGGGACTGATGGAAGTGAGCGTAGACTTCAAAGGTGCTCTTCTTTCTGTCTATGTTGATTTCTTTCTTGCCGCTTGTCTCTTTTTTCCCCCTCCAACGAGTCTATCGCTACCTAGGTACGCTCGCATACTGCAAAGCTATTGCAGCCACCGTGGCTGAGCCTCCCGTCCCCTTATGTAATCCCATTCGTGTTCCATCGCTGCCCGTATGTATCCGTATTACTATGGGAATTTCGAGACGATCCCAAGGATGCGGACTTCCGAGTCCCGTACAACCAATGCCAGCCTCCCATTCCGCTCCGATCCTCTGGAAAATGAATACGGGCCCGCTTCACCGTCTCGTCAGAAACCCATACGGTCACGTCACGGATACCCCTAGTGACCCTTCTATCAATCAACCATCTTCCGTCCGTCCCAGTCGCTCCGCTTGAACGGACAGAGGGAAAACGAAGCCAGAAAAAGAAAGCAAGAGTGAGCCCGGAAAAAGGGCAATTCTGTACGACTCCAAAAAGAAGTCCCGAACACGGAAAGCGATTCTCACAGCCCGCACGACGAATTGCGTGGACACGTCAATCCCTCGCTGCCAGAGTCAGACAGAGCCTAGAAGCCGATGGACACGCTGAGCGCTCGGAGGGACCGGTTATGGCTCCATCTTCTCCTGGCGACTCCGTGCTAGTCGAGCTATTAATATTAAGGGCGGTCGAAGATGGGCAAGGACGCTGCCCCGGCCCTCCACTGACACCATGGAAAAGCAACTCAAGTGACAAGGAGGCCGGGCATAGTTTATTCTGTCTTCATCCATATGCCTATGCCTATGTCTCATACCTCATACATCATACATCATCGTGCTTCACCGTCGGTATGCAGCGCGGGATATCACCCGATCCATGCTCCCCTCACCCTTTGCCTCTTATTGCCAGACGATCATCAATGATTTGACCCCTCCTGGCTGCTTCCCCTCAGCCAATGTATGAAGGATGTATGTCCTCGACGGATCTCTGCTGCCTGCGTTGCCCGTGGCCGTACTCCGTAAGTATCTGCGTTATCAGCTCGGGGCGATCCCTGACCGGCCAGTGTACCACATAAACAACGGGCGCAGGGCTCAAGCACCGCGCATCCTCGCGGTCATGGTTCGTGGTCCAATCTCCATCGATGCAATTAGCTTTCCCCAGGTCTGCGGTTCATGATCCGGTCGCATCGTCATGGCATCCGCGTTGTGTGGCCATGGATATTTAATTCCGCGAAACGGAGCTACCGTCCTTCCCGCCCCGTATCCCAAAATAAGAGCGGACAATACATGGCGGTGCAAGCGACTCCGCCACAGCCCCTTTCCTTCTGCCCCAGCATGATACCGATCCAGAAACACACGTCATGGCTAATTGTCAAGCTCTCTCGACGGTGTATCTGCCGAGCCGACTGGGGTAGGGAGCTTCAGAGACTCCCAACGACCTAACTGCCAATATCTCCATCCCGAGGTCCCTAGTATTTGCCAGTATCACGAGTCACGCGAGACCCCGGCCGAAACAACTGCACACCTGAGCCACACACATCAACCAGAACGCCTTGCAGCTCTCCCACCTGCACTGCATGTCCCCTCCCCTGTTGGTTACCATCGGTAATACCGCTCTGCATACGCAGTACCGACAAAGTATTGGCCAAATCACACGCACGCTGCTCGTTGGCCCATCCTGAAGCACTGGGACGGGCGTCCAGGACCAACGGACGACATGATTGCCCATGATGGCTGCAGCGGCTTTCCCGGTCCACCAACAGATTCACCCTGGGAGCCCACCGATCTGACATGCCTCATGACTAACCTGACTCCTTGTCACTCCACAAGAACAGCTGACTTCCCTTTCAGGCCGCTGAAACCACGATAGCCGACAACCCTAGAAGAGGAGCACGGATCCATATCGTCTTTCCACCCCCATGTTCCTGATACGATCTCGTGCTCCAAGTGTGCCAGCCGACTTTGGAACTAGCCCAGCGGGACACAACGTGGCTCCCATCATTCAAATGGCCCCGCAAACCACCAACGGCAAAGCGGCGAAGGCATACACACATTCCCCATCACGATCGCGTCAACTGCCTCATCCATCTACCCTTGCCAGTGGGACCATCTGGCGCGCTGGCACGCAATACGAACCTCGAAACAGGGGCCGTGACTCAGATCGAAGCCATCTGTGGCCACAAAATCAGCCGAGGCTTGGTCTGGGCGCTCAGACGATTCCCTGTGCAGCAACGCTGCTCAAACGAACCAATCCCCGTCGGAGAAGTCCGTACAACGTGGGCGATTTTCTTAAGGTTGGGTGCAGTCTTGTCAGCCGCACCAGGTTTACAATCCTCCAGGCGGTTCTGGAGGCATCAAACGCCAGTTTGGGTTTTGCATGTCTCGTATGTGGTGTTGGCCGTTGGCTCGTTAGCCAAATCTGCCTTGCAGGGCAAGTCATCCGCTGGGGCTTATGAGCACCGCTCTGCCTTTTTCGTAATGACACCAAGGTCCCTATGTTCTATGCCTTGGGTAGGTAATTGTAATAATGAAATGTCTGAAGACACGTTCTAGGGGGCCATGTCCTTATCTCAATCTCAGTTGATGGATACTTTGACGAACACAATGAAAGATAGTTCAACAAACATAACAAATTCAAATCAACCATGATACTTAGTATGCGAAAATGAAGACGTCCCAAAGAGTCAAAAACATGAAGGTCCTACAAGACTGCGGGTGCCTCCCATTGGCTCCGGAGACGGTCCATCACGTGATGCAAAGTCCGCAATTTTCCCCCGGCATCAAACCACGGCCGTTCAGCGACCCAACGACCACCGGCCATTGCGGCACCACACCACCCAAAATGCAGAAGGTTATCCGGAAGACGGCTCTGGCACGGAACCAGGCCCAGCGGAAGGCGATCCGGGCGACGAAGAATGCCGAGCGCGAGGATCTCAAGGACAGCCTGAGACAACGGTTCGCATACAACCGCCTGGAACTCGATGTTGCCCGCGCGGAGAGACAGCGCCGTCGTGAGGACTGGCTGCGAGGCCCCCTGGCGCCGCAGCGCGATGCGGGCTACGATGGAAAGTCGTTCGGTGCGCTGAGCCCTCAGGCCATGAACCCCCGGCGATCCCGAAGCACCTGCGGAGGAAATACATCAACATCGCGGCGGGCGATCGGGTGTGTATCATGAAGGCAAGGATAAGGGCAAGATCAACGAGGTGGTCCGGGTGGATGCCAACAATGAGACGGTTATGGTTAAGGATCTGAATATGGTATGTCCTCGCCTCTCGCTTTTGAGGTGAGCTGTCTGTGGTCGTGGGCTGGACTAACTGTCTTTACAGGCCGACGTCCATTTCCCCGAATGGCTCAACGAGCAGTACGGCAACAAATCCCCCTTCCACTCCGTCAATCTCCCCATCTCGATCGACGACGTGCGCCTCGTCGTAGCTCTTGATGACCCGACCACTGGCTCCACGCGAGATGTCCTCGTGGAGCACGTCTACGGCGGCGAGCCCTACCTGGAGCGCGAGCTCGGCACCGACACCCCCAAGCACACGCGGTACATTGCCGGCGAGAACATCGAGATCCCCTGGCCACGCAGTGAGCCGCCGGCCGCGAAGGATGAGGAGGTGGACACCCTCCGGATGGAAGTCGAGACGCCGACGTGGATTCCCTCGCTGCTCAACGCGCCGTTCCCGCCCAGCGCTCTCGACGAGCTCCGGAACAAGTTCTCCAAGTACCGCACCCGGCATGACCCGACTGGGTGGAGCAGAAGAAGTTGGAAGATTACCGAAAGGAGTACCTTCAAAGCAGGTCTTTGTTGACGCCCAAGGGAGAGCTGATGGCGCTGATTCAGGCCAACAAGCGGGAGCGCCTGAACTCGAGGAAGGACGAGGACGGAAACCTGGTTATGGATGATCAGACGGCTGGGTTTGTCGAGAAGTTTATGAAGGAGCGTTCGGCTCAGAAGGCTTAACAGTGTCTTGCCCGTGTACGGAGTAGGGACCAGCGATAGGGATTCTTTCTGATTTCTTTCTTGTTGAATTGCGTGTATACAACTGTACCTTGTAGCATAGAATATGACTGTATAAGATTCCATGGTTATTCCAGGACAATTGGGTATAAGAACCAAGCAGCGACATATCAGATGTCTGAGCCTGGAATATGCTCCCATCCAAGCGTGTTTGTTTGGGATTTGCGCCGGGAGGCGAGAGAGAAGAACCGCCAGGGGAAAGTTCGCCGTCCATGATCGCATCCCCCATCCGCTCTGCTCCCCAGCTTTTTCAACCTCCGTACATCATCCCCTTCCATCTTTCCTCCCACTCCCCCATCCACCCCGGGACCATTGATCCTTATATACCGATTATATCGAGAATTATCCTTCCACTCCCTGATCCCACCATGGCCTTTGCCACGATAAATACCGGGGCGATAAGTGCTCCGGCGACCGCCAGTATTCCCGCCATTGAACATGCCTTTGCCTCCGAACACTTCACTCAAAAAGCGAGTCTACGATGCGATCGGTGTGTGGCCCTCGTTCTCAACAAACTTATCTTTCTTCCGGAGAGAGAAATCGCTCAGTCCACCCAGGCTAACATCTCCCACCCCAGGCACAACCCCTCAATATACACCTCTGTTCGAAGACCTCGCGCGATACACCTCCAGCCTGCTGGCCAGGAACACCAACAATGTCCCCGCCGAGACGACAACGACAACGACGACAACGGTCGTCGACGGCCCCGCCGCGAAGAAGCGGAAGATCCAGAATGACGCCAGCGCGCCCGCACCGGTCCAATCGCCAGGTGATCTGAAGGCCGACGCGCCGCTGCAGTTTTCCATGCGCGACGTCTCGTTTGCCATTCCGGCGCGGAAGAAGTTCACTCTGGAGATCACCGCCGGGTGCGGGTTCCTCCGCACGAGAAATCAGACTTCCAAGGAGGTGGAATTTGGTGTTCATGTGGATAAGATTCGTGAGTGTCGCTGTGCTGTGCTGTGCTGTGTTGTCGATTGCATTGGCAGTGTCGGCCTGGGGGCTAAGTTTTGCTAACGTTATGGTCGCTTGAATAGAGCATGTCTTGTGTCTCCCGTCCCAGAGAAGAACCAACGTCAATTCAATTTCTGCATTATCCCCAGTACGGCGATGGAATCAACACCCGCCGAATGGCGAGCCTGCCGCCGAGGCGATCGTATGGACCGTCAACGATGGTCCGCCCAAGTCGGAATTCATCATCAATGGACAGCAAAATGCCGCTGGGAGTGGCGGAGAATCAGCGGAGATGGTGGTCCTGCGTGTGTTGAATAACGCGCTCACGCGGACGAAGGTGATCCGTCCGGATGATCGGGAGTTTGTGAGCGCCACGCCGGAGGCGCATCGAAAAGGGGAGAAGGCGTATCATGTCAAGGCCTTCCGGGGGAGTAAAGAAGGTGAGTCGTCTCTTTCCTGGGAACCCTATAGCAATGGTTCGTGAGATGTTGTGGAACGGGAACTAATTGCGCCACATCTTTCATAGGATATCTCTTCTTCCTGTCTACGGGAATTCTATTCGGCTTCAAGAAGCCACTGATCTTCTTTGCGTTTGAGAACATCGACTCCATCTCCTACACGTCGGTGCTGCAACGCACCTTCAACCTGAACATCATGGCGCGTTCCAGCGCCAACGACGAGCCGCAGGAATTCGAGCTGTCGATGATCGATCAGGCCGATTTCAGCGGCATCGACACCTACATCAAGACACATGGTCTGCAGGACGCCAGTCTTGCCGAGGCCCGTCGTGCCAAGCGGTACAACATCAACGGCAAGACGGAAGAGACCCCTGCTGCCGGCGCCGAGGGAGAGGCTGGAGAGGAAGAGAGCGAACTACAAAAGGCCCAGCGTGAGCTGGAAGATCAGGAAGAGGAGGATGAGGAGGACTATGATCCCGGTAGTGATGACGATAGCGACGGGAGCGGCTCCAGCAGTGAAGACGACGACGATGACGATGACGAAAACGATGAGGATGATGACGGCGAGGAGGATGGAGGCAACGATCTCGTCGCAGCAGAACTTGGAAGCGAGGCGGAGGATGTCCCTGACGATCAGGTGTAATTCGATATCTGTTGTATAAGCGCCCACGATCCTCTACCTCTCACCTCGCTGAGGACTCACTAGATTTACTTCCTCAGGGTTATGCCATTCAATACGCCTGCAATACCTGAACACAGTGATGGACACAGTGATGGACACAGTGACAGGTATCATGCGTATCCATTGTTCCTTTTTCTGGACCATGTACTGTACTCCGCAGGTAGAAGCAATATGTACCAGAGTCCAGCCTTCGAACCAGTCATGATCTTGATGGTTACACAGCAGCATAAGCGTAGAGCCTCAGCCAGTCCCGACGTCTAATCACAAGCAGAGGACCATGCCTCACATTTTCCTTGCCCTTGAGTAAGTACGGAGTACTGTAGGGACATACTCTCGGCGCAGACTCCTCCGTGCTACACATCAACGCAGTCGGTATCCATTCGGCACGCTCTACGGATCTACCATGCATGCACCCTAGGAAACGGGGGGACACGGAGTAAGCTGAAGACAGACAGACACCGTTTCAGCCCTGCATGAGAACGGTTTCAGGGGAGTAGTAGTCCGTACCTACGGGAGGCGGTGGTCCCTGACCTGGGTTGGGTATTGGCGGTCTCCTGTACACTGGCGTGGTGGGTCTGCGACGTGTCAGATGGAGCTCTTTATCGGGCTACCCATACGCTTTCTCGCAGGGTAAGTTGGACATTCGTGTGTAGACTACTCCGTACTCCGGAGTGAGAGCCGGTAGGGGGTTTGGGAGTTCCTGCGGTGGATTGGACCGTCGCTGGTGGGGTGTCTTCCACGTCAGGCGAAGTGGGTTTAGTCGGATGCTGTGTTGTCTAGGGTATGGAGTACCTACTCCATAACACCCGTGGACAGGTACGTACTAAGGTAACCCGTACGATACGGCTGGTTTGTTGGCTCTCTGTAGGTATGGTACCTAGAAGAAGCGGTGTCTTTCAGGTGAGGCTGGGATCCACATCGTCAGGTACTAAGGTACGGATGTAGGGTGTATGAAGTGGTGGTCCTTGATACGTACCTGGCTACTCCGTACCTAAGGTATCTACACATTAGTTACAATGTATGTATATGTCTGTGTATGTGCGGGGTTGCCTGGGTGAATCTTGTGAGTAAGGGGTATTGTTTAGTTCTTCATGGATGCATATCCGGGGTTCATGTCCATGTCTTGGGACATGGATTCTCTCCAGAAGCTCATGTACGCTGCCATGTGTTGGGTTACAGTTGATATATGGACTGCATGGTGTTGACTTATGACACATTCCGATTATCATCTATGTTATGTATATCTTCATCTTCATGTCTGCGTCAACATCATTAGCAGTATCCTGGTTGTACTCCGCACTGTATCTACAGATGTACTGCCTAGTATATCCGACGCCATCACCCCTTTGATGTCCACGCAATCTCCTCCACAGCCTCTCCATCGCCACAATCTCTCCATGTGAAGATCCTCAAGGGACGAAAACTTCAGATCCTTCAGCAAGGACAACAATCGATATCTTCAATCCAGGCATCGATCGGACATCCCGGTGGCAATCACGCGACTGGAGACCAAGACACGATCAACACGATAAAGTCACATGCACTGAAGGAGACAAGAAGAAGAAGAAGAAGAAGTAAGACTTGAGTATGCCCCTTCTTCCTCGAGCTTCGCCATCGATCGTAGATCTGATTCCTCCGGGATCGTAGGTTCAATTTTGTAGACTAGGGTTGTTTGGGCGAGGGTTAAATCTTAATCTTAATGGTCTTATGGTTTGTCGATCTGGGTGGTTTCGATTCTGGGGTTGGTTGCAAGGGGTAGCTACTTCATCCGGGGTGCTGGGTCTGCCTGTGTTTGTTCTGGTATGTTGTGGAGGGTCAATTCGTGTTGTTGTTGTTATAAGTGGTTCGCCTGGTAGGTTCTATATATTCGTACCATCTGGGGTAGGTATATTATTCCATATCAAAGGGTAAGTAGTATCTAGTATGGACAACGGCTTTATGCACGGTTCCAAAGCTAACTGTTCTTGAGCTTGTCCATCCTTCCATCTGAAAGTATATTGGCGGGGTTCACATGCAGACGCGGAATTATCTTCCTTGATTCTCTTGGAACATTCCAAGCAACTGAGACATGGTTCTCCGAAGTAAACAAACACGATCCGAGCTTAGTAGGTATACCCGGACAGCACCCAATCCACTCTATCGAGTGCCTACGGGATTCATCGTAGTATCCAAACCAATGCCTCTTGAAAAGGGATACTCTTGTCGGAAGTGACCATGGCGTGGAAACACCACCTCGACTCGGCACGTTGGAATACCCCCCGAGTACTCCGTAAGGCACATGTGGTAGATTAGGCGCTACCCATGTATGGAGTAGGTACGGTCACAGCCCCGGGATTCCTCCGTCAGGCAGAACCCCGACGGAGCCAGCCATACCCCGTGGTTAAGCGGATGTACAGGTGATTCCACCGGGATCAAAATCAGAAAACTCTACCTCTGCTGTTGACCGCCAAGACGACGGACACGGTTGATCATTCGGATGGCCCGCCAGAACGACTGAGCCAATAGGGCCGACTCGGGGTCCTGTGGTGGAATCGCGACCAGGGGAATATTTTCCTGCTTTACTCTGTACGGTTGGGGAGAATCAGATGTCTGATCAGCCAACCGTCAGATCTGGAAACTTGCCTCCCTGATGGTATTTGCACTTGGTACCTGACTGATGACCCACGGGTCGATGGAAAGGGGCCCTCCTGTTTCCATAATTCATGCTCCGTACTTCCCTAGGGAAAGGCCACCCCGGGAATGAATTGAATCCGGTCAAGTCCAGCCCATCGACTAAGTTTGTGGGAAATTGAGAGGGTCTGGAGGTGACCCTCGGTAGCTCCTTGATTCCGCGGTGCTGATACACCACAGAGACAGACACATACTCCTACTAGTAGATGAGAATACCTCCCCATGAAAGCCATTGAGCATCAGGTTGAGCTGATCCGCGGCAGAAAACAGGATGGCTGATTATTGTTAGTATGATTTCAGGCCAGGGAACAGCGACACTGACCCTCTGATTATTGGCCCCGGGGTTCTTCCAGTTGGGCCGACTGGGAGCCGATTTAGTTCGGCGCTGACAGCAACGCGCCAGACGATCATTGGCCGCCGCCCGACATGGGCCCATTAGTCGGATTCGGGGGCTGCAGCTGTCGCTCCCAGGGCGCTTTTAGCTTGCGGTGGTGGCCAGCAGCCTGTGAGAGGGGCGCAGTGGAGAGCGATAGATTGAAGTCATTTCCACTGTCTCTGCTGTATATTAGTTTTCCTCAGTCGTCTTGTGGGAGTCGTCTGTACAGTACTCCGTACCTTAGGTAGGTTAGGTTAGGTAGATAAAGGGGATCATGTGGCCGTCCATTGTGATTGGCCCTGACCATACCGTACCACCATACCACCGGATCCTCTGCTGTCAGACACGGTCTAGACACGTATCGTGGTAATCCGATGACCAACCGTCGGGATCCCTTACTCGACCTCCTAGGGAACAATGGATCTATTGGGGTGATAGTGGGATGCCATTATTGATGTCTATTCACCCAATTCTCCGCGGGGGTCGCCTCAGGTCAGGAGTAGTACTGTATACCATAGTGGCCTCCCTAAGTTATTGTCTATCGTCTACCTACTGGTAGGTACCTACATACGTAACAGGTAGGACTCCAGTTCACTGGAAGCGACCCAGGATAATTATTGTCAGTAATAATATAAATCAAAACAGTCGACCTGTATGGAATGATCACGTCCCCGTCTTAGTCGCCCCGAATTCTTGTTTGATAGCCTGGCCATCCATCCTATGTCGTCATCTGAACGACTCGCTTCGATCGGGTCCGATCTGGGCGCGAGATGGGTGGTCGCCCCTTGAATGCGACAAACCCTCAATTGCATCTTCATTCGAGGGCTTTGCGCCTGTCCCGGGGGAAGCACTTGAGCCATCCAGAGCGCGTGGCTGTTCTTTTTGCCTCTCGGCGACCAGGTACCGTACCGCCGGTCGGAGTGGTCGCTGAGACCGTCCGTACCTTAGGTTGAGGACATCGCATTCGGTGATACGGCGCGTTACCGTACGAGACGGGCCTCAGGCCGCAGTCCCCCAGGCACCCGCACCCGCTGGTTTTTTTCGTGACAGACGCCCCCGAGCCGGCGGTTAATCGACGGCAGCGTCTCTCCTCATCCAACCATCGCCTCCTTCTCCTCTTCTCCCTCTCGCTCTCCTCTCTCCCTCTCCCTCTCTTCTTCCCTCTCGCGTCCTCTCCCTCGCCTCATTGTGCCTCCCTCCCCCTCCCACACTCAGTCCATGCTACTGGTGTGCTGTCTGCTCGTCCCCGAGTAGTCTCTCCCACCCATCTCCTCTCCTCGCTCCTCTCTCCGCCTCCTTTCTCCTCGCCTCAGTCCGATCACCTGCCCGTGCGGGTCTCGATTCTGCACGCAGTCAAGCCAATCCGCCCGGCAGTCTCCTCTTCTTCCATCCCAATCCCGACCGTCTGCTCCGTTTGCTTTTCTGCCTCCACTTCGTCCTCCGCCGACCGTCCATCCATCCGCCTGCAGCTGTCGGCCTCCGGAAAATAGCCGGTCCATCCTTCACGTCGAACCATCTCTCCGGTCTGGTCGATTTCGTCGCCATCCAGGTGTCCCGCTGCGACCGACCTCCCCGTTCGTGTCAATCGTACGTTCTGCTTCTCGGATTCGTGGATGAATGCTCCGGGTTGGTGAACATTGGGCTTCCTGTACGAACCTTCTCGCCCCTGAGGTAGCTTTGGCGTCCTCGTTCGTTCGCTGACTTCCCCGCCAGTTGGAGTTTAGTCTTTCACGTGCCTGAACCGCTGATCGAGTCCCTGACCCCATTGTCGCTCTCTTCACTCGTACCATCGCTCCAACACCTGCGCAGCCATGGCGTCCTCATCTTCCAACGTCGTCGGTGTGCACTACGGGTCGGAAAGAAGATCGGTGAGGGATCCTTCGGTGTCATTTCGAGGGCACGAACCTCTTGAACAACCAACAGGTGGCTATCAAGTTTGTAGGTGTTCCGACCGAGCAATCATCGCAGTGGATCAACATTCTGACCGTCCCAGGAACCGCGAAAGAGCGATGCCCCTCAGCTTCGCGATGAATATCGCACGTACAAGATCTTGGTCGGATGCCGTAAGTCCCCGATCGCCAGAAACCGCAAGTCGATACTAACTGGAGGCAGCGGGTATCCCGAATGTCTACTACTTCGGCCAGGAAGGATTGCACAACATCCTTGTCATCGACCTCCTCGGCCCTAGTCTCGAGGATCTGTTCGACCACTGCAACCGTCGGTTCTCCGTCAAGACCGTTGTCATGGTAGCCAAGCAGATGGTGTGTATTCCCAATCGCTCGTCTTCGTCGCATCGCATTCTAACTGGCACCCAGCTTTCCCGCGTCCAAACCATCCACGAAAAGAACCTGATTTACCGCGACATCAAGCCGGACAACTTCCTCATCGGCCGGCCCAACACGAAAGCGGCCAACGTCATCCACGTCGTCGACTTCGGTATGGCCAAGCAGTACCGCGATCCCAAGACCAAGCAACATATCCCCTACCGTGAGCGGAAGTCGCTGTCTGGTACAGCCCGCTACATGAGTATTAATACCCACCTGGGACGCGAACAGTCCCGGCGGGATGACCTGGAAGCCCTCGGCCATGTTTTCCTCTATTTCCTGCGGGGCGGCCTTCCATGGCAGGGACTGAAAGCCGCGACCAACAAGCAAAAGTACGAAAAGATTGGCGAGAAGAAGCAAACGACTGCGATCAAGGACCTCTGTGAGGGATTCCCAGGTATGACCCCATTCCTTGAGCCCCCCCGACTGGCGCTAATCAGACCGGTCCAGAAGAATTTACGAAGTATTTAACCTATGTCCGCAACCTTGGATTCGAAGACACCCCGACTATGACTATATCCGGGACCTCCTGACCCAAGCGCTCAAGAACGCGGGCGACGTGGAAGACGGCGAGTACGACTGGATGAAGCTGAACAACGGCCGCGGCTGGGAGTACAAGTCGTACTCCTCCAGCAGCACCTGCACAACAACGCGCTGCCCAACACGTCGGCCCGGGAACTGCACGCCCAGCAGCTCCGCAACAGCCAGCGACCTGGTGTCACGGCGGATCGTTTAAACGCCGCGCAACCCCGCCCCCTTCTCCGGCGAAAGCCGGCGCTGGGAAAACGCGCGAGCGGCAAAACGTTTCAAGCGGGATGCCCAAACGCCAGAGGGGGGGATGGACACCACACCGACAGCGTCGACCCAGGCTCAGTTCCAGAACTCGAATGCGAACATTCCGGGCCGCATGGGCAGCCCGGCCAACGCCACCAAGACCAGCCAGCAAGTCCCGGGCGCTCAGGGACCAACTGAGCCGCAGCCCACTTTCGTCCAGAAGGTGATGAAAGCGCTGCTGCTGCGGTAGGTGACCCCGTTGATGCCCGGTGCCAGGCCGCATGCTGACCTGGTGGATAGGCTGAATACGATTTATGTAATTCTACCTAATATTCGGGTCATGTTGGCTTTCGACTTCCTTCCTTTGTTTTTTCTTTGTCTTCGCATCCATGCCATTGGGAAGTTTGAAAGACAGCATGCGGGTATACTCTTGTTATAAGCTGGGGACTTCGGACCCGACCTTTTTCCTTCCTCTTTGAATCACGCTGGGACGGGCCCTCGCAGGACCCGAGGCCTTGTGAGACGGGCACGCGATGGGCGGTGCTGGATGAATTTCTTTCTTACATTGCTTCTCGGTGTTTCCCCCTGGTCACAGTTCGACCGCCACTCGCGCCTGGTTTGTTGGCGTCGTGGACTGAGACGACGCCAGACAGGATCTGTCCTGCTTGAGTGGCCCTCCGTTGATTCATCTCTCGTCCTCAACCTCAAAACACTCTTTATGGTGCCACGGCTCGGAACGGCGAACTTGAGAGATCCCTTTTCTTATCTTTTTCCTTGCCCTTTGCCTTGTTTCATTTCTTTGCATCGGCCTGAGCCATTTAATACTAGAATTTCGTCATGTATGACAGCTTCCATGATCATTGCTTTCATTTTCGTTACCGCGACGATGGCCGTGTTGTCTCGATTGTTTTCTGGTCGTGATGGTAATTGATGGTGGGGCTGTTGGCGTTTGGCATCGGATGGAGTCGTGTCTTGTGGGGATGTGTCTCGCATCTGGCCTGCTGGTGCGAGTGGATGGATGTCGAGGTGTTTCTTTGTCTGTGGATGTTGGTTGACGTGCCTCCTTGTGGGTGTTTCTTTGCAGGTGGCAGTCATTGTCTGACGTTCCAGATCCGGTGAAAATCCGTCGATGGACAGGACAGGAGACGGATGAGGCAGGTGTGTTTCAAATATTGTGTCTTGTTGATCAGCTGTTGTGTTTATATGCGTTTCAGAGCGTGTCGGTTGTCGGTTAAGATAGCATTTCTTGCAGCTTGTCTTGCATTGCGTTTGCATTCCGTAGAGTAATTAATCTGACACTGATCAGTGTGAATTCACCTGTAGGATTGGAGTATCAATCTGAGGTTATGAGATGGACGAATGTGTTTGATATGCTCACTTGTTATTCGGTTTCGATATAAAGAATTGATATAAATAGACCTCTATCTATCTACCTCCTATATACCTCATACACAACTCCCTGCTGTAGATAAGTCACGATCCCTACCACCTGAACAACACCACCACAGCAAGAGGGCAAGACAGAGAGGCTAGACCCAGCCAAGGATGATAAATTAAGATTCCCCGCCTTTCTCCCGTCCCCTGCATCCATTAGTCTCGGTCTCGCTGACAGAGCCGTCTCCGTAGTCATAGTCACCAGGTAGAAGAGGAGTCGGGGAGTTCAGACCCGGAGAGGGTTACCGAATGTAGTTAACTCGTCGCGGGGTCTACTCAACTACCTGGTTGGGAATAATAGAACACTTCCAATACCCAAGGTAGGCATGGGATGGCATGGACTGGACTGGATGGAGTAGGGAAGATCCGAGCGCAGGATGGTCACATCGGGGTTTCTAGTGGAGGGTCGATTGTTTGTGTGGTCCTTGGCGGTGCTTCTCTTTTCTTGGATTGTCTTCTTTTTCTCTCGTTCGTATCGCATTGGGTGTATAGAGCGAGATATATGGTAGCTAGGGGTGGGTTCGTATCGGTAGGGGTAGAGGTAGGGGTAGGTAGGGTAGGTCTCTATACGAGCTCTCGCATCTTCATATATAAATCTCGTATTCCCGAACTTAGAGCCCACAGGAACCACACCACTGACAGACAGACACACGACCAGACCAGACCAGACCAGCTCAGCTCAGCTACCTACCGGCTACCGGTAGTGACCCTGGCTCACACCAGTACCATCTCGCCCAAGCTGAGCAACAAACGAACAGACACATGATCGATCGGCACGGACGTTGTACTGTAGTCGGACAGGCCCCAAGAATCCCGATTGTACGTAAGAGAGGGGAAAGGAGGGGCGGGTTTTGCCGCCGTTGTCCGGATCGATGCTAGTATGTGGCTATGTTTGAGATGGAGGTGGACGCCACTGGTTTCTGGTTTCTTTAGTATGTGTACTCCGTAGTAGAGGGGAGGGGTAGGGGGGAGGGGAAAGGTTGTGGTTTGTCTGACGGTTTTGTTTGTCTGCAGATTCTGATGTCAGTGGACTGTGATCTGCGAGTAGCTACCACCTACCTACCTAGGTACTTACCTATGGATGTATGTAGGTAGGTAGGTAGGTATCCTTGTCTTGTGTCTGGCTGGTCTCTGGTCTGTATCTAGGTTGTACATTAGTACTACTGGTTTGGGGGGTCAGATCAGGTGAGGGTCACATCAGTGCCGAGTTTGATCTTCTGGTTTGGTGATCGTGTTAGTGCATAGTAGGGCCTGCCTGGTTGACTGTCAAACCAATCATTTGGCAGAAGGTATAGAATCCGTACAAACGGGAGCTCTGCCGATTGAGTTCAGCCGTTGGTGTTTGTATAGTCTTATATTCACTTGATAGATGAACGAAAGGAAGAAATCCCTATATAACTACATGGGTTACAAGAGGTATGCATGTAGACAAGCCAGGACTGGAAACATGGGTTTGGGCTTGGGGATATGGTTGGGTAGGAAGTATGTAGTACAGTGTCGAGTGAGGGCTATTGCGAGTATACAAAGTATTGCATATACAAGATATACAGAGATGTCATTACCGATGAGGTTGGTCTTGGATGCACTGCTGGAAGCCCAGCTTCGGTATATATGGATAGGAGAGTACGGTATAGATCAGTATCACCAAGTAGTTGGAATGATGTTGTTTCCAGTACATCAGAATGCTTAAGATTGCTTCGATCAGCCACTCAAAATATATATATAGAGTCAGTATATTTTCACTAATTAGATGAATGCGAAACGCATCTTATTGGCATGATCGTCTTCTCATTGAGACTCTCATACGGCATTCTGGTTACGCTATTATCAATTCTGTTGAGACGTATACTCATCTACACATCATGGAGCTCGCTACAGAGACATGATACCCGAGTTCCTCCGACTTCGCACTAATGACACTCAATGAGCAAGGGTAAGTGATCTTCAATATGCAATAAAATTCACCCGGTCGCGTGGCTCCGCATGGTGCTCACCTCGGTCAAACTACCGGTAACCGGGTGATGCTGTAGAATAGAATTTTTATCGCGGCACGATGCAACAAGGAAGAGACGATCAGCACGGCCGAAAACATGTTTGCGACTTCCCTTTTTCGGATATCTTTTCCAAGTTCCAGTCAGGACATGACATCGGCGGGCTCCGCCGCGGAAACCATCGTCCCTCTGATCTGTCGAGATGATGACATCGTCGCTCGTCTCCCAGGTACTTAAGGACAATCCACTGCAGCATGACTTGGATGGGACGAATAATGAAGTGAAACCAGACGGGTGCGCGTTCCACTCACCTTGTCGGTGGAGAGGGTGGAGAGTGGACCGGACCAGGTGTTTTACCCTGGTTCTTGATTTTTCCTCTCCAGCCGACGAGGACTCCACCGAAAGATTCTAGACTCGGTGTCGCAGATGGCGCCAAGCGGCCGTCTCCACTACGGTATCTGGTGAATGCGAGTGTCGGGAGAGAATGGATCGGTCATGCATGGGACGGAGGACAGGCGAAGGCAACCGAGTGCAGGCTGGCCTTATCACGCGTGGCTTTCAACCATATGGACTGGACGCATAGCGTGGTGCAGGCAGGTGTCGCGGTGATGTTGCGGTGGTGGTGTTCGCCGAAGACGGAGAAATTGTGGATCCGACCACGCTAGTGATGGTCGATTGTTTGACTCGGTGCAATCCAGACTATCAAACCCAATGCCGCAGGTCGCGGTCGCAATTATGGGTCATCCTTATCAATAATATCAATGTGTCCAGCAGATGCAATCCGGGTGCAATCCGGGAGCTGGATACGCGTATCGCGTAAGGTTGCTGGCTCGGTCGCTAGCGGCAATGAACGTGGACTCCCTGCGTCTTCACGTTTACACGTGGATCATGGCACGGATGGAGAGGTTGCCATTTCGGGGTGCTGGCACAGGCGTTGCAGCTGGTGGTTACGGTGCTTGGAGGGAGGAGGCGCTTTAATGGCCCACGAACCCTCCATGCATCGAGTAGGTATGCACCGAGTAGGTTCGGTAGTGGTCTTGAACTTGCATGCAGAGGATACTCGCGTTGGCACCAACCGTTCGACTAGGGCGTCTGTATCTCTACCTTAGGCCGTCAGACGGGGTCGCTGCTGGATCGGCAGTCCGGTTGAGAAGCGCGTTGATTGGTGGCCGGGCCGACGATGCAGCTGGACACCGGTATTGGACATGTCGATGTGATATCAGCCAGTGCACTTGAAACTGCAGATGGGACTGGACTGTCCGATTCGGGGGCTGGGAGCTTGTGTGGGGTATCGCTTAGCATCGTCTCGTCCGGACGGTGTACATGATGGCTCCGGAATATTGGATGGACTATATCGATCGACTCGGGAGAGCATTCCGCGGCCATGGTCGCAATCTTGAGCTTCGCTGGCCAGACCAACCTTCTCGGAGGAGACTCCGTGTGTGATAGGATGGCGGCGACAGGAATTGGGGGTTCGTATTACACTAACTGCACTATTGACTGCGGTCGGGGCAGGAAGCATCGGAAGGATTAGGACTGATGGGAGAATGTCTCGTTGCTTGGGCCTCTGGCGTTTGCCACTGCGCGCCAGGCACGAACGCTTCGTCCAGTGGCGCCGGGCGGAAGCTTCCACGAGCCTTCCAGAATGAATCTCTTGGCGTGGTGTGAGGGAATGCCGATGGATCAAGACCCTGGGAGCAACTGTCAGTTCTCCCTTGGGTCTTGCAGCGAGTCTCACTTTCGGCAGCAGTGTGCGTGTCACCTGGCGGAGGAGAGTACCTAGGTAGAGAGCGAAGGAAGGGCGCGGGAGCATTCCTCGAGTCTTCGCTGCGGTGCCACATACCAGCGACACCTCCTCACGTCGTGGACGGGCCAGGAAGAATGAGGAGCGGACGACGTAATGATGGGCAGAGGGTGACCGGATGCATGCTGTTGTGTAGCATGTTGAGGGATATTGGAAGATGCCTGAGGCGGACCCGCGAATAAGCGTGTGGCACGGGATTATGTAAGGGCCACGGCGCGGTGGGCCGATTGGCTGGGCCACCTTGTTTCCTGTTTGTACCTACCTAGGTAGTCTTGATTCCATGAGAATAGATTATGTCTCTTCCATAAGAGACTTTCAAATTAATGAGTCCCGTAATATCAACAGTGGTGGCAATCGTAAAGGAAGCGAAGAAATGAAGAAAGAAAATGAAGGGAGGCTGCAAGGGCTGCATAGCGTGGGGATCCAGGTTGCAGATCCAGCCACGAATCACACCATCGCGGGCCTTGGCGCGGCGCCGATCCGGGCGGACAGCACCAATCAGGGCCGAGGGATCGATCGCCGGCTTCCTCGCGGCTTCG
Organism: Aspergillus micronesiensis; assembly: GCA_039763685.1. Taxonomy (NCBI): domain Eukaryota; kingdom Fungi; phylum Ascomycota; class Eurotiomycetes; order Eurotiales; family Aspergillaceae; genus Aspergillus; species Aspergillus micronesiensis. The sequence continues at coordinate 573,709 of JASHHO010000011.1, forward strand.
TCGCCACTTCGCGCTTCCCGTCACATTCCTCAATGTGTCAACCTTCCATGCGTCGTCACTACACAGGACGAGGGATCCACTGCCACTGCCCATCCGCTCGCTCGTCTTTTCCTCCCCCTGCACTCGCTTTTCTTCCCCCTTCCCGCCTGGCTGTCCACCTCATGACGTGATTGAACGGCTCTCCAGTCGTCTGATTCTCAAGCTTGCAATCTCTGGACGATCGACACACCCGTGCAGGATTCTGCCCTGGTCCGGTTTCTATTTGAGCACCGCCGTGGCCCCTCGCCCGTTGGCGTCACCTCCCGCCTTCCATTGCGCTTCCATTCGATCTCTCGTTTCTTTGTGTGTTCCTGACGCCGCCTTTCTTTATCGCTCCGCCTATCTTTAGTCTCGCCCCTGCCCGCGGCAATCCGACTAATCACTTCTTTGTCTCCCTGCCGCTCATCCTCTTTCGCTAACTCTCGCCTTTCGAAACCACTTCCTCACCTCACTCACGCCTTCGTTTGGTCAACACCACCACCACTCACACCATTCCCCGGCACACGCCTCCGCGATGCTCAAAAAGAGGTCTCTGCAACCCCCGCTTCTCTTCTGGCATCACACTCCCACCTCCACCCCCGAGCTGTCGCCCACCTCCACCTCGTCGTCCTCCGACACCGAGTCGGACGACGACATGGACCGTCCCGATCCTCGTCCGCTGAGTCTGACTGTGCCGCCGGGCGCCTTCTGCCCCATGCGTCCCTCCCTCGATGAGGTGCTCGCCAACACGGCACCCGCCCCCTACACCCTCAGCGCCTTCATGGCCTATCTCTCCCAGAACCACTGTCTGGAAACCCTCGAATTCACCCTCGAAGCCAAGCGCTATCGGGAAACCTATCACGCCCTCAGCCACCAACTCAACCAGTGCCCCATCGTCGCCGACTGTCCCGAGAGCCAACATCTGCGCATGCTCTGGCAGCGCCTGCTGACGGCCTACATCCTCCCCGGGGCCCCTCGTGAAATCAACGTCTCCACCGAGGTGCGCAACGAGATCGTTCGTCTGTCGCAGTCCCACGTCCCGCCGCTCCCCGAGACCCTCGACCCCACCGTCAAGCTGGTCCACGAGTTGATGGAAGAGTCCATCTTTCTGCCCTTCCTGAACGCCCACTCCTCCGCCGCCCAGGTCGTGCCCTTGTCCGAGCCGCTCTTCACCCAGAACGATGTGATGGTCGTCTCCGGCGCCAGCCTCGACGCCCATGCGAAGCGCGCCCGCTCCAAGGGTCGCCGGACCTCCCCGCAAGCCTCCACCAAGGACCTCATCTCTCCCACCGGGTCAAGCCCCCCCAGTCACAGTCGGGCCAACTTCTCGCTCAGCACGATGACCTCCCTGGCCAAACCGTCCCACTGGACCTCCGGCCACATCTCCAGCACCAGCGGCGATTGCGGATCCGCCGCCCTGACCGACGACTCGGGCAGTCTGCAGTCCAATGTCAGCATGGGGGAACCCATGACCCCCCGACCACTCCGCCCTCCAGCGAGCCGAACATGTCCCTGGCGCACAGCCCCAAGAACCGCACCGAGAACCCCTGGAAGAAGATGGGGATGAAGTTGGGCTTCAAGAAGCGCTCCGGGGCCGGCAGCGGCAGCGGCATGAAATACACCGAAGAATGACTATCGTGTGTATTGTCACTTCTCCGCCGCATGGAGGCATTTTAACACGCCCCTCCCCTCCTTTCCGACTGATCACAACCTTTCTTCCTCTTCAACATCCGATAGAAACGACACGACCCGATGGGCATGAATGTATGCATTCATGACAGAAAATCTCCTTTATTTTTACGCAACGCCCCGCCATCCGATTATTTTTAGTGTGATGGACGGTGCGATACATGATGCATCTGGATATGTTTTGATTACAGGAATGGATTCATTCCAGGCGTTTTGAGTTTTGCAGCACGGACAGCCAGCGAGCGAGCGCAGCGAGCATTTGTTTCTTTTCTTTTCTTTTCCTGGCTCAAGATGAGCAACCAAAATCTCCGATAGACATTGGGATGGCCCGCGGATGACCGGGTCAGGCCTTTGGCGTTGATTTGTTGATTATGATCTGTCCTGTGGTGACGCCAGATATGAATTGATGGTTTGGATATGTGGGAATCGTCGATTCCCGGGTGATGATTTGCATCTGGTAGCTAGCATTCTCTCTTCTCAATATGTCTTAGCATGATAGTTAGCAGGAATAGATACCCCTTGGCGATTATCCTTGGTCTCGGTGTATGGGCTGTCTACATCTGATGCCTTTTTCATCTCAAGTAGAAAGTATGTGTATACAGCCAGGTCAGTCACTCACATGGCTGGACTCCGGCGCGCATGATCGTTAAATAGCCCTCACATATGCCATTGGAAAATATAAACCGAAATACTCTATATGATCGACAACACTGAGTCCAGGTCACCTAACTTCCATCAATCACACCACTCCACAAAGATCTTGATCGACTCACCCCAACAAAGCAACGGCTCGCTCACCTGGAGCAAGTAAAGTACAATACACGTGTCACATCAGTCCTCACAGATAAGTCGCCGTCCAGATTTCGTCTCCAACGCTGCGATGGTGATATCCCATCCCACCTCCGTCAGGGCCTGGAGGTACCCATCCATTCGGGCGTGATGGTTCAGGGCTTTCAAGGCGGAGGCAACTACTTCGAAGACGTGCTCTGTCTCCGATCCCGAGTTGGCACCATCGGTATCTTCCCGTTTGGTCCGCGAGAAAGATGCCTGTGTCTGAGAGAGGATTCGGGCTGCGAGGAGCGCATGGAGCCAGGCTTTGAGCTGGGATGATGGGCTGCATCCGTTCTTGAGGAGGATGGAGGCTGTTGTCCAAGGCTTGGTGGAGTCGGGGTTTTCTCTGCGGAGGAAGAGGATGTATTCTTCTTCTTGGAAGAGGGTGTTTAGCTTTGATAGGGGGATGGTTGTTTGAACAGCGGTTGATCCGCTGGTATTACTGCTTACGGCGGAGACTGGAGAGCACAGGCGGAGGAACTCGTGGAGGGACACGCCAATGCGACAGGTTCCTAGTGTTTTTTGATCCTGTCCTTGTCCCGGACGAGATAGTCGGTTTGTCGATGGCGAGAATGGCGTCCATTCTAGGAGACCGTCACGTTGGAAGATCTTCTCTTGCGTGGAGACTTGCGCTGGGGTGAGGATTACTTTGGTAGGTTGTTCTCCAGCGTGAGGGCTTGTCGATAGAGACTCCTGCGGCTGGGTGGCTATATCTGGATCTGTCTCGAGTAACGTGGAGAAGACGATGTTTGCGCGTTGCCGGTTGAGACTGGTCATTTGGACGGAGCGAACAGCCGCGTAGTTGAGGCTCAGATGCAGGGCCTGCAGGAGCAGGAGACTGATCCATGTCGCTGGGTAGCTTGTGACGTGGGAGACGACAAAGGATCCAACCTTGTCGGATGTTTGTTAATAGTGTCTTCAAGAGGATGTGAAGCTAGGCAGTGCGCTCACCAGCATCCCAATCAGAGATATGATAGTCTCCTGCGAGGAGTCTTTCTGCATCATGACATGTGTTAGACACCCATACACGTACATCCATACACATACATCTGGAATGGAAAGGAGGACCACGTACAGCATTGACCTCGGCGAGGTTCCCACATCGCGCAAAATGCGCACTCAAACTCGCCTTGGAACTCCCCCCAGCGACTCCACACAGCGCACGAAGCACCCCCGCCGTACTCAGGACCGAGACACGGGGTACCCCCGCTGGGATCATCGGGGACAGGCAGTCGAGAATCATGGCGATGTCGGTTGAAGACGTCCGCGGCGAGTCGGTACATCTTGCACTCTGGCTCGAGGGCGGTGCCGACCCGGTGCGCGAAGAGGATCGTGGCGACCCTCCCCGATGTATCCTGGAGGATGTGCAGGAGTAGAGCGTTTGTTGGTGTGGCACTTGCGTTGCCAACTCCGACGCCTGCATGGGGTTACAGGGTGTGTTGCTGGGGGCATAGGCTGACTGACCTTGTAGGACTGCGCGTGAGGAGAGAAGTCCGGCGATGGAGCTGCTGAATGCTTGGAGGGAGTCCTTGCATCTAGTCAGATACGGTAGTTTTGGTCATATGTGTAGACTTACGAATATTTGGTACCTGTTGATTCATCAGTACGTAGTCTGCGTCGGTCTGTGCGATATTGGTGATATGTTACTCACGAGGTGTAGTCGTCGCTGACGCTATGAGGGTACCCCGTCGGAAGAAATACTTCAACGAGGAGGCTTTTGAGAGATGTTGTTGACCATGATGATGTAGGAGCCGAAGGTAGCTGGTATAGTTGGTAACATTAGGGCTATTCTGTTATAGCGATGGGTGGTGTTGTACGTAGGGGCGTGATGGAAGGTAGAGGTCATTGGAACATAGCTTAGTGAAGTACATAGGAAAGCATGAATTCTCACCATAACATCAATTCGACTACCCTTTTCCTGTGGATCCTGATGCGATGCGGAGTAGATATAGGTCGCGGTTGGATGATTGACCTCGTCGACCTCCGTGAAGGCGACACGACCTTCCCCTTTGGAGGTCATTATTGTCTTGACACTATGGACTAGCAATGGCTGCTGTTGTTCTGGAGAACCGAGCTGGATAGAAGTATACGGAATGAAGGGATGGTTTAGTTTGTTGATGTTGGTCGGACCAGCTGTCAGGACAAGGTTCATCCGTTGGGGCTAGTCGGCACGTGAGAGACCAGCTACATACATCTTCTACAATAATACGACCAGTTGACCCATAAACTATTCTATTTAATATGTATAGCATTGTATCCCACTTGGGTCCAAGCCCATCCAGGAGAACTTCCTAGTACATAATAGTCCATCATTCCAGCAGACTTTTCCACGAAGACAAATCGACCTTCTATGAATAATCGCTTTTGCCAACCATAATAGGCCGGCCAGACAACAAAAGAACCCACATGTTCACGCCCAAAGAAAAAGGAAATAAGATATATCCGCTAAGTACGAAGACTAGCAACCACCAGCGCCATGATACGAATGAAAAATAAAGAAAAGAAGTGAAGGTGACCGGACCAGGGGATGATGCTGTCCGATCGCAATCCTCCGCGTCTAGCAAGAGAATCTGCTGATATATGGTGTTTCTCCCAAAACCGCCCCGCACATCGGGCGGATATTCGACAACGCGAACGAGCTCCCCGATTCTCCCACCAGCGTCATGAGGTCATGATGCCACGTTCATCGTTAAGAAGTTCGCCGGCCGTCTCTCTCAACACACCAAACCATCAATCATGCATCTCGTTTCTCTGATAGTCGAAGATTTAGATACCATCGAGGGAATCCACGGAAAAAGCTTAAGCGCAGAGGCTGGCACCGCCCGTCTCGATGGCCTCGATCTCGGCCTCGGACCAGGGGAGGCGGCCGAAGCGGGTGGGAAGCTCAGAACGGTCGAAGAATTCACCCTGGCCGGGCTGGACGGGGCCCAGAGAAGCTCCGGAGCTGCGACCGATGTCGCCCTGAACGAACGAGGCACGTCCGAGGGGGCCGTGCTGCTGGGCCTTGGAGCGGTAGCTGGCGAAAGAATCGGGGAGAGCGCCCGAGGAGAGGCCGGGTGGGGGCGAGGAGTGTGGTCAACGGACTCTATAGGGAACGTATTAGCTGGTGGGTGTCCATTGAGGGGTGAACCGGGAGGGCGCAGGACTTACGGGGCACAGAGCGACGGCCGATGAACCGGATGAGGGGGGTGCGAGCAGCGTTGCGGAGAGCGAAAGTGGCACGCATTTTGGAAGTGGTGAGAGGTGTGAGAGGTGATTCGAGGAGGAATTAGGTGATTAAGATGTGGTTGAGAGGAAATTTCCGAAAGGTCGGCGCGAATTGGAGAGGAGAAATTCGCGGGATCCGTTACCGTCCGGTAGCGACCGAGGTCGGGAGAATGAAGGTCGTAAAGAAAAAACGCTACGGAGGATCCTAGCGTTGCGGTGGAGGGAGTGGTCGAGTTGACTTGAGAAAGCGAGTATATACAGGTCAGAGAGTGGTGTGTGAGAGAGAGGAAGACGGAGAACGCGTCGGGGTGGTGGGAGGAGGGAGGCAGCCGAGCGGAAGCGAGGGTTCTTGAAGGTCCGGGTGGTGGTGGGTAAATTGATAAGCTGGGCAAAATTACCCTGCAGGAGCTTCGCGGTACCGTTCCTGCTTTAAGGTTACTTTGGGTACCTCGCCGCTGGTATCGGGGTGACCATACGGTATGCGGAGCAGCTCGTCTTACCGGTTTAGGCAGGGCTACCGCCTTTCCACCCCTCTGCCGACATTCCTCTCCGCGTACGGCCGGGTATTGCGAGGAGAGGGAAAGGAAAAAAATCTTAAGAGAGAACGTATGATCGCTACAGCCTCTCGATCAGATGCTTCTCCCCCAGTTCTTCCGCCGCCGAAGCCCCGAGCCCCCGAACAGGGTGCTCGGTGAGTCTGTCCATCCACGCTGCAGCATGCCTCTCCAACTCGGATTTGCTCCCCGTAGGATCCTTCAGCCCTTCCCCTCATGATTGCCCGTCCTTTATCTCCCCTCCATCACTAATATCGATTTCTAACACCGTTCGGAATCCATCCCCGCATCCCCCACGCTCCGGGCGCTTTGAGTCGCGAATCCCCCCGAGCTAAACCCAAACGAGGCTCCATCGAAGCCACATCAGAATCGGTGTGGATTGCGCGTCTCCTTCTCCCCTCCCCATCTCATTCCACTCCCTTCTCCATATTTCCCCGACTGCATGCTGCATACCCCGTACCTTTGGCTTCAATTCGTGATCGTACATGTGTGACTGGTATTGGGTACCTGGTATTGAAAGATTGGCTTACCTAACCCGACCGAGCCGACACCAATCATCTGCCACTCGGACAACGTGGGCCAATTGCAACCCGGGTTCTCCCGCAAACCCCGTTTCCGCCTAACTTTGCCGCTCCGGCCGATGGCAGTTGCGGTGCTGGCCTGAGTTCGTTAGGCACCGAGTTTGGAGCTCCTCCGGTCCTTCTCTTCGGCCCTGGCGTCATTATTGGCCGATCTGACTCTATAGCCACCGTCCCTCAGACTTCCTCCCTCTCGTGATCATGCATGAGCTTCTGCTGTTCGCCTCGGTCCCCGCCCACCAGCACCATGAGCTGCTCCAACAGCTGGCTGGCCTCACGGCCATGCAACCCCGTCACCGCTTGGAGCGACGGCTGATCTTCAAGGCCTATCGCAAGCCGGGGCTAGTCAATACCCGGGTGGGCGCGAGCCAAGATGTGCAGGGCGCCGATTTGCAGCGCCTGAACAAGATGCTTAACGGTGGCATGTTCTACACGCAGGTCGTCGGCCCTCTGACCGAGGCTGACTTCGGCGCGAAGCCGCCCCCGTCGACCGTCTCATCTGAGAACCCTGATGCGTGATGTCTGGCACGGGCGAGAGCCGTCAGGCAACGAGTCTGAAATCCACTACTATTCCTATGAAAACCAACCCTGGAAGCTGGAGTTCCGCGATATCCCCGAAGCGGGAACGCGCTCCGCCGTGACCTCCCGTCTGATGGCCAGTTCGGCTTTGCCCAAAGGAGATATTGTCACTCCCATGAATGCCTGGGGGTATAGGTGAGTTCTGATACACATACCACGGGAACATCGGCTCCGATGGCTCCTGATCCCTCATCCCATGTACTGATCGTCCCGCCAGTTTCGTAACAGAGAATGTGGTGGAAGGCGATGTCTTCATCCATAACGATATCGTGATTTTCTTGCACAGGGTCCTACATTACCCGACTGAGGGCCAGGATCCCAGCCAGCCGCGGCGTCAGCTGCCCCCCTTCCCGCAAGTCACCCCCTTGGAGAGAACCGGAAGCTATGTCCTACAGGCGGCGATCACGGTCCAGGATGGTAGCAACCAGGAGATGATGAAGACTGCCTCGCAGCATCATCTGTTTGGACTGCGAGAGCAACTTAAGTCGGCTGTCCGGCTGGAGCAGGCAGACCGGTTGTCATTGGATACTCGAGCCAAATAACCGAGATGGGATGGTTTTGTTGCATGTGTTGTATACCCCGAGGTTGATGCCTCTAGTAGTTTAGTTCCTATTAGCCGCTTTTCCAAATGAACATTAATGCTGCATGATGAAGGTCAAATAAATATGCAAATTCCACATGTGTCTATAATCATGTGTATAATATGAGAAGCGACGTTGGGTGGGTTTGAAGCCCAGTACATGCGACATCCGCATACAGCGAAATGAACGTGAGAAGAACATGTGACTTCGTGAAGCTCCGCGCGTAAACGGCGCGTCCTCCGACCCCAACATATCATCATCCACACCCAGAGCGTAACACCGCCACCGACGATCCAGACTAATCGGACTCACCATATCCAACTCCCATCACCATTCTTTCCCGAAACCAGCTGTTCAGAATGGTCAGTGCGGGGGGCACCAAGCGGCCATCGTCCCCCACTGGGCCCATCTCTCCGCCACCACTGAAGAGAAAGGTAGAGTCGACCATGACGAGTATGTGGCCAGCTAAAGCTTGAGTTCGACTACTAGTACATCGTTAACTTCTCTGTATGTCTTAGAGAAAGCTGTCTCGTCGTTCTTCACCCCCATCGCAGAAGAAGCCGAGCAGATCACATGGCGCATCGTCAAGAACAGCCTGATCGTAGGAAAATACACAAAGGAGATTGACCGCAAGGAGAGCACCCAGAAGCCTAAGATTGCTGCTTTTGACTTGGTACGTGATTCACCTCATGTGCTCCATTCTGTCGGAGGACATGGGCTGATTCGGTAATAGGATTCAACACTAACGTCGACTGCTTCTGGAAATGTATTTCCGAAAAGTTCATCAGACTGGAAGTGGTGGCATGCCACTGTACCTGGTCGACTTCGACAGCTGACTTCAGATGGGTAAGTCGGAAAATGGAGACGCCAACAGGACGGTTGGGGAATCTGACTGACGGTTCCGTTCAGATATTATGTCATTGTCATCTCTAATCAGAAGAAAGTCAGCCTCAAGAAGGATATCAAAAGTGGCAATAGCGACTCAAAGAGCTTGACCAACTTCAAAGAAGGGCGACAGCAGTCATGAAGGCACTGGATATACCCCTCAGCGTTTACGCAGCTTCCGAAGATGACGAATATCGCAAACCCCGTATTGGGATGTGGGAAGAGTTCCTGGATGAGTACGATTTCGATGTATCTGGAGTGGACCTCCCCAACTCCATTTTCGTTGGTGATGCCGCCGGCCGGCCAGGGGATCATTCACAAGTTGACCGGTACGTAAATCACCTTAAAGACAGAGAATAACTTTCAATTTCTATCGAACCTGACCGTTCCTGCAGTGGCTTTGCCGTGAATGTCGGGATTCCATTCAAGACCCCCGAGGAGTTTTTCCTCGACGCCGCTCCGGAGCCTCTCGTGGAGCCTTTCGACCCTACCCGTATATGGAGTCTGATCCAACCGATGATGGTACGTTCTATGCGTCAGCACTGCTTGCAAACATGCCCACCTCCCTCCTACCCTACATGGGACACGCGGCACCACCGAACGACTGGGGTAATTAAGTCTTGCTGGAAACCAGTTTCCCGCGCCTTTCTCAAGAAAGCACCCTAAGGAACTAGTGATTTTCTGTGGCAGTCCTGGGGCAGGCAAGTCGACGTTCTACTGGGATTACTTGGAGCCATTGGGATACAAACGGGTCAATCAGGACATTCTAAAGACAGTAAGCCTCCCGCGGCCTGACCCCAATTAATTCGCCAACATGTGCACCGGCCGGTGCTTGACGGACAATTCAGAAGCATCCTGAGCGAATAGGAAGAAAAGATGACACACCCGGCTAACGCGTCCCAGCGTCCGAAATGTATCAAAGTGGCCAAGGAATTCCTTGCGGACGGGAAATCCGTGGCAGTTGGTATGTGCTCGAGGGGCCCTTGCATACCCTTCCTTCCTTTCCCCCTCTCAGTCTGCATTTAAGGGACCCTCGGGCCCTGGGCCCAGGCCGAATCGTAACGATCAGCAGAAAAGCACAGATAAGGTTCACACCGGACAAATTTCGCTAACGATCGACGTATGACAGACAACACCAATGCAGACCCGGATGTTCGATCCTACTGGATCGAAGTCGCCAAAGAGTTCCACGTCCCTATTCGCTGCGTGCTCTTCTCTGCGTCGCAGGACCTGTGTCGGCATAACAATGCGGTCCGTGCCGCGAATCAGAGCCTGGTATGTGCAAGCTTCCTTGGAACCCGACGTTACACACCCCCACCCCTCCGACGTACATGCATGCCTCCACTGTGTACAGCAGTACACGGGACCTATCCCCCTGCACTAGCTATCCTCTTCTTTTTCCCATCCAGAGATGCTGCATCCACGCATTGCTCCGCCTAAACATATAGGATGGACGGATGTATTTCTGTATGCAAGCACAGCATTCTTTCATGAACACTATCCCCTCGATTCTCCTACCGCGCGGACCGCAAAAATCGCAATTTCCCTCATACATACCCGTCCAGATCTGCTACATAAGAACAGACAGACAACTAACCATCTGCGCACCTTGTGCGATGTTCCCCTTCTTAGAACCCCGAATCCCGCACCTCCCTCCCAGGCATCGCCTTCGGTGACTTCCAGCGTCGTTTCAAGGAACCCACCCTGTCGGAGGTTTCGACGACATCGTCCGCGTCGACTTCCGGTTCCGCGGTGACGACGACGCAAAGAAGCTCTGGAAGCAGTACTGGATTTAACCTGGCCCACCCACCCACGTTGGGAGGCTGATCCATTACATAGATAGGCAGACCAATCCAAACAACCGACGGGCAAGCAGCTAGCCTAGCCAGACAGGTAGATAGAAAGATAATCAAGCAGGCCACCGCACAAGGAGGCAACCAGACAGACAGGGCAGGTCTGCAGGGCAGGCTGTATTACTCCGCCCGAAGACACAGCGACCTAGATCATCCATCCCCATCTTCATCCCCGGAAGTATGTGCATATTCCGTTCCTGACGGGGCCCCACACCCACCATCGTCGGTTGGTGTGGTATACTTGTGTCTTGCATGAACCAATGGCTGGGTGCATGAACGAGGGCCCATGCCATCTTCTTCCCTCCCTCCTTTCCCCTTGTTGTTGCGCACAGGCTGGTGCATTGCACCCGGTTGTTCAGTTGAAGGAGTTGTTCTTTCGGTTTCCTTTACACCCTTCTTGTATCGCCTCATCTGTGCATGTGTGCCGTGGACAACATTCCATGGTGTCAGCAGGATTACGGACTGGGCTCGAAATGGCATTGGTTTACGGTGATGAGGTGAGATGCAAGAGCAGAGTCAAAATTAAGTATGGCATTGATTATCATTGGTCGCGGCCTGGGTATAGATAGTCACTAGTAAGTAGTATATACATTATCCACAAGACACCATTCAATAATGCTTTTCGCTGGCACACAGCCATTTCTAAAAGATACACACAAGGCGGCAAATTGACATGCTGGGTGGGTATGACATGAGGCATGCAAAAGGGAAACACGAGTGGCACGCTCGCCCCTGCGCATGAATCCCTTTCGCCCTTGTTCCAGCCCCAGCCTTTTTTTTAGTGATCATCCGGTCCGTAACCCTGTGTCTTGCTGTAAACCAGACGGAGAGCAGCGACATAATGCAAGGTTGGCGCGGACGCGGAAGACAGTAAAAAAGACGTCGGGGGTACACTGTAACACCAGTGCATGTGGGCGAGGTAAGAGTCCACCTTTGTGGAGCATTAAACGCAACCAAACAAAAGAAATCGCATCAAGCGTAAGGAGCGTATTGCACATTGCGAGGCAGTAGTCGCAAGCACAGAAATCATCAGTCATCAAGATCGGATCACAGATCTGAGAGATAACAGGAATAAAAGAGACAAAACATTAGTCATCACGCGCTGAATCGATCAACAACAGAGGTGTAAAATCGTTAGATGTTGTACATCACAACCTCTTGTAACAGTTCTATCGTCGTAGTTTTCTTTTTTCTTTTTCTTGCTGAAATGCTGGGAGGAAATCTAGGATCGGGACACCAGATCCTGGAAAAATTTGAAAAAGTTTCGCTTCAGCGATGGGCTCCGACACAGTCCAGAGGTGCTGGTCGCTGGGGCGATCTTCATGGGACCGACGATCTCGCCGTCTCCCAACTCGGGGAATTTCTCGTCGTAGAGTCGCGGGATTTTGACCTGCTCGCAGGGATCGCGGTGTGATTTGATCAGGCTCAGGCGGGGCCCTTCAGTCAACTCCAGTTGAGACAGCATTGCTTCGTGTGGCTTCCACTCATTGTTGATGCACTCCCATTTTTCTTCAGTGAGCTTGTAGATGTTGGAAGTCATCCCGTAATGCTCGCCGTCCGAACAAGGTGCTTCATAAAATTACATTGCGCGAGATCCCACTGGGAACGGAGTTGGCGGAAGGACTCGATATCGTAAACCTCGGGCACATATGGCTCCGGCTGGATGGTGAAATTGGCGTGACCAAGCTTGTTTGCCCATTCATCATTCGGGTCGGAGAGAAGGAATGGGGGAGTCTCTCCGGACACGGTGCGCATGGTACCTGCGCGGGGCGATTGAAGGAAGCAACGGACGGCTTGGTTGACAGAGGGGGAGGAAGGCAGGCCAGGAAGGCGGGAATCCTGAAGCTTGATACTATCGGCGCTCTCGTCGGACATGTCGGCAACAGAGGAGACTGCAAAGGCGAGTGGACACGGGACGCGGTGGGACACATCGGCTCATCGCCCATGAAGGGAGGGAGCAACGGGGTCGTTGCCTGAGGCGCGGAATCTTCCAGGCTCTGGCTATTCGCCTTGACAATATCGATCGGCTGGGTTCCGGACTCGCTCAGACGCTCCTCGAATATCGTCCTGGCGGGAGAGGGAGGCACAGTGGCAGAGGTAGCTTGACTCATTGGGAGTCCTGTGACATTGACAAAAGCTGATGAAGCAGAGTTGGTGCGAGACCGAAGCTCCGCCGAGAAGCTCTTCTGCGCCATCCACTTCATCTGAGGCGCGTTTGGACTTCCAGCGAGTTGAGATGGTCGATATCCGGGAACCGATGCGCGACAAGCCTTTGTTGGAGATGCTGTCGGACCGTCGCTTCTTCGGAGAGTGTGCGACATCCATACTGGTATCCTTCAGATCGTAGCCGTCGGTATAGTCCATGGAGGCGAGGTAAGAGTCTTCGGCGATGGACAGGCCTTGGTCAAAATGTTCTGCACGAGTTAGTCAGACCCGACACGCATGCATTGTCGCGGGAGGGGAAAAATGCAACACGGGGCTGGGAGCAAGGGTGAGCGACATACGGAATATTCCTCCTCGAGGTCCCTCGCTGGCGCTCCACAGGGCTCTTCCTTGACTCCTGTCAAGGGGTTTCGGGAGGGGATGTCCATGGAATTGCCATGGCCGGGAGAGGAGACCAAGGACGACACGGAGCTAGAAACGCGCGTGTGGCCTTTGGCGGAGAACAAAGAGACCGCAGGTGAAACCGGCGTTGAGGAGGCGGTGGTTAATGGGGATTGCGGTGGCTGGCGCGATGACGGAGACGACGGGTCTGCGACATTGTCGAAACTCTCGCGCCGTTTGGCGTCAATGATTTGCGTGAGTTTGAGCATGGTGGGGGTCCTCGATCACAAGTCGTGGATCAGGAAGAAATGGGGAGAGGGGAGCGAGGTTGGGTTGATGGGCGTGAGATTGCGGGAGTCAATTGGAGAGCGGACAGAGCATTCTCCACGGACTTCTTCGGTTGGGGGAGGGAAGACAGGAAAAAGAGCCAAAGAAAGAAGGGAGGGAAGTCAAAGCAGACAATGAGTCTTTATTGACGATCCCAAGCCTTCGTAGGACGTGGCGTGGCGGTGAAAGGCGTCCAGAGAAGGGCTCCGGAAGGAAGCCAAAGCAGACGGATTGAGTCAGGATGGGATCGAGCAGCTGTCACGACGACGAACCGGCAGGCGCGATGGGAACCAGTCGCCTTTGGGATGGTCCAGTGAGTGATTGACGACTGGCGGTAGGGCAGGCAGGATGGGAAGACGTGGAGCCCGTCAGTGGATGCAGGGCGAACAAGTGGCCGGGGGGGGGGGTGGTGAAGGCCCAAAGGCGAGTGACAGCGCAGTGGGCTGCAGTCAATCGGCGAGCGTTGGGAGGGAAGACGGTGAGGTGTTTGAGAAGTGTGTAGTTGTGTTGGGGAGAGAGGGAGAGAGGGAGAAGGAAGAGGGAAGAAAGAGGCAACAGACATCCGATGGGATGGATAATATGGTCGAGGTCCTCAGGCCGCACCGGCGTCACCCCCGTCGATTTTTATGATACAACAAATTCCTCGCGCTCTCTATCCATCCCCAAATATGAGCGGGACACGCCTGGAGGCAACTTCTACTTCTTTTCTTTTTTTTTTTTTTCGGACCCTGTGAACCGTCTTTTCTTTTTTATTCCGGTTTTTCCTGGTCATTTCCCCTACATACTGTACATCCGCCGAACGCTGCCTCTGCCAAGTATTCCTCCCTTTGGAAGTATCGCTTTTTCGCCTTCCTCGCCGTGTGCCTCTCCGAGACACGTCCGCGACTGCGCGAGAAGGATTCCAGAGCGATGCAGAGAATTTGGGATGATCGTCGGGAATTCGTCCAAAGCGTCAGCTCGCTCCGCCTTGTTCCGTTTGGACCGGTGCCATGGTTCGTTGGGCCCTTGCCACGGGCTTTCCGGTCTTTATTTTCCTTCTCCTCGCGTTCTATTTTTTTCGTTTCCCTTCTGGGGCCTGGCTTGGTCAGCGGTCGCCATCCGGGTAAAAGCCAGGTGCCCTCTGTTGTTACATGAGGAACCGAAACAAGATACGGAGTAAAAGAGAAAGAAAAAAAAAAAAAAAAAAGTGACTCAGTCGCATCGATGGAGTTCATCGCAGAGATCCCTCCGTCCGATTCGACCACCGAGCATGGGCCAAAGAATGATCCATCAGAGGCAGCGTTCCGTCGCTCCAACGGCCTCGCATCACCCACCAAGAGGGTCAAATGGGGTCGGGGAACTCGCTAGTTTGACCCTCCCGAGCGAACAAGAAGCCCGTCGACAAGCCCAGGAGCGTGTCTAGACTCTGACCGACTCGACTGGTCTAACACAGAACTCCATTGGATTGACAGAGCTCCAGTGGCTGGTGGGTTCGCTCTGCTCAGGGTGCTGTGCGACCGACAGGGTCATTCTTCCTGCAACAACAGTCGGAGCCCCTCGACCTATCACCTCCTCAACCCACAGATCCGGTCCGCGAGGGGGTTGGCTGTTGGTCCTGTCTTGGTCTGTCTCCCGGAGAGGAGTACCTTTGCTTTCCCGCTCCTGGACGAGGTCATCTTGCATGGGTTCATCGCGCATCGTCCTCCGATCTGGCAATGTCCGGGATATCTCCCGACTGTATGGAGCACAGGCGCTGAAGCTTTACGCCCAGGGACAGCTGTGCGACCCCGTAGCCATTCTGAGGGCGATGATGTATCAGCGCCCACCCACAGAATGGATTCTCCACGACACAACCCCTCTTTGTCGATGGCCCCCCTCTCTATCTGCCATTTTCTTTGGGGATTTCTCCCTCTTCCAGTAAGACGTGCTGGACCCTTCTACAGGCAAGAACTCAAGAACTCTGAATCGCTTTGTTAAATTTCTTGGTGCCGACGTCAGATCCACATGGCCAGCGCCAGACAGACGGCGTCCGGCTGAAAGTCTGGTTCAGCCCTCATGGCTGGAAGTTTGAATTTTCCTTTCGGGTAAACGAAAGGCGCTGTGAGTGGATGGAACCGTTGCGTCGTGGGTTTCTTCGCCTTGGGTCGACGCCGCGGCGATGCTTGGCAACTGGCGTCGGATCCTTTCAGCGCAGCGACGTCGAGCCCTCGGTATCTGTCGTCGGATGTACTTTTGCCAGCGATGGCGAGGGCGCTGACTCGATCAGATCGATCGGGGGGAAGTTGATTCATAATCTTATTGTTCTTATTCATCGCATGACTCTGGGGGTCGCCAGTTGGCAGCCAGGCGTTTCACCCGAGACCAGTTCGTTCTGATTCCTCTCGCGAGAGTACTGTGTAGATCGTCCTGTCCAGTGGAACATTATGACATGTGTCTGTCGTGTCTTCCTCGCATCTGAAGCCGATGACGGTGGACTCCGACGAAACGATTGCCGTAGATAGCGAGTGCGATGAATAATGGAAATGGCATCATCCCACGTGACCGGCCGCCCGGAAAAGCGGCGAGCGGCAGACCAAGAACACTCCAACTCCCAAGAACACAAGAATAGCACATTACATCACTCCTCTCCCGTCTCTCGTACAGACCTCGTCATCCTCCCCACTTGCCAATTGGCCCTGAACCACTTCCCAAACATCAACCACCCTCCATGAAGGCGGCCGTACCGTGCTTGTTGGCGAGCGCCGCCCTCGCCGCTGCTTCTCCGCACCCCGCACTCTCCCTGCCGCAGGTCGTGTTGACGCCTTCATCCGCCGACGAGGGCTCCGACTCCAGCTTCAGCTCCAGCTCTCCGGAAGACATCATCAATGACTCGCCGTATCTGTCCTTCCACCGCGATCTCGTGCAGATCTCGTCCATCTCCGGACATGAACAGCGCGCCGAGACTTCGTCGCCGAGTTCCTGCAGGCGCACAACTTCACCGTCGTCAAGCAGCCCGTGACGAATAGAGAAGACAGCGACGACAATGGTCGCTTCAATGTCTACGCCTATCCGTCGTCGGCGTCTTCGTCGACCCAGAGATCCTCCTCACCAGCCACATCGACACCGTGCCCCCCTTCATCCCATACTCCGTCTCCCGGACCGACTCCGACAACACCACGGCATTGGCCGCGGAGTATGACCCCAGCACGATCCGCATTGCCGGCCGTGGCTCCGTCGACGCCAAAGCCAGCGTTGCGGCGCAGGTCTTCGCCGCCCTCGAAGTCCTCAAGCACAACCCCTCCGCCCCGCTGGGCCTCCTCTTCGTCACGGACGAGGAAACCGGCGGTAACGGCATGAAGGTCTTCTCCGAATCGTCGCTGAACCCGTCCCCGTCGTCTTTCCGCACCGTCATCTTCGGCGAGCCGACCGACCTGGCCCTCGTCTCCGGCCACAAGGGCATGCTCGGCTTCGAGCTCGTCGCCAAAGGCCACGCCGCGCACTCGGGATACCCGTGGCTGGGTCGCAGCGCTGTCTCGGCGATTCTCCCTGCCCTGCTACGCGTCGACAGCTGGGCAATATCCCCGCGGAAGAGGGCGGACTCCCGTCTAGCCCGAAATACGGTCGTACGACGGTGAACATCGGGCGCATGGAGGGGGTGGTGTCGCTGCGAACGTGGTGCCGGCGTCGGCTCATGCGAATGTAGCCGTGCGTCTGGCGGCGGGAACTCCCGAGGAGGCACGAGAGATTGTCCATCGCGCGGTGCGAGATGCCACCGGTGGTGATGAGGATGTCTATGCGGAGTTCTCGGCGTCGTCGGAGGGGTATCCGCCTCAGGATCTGGATACGGATGTGGACGGGTTCGAGGTCACGACCGTGAAACTATGGGACTGATGTGCCG
Source organism: Aspergillus micronesiensis (assembly GCA_039763685.1). NCBI lineage: Eukaryota > Fungi > Ascomycota > Eurotiomycetes > Eurotiales > Aspergillaceae > Aspergillus > Aspergillus micronesiensis. The sequence goes on from JASHHO010000011.1 coordinate 591,211, forward strand.
AACCTGCGCATCCATGAACGTGCGGATGGAGCTCGTGTGAGACGGTACCTCTATGGTCCGGGTAGCATCCATGTTGCCCATGGGGATAACGAGGCTCTTACGGTTGCGGATTTGGATGAGGCGTTGGAGGGAAATCTCAAGCTTATCAAGGCTGCTCTGGAGAGGAAGTAGGGTTTGCTTGAGGGACAGCCGTGGCGTGCCACGCTGTATATGTGCCATGCACTTTCGTCAAATTTACGATTGGGGATTGGTCTATAGAATGATACTTCACCTTAATGTATATATGTCGCCATGTCCAACTTCATTCACACGTCTATGAATACATCAAGATTATTCCGACTCGGAAATACATCCAGACTACGCAACTACAATACATCTATGGTCACCAACGACTAGAAACTCATCTTAATTTCCAAACAATTAATCCAAGGATAAGAAACACCTATCCAGGCTAGGTATATACATACACATTACGTGGACACCTGCGGGCTACTCCGCGTCCATCCCGTCTGAAGCTCCCCTCCCAACTGGAACCGAGGCATGGGATGGGCCTCGGTGTTAAACACATTCTCCTCGAGCGGAAGGAAGTCCCGATCCGAGAAAAGTAGGTAGAGGTACTTGAGGGTCTCGGCCATCCAGAAGCTCTCCATGTTGTCCCTCTGCGCGGGGGATAGTGTCAGCGTTGGAGAGGGAGGTGAATCCGACGATGCGGGAGGTTCCCTGGGTTTCCTGACCCTCTGCAGCATCCTCAGTGGCAGGAGGATCTTGTTCCACGATAGCCGTGTGGCGTACGAAGGATTTGAACATCTCCCATCCCCATTGGCGGTAGGTTTCGTCTTCCGTGATACGGTACATGTAGAAGAGGGACTCGACGGTTTCGGGCCGCTGGAGGTTGTGTCGGTCTTGACTGTGGATCTGGATGTCATCGCGCCATTTGAGGCTCTCATCGTCGAGCGGGTAGAGAGGTTTCGATCGTAGAGGGAGCTCCTTGTGGTCTGAAGGGCGGTTGCCCGTGGCCAGGGTGGAGTCTGGGTAGACGTCGCTTTCCATCACAGGCGGGTTGTCCATCTGGAAGTAGGTGATCTCCGGTGCGAGGCCGGTCTTGGTAGCCAGGTATGTAGCCCAGCAGGTCTTCATCAGCTCCTTGGCGAGGAGGATCTCCTCGTCTTGTCGCTGGGTCCAGGATGATGACTTCTTGGCCTGGGAGAGAGGCAACCCACCAGTTGCGCCGAGGGCTATGGTTCCAGGGAGGAAGCAGATCAGGTGGTCCATTTTAGGCGACAAAGGGTCATTGAGTCCAGAAGGACGTTCTCCCAGGATAGTCAATTGGGAGTCCTTCGTGTAGGATATCAAATGCTTGCGAACACCCAAGAGGGCCTCGTCCCACATCTCCTTGTACACAAGCTCCTGCTCCGATGTTTGGAGGTATTGTTTGATAAGGTATTCTGACGAGAATTAGCATCGGTGACACGCGAGGGATGGTATACCGAGGTAACGACCTACCATAATAGGAATCACCTCGACTGCCGAGACGAATGTTGTCGCCCTTGAACTTGCCAGTGTCCGCGTAGATAAAGATCGGGACAAGGCCGTCCTCCACATGCTGGTCATCGACGACTTGCATGACCTTTCTACAACGCGCCAGTATTCTGCCTCGCCGGTCAGCTTGGCCAGATACTTGAATTCTAGCTGCACTGTGGTGGCCTCAGCCGTCGAGGAGGCCCCGTTGTCTGCGTGCGACGGGATCCCATCCGACGTGTTGAGGTTGACACTGGCGAAAGGCACCCCGGAGTTGCTGTCGAAAGCACCCAGGATCCGATCGGCTAGATCGGTTGCCTTTTCTATATACAAATCCTCACCCGGCGATCCTGCGTCATCGTCCGCGATCGGAGCCAGATTCGGGTATGTTGTGGAGAGATAGTGGGCCGACAGAAGGCCGCCCAGCATCCGAATGTCGTTTCGAAGGTGTTCACGTCGTGGTTCTGGTTGTATTGCAGGGATTGGTGAATCCAGCTGCGGGCGTGCTGGACGCGCGAGGTCAGATTCATGATCATCAGTGTGTCCAGCGCATCGACGATGATCCATCCCATGCCCCCGGGAACCATATTCTTGCCATTTTTGGCCTTGGGATGGTATTCATCATAGCCTGCTCAGTCACAGATTACCATCAGCAGCGCAATCCTCATAGAACACAGTATCCAGCGTGACGGGCCACCAGGACTTTGCTCGAACATACCCCACCCATGATTCTCATAGCTATCCCAGCTAACTATCAATGTATCCCTGACTTTATCTCTTCTCGCTTCCCAATTAATTCCCTTCTGGATAGTGCCATCGTACTCTGGCTCTGTCTCGTCCAGGCTTTGAACCCAGGCCCAAAGCTCCTCTCCCTTGGCGGAGTCCGGCACACCGCAACCCAGGACGCTCCCATCCTCCACTCATGAGGTACCACACACAGAGTAGGAAAAAACACGATTGCGCCACCATACAGCGCCCTTCTCCGTCGCAGCCTTGGGCCTGTCCGCCTCGGCGCGAAGAACGGCTTGTCTTTATACATGGGTAGACCACGATTACCTCCAAAGAAGCTATTCAGGTTGTTCGACGACACCCCCGCGGACTGGGAAAGACCAATCCGCCCAGACCAGTGGTTCCTGGACTCCGGCTTGGACGCCAAACGTTGTTATCGAAAGGTGGATTCGGGAGAGCGATGGGCTTTTTCGCGGGTATTGGTATGACATGACCGCCAGTGTTTTGCCCTGATGGACGGGACAGGGGCTCGGGGAGTATTTGCGATCTTAAGACCCCAGTAAATCAACATGGAAACTAGGGTCCCGGCGTCGAACTCTTGACTGGTCTTGGGCTCGGTAGAGTGATTGCGCTTTGTTTGGCTGGTGTCGTTTTGAAGAAAGGTTTATGACATCGATAATTTCGCGTGAAGCTTGGGTGACGAGTTAAAGACACCTGTACGCAGTTGTAGAGCACATTAGTTCTTTATTCCTGAGTAAAAGGCCGGGTTCTTCGCGTGGAAGAGTGTCACGACAGGCTTGCGGGTCCACGAACCGAGTCAACATTGGATTGTGTACCTGGCTACCAGACCGCAAGTCGGTATGGTTGTGTATAGCAGCGCCCGACGCAGATGCGGCGAGAACAATGCTAAGATCGGGTCAATGCAGTTTTGCGAGTGCTGCTACCATCCAGAGAGTGAAACGGCAGTCGTGTGGCCACTTGTTGCGATGCGGCCAGCTTGTAGATCGGAGTTCATTGGTGGAGGCGGCCAGCGCCTTGGCATCATGCAGCGTTGCCATCAGATAGCCGTACGTCACCCAGCAAGCCTCCATCGTGCTACGTGGAGGCAGAGTACACACAAAAAGACAAGTGTACATAGTCGGCGACAGTCCATTTAGAGTGTTTTTGTCAGTCCACCATGTGCTGTACTACATCCTCAAATATGTGGAGATATCTAACTCAGGACCGCCAACGTACGACTAATAAACCAACCCCATGCGGCGGGCAAACCGCGGGACAGAACATTATTAAACAACGGGTTTCCGATCATGCATGACAGCACCTAAGTACTCTGTAATATATTACCTTACTACAGCTTCTGGTACTCCAACTTGCCTTCCAACTTCTTCGCCTCTGCCACCTTGCGGACTGCGCGATTGAAATCATCCTGGCTGATCGCATCTCGGTAGTCCTTAATCGCAAACAGACCACTGTAACAGCAATTAGTCAATATGTCAGACATGATGAGATAGGGTTACATACGCTTCCGTCACAACGTTTCGAAGATCAGCACCATTGAGGCCGTCGCTCATCTTCACGACACTCTCAAAGTCAATTTCACCATCTAATTGAACAGTGCTAGAGTGGATCTTCAGAATCTCCAGACGGCCGACCTCGTTAGGGAGAGGGATCTCAATCTTCCGGTCCAAACGACCGGCACGCAGCAGAGCAGGGTCGAGAGTATCAGGTCGGTTCGTGGCCATGATGATCTTTGTCTTTCCAAGGTAATCAAAAACCGTCCAGCTGGTTGAAGCTCCATCAGTGTTCGCTGGATTTCTCGATCGGCGGAGGTACCCTCCGAGAATCGTCGACCACCAATGGCATCGATTTCGTCCATGAAGATGATGCAAGGCTCGTGTTCCTTGGCGTAGCCAAACATTTCTCTTATTAACCGGGCGGATTCACCGATGTACTTGTCAACGATGGCCGACGAAACAACTAGAAGATGTCAGTACAACGGCAAACGGGATGTCCATCGGCACCGGAACGCTTACCCTTCAAGAAATTAGTCTCCATAGAGCTTGCTACCGCTCGTGCCAGCAGAGTCTTTCCGGTACCGGGAGGTCCATATAGCAGTACACCCTTGGGTGGTTTGATTCCCACTCGTTGGAAAAGTTCAGGGTTCTTCAACGGCAGCTCAATCACCTCTCGTAGCTCTCGGATCTGCTCATTCAGACCACCAATACCAGCGAAGTTGACCTGGCCGGGATCCTCCAGAGACATGTTGTATACTAGAGGGTCGACCTCTCGGGGAGCATCCGCATGATAGTCAGGGTCGTCATATCAAGGGCAACACGTGTTCCTTGCTTCATCTTCGCTTTGTCGACCTTTGAACGACAGCCGACGACATACCGGGGTCCGGAGGAGGCCTTCACGATGACTGCAAAAGGTCAGTAAGCGGGGAATGACGGATTATGGGAGCGGTCCAGGAAAGACCCATCTAGGATGATGAATTCATGAAAGGTGATGCAGGGGGAATATCCGCTAGACGTACATCGCTCCTCATCCAACTGCTTCAACACTTCACCGATGATCTGGCCGACACTTTGCAGGGCTTTGATGTTCTCTTCGGAAATGTCAAATTCCCTCTGCAGATCCTTGATTCCCATGCGGAGAGTCTTGAGTTTGGCTTCCCATTCTCGCAGCTCTAGGAGACTCTTCTTGTAGTCTTCGAGAGCCTGGTCTCTCTCTGGGTCACTAGCGCCGTTCATCGTGGAAGGGGTGGTGAGCCAGAGAGGTATATCGAGAAAACGAGATGCTCAGGAGAAGGGCGCCAGATGGTAGGAATTCGGTGACAGGCAGGCGATGTCGCGGGGTGAGATGGGGATGATTGGTTGGGGTATCTGCTCTCAGTGCCAACAACGACCAGCTCGGGCGAGCTGTTGAGGAGCTTACGGAGCAGCCAGGTGATGCAAGTCACATGACCAGTTGGCTTGGCATTTGGTTGGATCATGTGATACAATTATTAGCTGCCTTAGAGATCAGGCTTAAAGGCGCTGTTACGTAAGGTCGGCTCGTCCGCAGTATCAAATATCCGGCACCCGGTCAGGCACCAAGGTGTCTGTCGGAGTCTTTTCGTCATGACGCCATATGAATTACAGCCGCATCAATTGGATGAACGAGGGGGATAGAGATGTGTTGTTCGCTCAATTGGATTCCTACGTGCACTGTAGACAGCAAAATAGCGTTTCACATACATCTCATGTGATTTGTGCCCAAACAAGACAGATGCATCAGGCCGGCATCTATAAACACTCTGTACGGAGGTAGATGCAAACCACCAGTCCGCCGCATACGAGGCGAAATCTTCGTCCCTCGGCGAAGGGAATTATATAGCACTGCCTTCCAGTACCCGACTGACAGAACACATGCCACCCGGGCAAGTAACCAGGGACAACGGCTCTGGAGAACCGGCGCATCACCCGCATTACCCCGAGGATATGCGGGAGATCTCGCGTCACCGTAGGCAGTGTCGAGGAGCAGCTCAGCCAGCGAGAGACACGAGAAGCATGACGGCCCCACCGTGAAGTTGGAAAGAATCGGAGGAAGAGACCGTGAGCTTTCCCGGGGAGCAGATCGCTGTTTATTACTCGCTGCCGTGGACGAGACAGGACGGAGGAGGTACTGGGCAGGCTCATGGTGGGGGGTTTGTTACCTACGACATTACTTTACACGGCCAGCTATTATTATCCCTCCTCTTCCCCCGTCCTGACCTCTCTTCTCTTTCTCCTTCTTCCCTTCTCCATCTCTCTTCCCTCCCATCCGTCTTGATATCATTCCATCAAGGTGAGTCCCCGCACACCATTTCCCTGAGCCCTTCTCCCCTTCTGGTGTTCTCTGAGATCATTACCCCGCCATCCCACCTTGAGCCTGCAACCCCTCCATCCAGCTGGTTAACCACACCACCATCCCATCCATTCAATGCCTAGCCAGACCAGCACAAACGGGACGGATCGATCGCCCGTGTCCTCCACTCGGTGGCGGTTGTCCCTGACGCTGGCCAATCCATTGATCCACTCTGCACACCACCTCTTGTTGCTTCCTTCTCCGCGCAGCGCACTCCTTTTGGGGTGTCGGTGAACACCACGGCTTCACCACCCCCGCTGCTAGTCTCCTCCCAACAACACTCCAGATCCGTTTTTCTTTTTTTCAGCCGTCGTTCCCGTCCCCTTTATTACTCCTGTCCTCCCGCTTTCCTCTCCCTCTTCTTCTCCCTCCCCAGTCGACTGATCTCTTCATCCAGCTCGTCACCATGGCCATCACTAAGATCCACGCCCGCTCCGTCTACGACTCTCGCGGTAACCCCACCGTCGAGGTTGATGTCGTCACCGAGACCGGCCTTCACCGTGCCATTGTTCCCTCCGGAGCTTCCACCGGTTCGTTGCCCTGTTCCCTCTGCTTCTCACCACCGCCATCGTGCTGACTGACTTCTCTAGGCCAGCACGAGGCTCACGAGCTCCGTGATGGTGACAAGACCCACTGGGGTGGAAAGGGTATGTCTTTTCTGCCAAACGCAAGGCCAATTCAGCCGTAACCAGATTCGCTGACCGGTGACTCGTCATGCACAGGTGTCCTCAAGGCCGTCAAGAACGTCAACGAGACCATTGGCCCCGCTCTCATCAAGGAGAACCTCGATGTGAAGGACCAGTCCAAGGTTGACGAGTTCCTCAACAAGCTCGATGGCACTCCCAACAAGGCCAACCTTGGTGCCAACGCCATCCTCGGTGTCAGCTTGGCTATCGCCAAGGCCGGTGCTGCTGAGAAGGGTGTTCCTCTCTACGCTCACATCTCCGACCTCGCCGGTACCAAGAAGCCCTACGTGCTCCCCGTCCCCTTCCAGAACGTCCTCAACGGTGGCTCCCACGCCGGTGGTCGTCTTGCCTTCCAGGAGTTCATGATCGTTCCTGAGTAAGTGCCAATTTCGCCGTCCTATCCATCCTCTTCTGCCAACGGTCAACTAATTGGTCCCCTAGGTACGCTCCCTCTTTCTCTGAGGGTCTCCGTCAGGGTGCCGAAGTCTACCAGAAGCTCAAGGGCCTCGCCAAGAAGAAGTACGGCCAGTCTGCTGGTAACGTTGGTGACGAGGGTGGTGTTGCTCCCGATATCCAGACTGCCGAGGAGGCTCTTGACCTGATCACCGAGGCCATCGAGGCTGCCGGCTACACCGGCAAGATGAGCATTGCCATGGACGTTGCTTCCAGCGAGTTCTACAAGGCTGATGCCAAGAAGTACGACCTTGACTTCAAAACCCTGAGAGCGACCAGTCCAAGTGGCTCACCTACGAGCAGCTTGCCGACCTCTACAAGTCTCTCGCTGCCAAGTACCCCATTGTCAGCATTGAGGACCCCTTCGCTGAGGATGACTGGGAGGCCTGGAGCTACTTCTACAAGACCTCTGACTTCCAGATTGTTGGGTAAGTAGACTGTCACCGAGCTGTCTTCGTGTAACAACACTAACCGACCTTCGTCTATAGTGATGACCTGACTGTCACCAACCCTCTGCGTATCAAGAAGGCCATCGAGCTCAAGTCTTGCAACGCCCTCCTCCTCAAGGTCAACCAGATCGGTACCCTCACTGAGTCCATTCAGGCTGCCAAGGACTCCTACGCCGACAACTGGGGTGTCATGGTCTCCCACCGCTCCGGTGAGACTGAGGACGTCACCATTGCCGACATTGCCGTCGGTCTCCGCTCCGGCCAGATCAAGACCGGTGCCCCTGCCCGTTCCGAGCGTCTGGCTAAGCTCAACCAGATCCTCCGTATCGAGGAGGAGCTTGGTGACAACGCTGTCTACGCTGGCCAGAAGTTCCGCACCGCGGTCAACCTCTAAATGCAGCTATGACGAGCAAATTCCTGTCGAAGGACTTTTGTTTCTCTAGTCAGCCACACCCATCCCCAAGTATGATTGGACTCGGTGCACATATCGCACTCCGAGTGGCATTGCGTGTAGTCTCGTTGGGCAGAAACCCAGCTGCATGGCAATGTTGCAGATGACCCTTTTGGTAAAGACTTATGATGACGAATTGATAGGCCATATACTGTGGCATATAATGAAAAGCAAAGTTTCATGTTCAAACCTAGATCCAACTCGCCGAGAGCAACGTAGATCTCGACGTGAAATCGAAGTCAATGGTAAGATCTCAATGAAGCCCTTGTATGGTACAGTCGAGAGGGGCCAGAGGACCTGTAATATCGGGCATCGACGGTGGCACCATCACGTGACCATCACATGCCCCACTGGGCCTTGATCCATGAAGTCGAAGGTTGGGATCGAGGGGTCTTCCGCTTCGAAATTTCCTCCAGTTCGTCACCTCATCTACGACTCGCCCGTCTGCTGGGACTAGCGGTGCTTCCGTCTTCACCCCCGGAAACCTGTATACTCCGAGCCAACTTCTGTACAATCTTGTTCACTTTTGCTCACCATGGCGCCTTCGAAGTGGGGTAAGTCGATTTTGGTTTTTACATCCCGTCCCTCCCCTCCTGCTCCGGATACGTGGCTGTGGCAGATTACTGACTCGATGGTGTTAAAGACGATGAGGAGGAGAGAAGTGCTTCCCCACCTCCTGTTGTTATCCGTCGCAAGTTCGATGATGAGGAAGAGGATGATGTGAGTTTTCCATCTGTTCCAACTTCCCACGTCTTTGTTTTCTTAGCCCCCCGAAAATATCCTCCACCCACCATTCCGAATACATGCCTTTTTTTACGACACCAATGCAACGAATCACCAGCTAACCACAACATCATGATTCTAGGTCCTCGACTCCTGGGACGCGGCCGAAGACTCCGAAGTAGAGCGCGAGAAGGCCGCGAAGGCCGCCGAGGCCAAGGCCAAGGCTGAGGCCGAAGCAGCGGCGAACAAGAAGTCCAAGGCGCAGCGGATACAGGAGCATAAGGTGCAGCGGAAGCAGAAGGCGGAAGAGGACTCCGACTCGGACAGCGACGAGGACGAGGCGGAGCGTCGGGCGCGTCTGCGCAAGACCGAGAAGGACTCGGACCTCAAGCACGCCGAGGACCTCTTCGGCGACATCGACATGAACCGCAACCGGGGCACGCCCAAGGCCATCGTCATCAGCGACTCGGCCGACCCGACTTCTGCTGTCGACCTCTCCGCCATGCCGCTGTTCAAGCCCACGACCAAGGAGCAGTTTGCGCGGTTGACCTCGACGCTGGTCCCACTGCTGACGCCGCACTCGAAGAAGCCGCAGTATGCGCTGTGGGCGCAGGAGTTCACCAAGCAGCTGGTAAAGGAGCTGAACAGTGCTGATGTCAAGAAGCTGGCGAGCGCTATGACTACCATGAGCAACGAGAAGATGCGGGAGGAGCGTGCCGCCGACAAGGGAAGCAAGAAGACCAAGGCGGCGAAGACGAAGGTGTCGCTGGTTTCTGCGCGGGACAACAAGATCGATGCTTCTTACGATGATGATGATGGATTGAACGACGATGACTTCATGTAATTGGGGGTTGTTTTCTATTTTTACTATTTCGGCAAATCATCGTTCCATTTCCCTTTCTTCTCGTTCCTTTGCCTATCTTATTTTCCTGCCCCAGCCCTTTCTCTGCATCCTTGGTTGTTAGTGTGGTCGGTTTGACACTCCCCTCTATCAACTAATTGATTGTTGAAATGGCTTTTGTATATCCATATCTCTGAAGTATTGCTCTTCTCTTTGCATCTCCCCTGCATTTGTTCGCCCCAACCGTCTTGTCCCATCTTATTTTCCTTTCCGGCTCATAGTAAGATACTAGTAGATTTGATAGAATTTGACTTTCGCGTGGTGAGAGAATACTTTGTCGACAGTCACGTATCTTTGTTCGGGCATACCCTTCAGCCCCAGTAGTAGGTTTTTGCCACGCACAAATCAGTCAATGACAGGTAGGCAGTGCATACGAAAACGTCGATACCTTTCTCCCTGTTGTGTTATACCTAATGTCATACTACTTGCTGTTCCTCACGTCTTTAGGACACTGCTGGCAAAGTCTGTCATCAGGATGAAAAGCCCAGGGCTCCATCCTTGAGGAATCAGTTCAGTATTATTCTCTGAGAGGGAAACCGGGGGAAAGGTATACTTGGATTCAGATATATGGGTGGGGGAAATGGTATGGGAAGTACTGGGAATGACATTGCAACGAAAAAACGAGATAGACGGGGACAGGTTAACGCGGGAAGGAAACAATTGTATCTGGCTCTGGGGTGGGAATAGAGACACTAAAAGAGAGATAAATTCCGCACAGCCCCCCCTTTTCTTCGCTCTCCAAATATCAAACTCCGCTGGCCGACCCATACGATCCCGAACAACTGGAAGATAGGTGCCGGTCCAACCAGTCACGCAGTGAAAACAGACCTTCCTAAGCACTTCCAGGGAGAATTTCGAGCGAGCTAACAGGCACGCCGAGCACATAACGCAAGTTTTTGATACAACAAAGAAAACGCCCCAAGGTTAACCAACCGTTTAGGAGTCGCCAGCCGCGGGCTTGGCCTCCTCAGCCTTGTCCTCGGACACAGCGGGAGCCTCCTCCTCGGGCTTCTCGTCCTTCGGCCCACTCTCAGGCTCGTTGTCGGCCGAGGTCCAGAGGGTGAGGTTGTCACGCAGCAGCTGCATGATCAGGGTGCTATCGCGGTAGCTCTCTTCCGAAAGGGAGTCAAGCTCAGCAATGGCATCATCGAAGGCCTGCTTGGCAAGGTGGCAAGCACGGTCAGGGGAGTTCAGGATCTCGTAGTAGAAGACGGAGAAGTTCAGGGCAAGTCCCAGACGGATGGGGTGAGTGGGGGTGAGTTCAGTCTGGGCGACATCGGTCGCGTTCTGATTTTCATGGTTAGCCCGTGTCGCATCATGAAAAGGCAAGCAGTGAGCATACCTTGTAGGCCTCGTGGGCAGCGGTGGCAGCAACCTTGCGCTTGTTGCCAGAGGCGAACTCAGCGAGATAACGGTGGTAGTCACCCTTCCTATTGGTCGCAAAGACAGTCAGTCATGGCATGTTCACGCGTCTTAGTGGAGCGATGGACTCACATCTTGTAGTAAAAGACCTTGGACTCGCCAGTCTCGGCCTTGGGGATGAGGGACTCGTCAAGAACGTCCAAAACATCCTGGCAGACCTTCTCGAGCTCGGTCTCGATCTTCTGGCGGTAATCACGGATGATACCGACGTGCTGATCAGAGCCCTTGGATTCCTCCTTCTGCTCGATGGAGGAAATGATACGCCAAGAGGCACGGCGGGTACCAACGACGTTCTTGTAGGCGACGGACAGGAGGTTGCGCTCATCGACGGTGAGTTCACCACCGATCTAATCCTACGTCAGCTATCTGGACATAGGAAGATGAGGGAGGGACAAGCCCGGTCGAGCAGAGGAAGGGGTTCAGCATACGTTGGCGACTTCCTATAACCGGGTTAGTGGTCGCGTCTTTTAGTGGGTAGGGTTCTTGATAAGAGGGACCACTGACCTTCATGTAGGTGACCATCTCTGTGGACCGACACGAGAATGAATCAGCACAAAGGGTGCATCAAAGGCACAACTACGTTGAAATCTTACCATCGTAGCGCTCAGCCTGCTCGCAGAGGCGGGCGAGGAAGGTCTTGCTGCAAAAGGGAGGGGCAGGATGTCAGCGGGACTGTTATCTTGGGTGGGTGGGCCGAGATCGCCGGACGCTTACTTCTCACGCTGCAGATGAGGAACGATGGTTAGTACAGGCAAGACTGATTGAGGGGGAGGCACGAGCGAAAGGGGGAGAAACAGATCGAGAGCGACGCTGAGGACAAACACCGACCACAACAAAGGCAAGTGGGAGGGCAGGGCGTGGACACGATGATGCATGAGCACAGGAGGGGTCCAAACAACACGGCGGCCAGAGGCATCACGACGGAGAAAGAGGGGTTGGGCTGCAGAGAAGGACGTACCTCAGAAGTCATGATGGCAGAGAGATCGGATCAAACAAATAGGGCGAGATCGGACGAGAGAGGGCGGAGAGAGAGGGGGGTCTATCTGGACCAAGACGAGATGGGGGGCTAGAGCGAGGAGGTGTGGAGAGAGAGGACGGGCGAAGCGACCGAACGAAAGAAGCGAGATGGAAGTGGGAAGGGGGATGGACGGATGGATGCGTGGATGGGAGGGAGGAGAGGAATTCACAGAACGAGGTTGGCCGATGCGATAGTCGCAGCAACCAGTAGTAGAGCAGTCGACAGTGATGAATGAACCGGTGAGGTGACCTGACAGCTTTAGCGAGGGCGGCTGCGCTGGTTGTTTGTGATGTTTGGGCGTGGCTGCCTGGGGCATCAACGAGGGGGCACATGACCATCACCGCTCCCACTTTCTGCCTCAGGCAGCACCACTCAGCCGCCAGCTGTCCCGACGCCATACCTCATGCCTCCCCGACTCTACTCCTGTTCCTATGATCTTCCCCCGACCACCCTCCAACCTTCCATTGGGTACACCTCCCTCTCGCCGACATATTTACTCCGTACACTGCAGACCACCTCTCCATGACACGCAATCCTCCTTTATGCGACCGGGCATCAGCGCGACACCTCTCCACTGCCGGTGGTGCTGGGATGCCTCCCGTAGGTCACACAGCCCTGTACCAGCTTTCAAACGGAAGTCCATCCGGAACCAGGGGACCCTCATTGGCAGTAAATTCCCCCTCGAGTCATGTCCAATGATGTCGCGGCGACCCTCCGCTTGAACCAGCAGCCGCAAGACAGGTCAGAACGCAGCCATGACGAAGTCGCAGTAGCTAAGTCCCATCCACCTCTCCATTATTCATCTTCCAGCTGGGTGATCGGCCCCATCCGGACCAGTCACCGTGCCCCAATGGCAAGCATCGCAGTCTCAGCATGGGTCTTGGGGTAAGGCATCACCATTTCCCAAGCGCGGTGGAGAGGGCCTAGGGCTCTTGTAACAACCGGTAAACATGCGGTATGGAGCGTGACCTGGTTCCAGCAGATGGATTGATCTATATCGGTCTACACGTACGTAGTCTGTGGCCACGAGCGGATTGAGCGGTGGAATGAATACCAGACGCCAGCTCGCCGTGATGTAGATGGAAGTGCGTACCGGCAGGTCTGGGGAGGACTGCGGGAGAAAACCTTCCTGATACACATTACCCACCAGACTGGCCGCGCGCCATGGGCATATCAGTCGTACCGTATTGTTCAGCCCTGTCGGCATTGGGACGGGTCCGATGGATCCTGCGACCAGAGTTGGAGGCCAAAAAGAACACGTTGAGGCCCTGTCGGCCTGCCGGCCCAGCAGCAAACGCCCTCTTGCCCAGATAACTGGGGCTCTGGACGTAGATTTCCGAGCTTGACCGATTCTTGGATTAATCATAGGAATAAATTGGCTTTGGGGCAAAAATCCAAATCCCATAAAATACAACTAATACCATCAGCGTGTGGTGGTGCTCGGGTATATTATTCACATCGCCGCTCGTCTCGTCTGGCTCTTCTAGATCCTTCCCGCCGACTGAACTACTTCTGCCTCCGCTACGCCTCCTACTAAGCGTCCGGCCACTTGGCGTTCATGTCTTGATCTAAGGTATATTTGGAACGTCCTGCCCCAGATCCTCTCCCCCCTCTTTTCCTTTCCCGTTTCTCTTTCTTCTTTCCTTTTCTTTTCCCCTCGCGCCCCTCTGTCGTTGCTCCCCGACTTCGGTGACCCTCCCCCTTGATCTGTTGTGGTCTACCATGGAGCACTCCTTTCTCTACCCCCCGGCCGACGTGCTGGGCCATTTCGGGGTCACGGAGCATTCTGGCCTGTCGCAATCTCAGCTGCCGGGATTGAGACAGAAATTGGCCCCAATGGTGAGTCGCTACTCCATCCCCGATCGATCGTGGCCGGAAGCTGACACTATCTTTTCGTGCTTATCTAGCTCTCGCCGAAGACCCTCCCACCCCTCTCTGGAAACTCGTGTTTGGAACAATTCAAGGATCAGCTGGTCCTTATTCTTCTGGGCTCCGCTGCGGTGTCCTTTGTACTGGCGCTGTTTGAAGAAGGTGACGATTGGACCGCCTTCGTTGATCCGGCCGTGGTATGTGCACTCTGCGCCATCAGCTTCGTCTGACACACTTGTCCACATGTCGCTAATGTCTTGTTTTGCCGTTAGATTCTCACGATTTTGATTCTGAACGCCGTGGTTGGTGTGACCCAGGAAAGCAGCGCGGAGAAGGCAATCGCCGCCCTCCAGGAATATTCCGCAAACGAGGCGAAGGTGATTCGTGATGGCAAAACCCAGCGTGTCAAGGCCGATGATCTGGTCCCCGGAGATATTGTCGTTGTCGCAATTGGAGACCGCGTGCCCGCTGACTGCAGACTCGTTGCAGTCCACAGCAACAGCTTCGCGGTGGACCAGGCGATCTTGACTGGCGAGAGCGAGAGTGTGCCGAAGGACACCCAGGTCGTTCCTGATAAGCAGGCTGTGAAACAGGACCAGACCAACATGCTTTTCTCCGGTACAACCGTTGTCAACGGCCACGCCACTGCCATCGTCGTCCTTACCGGTGGATCCACTGCGATCGGTGACATCCACGAGAGCATCACTTCTCAGATCTCCGAGCCTACCCCGCTGAAGCAGAAACTTGATGATTTCGGTGACATGCTGGCCAAGGTCATCACTGTCATTTGTATCTTGGTCTGGGTGATTAACGTGGAGCATTTCAATGACCCATCCCACGGTGGCTGGGCCAAGGGAGCTATTTACTACCTCAAGATCGCAGTTTCGCTTGGTGTCGCGGCCATCCCGGAAGGATTGGCCGTCGTCATTACGACCTGTTTGGCTCTAGGAACTCGCAAGATGGCACAGAAAAATGCCGTGGTCCGATCTCTTCCCTCGGTGGAAACACTGGGCAGTTGCAGTGTGATTTGCTCCGATAAAACCGGAACCTTAACCACCAACCAAATGAGTGTCGAGAAGGTCGTCTATTTGAGCAAGTCTGGGGATGGCCTTGAGGAGATTGACGTTGAAGGTACCACCTTCGCGCCTGTGGGTAACCTCTCATACAACGGTCAAATTGTACAGAATCTTGCTGTTTCCTCGTCGACTGTCCGGCAAATGGCCGAGGTCATGGCTCGTTGCAACAGCGCGGCACTGGCCCATGACGCGAAGACCAATGTTTTCTCTTGTGTTGGCGAGCCAACTGAAGGCGCACTGCGCGCTCTGGTTGAGAAGATTGGAACCGACAATGCTGCCACCAACGCTAAGCTTTTCAA
This sequence comes from Aspergillus micronesiensis, assembly GCA_039763685.1. NCBI lineage: Eukaryota > Fungi > Ascomycota > Eurotiomycetes > Eurotiales > Aspergillaceae > Aspergillus > Aspergillus micronesiensis. The sequence continues at coordinate 606,690 of JASHHO010000011.1, forward strand.
CCAATCTGCCTCTCAGCGCCTGCACGCTGCCAGCAGCTACTACGAATCGCAGCTCCCCTTGAAGGCAACTTACGAATTCTCCCGTGATCGTAAGAGCATGTCTGTTCTTGTAGGCTCAGAAAAACAGCAACGGCTGCTTGTCAAGGGTGCTCCCGAGTCTATCTTGGAGCGCTGCTCGTCCGTTGTCTTGGGCCCCGATGGATCCCGTGTTCCTTTCACCAAGGCTCACCTGGAACTACTCTCTAAGGAGGTTGTGGAATATGGAAACCGTGGTCTTCGTGTGATTGCTCTGGCTACGGTTGAAGATGTCGGTGCTAACCCTCTGCTGCACAACGCCAAAAGCTCCGCCGACTACGCTCAGCTGGAGCAGCAAATGACTCTGGTTGGCCTCGTGGGTATGCTTGATCCTCCCCGCAAGGAGGTTGCTGGTTCTATCATCAAATGCCGTGAGGCAGGTATTCGGGTCATTGTCATCACTGGCGACAGCCGCAACACGGCCGAATCTATCTGCCGCCAGATTGGTATCTTTGGTGAAGACGAGGATCTTACTGGTAAAAGCTTCACAGGTAGAGAGTTCGACGCACTCTCTGACAGCCAGAAGCTGGAAGCTGCAAAGTCTGCCTCTCTTTTTCTCGCACTGAACCAAGCCACAAGTCTAAGCTGGTCGATATCCTCCAATCTCTGGGTCATGTGGTTGCTATGACGGGCGACGGTGTCAACGATGCTCCTGCCTTGAAGAAGGCAGACATTGGTGTGGCCATGGGTACTGGTACTGATGTTGCTAAGCTCGCTGCTGACATGGTTCTGGCTGATGACAACTTCGCGACCATCACCGTGGCCGTTGAGGAAGGTCGTTCGATCTACAGCAACACCCAGCAATTCATCCGTTATCTTTCTCCTCTAACATCGGAGAAGTCGTTTCCATCTTCTTGACCGCCGCTCTGGGTATGCCTGAAGCTCTGATTCCTGTCCAGCTTCTCTGGGTTAACCTGGTGACCGATGGATTGCCTGCCACTGCTTTGTCGTTCAACCCCGCCGACCATGACGTGATGAGACGCCCTCCCCGCAAGCGTGACGAGCGTTTGGTTGGTGGTTGGCTCCTGACTCGGTACATGGTCATTGGCACTTATGTGGGTGTTGCCACGGTGTTTGGCTATGTTTGGTGGTTTGTGTTCAATCTTGAGGGACCCCAAATCTCCATGTGGCAGCTGGTAAGTCAATCAATGAATAGGTTTCCGAATCGGACTGCTTTGTCACCTTGCTAACTTCTCTCGCGCAGTCTCACTTCCACAAGTGCTCTTCTCAGTTCCCGAGATCGGATGTGAGATGTTCTCCAATGAAATGTCTCGCTCTGCTTCCACTGTGTCGCTGTCCATTCTGGTGGTCATCGAGATGCTTAATGCCATGAATGCCCTGTCGTCCAGCGAATCCCTCCTGACGTTTGCGCTCTGGAACAACATGATGTTGGTGTATGCCATCATCTTGTCGATGGCCTTGCACTTCGCTATCCTCTACGTCCCTTGTCTGCAATCGCTGTTCTCGATTGTCCCCCTCAACTGGAACGAATGGCAAGCGGTGATCGCCATCAGTGCCCCCGTTATGTAAGTTCGGCCTTTCATTCTTCTATTGGTTACTCGTGCTAATCTGCTGCCAGATTCATTGATGAAGCCCTCAAGTTCGTGGAGCGTCGTCTCTACACCGTCCCCACTCCTGCGGTGGGACACCAGAATGGGGCTGCATCCAAGCCGAAGAAGGCGTAAAGAAGGCTGATGACATGATGACACAAGGCTCAATTCTCCAGGGGCGTGGTCATGATAGAGTTAGATACTTGGCTGCCCCTGGAGTCATTTGCGTTTGGTATTATTCCTTTTCTCTCCTTTTGGACACTGTGATGGCATGTACGTACGTATTATTGGTAGAACAGGAACAAGACAATGATGAGATGATATTGCTAGCCATGTGTGCTTCGTGTTGGGGAGGTGGTGTATGCAAGGTCACGTTGATCCCCGTGACCCTGCACCGATTCTCCTGTTTTTACTTCTAGAATACTTCCATCGGATCTCTTGCCGCCTTCCACTCCCTCATCGCCCACAACGCTAACCACGGTGCAGCCCATCTTGCAGTGACCTTATCTTCTCGAACACGATTCTCTGCTGCATGAACCCAGCATTCCTGCCACCCGCTCCGATCCCTGTCACACCACCGCGGTGAGGGACAAAAGGGGGCAGGAGATCGTCGCATTCCCGGGGTACCGTGACAAGGGTTGCGCCCCTGATGGAGGGTTAGTGTCACCATGACCCCATCTTCCCCCCATTCGCGCTGGCTCACCCGCCTTCTAGATTAATTTAGCCTGATTGTGCGCTGAGGGGGCGCCAATGCACAACACGATCAATCCCTCGACCCGAGGCCAAACAACACGTTCCATGCACGCTAAGCACGTTCACTGGTTGGCTCACCGTCGATGAGCACAGATGCCATTGTCACATCGGCCCATTGTCCACACGAGGAGCAAATCAGCGCTGGCTGACCTTCTCCGGGTCAAAACCCAGCGATAAAAGCCACCCGATGCTATCTCCCGCCACCGCTGGCTCGGTTCTGGCGAGCAATGACACCCCGACGCTAGACCTTTTGGGCGGTATGGCCGATCTCCTTGACCGTCTGGCTCTGTGTGGGTGCATGCAACCCTCCTCACTGCGCACGCATGAGTGGTGGAAACCACCCGGCGATCGTTACCCCAGACTGGATGACAACTGCGGAGTAAAAGTCTGGGGATGGCCCAACCCGCCGAGGAGAGGAGCTCCCCGCCCTCCCTCCATCATCGAACGGCCTATCTCTCGGTGCCGGCCCGATGGAGGAGTCCAAAACAAGGAAGGTATGGAGGAGACAATGCCGTGCGGAATGATTTATCGAGTGTTCGACGGCTGGCACCGTGGAAGCTACTGTCTTTCCTAGTAGAACGTACATAATGACCAGGGCCCCGCGTAGCACAACCCCCCTCCGCGGCCTTTCTTTGTTCTTCCTGGTCCTAGTCCCCTGGTCCTCTGCTTACTCCTGAAACCGAATCCCCTTCCCACTTTGATTTGGGAGGCACATCTGGTCTCTCTTGCGCATCATGGGAGTGCTACATTTCCTAAAAACCCGCTCCGGGTTTAAGGTGGACAACTCGAAGACGACGTCGGCGGCGACCTTGACCCTACGCCAGAGTCTGTGGCCGCTGTGTCTCGTCACAATCCTGTTCTTCCTATGGGTTAGTTGTCATCCGTCGTGGTCGTCTCTCTTGGTACCTTTTTGCTGAGATAAACTCCGTCAGGGATTCGCATATGGCCTGCTGGACACGCTCAACAAGCATTTCCAGAACACCCTGCATATCACCCGCACCCGATCTTCCGGTCTCCAGGCAGCCTATTTTGGGTATGTGTTGAGATGCTCTGGATCATCGATGACATTTCACCCGAAAGAAACATCTCCTCATTGATGGATCTTCAGTGCCTACCCTCTCGCGTCCCTAGGATATGCAAACTATATGCTGCGCCACTTCGGCTACAAGAGCGTCTTCATCTTCGGCTTGGTCCTCTATGGCATTGGCGCGTTGTGCATGTGGCCTGCAGGTCTGAACCGGTCGTTCGGGGGATTCTGCGCCGCCACCTTTGTCATTGGCTCGGGTCTGGGATCGCTCGAGACAGCAGCCAACCCGTATCTTGCCGGTATGCTCTTCTGCAAAGCTTGGATGCCATGCCCTACCAATCGACAAATGGAGCTTGGACATCTTCGCTAACTGAACGACGATTTGCCTGTGTACAGTCTGCGGTCCTCCAAATATGCCGAAATTCGAATCAACCTGGCACAGGCCTTCAACGGTATCGGCACGGTCGTTGCCCCCGCGCTGGCATCCTACGTCTTCTTCACTGATACCGGCGATGATGTGGATTCCCTCAAGCACGTCCAATGGGTGTATCTGGCCATTGGCGTCTTTGTCTTTGTCTTGGCCGGCGTGTTCTTCATGTCCACTATCCCCGAGGTAACAGATGAAGACATGGCCTTCCAGGTGGCGGCGACGCACGTCGGTGAGCAGGAACAGCCATTCTGGAAGCAGTGGAAGCTGTTCCATGCTACATTGGCTCAGTTCACCTACACCGGTGCCCAAGGTACAATCATTCCCCCATCATCCTTCTCCGCTGGCTAAGACTAACCTCATCGATCGTATAGTCGCCATCGCGGGCTACTTTATCAATTACGCAACGGAAACCTGGCCCGGAACATCGAGCAGCACGGGTTCAAAATACCTCGCCGGCGCGCAAGCAGCCTTCGCCGTCGGCCGTTTCATCGGTGCCTTCCTCATGAAATGGATCAAGCCTCGCTGGGTGTTCCTCGTCTATCTGGCTTGTGTGGTGGCTTTCCTTGCCGCGTCTACCACGCAGCGTAGACAAAACGGTATAGGTACGTTCGTCGGAACTTTCTTTCCTCTCTGATTTATATTTATCCTTCTGTCGTCTATCTGATACATGCATGCGTGTGGCTAACCAACCACCTCGTTGTGTCGAAAAGCAATGCTCTTCCTCACCCTCTTCTTCGAATCCGTCTGTTTCCCCACGATCGTCGCGCTCGGTATTCGCGGCCTGGGACGACACTATAAGCGCGGTTCCGGGTTCATCGTCGGTGGTGTCTGCGGCGGTGCCGCCATCCCACCCATCCTCGGCCATGTGGCGGACTTGCGAGACGACACCGGATTTGCGATGATTGTGCCGACCATGTTCATGGTGGTCGCGCTGACGTATGCCGTCGCCGTGAACTTTGTTCCGGCTTATCGGGATACGGTGGACAAGGTAGGAGCTAGTGATATTGGTCTCAGACCGGAGGATTCCCCTACGAAGGATGTCGAGGGTGGGATCATGGGGGAGCCAGAGAAGGAGGGACACGTCCATACTGAGAAATAGATCGGTGGCATGGAGATAGCAGTTTAGTGCTTTTTGGGTATCTACGTGCTTGATCTATCGCTTGATGATATATCTGTTAGGTGTTTGGATTTCTGTGGAAGATGTTTAACGAGTATAGCGTGAAGAGAAGCTGATCACGTAGACCATATGAATCACGAGAAGACGATACCACGCAGTCTGGGTCTATTTTTCCGTATGTGGTGGGCAATTGAAATCAGCCTCGCAAGGCTGCGTGTCTCACCAGACTTCTGTTCAATTAATGTAAGATAGCAGTCCATGGAAGCAGAGGCCCAGCCTCAGAAGCAACCGTCTGGCACGAAGGGGCTGAGAATGCTGGAGGGGTTATTGTATAAATCAAGGGGTGTGTAGTAGTATCTATAAATTGCCAGAGACGGATATCATGCAAAAAAACCGGGAATCTTTGAAGACAGGGAGGGGTAATAAATAGTATATAAAACACAGAGTAGAAAACTTTCGCCTGACGATGTGTGGGGGCTTGTGTTGGAAAAAGAAAATAAGTCTAAACGAAGGTAATGGTAGAAAACCAGATAATAAATCAAAAGGGCCACCCATTCGTCACCGTTGCTCAGTCAAGATAGATGTCCAAGCATGCTGTCCAAATAAATCAGCGCCACAAAGCCAGAGGGGTATAAAATGTATAGAAAGAACAAAAGAAAGTTAATGAACATGTCAACAATGATATAGAGTGCGAAGGACTGTTTGTCTCGCTTTTAGGGAAGGGCCTTCTTGTCAGAAGTTATAGATCTTGGAGAGCCATCCGCTGCGAGCTCAACGGTATGCCCTGATCCGGCGGCTGAGTCAGGTCGTGGTGTCTTGAGTGAAGAGGAGCGTGGCGGACGAAGTGGAATCGGATCAATGTCTGGCGCTGGAGCAAGAGCAGGCTTGCGAGTCCGCCCAGGCGAGTCTCCCGTGAGTTCGGCTGCAGTTGAGAGGTCCGACTTTCCTGCTTCAACAGGAGACCCGGGATCCTCTTCAGTGCCGGTGAACGCGTCCACATCTTCAATATCTTCATCCTCTTCCAAGTCCTCCTCCTCTTCTATAATCTGACTTTTCCGCGCCGTTGGGCGGGATGGGCCTGTGGGTGATTCTGCGAGGCTAATGCCACCATTAGGATACTCTGGGGCAGGCATTCCACCGGAAGCCATGAGATTAGCTGTGTGGATCATAGGACCCTTGAATGCTGATCTCTTGCGACGCGCAAACACCAGGCTAGATGAAGGAGAATAGAGCATTGGAGCAGGTGCTGCTTCGTTGAACAATGAGTTCATCCTGCCATTGGGATCATCTGCTTCCCGGTATGTATGGTTGTTGCCTCGTACAAGTCGAATGTTGCTGGGAAATCGGGAGGAGGCACTTGGAGTGGTAGGAAGTACTTTGACCGAGGAGTGCGGAGACCTTGTCGCTCGAGCAGTAGGAGTAGATGCTGATCCGATGCTGTTTGATGATACAGACGATGCTTTCGAATGGGTGTGGGTATGATGGATGCTTCTGATCGAGGAGACTGACGAAGACGTTGATTTCCTGCCTCGCAGACCGGCTGATGACCGTCTATTATAAGAGCCCCGAGGGGTTATCGGGGAAGGGGAGAGAGAATTCCGATGGCTAGCATGACTGGTACTCAAAGGCCGGGGTTGGCGAGGATATGAGTGACGATGATTTGGATACGAAGCGCTGCTTAGAGCCAGGCTACTTGCGTTGGAGGCTCGCTTGACCTGGGTAGGCGTGGACAAATCTCCTGACCGGAGTGTGCCAGAGGCCGGAGCCGTCTTCTTTCCGCCTTCATTTGCTTTGGCGGGACTCAATTTGTCTGAAAGGAACTTCCGATGGCTTCCAGGGCCGCCAGCGGCCTTGCCATGAGGGGACTTGGCTCGTTTGGCAGATTCGACAAACCAGTGTTTCAGAGAAGCTAATTGGCTGATTATTGGATATTGGCGACGAGTTCGGCGGCGGAAAATGCCATTATTGTTGTGTTGGGCCAGCTCAGGCTGAGATGCACTCACATGCAACATGCTGGGCCGGGAGCGTCTTCTGTCCTTCGGTGGAGGTAGTGGACGGCGCCGAGTAGAACTCACAGATCGTCTGGGGTCCTTGTCGATGGGAGGAGGTGGCACTGGTGGTGTGTTTGTGTTAGACGGCTGTACAGGACCTGGCTCAGGAAGCATTGGTAATTCAGGTACAGCAAGTTGCGAAGGCAGGCTACGCCTATCCCTGCGCCCTCGCTCCTGTAAAGGCGTGTCCGAGGAAGCGTGACCCTCTTCATCAACCTCAACAAGAGCAGCGGAGATCTTTTCCAATCGGCTGCTTGCTGCACTCAAACGACGGATGTTCTTCGCTTCCACGTCCCGCTCACGCCGTTTGCGCTCCCGCTTCTGCTCTTTCCGTTGCTCCTTTTCAATTAACAATGCCCACCACCCGGCGAGTGGGTCACAACGTTGAGCGAGAACACTGTCAACCACCTCATCGATATTCACTCCGGCGCTTTTCATTCGCTGGAGCGTGGTCTTTTCCAAGGGAGTCGAGAATGGCGCAGGTCGTGGAATTTTCAAGATCGCTAATTGTTCAGAGGCGTTTCTGCTAGGAACGGATGCGCTAGGATATCATCGAGGCTTGGCCGAATGAGGGGACGTTTTGACAGAAGTAGGTTGATAAGAGATTTGGCATCGTCCGTGAACTTTTCGTTGAAGACAGGCTCTTCAGTCAAAATCCGGGTTTTGGTAATCTGGTCATCATCTTCATCAAACGGGAGCTCTCCCGCAAGAAGAGCATAGAGAATGATTCCCAGACTCCACACATCCACCTTTTCGCCAGCATACTTCTCGCCCTTGAGCATTTCCGGTGCGCTGTAGCATATAGTACCACAGAAGGTTTGTAGATAGCTCGCCTTGCCTTCATATTCCCGAGTAAACCCAAAATCACAGAGTTTGACGTTCTCGTTCTTATCGAGCAAGATGTTCTCCAACTTCAGATCCCGATGGACGCAAGATTTGCTGTGAACATAGGCGACAGCACCGACAAGCTGGGTAAAAATTCTTTTGACCTTATCGACGGGTAGCGGACCATGGCGAAGGAGGTGATTGTAAAGCTCATCACCTGAGTCACAGGTAAGCCACGTTTCAATAATTTCCCCTAGTACTGTCCACATACCTGGGCAATATTCTAACACCAACCAGACCAACTTCTCTGTCACAATAACTTCGTAGAGGCGGGCAATGTGGGGATGCAGGAACTGGCGATGATGGTGAATCTCACGTGGAAGGTTTGTATCTTCCTTGCTCGAGGATTTCAACACGACCTGATATGTACTTGATTAGATAGCCTCACTGGAATACATCGGAGACGGTTGTCCTACCTTAGAGCCATTGGTAAGCTTATGAGAGGCAAGGTAGACTTTACCGAAGGAACCTTTGCCAATCAACCTTCCCACAGTATAGTTTCCTACACTTCGAAGATCCTTCGACGAAAACTCCCTGTTAGGTATCGTCAATATTTATTCGCGGTTCGATTTGGCAGAAGGCACCTACTCCAGTAACTCATTGTATGACTGGGCGAGCTGTTGTACATCAAAATAAAGCCGTCAGCTGTGCCGTAGAGCATAAAAACACAAGAAATGTATAGCCCCAGGTACATATAGAAGCCAGACATCATTGCGCAGCGTTTCGCAAGCCGCATAGTGAGAAGCCATGGTTGAGGGGGATTTCCGAGGGGAGGACGGCAAGAACAGACCTTTTCCTTTTGCTTCTGGGCATGGACCTCCGCTCTCGTCCTCGGAGGCGGCATGTGTTAAGGTTTTCCCCGCCTATTCTCTATTATATTGCGGACGTATGCACGAAATGAAGAGATTTGTTGGATCAGCGAGTAGATGTAGGTCTCCAAGGGCTGCCATTCAACAGAACAAGGAAAGGCACGAGATCGACGGGTTGGCGGAGAGCAGGGCCGTTGGCGCGACAGGAAATTCCCAGTTGGCAACAAAGAACCGGTTATCGGAAGCAACGGGGGGGAACTGGATAGGGAGCTTCGGTTGGCAGGACAGAGTGACGAGAATGAGTGTGTTTGTTTCACAATTTCGAGAATCGGAGTGTATGAAAGGAAAGGGATGAGGTGTTGCGGATAAAGCGAACCACAATCTCGGAAAGGGACTCGAGGGGCCGAGCGACTGTAGTTGGACGGCTATAACAAACGAGCTATAGAGACAAGGTTAGTCCCAGTGGTCTGAATGAATCATGCCATATCCGAGAGATACTCCGTATGCGCGGAGCAAACGGCTAGGCCCCGGAGGGTTGGGAGAACACATACCACAGGCAAGCAACAACTTGAGAGCCCGACAGAACGGGGTGGGAAGAGAAGCGAAGAGTAAAGTCTCCGGATATCCGGCAATGGATCAATTCAACCAGCCGGGGAGAGCAACCATGGAGGATGGGAAGACAGGGAGGGGTTAAACAGGGGGCAAGAAAGTGATAAGATGGCGATGGTGACGATGATGGACGGGAGACGGATGATTAAGCCGGTTGGTGGGAACGTGGACCGTTTCTGTCAGCTGGAAAAACATCAATGCTTAATCTTATTATGGCATCCCCGGGTTGGTAAACACAGGGACAGTCAGAATAATGCTGGTCGAGAGGCGATCGCCATGCGCCTTAAGACTACGGCCTCCTGTCGAGTGGGATTACGTCTTGGGATGTTTTCTGGGACCAGAACTGCCGGGTTTTCCATGCGAGGGGCGATATCAATGCATGTCGCCAATTAATGAAACGAACGCGATCCCTTCATTTAATCCCCCTCTTCCATGCTTCTGCGCCCTCTTCTTTGTTGGCACGAGACGTTTTTCTCTCGACTTTCTCGGACTAAAGCAGAATTCTCCCGTGTGTCGTCGATTTCCTTGTTTTGCGTTGTCTACCCCTGAGATCCATAATTTTAGAATCTAAAATGAGGAGCTGCAGGTTGCCCGTTTGGGTTAGCCTTGCCTGTTCCATTCTGGGTCCCGTATACGTCATAGCTCTGGTTCACCAAATTTATCCAGCCTACCTTTGCAAACTCAGGACACATCTGTATGGTTCAATCTTGGGGCTATTATTGACTCCAGAGATGGCTCAAGAAGATCTTACTAGGTAGTCCCAATCTAACAGGAGCCATCCGAGCCTATCAAGTTAGAGCATCGTATTACATCACACAGCTCTATTATCGGGGTATATGACATGCTCATAACAATGCGATGCTCGCCCTCTGTCTACTTCCACCAGGGAAGAGAATGCAGGTGTCGCACAGCACGGTGGCTCGTGCACAAGGTTGGGTCGACGCTTTCGAGTCCCGCTTCTCCTTGAAACGCGAGCGAAACCATTCCAAAGTAAGAGTGCAACAGGTCTATATGCCTGCAGTCAGCGCATGGGAGACATGAATTCGAGGCGTAGGGTCAAGAACTAACCAGGCGGTTCTCCAACGCCCTTTCCAAACCCACCGACGATGTGTTGTGTTTTTCCAAGCAGATAACGTCGGTTTTTTTCTGCATCGACAAGCTGTAGCCGATCCATCATCTACTCGCGAATCTTTGATTAGCACAAAGTTGACCACACAAATCAAGAGCACTCGAGTCAACGTACAGCCAAAGTTGCGGTATTCCAAAAAGAATAGCACGTGTCTGCGAATTTGTTGGTACGCCCATTGAAGCCTGCACATTGAAGAGATTCCTCCGTTGGTACTGGCAAAGCAGGCAGATTGTGTATGCTCTCTTGCAGGTTCAGTCCTTCAACCTTCCTTGACAATGCCGGTACTTCCCCGGACTCAGAGCCACTTTCTTCCTCGTCTTCCTCGTTCTCCTCGTCCTCGCCAAGCTCAGCTGTCTGTCGAGCAACCAGCCATCGAACGAGAGACTCAAAGGCCTCGGTGCCAGGCGTAAGAAGGGCCACGGATTTGTCTCCATCTGACAGCTTCTCAAAAAGGTCAGAGCACCAATACAGCAATAAGTATGACCAGCTGACGCATCGAATCAGGGTTAGTGATCATTTACAAAAGGCCATGAAGATGCATCCTGGAACATACAGTGTGATTCGCAGAAAGCGCCTTCGGCGATCCCCCCATCGTATGTCTAGATATCATGTCTTAGCCAAACTTCAGTAAGGGACATAGTCTTTTTCCTACCTGGCAAGCCTCGATGAAATCCACCAATTTGTCTACGTCTATATCCGGAATATCCTCGAGGCCATCGCGATTACGCCCTCGCAATATATATCGCGTGCCGGCGCCAAAACAACAGAACCGCAAGTCGCCTCCCCCCTCCACTTTTCCGTTGGGACCCAGCACCTCGCCGAAGCTTCCGTCTTCTCTCTGCATCTTTGGAAGCCATTGTAGACATTCAACCCGCTTGACTCGCGAGAGGTCATCGCCCAAAATGACGAGGATCACGAGCGCGAAGAACGTCGACGGCACGTTGGCCGGATCCCAAGCTTCATTCTCCGGTGTGCGTCTTTCTACCCCGAAATCAGTGCCTGTGAATCCACGAAATCCTCCCGATGGGACCTGGCAGTGGTATATCCATTCGATGTAGCCCTGGCGTTCTTCGGGGGTTGTTTTGTTGTGCAATTCGCCTAATAGATCTAGACCTGCGACTGTGAAAAAGGCGAGAAGTATGCGATTGGAATCATTGGAGGTGTATAGGCTCGGCAGGAAGGTCTTCAGGCATCGCAGGAAATATTTGATGTGACGTTCGCGGTTGAAGGCCGGTTCGGTCATTGTCAGTCAGTCAGTCAGTTTCGAGTCGGCCCTAATGCAAGTCACTGGCCATATGGCGGAGGGTCAGGTCAGATGAAGGAGCGGATTGACTAAAGCGCTAAAAGATCTCTTCTGTCGGATGTCGTTATCTCTGCGACAGTCGTCCCGCAGCGCTGTGGGATTTTCTCCTCATTCGGCGGGCGGGCTCTATCGGAGTTGCGGGAACCCCCCACATGACAATCCTCCCAGGAATGGTCGCCGTGCGGCCGACATTGTTATTTATTATTCAACTTTCTTGCTTTCTGGAGCTCATTTCGACCTTTCGCCTCCCAAAATTGCCCTCGACTCAACAGCTGGCCGTTCAATGCCATCACTGCACAGCTGAATTCAAGCACAATGCGTTTCTTATCTTCCAAAACCTTGATCAAGGCCCACGCCTTGTTTCTGTTCGTCCGCTATATACCTGACGAAGTCGCCCGAAGTCATCACAGAATCCGATGTCGTCTTTATGCTCGGAGAAACGCTCCGGATAGTATGTCTGGCTGTTCCTTGATTCTGCATCCGATTACAAAGCTCCAGGCAAACTGACAGTACAATTACTCCCGCAGGATGTCGCCCCAAGCCTCTCGCGTCCTCAATCCCCTTCGCCTTCTGCGGCATCATCCTCATGCTCGAGGCCCTCGTCGACCTGATTCTCGTCACAAAAGTGCCCCAACTCAATGAAGTCATCGCGATGGCTGAAGCGGCCCGGTCCAACTCCGCCATCCCGATCGGAGGCGCCATGCGAAACAACCCCTTCATGGCGCGTCTTGCCTCCCTGTATTGGGAGATCTGGACGCTGCTTTCGGTTACACGATTCTGTTTGTTCTTCGCTGTTTCCTTCTTTATATACCAGAGCAAGCCGACGGCGTGGGGGATGGATGCTGCTCGGGTGGGTAGCCATGGTGAAGCGGCGTCTGGACTGGATCAGCTGAAGAACCGGGTGGTCTTTACCTATGGGTTCATGGAGATGATGTTCTGGCTTTGGGTATGGGCTCCCCTTGGAGCTGTCATTGCATTCAAACTGCCACTAACCATCGATAGATTTACCTCAACCTCCGGGAAGAGCGACAGGAGGCCGCTGCTCGCTTTGTTGAGGAGTAGGTATGCTCACAGGTTGAAGATATCGGATTTAGATCGGACATAGAAATTCTAAAAGTTCTTTATTGATTGACCGATGGGAAAGTCTTGTTTGGATTATGCTATTAACTCGCTAATTCGACATCCTCGAGCGATATGTGCGTGAGAGACCGCATGGGTTCTCTGCATCGACCGCAAGGATGGATAATCTACCATATTTCATTGCCATCATTACAACACTCAGTGTCAAAGCCCTCCTCGAAGCGACTATTACACAAGGAATGCGAAAAGCGCAGCTCCAATGGCAGCAAGCACCCCGGTGTCTTTGGATTGGATATGCGCTGCTCCAGCAGTAGTGGTGGCAGCTGGGCTGCAGAGGTCGACGAACCGGTGCTGCCGGCCGTGTGTGAAGCCGTGGCAGTTCCCCGAGTTGCGGAGGCGCCGGTGGTGGTAGCAGAGGCACCAGAAGCAGTCTGAGTCGAACTCGAGCCGGTGGAGGTTCCAGACGAGGCGGAGGATTTGCCGGTAGCAGTAGACTCTCCATTTGCACAGCTGGCGCTCTGAGGAAGATCGGTGACACCCGCGCCTTTGCAGATCTGGTTTGCGAAGTTGATAGCGGCTAGACAGGAGAATTGTTAGCGGTTTTGCTCACTAGGTGTTTTACCAAATCACGAGACAGGGCACAATGGACAGTTGAGCGCTAGACATACCTGCTTGCTTATCACTAGAGCATGATTTGGCGACACAGCAGGAGATGTTGGTGATAAACGACTTGTCGCCACAAATACATCCCACGTCAATCAACTTGCAATGCTCAGGGATAGAGTCAGAAGCACAAGTTTTCTATCAGCGTCGAATTGATCAGCGATCGCTCTTGCGGACAGCAAGGCCTTCTCGAGGGAAAATGAGAAAGCCAACCAACTACTGAGTAAACTTACCGCGCAATCGGGGAGACCATCCATGCCTGAGCGACAACGGTGCTCAGGCATGCTGCCAGAGCAAGGGCGGTATACTGGAACTTCATTGCGACTGGAATTCAGAATGGAGGTAAGGTCCGGTCAACGATATCGCTGTTATTGGAGAGGGAAGGCGGTGGATGTACAGGTTATGTCTGCATGCAGATGGAAGAAGGGAGAGGGGAAAGGAGAAGTGGGTGCAAAACGAATGGAGACGCCTGATGAGTGACGACCTGGGAAGTCGGTACCATTGTATGGCTACTGTTTCCCCCGCACACAATGTGACGCAAAGAACGTTTTACGGAAGCCACCGCTGGTATCGCCCGGTACACTGTTCTTCCAGGTTGCCTTGATGGTGTATTTTGCCGACTTTACACAGGTAATTGGGATCGATCTTACGACGATCCGATGGGTTGGCCGTCACCTCCGCTTTTGCTGGACCACCTGCAGGGAAGATTTCTGGCCGATCCATATAGCCCGGTGGAGCGTCCCCAAATAAACAGACTGCAACGACAAGGGCTGTATAGTAATTAATCTCTTGTTACGAGTTACGCCCCCATCCAGTGTCCACGCGTGCCTCTCCTGGAGCGCCACTCTGACTAGGTAGTGAGGAGATGTTGTGTCACCCCCGTCTTCTAGGAAATCGATCTGAATAACACCTATCGTCCCACTGCTGTGGCTTATATGTGCTTGAGACGGACTGGCTAAGGGCCGAAAGTTTCTACCCAACTCTGAGGTGGAGAGCTGAGAGGAGGGAACATACCGACGAGCCTAGGTACAAGCAAAAACAAAGGATGTCCCCAGTGGGGAAGATTAAGGTAATCTTCTTGGGGGTTCCTGGCCCCCTGATTGGTCCCGGGAGTCTAGTTTCTCCACCAACCTGCTGTTCTGGGTCAGGGCCCTGGAAGATCACCGGGTGGGTCAATCAGATGCCTCCAATGCTTGCTCCCTCGGCCGTGGCCACATCACCCCCTCACTGAATGCTGGCCAGAGTCCTTTCGCTGATTGGTGACCTCCACATCCCTTCGAGAGGTGGTTTTGCGTGGGTTTACCGGTTGTAAAGAGTATACAGAGGGGGCGCCCCGAGGGCCATGACGAATCATCCGGGTGTTCACGGCAGATCCCGCGGTCTTGCAGGCCACACGAGTGGTGGCACTACCGATCAATAGTCAGTCGGTCCCTCGGGCAAGTGATGGCTGGCTGGCTGCTCACCCTGGAAACACAACCTCTGTAAGAATACTGTACGAGTAACATCGTGGGACCAGGTTGCGCCCCCCTATCAAGGGGCTCGACTTCAACCAACCGGCATTTTTAGGTTGAAAGGGGGGAGTAAATTATGTGACGATCAGCCTCCCCAGAGCAATGAAACGAGCTCAGCTGGTCCGAGACCACCCAAGAAAGAGGATCAAGCACAGCAGCAGATGGTCACAGGATGCGCGTTCTCCGCCTCGGAAGAAGGCCAGCGGCTGTACGACCACTTCGGTTGGCTCTTTTCGGAACCAGACGTCCATCACATACTCGGGGCATGTTGTTTGGGCTTCCCCTTGAATGATGT
The DNA here is from genome assembly GCA_039763685.1 of Aspergillus micronesiensis. Lineage (NCBI taxonomy): Eukaryota > Fungi > Ascomycota > Eurotiomycetes > Eurotiales > Aspergillaceae > Aspergillus > Aspergillus micronesiensis. The sequence goes on from JASHHO010000011.1 coordinate 621,977, forward strand.
ACCCCATCGTTGAGGGCCCTGCGGCATACCTAACAGTCCATAATTAAGCCGGCTAAGCTCAACTGACGTATCAATCGCTGTGGCTCTTCCTTGACTAACAGCTGTCGCTTACTTTCCCCATTCCTTCCCCGCGACCTTATCAAACCAGCTAGCTTCCTGTCACTTGATAGCCCACCTGGGCTTTGATTTCACCATGGGCCTTGGGGTTCTAGAGGACTCTGTCCTAGCTCATGTCCCCGGTGCGTCTGTCCCTTGTTTAAGGTCTGGTCCAGTTCTGACAGGGGTCGCGTACAGGTACCTCGGATATCTACGAGAAAGAGAGCTCCACGACCGACCATTCCGTGGCAGAGTCTACCTTGAAATATGATCGATCAAGCCCCATACCCATTCTCCTCGTACCGCAACCGAGCGACGACCCCAACGATCCCCTTGTATGTTCGGTCATCTCAAGCTGGAGGTGAGACCTGATAGAATCGATGCTAATAGATGCGTTGTACCTCAGAACTGGCCGCTTTGGAAACGAGATGTGACTCTACTGGTCCTCTCCATGGTTGCAGTGCTATGCGCCACAACAAGCTCGATCATGGCTTCAAACACGGTGACAATTGCACTACATTATGGCAAAAGCTTTACATCTGTCGCACTTCTCACAGGCTACCACCTTTGCGGTACCGGCGTCTCGGGAATTCTGATTGTCCCCACAGCTCGAGTCTGGGGGAAACGCCATCTCTTTCTGCTCGGGAACCTCCTGATGGTGGTTAGTTGCGCCTGGGCAGGTGCCAGTGCAAACAATTATTCGAGTCTCCTCTGGGCTCGTATCTTTCAGGGTGTCGCGTTAGCCCCATTCGAGGCCCTTGTCAATGCCTGTGTTGGGGATCTCTTCTATGTCCATGTACGGCAATACCTCTCATCCATGCTACCACAGACCTGTGCTGAATATCGAACAACAGGAGCGCGTAAACGGATGGCTCTCTCTAATGTTGCCTTGTTTGGAGCCGCCTTCCTCACACCTGTTGTGGCTGGGAAGATAACACATACTCTCGGATGGGAGTGGACGTTCTATCTTGTCGCCATCTTTGCAGCAGGTGCTTTTCCGTTAACTTTCTTGCTTGTTCCGGAAACAGCATTTAGACGGCCAGACACCCTGAGAGCCGATTTCGAATATGCAGATGTTCAAGGTCCAACGACCGAAACGCCCAACCAACCTCAGAGGAACGACGATACGGCGTCTGAAGTGAGCCACAAGATTGAAGAGAAGAAAGAGCCTTCTTCGGTTACAAATGGAGAGCCACAGACAATTTCTTCCGCAGAAGAAGGCTATCGCGAGAGAGCAGATGTTCCCGAGAAAGCTTCATTCATCCAAACATTGAAACCTTTCAATGGCCGTAAAACAGACGAGCGATTCTTCAAGCTTCTCCTTCGGCCATTCCCTCTTTTCTTCCAACCTGCGATCCTCTGGGTAAGTGCCAGCCGGAGATGTAGATAGCTTGACCCTCACTAATAAATCAAAGGCTTGCTTGGTCCAGGGTGTGATTATTGGATGGACCGTGTTCATCGGAGTCGTCTTGGCGGCTATCTTTCTAGGTCCACCCTTATGGTTCGATGAGGTTCAGACCGGATACCTATACACTGGCGCTTTTATCGGATCTCTTCTAGGTCTGGTATTGTCCGGTTTACTGTCTGACTCCATGAACAGGATCATGATCAAGCTCAACCGAGGTAAATATGAACCCGAGTTCCGCATTCTGCTCGTTGCCTTTCAGCTAGTCTTCAATGGCGCTGGCCTGTATGGCTTTGGTATAGTGGCTCAGGATGTGGGACGATATGGTGGCTTGTGGTGGACGTGTTCTTTGCATTCGTCATCATTGGCATGGTCATGGGGGCTGTTGCAAGCGCATTGTACATTGTGGACGCATATCGTGAGTGGACCAGTTCCCATCAGCTCTCTACCTGGGCGGAAGAGTCATTGACGATCCTTAGGGAACATCACATCGAGTCGTTCACGTGCATGTTAATCTTCAAGAATATGTTCAGTTTCATTTTGACGTTCTTTGCCTACGACTGGCTGGTGTCCAACGGCATCAAACCCGCATTCCTGGCTATTTCGAGTATCCAAGTGGCCATCTGTGTCTTGAGCATCCCCATGTGTAAGTGCTCGGGCTCCTTTGTCGAGGCGAGGCTAACCCGTTGCCGCTATGATGCAGATATTTTTGGAAAGCGGAACCGCTCTTTCTTTGCTCGCAACGACATTCTGAAGCTGTCCATCTGTGGTGAGAGAGAGTTACGTGGGCGCGATGGATGCTAGTATAATCAGGGCGAGGTGGATCCCGCCGTCGATAGTATCAGATCAGCCTATCTTTAGATATTTCGGCACTACTATAGTAGATTAATGAATCGCAATGTACGTTCTGGAAGAACTGCCTCGCATGCGGCTCGGATTGTTTATGGCGGTCTGTCTCTACAACTCGATTGGGTTGTGACCGAACGATGCAGGTCCCGGTCAGCTGACTCTCCTCCTGCGGACGGAAGCGGAAAGGATCCGTCAGGACGCCCTTCTTGTGCAATGCACGAATCACCACATCATCACTTCACCAGTTCCAGGGTTCATGACCACTCCAATTCAACTTCATCGCATCTCTTGGTTGACTCGGCGCCGTGGCTGCCACCCTGTGCCCCTCGTGCCCCCCCTTGACTATAAAATCGTCCCCTTCGTGACATCAGCGACTCCCCCTCGTTCCTCTCCGGCTCAGCCTTAACGCTGCCAAGCTCCCCAGGTTCTCGGCTCGTCACTCACAATCCGTGGATCGTCATCTGTAACCATCGACGTCAGTGAGACTGGTTTCTTCCTCAACCTTCCGGAGCTTCCCATCCAGACAGAGTTCATCCCCCCTCTGTTCCACCCAATCCCGTCTGCCTTTTCTCCTCGTTGCCTCCCTTCCCCTCTTCTCTTCCGTCTATTTCACCCAGGAATGCCTGTCGCCATTGCGATCCCTTACTTTCTGCACCCCGCTGCGGACAGTATATCACTATCATGGCAACCGTCGAGCAACCCCCTGCAGTCCAGCGCATCCCGCGCTCCCGCTCAGCCCGGCTAGCGGATCAAGGTGGGATTCTATCCATTCCTTACTTGTACGCGCATGTTCACTGACTGTCCCACCCGGAAATAGCCGCGACAGCTGCGCTTTATGTGACCCATCCAGAGCGCAGACTATCTTTTCGTGAACCCCCTTCGTCACAAACCAAACTAGCCAGTGAGTTCAATCTCCCCGTCGCGTAGGTATGAAGCTCGAGGCGAGAGACTAATGTTGGAATCGCAGATCTGAAGGCAACAGGATCGCGTCCCGGGTTCAGCCATGCGTCGGCAGTCGCAGCTCTCTCCCACGCGAAGAGCCGGCAGCTTGAACTAGAAAAGCAAGCCGCAGCGGCGTTCTACATGCAAGACTACCGCACCGATGCTTCCACCGACCAAGGACGCAAGGCATCGGCCTCTGCATACCGCGACCGCAGATCGGTTACCAGCTTTTCCAGTGATCAAAAGTATGACATCTCTGCGGCCGACCTGAGTCCTGAAGTGCGCCGAGACATCGAAGTCAGGGAAAAAGCCCTCAGCGCCGCTCGGGGCTTTGTATGGCAACAGAAGGCGCGCTGACTCGGAGCCGTCGGACTCTTATGTCATGACCAGTGAGGGTGAAGCAGACCCATACTTGAATGCCAGTAGAATCCAGAACGCCGCAAACGCCAATGTTCGCCTCTATGCCGCCTCTCCCCCGGTATCGCCGGAACTCGAGGAACAGCGGAGAAGGAGTGTCATCCAGCCGCGGCCGTCTCGATGTCTCGAGATATGTACAATATCACCGAAAATCCTGATACCGTACAACTCGGCGCGGCTGTTCCTGCAGCCCAGAGGGGCCTTGTTCGGGCCCGATCCCAGAGATCGGTCACCAAGCCCGACGCTGCAGCATTGCAGCACGCAATTGGCCTGCAGGAAATCGCGCAGAAGCGTGCGGCAGAAAAGCTTGCCAGTATGCAGGACGAAACCTTAATTTACCGGGAGTACTATGGCGTTGACAGGCAGCCTACCCGGTCCAGCATGGGCACCCGGAAACGGAGAGGCTCGGTTGAATCGGACACATCCAACTTTGACGTGGAGCGATCCAAGGAAATCCGGCATCAAATGACCAGTCTCCGGACCAAGCTGGACGCTGTAGACGAGCAGCGAGATAGAGATCGTGCTTTCCTCTTGGAAGCGGCAAGGAGGAATGTCGATGCGACCATGCAAGACATGGAACTGCGCTTGTCTGCTCAAACGGGCCGCGCTCCGCCTGCAGTCCGAAAGGAATGGGAGGAGGCAGCGCTAGCACGAGCGCAGAAAGATCTGAATGGATATCGACGCGGAACTGTCGTACGATGATAAGATTAACCTCGGACTTTCCAAGTACATGGATAGGGCCGATGTGGAGGCGGTGGCTCGCTCACGGCTACAGCCAACTTTCGATGAAATCAACAGCCGTGCGGAGGAGGAAAGAGCCAAGGCCTTAGAGGAGCGTCTGGATGAAGAAGAAAGACAGCGGCGCGAGACCATCGAGCGTCAGCGAGAAGCTGACACCAAGGCAGAGGGAGAAGCGCGAGAAAGGTTGGTTTCGGCTCCATCATCTTTCGATCACAAAAGGCTGACCAGGCTATAGCTGCTTTGAAAAATGAGCTGGGCCGCAAAGAAGGGAAATCCTGGCTGTGGAGAAAAAAATCCAGGCGTGGCAGGGACTATGAACCAGCTGTCGGAGCATTCACCACGGAAGGGATGGCAACAGACGACCATCAAGCTGGCACTGAGCAAGCCCATGTGACTGCGCCTCAAGAAACAGTAGAGACTCATACCGGCGGTGACAACCGCAAGGCTGTGTCCTCAGGTGCGGCCGTCGCAGGCGAGCCTGCGTCCATGGAACCCGTTACCAGGTCTGAATCGAAGCTGAAGACGTGGTTCAGTCGGCTTAGCGGCCGTCGTTCCAGTGCAGCTGCAGATGACGCCGCCGCTATGGGCGAGTCTAATCGGGCCACCGGAGATTGGACAGCAGGCGAGACGACCGAGCCTGGAACTGCTGGCGGAACGTCAGTTGAGAGGCAAGCCCCAGCCGCAGGTGTGACTCAGCAGCTGAGGAAGCTTCCACCGCAGTTGAAGGCCAGGGTCAACGGACAGCGGCCGCCACTGAGGGAGCTACACAAGACGGCGATCAGGAGCGATCTGCTCCTCTAAGCTCTCACCCGGTCACAGCAAACGAACTGGAGGAAATGCAAAGGAAGTCTATTAGCGACAACACGTATGTCGGACTCGGCGCGAAAAAGAAGGGAACAGCCGCTGGGGAAGGTTCCAGTTCCGACTCTGTGAATGGCGAGTGGTCCCGTTTGAAGTCGAAGATCACCAAGATGGTCTCGAAGGGCTCGGATGAATTCAAGACCAATGGAGCCGCCGGTTATGATAAGCAAACCAGGCAGGGAGGCTTACCGATCGAGCATACTGCCGCGGATGATCTGGCCGGACACTCCCGAGAGGACCTCCGTGAGAGTGCGGCAGATCAAGGCCTGCCTGTTCCCCCGGTCATTGGCAAACGAGGAAGCATTGGCACTACTGGCCGGGAGTCTCGGTTCTCTGAGGACCTGTGATGCTGTTCCCATTCGTTGTATTCGTCTTGTCTGCTATTGTTCTTGTTCAAAGTGACTGATCCTGTCTTCTGTACCGTGATATCTTGGGCTGTATTTTATGTATTCTAGTTTGAGAGTGGTTGGTTTTGGAGTTCAATTTGTCTTCTATGGTTTCAAAGTCTCCCGGGATTGGAAAATACGGTATATCTGCCTGACCGGTGGTGATACCGTGCAGTCTGTCTAGTAATGTTTCCCCCGGAGAGGTGTATGTACTTGGCTTAATGCGCACTTGACTATGCTCGCTACGAATTAAGTGAATTATAATTAATGAGCCGGAAGAATCCTTGCCAGCCTCATTCTACCGCAGGGAATTCGCCTAATTGAGCTTGTTTCTGCCCCCGCATCCAACTCGGCTATTTGACTATTTGTCTCGCCCCGCAGAGAGGATGAAACTAAACACCCAGCACCCAATCATCCCGCATACTATCCATGGTGCTACAATCCCGAGATGACAGACGGGAAAGAATGCGTTGATATGCACTGACTGTATCTGGTCCAAGTAAATCCGCCAATCCCAGTCCAGCACCGGGGTATTTCTACCGCGATGACCGAGATCGCCAGGGGGAGGCCGGGTCTCCTTGGCTCGCCTTATATTCCAGCATGTCCTTGGCGTGGAAGTCACCTCCAATGCCTGCAGGATTGGACCTCTAAGCCCGTTTAGAGAATCGCAAACGCAACATGCGGATTTTCGGCCCTCTTGCCTGGATATGGCTGGGGCTGTTGACCTTGACCGGCTTGCCTGGTGTGTCCGGAACCGACAATGGGAAGACCACGGACGTGACATGGGATAAGTACAGTCTTTCTGTGAAGGGACAGCGTCTGTTTGTCTTCTCGGGCGAGTTTCACTATCAGAGACTGCCTGTCCCGGAGCTGTGGCTGGATGTTTTCCAGAAGTTGCGGGCGAATGGGTTCAATGCTATTTCTGGTATGCATGTCTCCCCTGCTTGCTTTCTTTTCAACTGTTTCTGGGCAATGTGGTGCAGTACTGATGATAGTTAGTTTACTTTTTCTGGAGCTTCCATAGTGCCTCGGAAGGGGAGTTCGACTTCGAAACCGGCGCCCATGATATCCAACGCTTGTTCGACTATGCCCAGCAGGCGGGCTTGTACGTGATCGCCCGTGCGGGACCGTACTGCAATGCAGAGACCTCCGCAGGCGGATTCGCTCTTTGGGCTGCGAACGGTCAAATGGGCAAGGAGCGGACCAGCGACGAGGCGTACTACAAGCGATGGCGTCCGTGGATCGACCAGGTTGGGAAGATCATCGCCGCGAACCAGATCACCCGTGGTGGACCGGTGATCTTGAACCAGCATGAGAACGAGTTACAAGAGACCGTCTACGAGTCCGATGATGCTAAGGTCGTGTATATGGAGCAGATCGCGCAGGTGTTTGAGGAGGCGGGGATTGTCGTTCCCAGCAGTCATAATGAGAAGGGAATGCGGGCTGTCAGCTGGTCGACTGATTATCACGATGTTGGCGGCGCAGTCAATGTCTATGGTCTCGACTCGTATCCCGGTGGGCTATCGTGTACGAACCCCAACACCGGGTTCAACCTCGTTCGCACCTATTACCAGTGGTTCCAGAATTACTCCTCCACGCAGCCGGAGTATTTGCCTGAGTTTGAGGGCGGCTGGTTCCAACCCTGGGGTGGTTCGTTCTATGACACCTGTGCAGCGGAGCTGTCCCCGGAGTTTGCCGATGTCTACTACAAGAACAACATTGGTTCTCGCGTGACGCTGCAGAATATCTATATGGTGTTTGGGGGAACGAACTGGGGACACAGTGCGGCACCGGTGGTTTACACGTCGTATGACTATGGTTCCCCTCTGCGAGAGACCCGCGAGGTGCGGGACAAGTTGAAGCAGACGAAGCTTCTTGGTCTTTTCACTCGCGTGTCAACGGATCTTTTGAAGACGTATATGGAGGGCAATGGCACCGGGTATACAAGCGATAGCTCAGTTTTCACCTGGGCGCTTCGCAACCCAGACACGAACGCGGGCTTCTACGTTGTTGCACACGACAAGAGTTCCTCGCGGGATGTCACGGAATTCGCCTTGAACGTCAATACCTCTGCAGGTACGTGGTTCTTTTGAGATCATCGGCGGGTTGTTGACTGCTGACATGTGTATAGGGGCCGTTAAAATTCCGGATATTGCGCTCGATGGTCGCCAGAGCAAGATCATCGTGACAGATTACAACGCCGGAAAGAAAATCGTCTCTTCTTATTCGTCCTCAGAGGTGCTCACGTATGCGACGTTGGACACGGATGTTCTCGTATTCTACCTGAACGTCGGTCAGAAGGGAGTGTTTGTCTTCAAAAATGAGCCACGGAATGTTCATTTCAAGGCGTATGGTAACTCGAAGTTGAACTCTTCGAAGACCAACCACGGAACGCAGTATTCGTATGTTCAAGGAGAAGGTGTGACTGCCGTGGAATTCTCCAACGGCGTGTGTATACCTTCTCGACAAGGCTTCAGCATGGAATTTCTTTGCCCCGTCGGTGGCCTCTTCTCCTGAAGTCGCGCCGAGCGATCACATTTTCGTTCAGGGCCCATACCTTGTGCGTAGCGCATCGATCAAGCGTGATACAGTGGAGATCATAGGCGATAATGCCAACTCCACTTCTATTGAGTCAGTCCGAGTGACGTTTTGTTTCAAACAGATAAGCTAACAGATAGGTTAGGGTGTCGCGGGAGACAAGAAAGTAAAAACAGTGAAATGGAACGGAAAGACCATCAAGACCAGGAGGACCGCTTATGGCAGTTTGATCGGCTCTGCCCTGGGGCAGAAGATGCGAAGGTCTCGCTCCCTTCGCTTGGGCCTTGGAAGGCGCAGGACACGCTCCCTGAGATTGACCCCGAATATGACGACTCACGATGGACAAGATGCAATAAAAGCACGTCCGTAAACTCTCAGAAAACCGCTTTCTCTGCCTGTTCTCTCCGGCGATTACGGGTACCATACAGGCACCAAGATCTACCGCGGTCGGTTCGACGGACAGAATGCAACTGGAGCCAATGTCACGGTTCAGAACGGCGCCGCAGCTGGATGGGCAGCATGGCTCAACGGCGCATATGTAGGAGGAGCTTTTGGGTGACCCCAACCAAGCCTCCACCTCGGCGTTGCTCGCATTCAACCAGACCGCCCTCAAGACGCGCGACAATGTCCTGACGGTAGTTACGGACTACACCGGTCACGACCAGAACAGTGTGAAGCCGCTGGGGACGCAGAACCCGCGGGGTATCCTGGGGGCGACTCTGGTAGGGGGGGGGATTTCACCTCGTGGCGCATCCAAGGCAATGCCGGCGGGGAAGCCAATATCGATCCGGTGCGCGGGCCCATGAATGAGGGGGGTTTTATATGGCGAGCGGTTGGGCTGGCACCTCCCCGGATACGAGGGCCGACGTCCGCGCTGGACAGCAGTCCACTGGAGGGCGTGTCAGGGGCGCAGGGCCGGTTCTACACGACGACGTTTCCGGCTCGATCTGGAAGCGGACTGGACGTGCCCATTGGGCTGCAGTGGGGCGGCGAGCGACACGGCGGCGGTGGTGCAGGTGTTTATGAATGGGTACCAGTTTGGGCACTATCTGCCTCACATCGGACCACAGAGTTTATTCCCGTTCCCGCCGGGGGTGATCAACAACCGGGGGAGAACACGTTGGCGATCAGCATTGTGGGCGTGACCGACGTGGGGCGCGACTGGACCGGGTGGAGCTGCAGAGCTATGGGCAGTATCGCAGCGGGTTTGACTTCACAATCAGGATTGGAGCTACCTGCAGCCACGCTGGACGGACCGGGGAGGAGATTATTGGTAGATGTATATAACCCAGGGACTAAGTACGTACTTAGTATGTAGCGTGGGCGCAGGTGGTGCCGACAAACCAGTTAGCAACGGGTTGAGGATAAATACCGGTTGGCCCTCCACCGCCATTTACCTCTTCCAGTCTCTTTCTCTGCTTCATAACCACCCCATTCTACACGTCTCTTCCACCCGCATTGTCTACATGTCCTAGCGGTAGTATTTCTTCTAGGGGGTGATATCCACTCCCCTCATTAATACCATGGCGCCCTCGCATCCCCGTGGAGCCAGCATCGATCTCGATTCCCCAGACCGTCCCTTCGACAACATCATCAACTTCCGCGATGTCGGCCGCTCCATCAACAGCCGCCTCGGGAAGAAGTACGTCTACGCCTGTCTTTCCGGATGATTCCAATCCCATCTGAGCCACAGAACCACAGAAACTAACTCTCAACCCAGGGTCCTGAAAGAAGGCGTATTATACCGCAGCGCCAGAGTACGTTCCGGCGCATCGCATGCAACCGCCCCAATCTCCCCGCTGTCAGACTGACCCGGACCACCTCCATCCAGCTAGACGATCTCCGAACGAGACAAGCGGCGTCTCACCGAGGAGCTGCACATCTCGACAGTCATCGACTTGCGCTCGACGTATGTCCTCATCCCCAGGTCCGTTGCACGCATCGCAACCAAACTAACCCCATCCAGAACAGAACACCAAATGGCCGTCGCCAAACGTTTCCGAACTCGGCGCCACAGCCGATCCAGCCACCGCGGTCGGCGACGAGCATCTCCCCGATCTACCGGGTGTGCGCCGATCTCTGATCAGTCTCACGGGAAGGCGTTTGAACGCAGCTTACTGTGGAAACTCGACTGGTGGAATTTCATGTACGCCCCCTGCTTTTCCTTACGCGTGTTTCCTTCCGCCTTTCACGCCTCCGCGTGATTACGGAGTACGATGGACTGACACTTGAGCAGCAAAGTCCTGGCACTCGTTGCATCCGGCTACCGTCCGGATGCTGTCATCATCGTCGGCGAAACAGGTCATGACGCCGCGGTCTCTCCGGTCTCGGTCGGGATACCCTGGACAGCAGCACGGCGAAATGAAAACGATTTTCGATCTCTCGCGGAGGACCCAAAGGTGCTCTCGGAAGGGAGCCTTGACGCAGCAGCAGCAGCGGCGGTGACGGGAGAAGGAACCGCCACAGCGTCGGGATCCGCGTACCCCGTGCTCGTCCACTGCACGCAGGGCAAAGACCGGACGGGTCTGGTGGTTTCCTGCTCTTACTCTTGACGGGACAGGTGCTGAGGAGGCGATGGTGGGCGGATTTTACCTGTTCCGAGCAGGAGTTGGTCGTGGAGGTGGTGGAGAGGATGAAGGAATTCGCAAATTGGGGCTCAATGAGGATTATACGAAATGTCCGCCGGGATTTACGAAGGAGATTCAACGACATTTACAGCAGTATGGCGGCGTTGAGGGGTATTTGAGGTATGTAGGCGTTACGCAGGAGAAGCTAGACAGGATCAAGCAGGCGTTGCTGGCTTAGATGTGTCTTGTTGTCTGTTTCCTGTTGCGTTCTGCCTCATCCGTCTCTGGTCGACGACGATGTCTTTTGGGTGCCCTTTGTACAGCATAACCACACCGATGCGTATAGACGATAGTAATGATAATTGTATATATACAGCCATCTGCAATGTTGGTGTCAGGGAAAGATTAATCACAGTGAATAATTAGAACACTACATTCATATATAGTACAGATCATCAGGTAAATCAACAGGAAATAAGGAAGAGACCCAATGCTAAAACCATCTATCACCTCCGCACCGTATGCAAAACATAGACAAACAATCGTATCCAGCTTAAAATTACATCCGTGCGCCACGGTAGTAGTTGGCGTCGGGCTGGTTCGGTCCCGCAGAGTCATGTGTCAAGGGCTCCTCGTAGGTGGCGTCGGTTTGAGGCATGGGAGCCTCAGTGCGTGCGGACTCCAGGTACTCTCGCCCTGTGGGACATGTCGACGGGTGCGAACGGACGGCAATAGGTCGATCACGAAGGAGAGCACGTAGAAGGTAAAGATAAGGGCGATCACTAGACAGGTCAATATAAGAACGTGATCATTCAACTTTGTATCAAGGTCACCTACCCCATTCTAACACGGCCGCAGCGTTCCTCCTCGACCCTCCTTGACCTCCGCAGACCCAAAGGCGATCGCCAGAGCAATCTCGACGACCACGAAGGTGGCTTTAATGATGAAGCTCGCGAGCAGAATTCGGTGGTTGGGGCGGTAGAAAATGCCCAGGCGGAGGTATTCGGCGCAGATCAAGATCGCGCTGATAAGGTAGCCGACACTGGTCGCATGGGTTAGTATCCAGGCGGTATGTATGCATTTGCGGTCGCTCTTACAGGAACATCACGAGGAACCCGGCGTGCTTGTGCGAATGACGGAGAGTGTCATAACAAGACAGCAGGATCAGCCCCATCGCGCCCGCAATCGAGAAGAAGATAGAGCCAATGGCGCACGCTTTGTCGAACAAGCCCTTGTTCGGCACCAGTTGGCCGGCATGTCGCAGCCAGCGTTCGGCGATGAATGACAGGTCGAGAAACACGACAGTGATTACACTACCCGTGATGAACAGCGGCTTGAGGCCCTGCGCGCCAATGTCGGAGATGTACCTGGGAGGCTGGAGTCAGCGCTACCTTCGTCCGCAGCGAAGCCTCGATCATGGATCACAACAACATACGCAATGGTCTGTCCCGGTTCCATACTGGCATATATCGGACTTCCTATTACGACCCAGTTGCACAGCATTGCCAGCAACATCGCTAACGAGACACAATCTATCAATACGCTGATCGCACATGTTGCGCCGGGGTGACCATTGACCCATACCTATCCACATGCCCGCCGATATGATCGGGAAGATCCAGAATGAGATGATCCACATGGTGACGCTTTGCTCTTTGAACGATTATGAAATGAAGTTGTGAAACGGCTGCCCCGGCGAACGGACGAATGCGACGGGGTACTTAAGGGCGACGACAGCGGACTCGGGATGGGCGGCTGTGTTGTCAGTCGAGGTCCATCGCCGTGATTCATCAGCCTCCCTGACGCCAGTGGGACCAGGTAGCGATATAAGACCGGCCACCTGCGATGTCCTGGTATAACCCCCAGAGGGCAACTGGGGAGAGTTCGGAATGCGCGGATGTGGCTTAGACCAGAAACTTACTAGCTTATGCCTAATTGTCGATCCGGATGCTGCGTAATCCCAGGCAACAGGAATCACGATTGCGCCGAGTCCGATTCCAGGCGAATGATGCTGGCACACCGCCGCTGGGGGGGGGGAAGAAGTCAGGCGACGGGCGTGCGTGCGGTGGGGGAGGGGAATGTCGAAAGAGAGAAGGGGATGGGAGCTGGTGGAGGTGGGCACCAGACGCCCTCCTTAATAATCCGCCGGCGAGGGATCGGTGATGTATAGGATCGTCCGGCGCCCCGTCCAGTCGCAAATGCTTCGCTCAACGAGATTTCTCGCTCGTGCGCCGATTCTGAACCCAGCGGGCCACAACAAAGAAAACCGGGAAATTGGGCCCCGGGAGCAATTGACTCGGACGGTTCCATGGAAGGGGCCGAAGTAGCAGCATCACTCTCCCGCTCGACGACGTCATCCACTTGAGCTGTTCGGTTGTGGCTCCGCTGGTCCTCTCTTACTTTACCCATTCGGACTCTGTTATGCTTACCACCGGGAGTTGCAGTATACATAGGACCTTCTCAAGCTGTGGACTCGCGCTCTGACATCCAAGTGATCTTGCGCAACCACCGCGAACGTAGCAATACCGCGTGCTGCTCGCGTGATCAACGAGCCCCAAGTCGCACATGCGCTTGCATTATACTTGCGACTAATAATACCCATGCCAATCTACATCAAACTAGCGTATCCGCGTTCTACACTGTGTAGTGCGTCATCCACAGCACCTAGCTCCGAGCCCTCCACCGCCGGTGACAGGATCAAACTGTGTACTACGTATATTCAGTAGCAAAAAATAAGATCGATGAAAAAAGAATAAAACTTCCCATAACCCTAGTCTATGCAGAACTCCGTATACGTTTTTGTAGCATCCAAATCAAAGCCACAATGGTTGCAGATCCCACCCAAAGAGTAACACAAGACACACTGAAAGTCAAACCAAGAGGCGTCACCTCCGAAAAGGAAAAGAGATCTAATCTGGAGCGCACCGAATCGGGGAGATATCCTATCGAGGATTATTGCTGCGCTGACGGCTTCCACGTTGGGTTGCCGTTCGTGTTGGCGTGCCCGTGGGCACTCGTCGCTCAACTACATCCACCATCTGCACCGCGTCACCGCTGTCGTCTGACTCACTTTCATCCTCCTCGTGGGGCGAGTCTTCCGATGCAGACGCTGACGGTGTTTGGTAAGATTTCAAAGAATGACGAGCGCCATTCGAAGGCGATCACCGAATGGGGGCGGTGGATAGCCGGTCATGTACGAGGCGGAGCCTGGGCGACCTGGCGGTCCTCGTCGAGGGTCCGTTGGACTGTGCATTATATACGGCGGCTGCGACATCTGAAACTGCGGGACCAGTGAGGTCATCGGGGAGCGGACGAGCGAGCGTCGGGCTTTTCATGAGCAGGCGAGCGCGCAAGGGGGGAGGTGAGGAAGGTGGTCGGAATAAGGCGTTGTCCGTGGCGACCTTGGCGATGTACCTGGCACGGGTGTTCGCAACGAGTGGAGACCGTGGAGGCGTTTGGACCCCAGAGGCCCTGGCCCACGAACCATAGCCCTCGTTGCCGTTCCCTTGGGAATAAGGGGAGGTTTTTTTGCGGGGGGTAGTATTGCCGCCTCGTGGAGAAGCGATATTCCCGCCGTGCCCATTGGCTAGAGTCGATTGCTCTCTGCTTTGACTGCTGATGCGGTCCTCGCTGGGTGTCGTGAGCCGCCCGTATGGGTTCTTTTGCGTTTCCAAAGCCTCCAGTATTCGCGTTTGGATAGGCGCACGTTTTTTTGTCCCACATCTGGGCGCGCCGGATTCGCTCCAGCGCCTTCTCCACCAGCCAGTCTTCTTTGTCCCTTCATCGCCAACATGCACCGCATATGCCACCGTGCTATCCGCATCATCTATAGGTCGTAGTCCACCCCATCGATTGACTCGGCGTCGTCGTAATCCTCGCCATATGTCAGCATCTGTCGCGCCCATCCACCGCGGCCATCCGGTTCCATCCTTGTGAGCGGCCGAGCGGCAAACGCCTGACTTTGTCGCAAAAGGGACTCCTCCTCGCTGTCGATCTCCTCAACTCGCATATCACCCTCATCCATCCACGGATGCATCCGTCTCCTGGTTTGTCTCCCCAGTCGTGCCCCCGGTGGTCTCTTCCCATCGGGCGTACCGTAAGGAGTTCGCGGCCGACCACCTAGACCGCCTCCTCTGAAAAAGCATTCTCGATCGGTTTGTCAAGAAAAGCGGCGTGGCCGAAGACGCACACGCCGGTGCGCCGATCAGCCACAGGACCGTGGTGAAGGGCGAGGCCAGAATCCGAGGGGAATCGCGACGATCAGCAGGCCAGTGTAGAGCTGCGAGGTGTTTGAAGCGAGTGAAGCCGAGTTCCAGATCGCGACCTCCCAGCTTTCCGATACCATAGGACCACCCGTGACCAAGATGATGACGAACGGAGAAGAGGATGGTCAGCAGGCTATAGATGCTGAGCATCACAAAGACCACGGCATAGTTGCTGGAAAAGTAGGACAGGTTGTAGTTCACGGCTCTGGACTTCGCCGAAATTGGCTGGCTTGGACACGCGCTTCAGGTCGGGAATTCGGAGACCGGACGAAGATTGGCCAAAGCGCGAGCCGAGGGATTGGGAGCGGACGCTGTTGAAGCGCTCACCAAATTTCGAGGTGATGGCATCGAGGGGGATCTGAATGGGACTCATTGTGACGTCGAAGTGTTTGGTTTGGGGGGGATTGTGAAAGTAGTCGGCGAAGAGGCGTCAAAGAGGGTTGATAGGATCGAACGACAGCGGCGAAATGGTAGAAAGCGTAGGGGGATCAAGTGAATTGAGCAAGAATGCGTGAAGGAAAAAAAGGGGCGTGTGAGATGGAGGCTGAGAGGAAGCGGATTAGTTGGCCGGAAAGACGTGAAGAAAACCAGGCGTTAACCCTTTTGGGCGACGCCTCGTATTATTGCCGGCAGGAAAGCACGGACAACAACAATAAATAGCCCACCGCCTTGCAAGGCGGATACGCAACACACGAGCAGCCGGGCTCGTTCGCGAGGGGAAGATTGGACGGGGGAAAAAAAAGAAGAAGAAGAAGAAACACAGGAATCGTTGCAGTGGAAACGGGGCTCTAAATCCGAATGCCTTCCTTCGTCGCCGCGGACCCCAGTTTCACCAGGCCTCCAATAATCGCGGAACAATGGAGCGTGCTCTAAGAATAGTCTTCCGGAGGTGGACTTGCCTTGGCTGGAAGCGGACAAAAGAGGAGACGAACACGACCGTCGACGAGATGGGTTGGCCTTCCTCGCCGTGAGGACACGATTCGCTGCCGATTACCTCATGGGTCCATCGTGTCTGCTCCTCTTCCGGGTCGGGACCTGATGGTGAAGATATCCTCCACAAAGAGCATCTGCTCTGAGCGGCAACCAGGCTTCTTAAACCACGCCCGCTTCCCCTCCCGACCTGGTCTCGGCCACAGGGATTACTCCCACTCGGCTATCTCGTATGAACTATCACTTTATTATCCCTCCTCGCCTCACTTCACTTCCAACCGCATGGGCACGATTGGTTCCACGTCGTCCCCAGCTGCAGAGTGGATCACAACCTGAAGGCCGTTTGGGCGTCTCGATGTCGTCCGGTAATTCTGTACCGTACGGTATCCGACCGCCCTTGACCGCCTTTTGGGTGCCTGAACCCGCGTGGAGTACCTCGCCGATGGATGCCTGAGGATCCCACTGGGTACAGGATACGGTGTTAGCTTGGTTGGCCGGCGTATCGTCAACAATTATCATGCGGAGGCCAGACTTCTTGCAACCTCTCTTCATTTCCTTAGTAATTCACTCCCTCCCCTCCCACTCTCTTTTGCTCTCGGGCCTCAGCGGCTTTGACCGCTCCCCTCGATTTGCTTACCCAAGATGAAGTCCACCGCTCTTCGTTTCCTCCTGTTCGCCGTCTTGCTGGTCCTCGCGGCGGCTTGTCCAAGGAAGGTCAGTCTGCCCCTGCATCTTGCGTCTCCTCCCCTTTTGAACATGCCCACCCCGGAAAGCATCAATTGGGACTAACTCTCCTCTCTAGACCATGAGATCTTCCGACTGAACGATGAGGTCATTGCATCAGGGTGCAAATGTGACTTTCTACGGTATGTGAACCCCCGCTGGCCTCCTTCATGCTGGCCGACGAGACCCTTCAACCACCCAGTGACTGACCCCCGGTCTGCAGACTTTCTCGGTGTCAAGCCCAATGCCAACCAGGATGAGCTCAACAAGGCCTACCGCAAGAAGTCTCGACTCCTCCACCCGGATAAGGTCAAGCGCAGCTTCATCGCCAACAGCTCCAAGGACAAGACTAAGGCGAAGTCCAACAAAGGCGTGAATGTCAACAAGGGTCCGTCGCAGCGCGAAATCGCGGCTGCCATGAAGGAAGCGCATGATCGGTCTGCCCGCCTCAACACGGTGGCCAACATCCTCCGCGGACCTGAGCGTCAACGGTACGATCATTTCCTGCGAAATGGGTTCCCTAAGTGGAAGGGTACCGGATACTACTACTCGCGATTCCGACCTGGGCTCGGCTCTGTGCTGGTTGGCCTGTTCATCGTCTTCGGTGGCGGTGCTCATTACGGCGCCTTGATTTTGGGATGGAAACGTCAGCGCGAGTTCGTTGATCGATACATCCGTCAGGCCAGACGGGCTGCTTGGGGTGATGAATTGGGCGTTCGTGGTATCCCCGGGGTAGACTCGGCACCCGCTCCAGTACCGACTCCAGATGCAGGTGACGCCAGCGCCATGCCCATGAACCGTCGACAGAAGCGCATGATGGATCGGGAGAACCGCAAGGAGAAGAAAGCACCCCGGGCCTCCTCCCGCAGCTCCGGTACTGCTACCCCGACAACGGAGTCAGTCGAGCCTACGGGTGAAAGAAAACGGGTGGTCGCTGAGAACGGCAAGGTCTTGATTGTTGACTCCATCGGGAATGTCTTCCTGGAGGAAGAGACCGAGGAGGATGGACGTCAAGAGTATCTCCTGGATGTGGATGAGATTGTCCGCCCAACACTGCGGGATACGATGGTTTTCCGCTTGCCAATCTGGTTCTTCCGCAAGTCCGTCGGAAGACTGCTTGGGTCTTCTGATGCGGAAGATGCCGCTGTGAAGAAGGAAGAATCGCCCGAGGCCGCAGAGCCCACTGCTGACGAGACTACCAGCTCCGCAATGGCTTCGACTGGCAAGTCCTCTCGGAGAAGAGGGAAGCGTTCTCAGAAATCGTGAATGCTTCATCTTCCCTGGCCATGCAGGCCAATTACTTCGCTGTAAACTTCTTTCTTTTTGGGTGACAGGTGTTCTACTGTGAAAAAAAAAAAGTGTATAGCTTATTGTCTAGAACCAACGCAGAAAACATTGGTCCATCGGATCACTGCCAAAACGAGCCTGCTCAGTACAAACAAAATTCCCGAAAGGTTGATATGGTCAGGTCCTCAAAACCGATGTCATCGAAGACTTTCTCGGGCGGGATGAACATGTCAAAAGATAATCGCAGCTAACCTCCCAGTATTCGACAGACGCAGAGAAGATAAACAAAACCGAATTGATAAAACAAGTATATGGGATATACATCATGTCGTCGTTGCCTTTTGGCTGTGGTCATGATCATGGGTTCATTCCACGGCGCCTCGCCTTGATAGAGATGCCATCGCCGTGTTGTGGATGAACCAGAGCGGCATGCAAGATCAAGTCCTTACATGAACATCTTGGCGATGTTCATCAAACCGTGGATATTGTCGGCCATGCCATTTTCGCCGCCACCCCTGGAAGAGCCGCCTCCCATCCCGAGGTTCTTAGGCAGGCGGATGCCAATCAGACCGAGAAGCTTCTGCAATACTCCGCTCGTAAGAAGAGGTACGACGACCAGAAGCAGGACCTTGATTGGGTGACGTCGGGCGTAGCTGTAGATGTCGCGGATCAGGCGTCTGATTAGCGAACGATGCGTTGGATGAAGCCGGATCGGGGACGAGCCCGGCGCGACGATGACGATGAGAATACGGAAGGACTCGAGCGACCACGACTGCTACCACCTAAGCTGAAGACAGATGGGGCCGAGGAGCGAGACTGGTAGGTCGAGTATCCGCGACGACCGGACGGCGAGCGTTTGCGGACATAGTACTGCGAAGACGAGGAAGAGCGCCCGTCAAACCAGCCCATTTCGGCGGATTATCTGCAAATTTCTGCCCCTGAGATTGATATGAGACGCAGCGGTGACCAAGAGACTAGACACGGGGCCGGAGAATTGCTGAAAGATCGTGTCGTGCGCGAATTGGTGGCGTTGTCAGAATCGATCTCTTCGAGCAGTGTGTGCCCCTCGCATTCGGTTCGTGCACTTCAAGCAATCAGGAGGCGGAGGCGGAGTCGATTGCTGCAGATGCACACAATCGCAGTTCTAGGCTCTGGTTTGCATGCACTGTCCCCACCGCTGGATTCCAGAGTGGTGCCGAATCTAGTACACTTATGTATGTGTACTCCCGCGGAGGTCTAAGCTCGCTGGTCCGGTAATGGGGATAGTAGATCCAGGCGGAAATAACAGGCACTTGAAGGGGAGCACTCTGGTGGTTGAGGAGGGTATCTCGACAAACAGCTGAGGGTTCAGGAGAAGAAGGATGGCCAGAGAGGCCCTCCATCCGTGCGAGCAGCTGCGCATCCTGCACAAGCAAATTGGGTGGCTGGTGGCCATTGGGGATGCTCATTGGCGGTGTTCCTCAGGGGTCTTCCCGTGCCGAGGACTCCCCATCCACGGCCACAAAAGTACGATGCCTGCGGTGTTGCTGCCTGAGGCTGCAATCTTGGGCTGCGACGTCATCGCCCGTCCTGGATTCTGCCGTCCGTTGGAGCGCTAGCCTGGGTTGCACTCTACATCAATCATCGACAAACCCTCGCCAGTACACTGAAAAGCCACACGAGCGTAAATACATAGAATTTTGCAAGAGCTTACAACATGTCAAGTAAATACACCAAACTCGTCACCCTCACAGTGTTCTTTGCTAATATATTACTCGATAGACCTCCCGGATTATTGTAAAGACAGCTCTACGCCGCATTTACATTATGGACGACACTGATCAGTCTACAGATAAGATTCTAGGAGTGAGTCGAGATGCGACGCCTCAGGAGATCCGGAGCGCATACAAAAAGTATGTAACCCAAACAACCTCGGAGAATAAATGACAAGTCTGACTGCTGCAGGGAGTCACTAAAATCGCATCCTGATCGCGTACCTGCCGACTCCCCCGAACGACCCGCCCGTACTCGCAAGTTTCAGGAGATCAGCGATGCATACTATACGCTATCTGACAAGGCCCGTCGAGACGAGTATGACATAAAGCTACGGGCAGAGGGTGCGAGGGAGGACGAGTCCCAGGAAATGCCCGGAGGGTTCCCCTGGTCGTCCTTTGGATTTGGGTCAGGAGAACGCGAGCAACGCGAACAACGCGCTTCGGACCAATTCGGGTCCATATTCGAGGAAATGCTGCGCGAAGAAGGCCTGGCCAGTGAAGATACTGATGAGGATGGTCGTCCTCGCACTCGACCAACGTCTCGCTTTTGGTCGATTGTCGGCGGCGTGAGTGGCGGGGCACTTGGCTTCATTGTCGCCAACGCGCCGGGTGCTCTCGCTGGAGCCGTCGCAGGAAACCGAGTTGGAGCTATTCGCGATGCCAAAGGGAAGAGTGTCTACGATGTTTTCCTAGAGCTTCCACAGAGCGATCGCGCGCAGCTACTGAGTCAATTAGCGGCCAAGGTTTTCCAATCGGCTATGGGGCGATGAGATGTCGTGGGGGGCATCCTGCAGAATTGTTTTGATGACCTGTTGATAATGTAGAAGTGCCGGTCGAAAGACTTACTTCTAAAGTTATATAAACCAAGACTCATAATGCTCTCATGGCTGGGTTTTTTACTCAAAGATCAAATGTAGGACTGGCTAATTCCCAGCGGAATGATCGTCCAGAGAATATAATTATGTGCATATAGGAGAGGCAACCTATGGCATACATTCCAGTAGATTTGCCTCCCTCGTTATATACTAGTATTACCACCGGCATCTGTCCTCGCCTCCAATCCGGCCATCTCTTAGGCCTCTTCATACTATGCAACGATCAGAAAGGGTATATGAGCTGCAAAGTAAAAAAAAAAAAAAAAGAAAAAGAAAAAAAAACTGACAAGTGCTGGGTGTATTTCCCAACCTTGTCGCTGTTAACGATACGTGATGACCAACAATTTGCACAGCAAAGCCAAATTCTTAACACTACATAGTATGAAGGAGTACTGCCAGGCGTGGCGTTATCGATAAGCAACCCCACGCCGATCGTGTCCGAGGCAGGCTGACCGCCTTTTTCTGTGTTGTGTTGCTGCCAACCCAAAACGGCCCCTCCTCTCACCGCATGCGGTCAGGACACGTTCTTGGTATACAAAGGTTCCTGTCGCCTGTCCTGTCGATCTTCGCTGTGCAGGCATTTGTCAATTAGCATATCTTTTTCTCCCCTCACAGTCCCTTATATCTCCAACCTTCCCCCACGCTCGCAATTGCCACCATCACCATGTCTACCGAAGCTGCAAGCTTGTACCCGGCCCTGGAGGATCGTCCCGTCAAGGAAACGATCTGTCTCTTCGATGTCGACGGCACCTTGACTCCTGCAAGAAGGGTAAGCTGGCATTCTAAATGTCAAACCTTAATTTCGTTCAGTTCAAAGACTATCACCATTGCTCATGCATGGATGCTAATCTTTGGCTTCAATGTTTACAGGGCGTGTCCCCCGAAATGCTCCAGCTCCTCTCGCAGCTGCGCCATAAGTGTGCCATCGGATTTGTGGGTTTCGCTTCAACTCTTCAAGGAACTTCAATCTCATACGGAACAGGTCGGCGGGTCGGATCTTGCCAAACAGCAAGAGCAGCTCGGCACTTCCTCCACGAAAGTCACCTCTCTCTTCGACTTCTGCTTTGCTGAAAACGGATTGACCGCGATCCGTCTGGGCAAGAACCTTGCGAGCAACAGCTTCATTCAATGGATTGGAGAGGACAAGTACCAGGAGCTCGTCAACTTCTCTCTGAAATACCTCTCGGGCGTCAAGCTCCCAAGAAGCGTGGAACTTTCATTGAATTCCGCAATGGAATGATCAACGTTAGCCCCGTCGGCAGAAATGCTAGTGTGGATGAGAGAAATGAATTCGAAGCGTATGTTATTGCACCTTTTGCCCCTAGATCTGCTCTACAATGGGACAATGTGTTTTTTGACTAACAAAATAACAGGTACGATAAGCAGCACAACATTCGGAAGAACTTCGTCGAAGCCCTGAAGAAGGAATTCCCTGACTATGGTCTCACGTAAGTAGATCGCCCAAGTCCTCCAAAATCCCATGGAAACCCATTCCATCTGACCGTGCGATCCCAAACAGCTACTCCATTGGCGGCCAGATCTCTTTCGATGTCTTCCCTACCGGCTGGGACAAGACTTACTGCCTGCAACACGTGGAAGCGGAAAAGGAGATCACCGGAATCGACTACAAGACAATCCACTTCTTCGGTGACAAGTCCTTCCCCGGAGGCAACGATTATGAAATCTACAGTGATCCGAGAACTGTCGGACATGCCGTCAACGGTCCTGAGGACACTATGAAGCAGGTTAAGGAGCTCTTGACCTCTAGAAAAGAGTTGACATATTTTGCAAAAGATCGAGATTGATCTATACGAATGGATTTGGAGTACGGATATGACAGGACCCAATTATACATAAAACTAAATATACCTTCCCATGTGATTTGAATTGTTAGAGGACAAGATCCGAGTGTCATTCTTTGGAAATTATCATGCGAATGTACATGCGCTGACTTTTACGGCACTTGTCTTATCAGAAGAATTCTACATTATCTGCTTGGCATGGCATACAGCGATGGCCTACTAGGTCTGGCTTTTGAGCTCGGAACTTGCCCCGACAAACAGAGATGGCGGCTACTTGCCGGTACTCTACATATACACCATGCCTTGCTGTTACGGATAAAGTCTCACGGTTGAAGAAACCCTCTCCCCGGTTGGGAGAATTTCAGATCGTGCATGTTCAAGGTCTTTGTTCTTCATCGTAAGCGAGATTGTCCGTGGCCACGCTTGAGACAATCGCATTGTCCTGGCATTAGATCAAGAGGCAGATTCCATTTCTGGTCCAGTACCTTCTTTGTTCATTGGTAAACTGCAATGCCCTTCTCACGATACCTTTCTCTACGAAACTTCCCTGAACTATGTCTCAGTTGGCCTATATAAACCCCACGATGCCCCCGTTTCTCATCGACCGAACCATCATCTTTCCATCTCCCTCCCACCACTCGAACACACTTTGATGCTGCACACCCTGACCACCCAAGGCCTTCATTGAGCCTCAACTAACCCACTTCACAGCGCCTACAACAGATTCAGCATAACACACTTGACGCTACTCTCTGACCACTCGCTCTCTTGACAGTACATCTTCCAAAGACGAACACCCTCGGTTCATCTGTTTCTTTTTTTTTCCTTCTGTCTTTCCTTCTTTCATTGATTGAACCGATAGAACCTTCGAGGATGCCTAGATATACTGTTTGTATTACCAGACCGGGCCCGGGGCCTGAAGGCTCACCCCGCAGAAAGTTTCAAATTACTATATTCGTCACCAGAGCAGGTGAGAACCTTGAGGACGTACCCCCAAGAAGGTTCTGTCCCGAGGAGCGCTTAGAGACGGCCATTGTGACCAACAATTATTATACCGCAAAGGTCTTTTTGAATGCAGGACTGAGCCCAGACATCCGTGACTCTCGTGCGCAGCCCATGCTTCTGGTAGCTGTCTCCCATCAACGAGATGAGATGGTCCAGCTCTTGCTCTCTTATGGTGCGAACCCTCGCTGTCCAGGTACGACGGCGCCTGTGGGCACTTTATCACCCCCTTACGCAAAGCTATTACTGCGATTTCTGATGGTGGGGATGTGGACTGCTTGACCAAGATTATCGGATACTTGTTGGATGCCGGTGCAAAGATCACTGACTTCAGTACCTTCGCTATGATGTGCCATACTAACCTCCCTGTGAGGACGCTGAAGCATGCCGTGGAGAACGGTTCTGATCTTGCCAACATGGTGGCGAAAACCGCCGTACCACCGTGCTTCACGCAGCTATCCGTGCTCAGAACGAGGAGTATGCTTACTACATTCTCTACCGTTTCCCGCAGATTATGCACTGTACTGACCACTGGAATATGACCGCCCTTCATTTGGGCTGGCGTTCGGCAAAGAGCAGCTCGCCAGGGACCTGATCAGCGGCGGTATTGCTGTTGGATCTATGGATAATGCATCTAAGACTGAACTTTGGTATGCTATCACCCAGGGCTATACTGATATCGTTCAGAACTTGCTTTCGATACCCAGCGTTGACGTTAATGCGGGTCACTCGAACTGCTTGATCGCAGCCTACGAGAAGAAGGACTTTAGAATCCTTGCGATGTTGGTTCGTCATCCAGATATCTTCATTGATGGCGATATGTACGGTAAACTCTTCGACCTGGCGGAAATGTACCCTTCTAACTATGCTACACAGGTTTTGCTCACCTTGCAGGCCAAGTCCCCCGCCCCCGTGCGCGGTACTGGTAGAGTTGCTGATGCTGACGGTTATCACAGTGACTCTGATGATGTTTTCGATGACTTTGACGGTGTTTTAGGTGACGTTGACAATGTTTTCTGAAGATCTACATTCAGGCATCCCCGATTCTCTAGTCTTCATTTGTTCTTTTTTTCGCTCTCACTTTGGCTTCTGTTCGAAAAAGAAAAAAAAGACAAAAACAAGATTTGGCTTTCGTTGTAATCGATGCATTCTGTGTTTGATTTGCTTTTTTTATCCTCTCGACTAGAAGCAATGGAAGTATTTTATCTATTATGTCCTTCGTAATCAAACTTGTAGGCTGATGTACATGCAGTAGATAACTCCTTGATATGCGGCGTTCATGTATATACTACAGTGGACTTTCTGATGCTCCGTTCTTAGCTAGAGAAGGAATTCTGGAAACAATATCACCCATCGATTATGATCATCTGCAAAGCTAATTTTGGCGCACTTTTCGAGGTCGCAAGCGGCGGCTGCCATCGGTTGATGTATCCAGGCCTTTCTTCACACCTTTGGGCACTTTGGTTGCTGCTATTTTCTCGATATTCCCCTCCTTGACTGCCGTATTCTTTTTTATCTTGTCCGTCGGCTTTTTGGATCTACTCGATAACTCTCCCCTGGCTAGCGTCTTCACCAATGCCTCAATCCGCTCTTCTCTCCCCCGTGGCGCAGCCGTTTGTAGACGATGCAGTATCGTATATCGATCTGTTCTATTCAAGGACTCGAAGAAATCTTTTGCAGCTTGGTCCCCTTCCAACGCACTGGTTAGATCCTCCGGTGTCTTCATAGAGGCAGGCCCGTCGTACGCGCGGTCCCACCGACCATCGCTTTGGCCGCTTCCACGGCTGCCATGCCTGCAGGCCGTATTCGGCCATCAGAGAGTAATTTCTGTATAGTGTTCACATTCTTCTGAGACCAAATGCTTTTCGCTCGTCGAGGGGTGTATCGTACAAGCCACCAATTCTCGTCGTATGCGTTTGCACGTCCGTCGATCCAGCCGAAGCACAGGGCTGTTTCGACTGCCTCTGGGGCAGATACAGAAGGGATACCGGAGGACTTTTTAGCGAGCTTCAGATAGAATCCTGGGCAGGTACCATGCTCACGGTCGAAGAAGGCTTCTAGATCTCTCGCAGACGGGAACGAGAGAGTGGGTAAGTCGGACGGTGGGGCCTTGGTAGACATGGTGGATATATGGATGACAGATAGCCTTCTGATGAGGAACCAAGCACGAGACGAACTCCGTATGCAAGGAGGTCTAGGGTTCGCGATCTGACCCCTGAGCAGACAACAAAGGCTGGATCTTGGGTTGGAAGTGAGGAAGACTCCTGACCCGGGCATCAATTGATGATGGGTTTGTCAAGACAAACCGTGAGTGCACAGGCCTTTTCCCTGTACGACGAGTAAAACGAGCAAAGCCAAATAACGTTTCAAATCAAGATAATCAGCACTTGTCATGCAAGTCAGTGCTGGGTATACTACCAGCATGTAGATAGAGTATTCCGTTCTCCAGGTTCCAGTGGGACATCCCGGCAGCCTGTCGAATCAGGCTAAAAGTTTCCCGAGTTAGTCATCGGCCTTCCGGCGGCCTTCCAGATCCATCCGTCAAAGACCGCATCACCTCCGTTCCAAAGCTCTCCCAACCATCCATGGGCCGTGCCTCAAGATCGCAGTGAAGATGGCGCCCCAAAAACCCATGACCGAGGTGCCCCGGTCCATCCTCCCTCGCCTGACCTGGAACAGCGCGTCTGCGCGCACGACTGTCCCACCACCGCAGACCACCGCCCTGTGCGCAAGCCGACGACAGACACAGCAGACTATATCCAGCCGAAATGCTGCTGCCCGGCAGCTGCACACCATGCATTCGGCCACCGCGCTTCGGCCATCGTCTCCTCCGTCCTCCGAGAACCCTACCTTGCCCAGTTTCCTCTCTCGACGTATTCCAGAGTCGGCCCGTCATGCACCGACACGACCCTCGATCGAGCCCGAGGCAACCCCATCCGACACAACGTGTCTATGTCGCAACTTTCAAACCACACAGCGCGCATTCCATGCCTCAGCGCCCCGCCAGCGAGACCATCATTTCGATACCTTGAAGTTCGTTCAGCGATTAAAGGATGAGGGCTTTAGTGAAGAGCAGGCTGTCGCTATGATGAGGTTCTGAATGATGTTTATTCAAGAATCCATTCAAAATCTGACTCGGACCATGGTCCTAAGAGAAGGTTAGTGGCTTGTACGCGCGCAATGTATGATTCTAACGTCTTGTCTTCGTTGCAGATACCGAACGGTCCACCTATACTCAGAAAGTCGACTTTGCGAAACTCCGCTCCGAATTACTCAACGCAGATTCTACCGAAGCACAATTGACGAGGTCTTCCCATGAGAAGATTGCCGCGGATCTTGCGAAAACTCAATTCGCGACTGCGCGATGAGATTGGCCGTACGCAAGCATCTGTACGCTTGGATTTGAACCTTGAAAAGGGCCGCATCCGCGAAGAAGCAAACGGCCAGGAGATGCGGATTAAGGAGACTGAAACCAGGATAGAGCAGGAAGTCGCTGGTCTCAGAGAACGTGTGGAGGCTGTCAAGTTCTCCACGCTTCAGTGGCTGATGTATGGTCCAAATGGTCCCTCTATCTTGTTGCTGAACTTACTAACACGACTTAGGGGCGTGTGTACCGGTACCGCCGCTCTTATTCTTGGTGCCTGCGTCTGCTCATGTGAGAGGGTACTTGTTAGTCTCCTGTATATCGCTCCGTTCTTCACTGTCCGGAGCCAAAATTACTGTACAATGCTGTTCTGTCGTTTCCCTCAACTTGGGCGGCTCGGCTGTAGCCCGTTACATTCTTTATTTTCTTTCCTTTTTTTGTGTGGGACACAGGGCGTTTTTATTTGTGAGTACCTGGCATGGAGGGTTGGGTGCTTTGGGGGATTTGTTCGTCGAGGAGTTTACACTGCTGTGACGGTCTGCTATGGAAGCCTTTCCTAATTAACATCAAGTTGAGATACCTCCAGTCAGAGCCACTTTTGTGAATGTCTCATACGAGATTACAATCAGTCCTCTCCGGAATCTCATCGTGGATCCCGTGCTTGTGTCACGGTCGAGACTTCCTAGTCAGGTTGTTGCCCTTGCCCTATGCTAGTTGGCGGTCACCCCGCAGATGTCACAGGCCTCGCAATGGGCCTTTATAAAATGGCCATCACTCTCTCGTATGATTCTCTCTCTCAAAGTCGGGATATAAAAATACGCCCATGGCCATGGTCCTAATCCCCTGGGTGGCCGTGTGGTTTACAGTCCTCCTGTCTGTAAGCAAGGCTACAACAGAGGTTATTCAATTATACCACCCGATCGCAGCAACAGATGGAAGTCCAGGATGTACTCATGAGGTGTTGTTGATGGAGCATACGTTCGCCTCCAGTTATGGGCAGCCATTTGTAGGTAAATTTATCATGTTCCCCTGAAGTATACCGATCACGAACGTCTGCTTCAGGATCTTACAAACTACCACGATGTGAATTCACCGCTGTACATATGAACTTAACAGTTCACTCAAAAGGTCGACAGTTTGACAGGTTAGCACTCATGTTTCTCGGAGACAACGAGGTATTCCGAGCTTCAACAGCTGAACCTACCACAGACGGCATTGTTTGCCTACATCAAGGACATGTCGCCGTACAATGCCTTGTGGAAGAACGAGCAAAAGCTAATTTTTGATCTCGGCAAACTCATCAATGACAATTATACCGCTCCCTTCCATGTGAGACTGACTGCGTTGTTCTCCCAGCAAGCGATCGCCAGAACAGCAGACATGATCCTGCCAATCTCTGCCTTGCGATCGGCCACTGGCTCATCCAGCGCCTTCAGGATTCCTGGTGATAATGCACAAGTAAATCATATCATCCCGCCTACCGTTTCGCGTGCTATGTATCTATTTCCGCCTGTGGCCAGTCCACAGAAGAGTTTTGGTGGTCTAATGTCTTCTCGTCAGATACTGGGACTTTCAACCGTACGGGGGTCGAGCTCTACGGATTTTCTCCGTTTCGTGAGATTCAGCTTTACATTTATGGGACCCTTGCTGGAGTAGTCTGGCCTTTTCCCATTATCTTCACGGGCGGGGTTGCACCAGGCTTTTGGCGCCCGGTTGTTGGAATCGATGCATTTGGCCTGCGAAAGCCTGAAATCAATATCACACCTTTCCTTCACCAGCTGACCGACAATATGCCGCATTCTTTTTGAGCTTAGAGTCGTTGGCATAGAACTGACACAGGATGGAAAGCCCGTCTCATCCAGATCCGTTGGGGCTTACTGGGTTGTTCCTGGAAATATCTTTCTCCATATCGACAGTGCAGTCGCAGCTTCCAGCAGCGCGCTCGCCTTGGCCCTGAGATGCCCCAAGTTGCTGCACCGCCGCCCAGTTCAAAATCACGAGGGAATTGGGACAGAATCGGGCTGGTGCAAATGAGACCTTGAGGTATTCGGTTGAAGCAAAAAGATCAATCACCATTAGCTCTTCGATGTTTCGATAGAGGCAGATCCTCTCTTATTCTAATTTGGGGATCCTTACCCAACAGGGATTGAGTCAGTTCAATGGCCAGGAAACTGCCGGGAGATCTTGTTCCAGGAACTCGGAGACAAGGGGACGCTGTATGAGGTTTCCTTCAAATATCCCCTTATCGTCAATGCAACCTCTGGTAAACTTGATGGCAAGCTTACGGTTGATGCTTCGATGCAACGCGGACTCGATATTGAAACGACAGGGGTTCCTGGGATCTCACATATACTCTCACCTCTGGCCCGTCGCAGCTGCATACCGAACAATGGGGAGATGTTATTATCAAGCAACCGGTGGCGGTTCCATTTCATTTGGAGGTACGGCTTGGGTTTTCGAGGGCTTTTATGAAAGATCTGTGAGGGCTGTCAATGGAAGTATCGTGTCCGATACAGGACCTTGAACATGTTCAAGATCAGCAGTACGCTATATTGAGATGTTCTGGGTAACATGATTATTCTGGCAAAAGGACTGGGAAAGAGGGACTGAGACAAAGAGATTGTCAGGATGCTTGTGTTTCTTGTGTGAACGTACTTTTGAGCACCGCAGAATCGATTGGACCCATCTTGCTGTTGACCCCGTGCTGGGTATAGTTGGGTGGTAGAAAACCAAGCCACGGAGTCTCATCGCCATCGCCAAGAGTAGTTCGATACGGCTTAGTTGATCTGCACAAACAGTTACTAGAAGTAGACACAGCTGTACAGAAGATGCATTGGGAGAGGCTCCACCCAGGAACACTAGAAAGGAGTTCCATGTTCCTCCCTCCTTCACTGCCACCTGATCATCAGCATACCCCCAGCCTGACCAGTGGTAGTCAGCAGAACCTCAATATTGATGGATGAACGATGAACCCTGGATCCCTTTCCGGCCGCATTCCTCCTGCGCCTTGCGCCGATCAATCATTGAGGTTCTTCACCTTCCCCAACCTTGGGGAACAAGTGACGACAGACTTGGCGTGCCCCCACAATTAACAAGGCGCAGACATATGCAAAATATGTGCAAATCTCGTTTTGTTTCACCAAGCCCTTAGCCGAGTAAGAATCCATGCGATTCAGAGTTGTTGGTTGAGGCAGACGCTGCCCCTTCTGAACCACTCTTGGGCTGCTGGCCACACACCCTCGTATTTTGAGCCTTGGCTGATGCTGTCGTTCAAACTGTCTGGTTGATCGTCGTGCACTTAGTATATATATTATATCATGCACTGTCCCTTCTTCCAAACCTGTTAGTCCCCTTATTGATTTAGCATTTCCCGATCCTAGTCCACCATGTCGTCCATCACGAAGAAGTCCTACACCTACTCAGAATTCGTCCGAGACAGGCAGCGCCCCATCATCGCATTGCGCATTGTCGCCGGCGTCAGCTGTCTCGCGGCACTGATTGTCTTCGGATGGTCGCAAACACAGTTCGACCAAGATGTGATTACGGTGTCAGACCTGGGGGCTCCCTTCATACTTCCGGTCATTGGGGTGGTCAGTTTCCCGAATCCTCTATTCGTGGTCTCCGACTAGTTCTAACAATCTTGCACAGCTCATCTACGGCTTGCTCTGGTCTTTGATGAGTAGTACCCATCCGACTGGCGATTCCGACTCCCATCCATCCTGCTATCTACCTTACATTCGACCTCATCGCCTGGGCTGGCTTGCTCGCCATGCTCATCATGTACCTGTTGTTCATGACCGTATACAATGTGGGAGATGGCTACAGCTGCTCTCGTAACTATCGCGGTGATGAGTGTATTGGCAAAGTTGTCGCCGATGCGGAACATTTCGCTACGGCCATGTCCTTCCTTGCAATGTAAGCAACATGCTTCTTGGTCCTTGCATATGAATTTTTGATGCTGATCAATGGCTTTAGGTCCATTCACTTTGGACTGTTTGTGTGGGCATGCAATATCACTCATAAGGTGCGCAAGGCCGGTTTGAGCCCCTCTAAGGATGGCGCCATCCTCCCTGATGATGCCGCCTAAGATCTTTTGTATAAGCTTGGGTACGCAATGATCCTGTTGATGGCTGGCATGATTAATGACTCGAGGCTGAGGGAAGAGTCAGCTGATAATGTGTAATATCTAATGGTAATGATTCATGTATAACAATAGTTTTCTTGATCTCACCGAAACTGTGATTCAGAGACAAGCTGTATGTCTGTATATGTAGTCCAAGTAGTGATCAAATATTCCCAAGAATGTGTAAGACAACGAGGGATTTTATAGTTACGTATGTCACGTCTTGATAAGTCGTCAATTTGACTGAATCATATAAACGTGGCGGAGGCCAAAGTTGCTTGTTTCAGTCGTCAATAATGCAGAAGACTCGGTGCCTGGTGCAGCCCGAGACTCGTGACTGCCTCAGGCAGTCAATAATAATACGATGATGCGGGCCGGAAAGGAGTTCAGTGTTATCTTCACGTGACATAAACCGATAAGATGCGCCCTCTCTTCCGCCGTCGCCTCCGCGCATCTACTTCCATTCCATCTCGACAGGTGAGCACAACGTCCAATGGGGATGGCTTCGGAAAGAACAGAAATATCCTACCCAGGTAAAACCATTGAACTTCTCTTTTCAACACCCGTGGTGATCTTTGATACAGGCGCGGTCCCCGATGCTTTAGTTCATGCCTTTACTGCGCGCGAGACCTCCGTCATCGGTGGTCCTCCAGCCAAGCGCAGGAAGCTAGCTTCAACACCACAAAGCCTTAGGGCTGTAAATGGAGTATCAGAACATGGAGAACCTCTAGGGTATATCCACTGGCAAAATTCCGCCTATCATTAGTAAGAAATACCACCTTCGGCTATGTGAAGCTTGCGAGCATCCCCTGACTTTGTTCCTTATCGACAGAACTTCGCGCGTGCGACCACAACATCCGACGAATATGATTCCCCAGATATGTCTACCGAGATTCCAATCGTGCTCCGCACCGCGAAGACGTCGATTTACTCCCGAGCCGCAGCGCAGAACGGAGACTCCCACGGGTCCTTCAAGCTCCAGCTAGCGAATACACGCTATGAAGATGTTTTTGAAGTTGACTATTCCAGCCAAGACTTGATAACATCTGGCAAGAATCTGGAACTTGCTGCCTCCCTTGTCTGCGCGGACCGGTATGAGCGAAGGGTGCCAACAGTTTGCTATCAAGCAACAATCCGGCGCCTGCAGGACGGCAAAAGCTTCCATCTGGACATCGTCATATTATGGAAAGACTCTCTAGATAGACCGGATTATAACAGTCTGTCGGGCGGTCCATCTAAAGTATTCTCGAAGTATACTGCAGGAACCTGAGCATTCTTACTCATCGCAGAACCGCCGAAGCGGGAAGCGAGCGGGCTGGCATCCCCGTGACTTCTATGAAAACGTCCACATTCCCGAAGACACTCCGACTTCCTCAGCACCAATCAAATGCGATATGGTCAAGTGCCAGCTGTTTCCATTTCAACGGAGAGCTGTTCGATGGCTTTTGCAACGGGAGGGTATGGAACTGGAGCAAGATGGACAAGTGGTACCCACCAAGAATGAAACCATTGATCGTCTGCCTACGTCATTCCGTATGTTTACCGACGCAAATGGGCGAGTATGCTTTGCAAGCCATCTGTTCATGGTTGCCACCAGCGATATTTCATTGGTATGACGCAAGTCAACACCTACAAGGTGGAGTTTTGGCCGAGGAAATGGGCCTTGGGAAGACGGTTGAGCTGATTAGCCTAATATGTCTCAATCGTCGACTTTTAAATACCGAGGATACGTTTACAAGTGGCCCTGATGGCCTCAGGCCTTCAGGCGCCACATTGATTATAACTCCCCCAGCGATATTGGAGCAGTGGGAGCAGGAAATCAAACTACATGCCCCCGGGCTTAGCGTACTCAACTACACTGGCATTACCCGCCATCAGACGCTCTCTGAGAAGGAGCTAGTGGAATTGCTTGCTGATTACGATGTTGTCCTCACCACATACAACGTTCTCGCACGAGAAGTCCATCATACTGGCACGGTTAAAAGAAACCTGCGACACGAGAAGAAGTATGAGACAAGAAAGACCCCGTTGGTGAATATATCCTGGTGGCGTGTCTGCCTTGATGAGGCTCAGATGATTGAGAGCGGAGTCAGCAATGCAGCAAAAGTTGCGCGGGTCATTCCCCGTCAAAATGCTTGGGCTGTGACAGGAACGCCTCTTCGCAAAGATATAACTGACCTCCTGGGTCTGTTGCTGTTCCTTCATTATGAACCCTTCTGTGGGCCTATCTGGAACACTTTATGCAATGACTTCACATCAGACTTGGCCAATATCGTTCGGAGTATCGTTCTCCGGCACAGTAAAGATCATGTTCGCAGCGAGATCCAATTACCTTCCCAGAAAAGAGTTGTCATTACAATACCCTTCAATGCAGTCGAGGAGCAGCGTTACGCACAATTGTTTGAACAAATGTGTGAGGACTGTGGGCTTGACCTGTCAGGTGCCCCTTTACGTGAAGATTGGAACCCCGATGATCCTTCGGTTGTCGAAAAAATGCGAACTTGGCTAGCCAGGCTTCGCCAGATTTGTCTTAACCCGACTGGGAATTACAGGCGGGTGTTTGGCACTTCCGCTGGTCCCTTGCGATCGGTAGCTGAAGTGCTTGAAATGATGATAGATCAGAATGATACTTTGATACATGCGGAGGAGCGAGCACTGCTATTATCCCAGCTTCGGAGAGGTCAATTGCTGGAAAATGCTATGCATCGACAGCAGGCACTTGATCTTTGGACAGCTTCCTTGAAGCGAGCTACCGAAATTGTCAAGGAATGCCGTGATCGCCTGCAGGTGGAGCGCGAGAAGAACAATATGGTCGCAACTGCACCTGGCCAGGATACAGGGGCTGTCGACACAAGTGACAATGAAGACGATGAAGCAGATGCAAATACAAAAGTAATTGCAGTTCGCCAGAAGTTACGTTCTGCACTTGAACTTCAACATATCTGTGTGTTCTTCACTGGTAATGCATACTACCAGATCAAAACCGACACAAATCTCACGGCGCCTGATTCTGAGGAGTTTGCGTCCTTGGAAAAGCTTGAGGTGGAGGCATATGACACCGCAAAATTGATCCGGAAAGAACTGCTGCCGATATCTCTCGAAAAGTCGGACGATATATGAAGACAATTCGAGAGAAGGCGCAACACAAGCAGTTTGTGAATATTCCCGAGATGAAACCTCAACTATACAGCAAAGGATTGGAATCTCGTAGAGTCCTTGACAAGTTTGAGGCCTTTTGCGAGACACTGAACGAGCATGCGAAGCAATACGATAAGTGGCGCCAGATCATGATCGGTTTACTCTCACAGTCTCTCATCGACCAAGAGGACGAATCAGAACTTGAAGGAGACGAGTATGAGAGATCCACAAAACATCAAGATGAGATGTATGTCTATATGGAAGTTTTACGAGCGATGTTTGCCGATCGACACGATGCTTTAACGGGGCAAAAGAATGTTCTTATTGCACATGAGGTCAAGAGTGGGATAGTACAGGCCCAGAAAGGGGAAGGCCCCTCTCCCAAATTGTTTCTGGAAGTGATGAATGTCCGGAGCACCATCAAGCCTGATCCGCATCTTGGATTCGCGGAATCCTCACAGAACTACGCAGCCTGGCAACCTCTCTTGAGTGGCAGGCGAATGAAGGGAGTACACGTGCTCGTGCTGAACTTGAGAATGTCACCCTTATCCTTAAGAATGCCGGCCATATATCATCAGAACAAGGCAAAGTTGCGTCAAACCTGGAAAGAGAGGTCGAAATGTTCAGAGATACCATGAACAACCGTCTTGACTACTACCGACAACTACAGCAAATTTCTGACACTGTCGCCCCTTACGATGAAGAGAGTGTTGGAAAGCCTCTTGACGAGAGGCTTTTTAATTCTAAGCTTGCACAAGAGAGTGCCACAGATGAGAAGATTTCAACATTGAGAGCAAAGCGACGTTACTTGATCCATCTACGCGATGAGTCGGGATCAGACGATTCCTCAAAGATATGCGTCATATGCCAGTCAGGCTTTGAGATAGGTAAGACCAAACGTCCCCTACAGCACGACAGTTCCGTTGACAGTATATAGGTGTCTTGACTGTGTGTGGTCACAAGTATTGCAAGGACTGTCTCCGCATGTGGTGGTACCAACATCGAACGTGTCCAACATGCAAAAAGCGCCTGAAAGGGAATGACTTCTTTCAAATTACATACAAACCACAGGAGCTTTTGGTACAAGAGGAGAAAACGCCTGCCAAGATCGAGCACGAACACACGCTCAACAATGCTATCTATGCCGACATCAGCTCTGGAACAATGAGCGAGATCAAGAATATTGACCTCGATGGCTCTTTTGGGACGAAGATTGATACCCTGGCGCGCCATATCCTATGGCTACGAGAACACGACCCGGGTGCCAAATCGGTTGTATTTTCTCAAAACCGAGGATTTTTAAATGTTTTAGGCTTCGCTTTCTCTCGATTGAAAATAGGACACAGTAGTGTCGACACCAAAGATGGAATCCAGACTTTCAAGAACGATCCTTCGGTAGGCATCTACTACATCGAGTTTAAGCGACTGCGCATACTGATCGTTTGTCACAGAAGGAATGCTTCCTCTTGCATGCTAAAGCCCAGTCATCTGGCCTAAATTTGGTAAATGCAACGCATGTGTTCCTGTGTGAGCCACTGATCAATACCGCAATCGAACTTCAAGCCATCGCCCGTGTACATCGTATTGGGCAACATCGGCCGACAACCGTTTGGATGTATCTGGTCTCAGACACCGTTGAAGAGTCCATATATGAGTTGTCTGTCTCGCGTCGGATGGCCCACATCGCTCAGAAGGAGAAGGAAAAAGAAAAGTCCATTGAGTCCTCGAAGATTAACAGTGACGATTTTGCCGTCAAACATCTGACCGAGACTGCGATTGACTCGGCAAATTCCTTGGAGATGGAAGATGCCGCCCTGTCCCGATTGATGACTGGTGGCGCATCAGGGAGCGAAGTCGTGAAACAGGACGACCTATGGCAATGTCTTTTTGGCAACCCTGTCAACAAGAAGGGCGTCAGTGGCCACCAGATGGCTGCAGAGTCAGAGGTAGCAAGGTTTTTGAGAGGTGAAGCTGCCGAGCAGAGGAGAAACACTGCGACGCATACGTGAAGCAGGCGTTGAACAAGGGAACTCGGCACGAGACCCAGTCTGTAGATATAATTCACTATTTCTTGAGTTAATTAATTCCCTTGAATAATTCCAGGATAATCTAATGCATTCTATGCCAACCACATTAAGTTTTTGATACCTGAGGCTGACAGGCACCAGGGACCGGATGACTAATTCCCGGATAGCTGCCTAATCGGGGTAGTAGCTTATCGCTCCTCGATTCGTAACTGACGTGATGATGTCCGCTTCTCTGCCTAGGGAAACCCATAGTTGTGGGGATTGGCTCTCTCTTGACTCTCAACCATCCCTTGACCTTCAGTCCTGCTTCGCCTTCGACCCTACTCTTTCTGAAATAGATGTACAGTCTCATCTTTCTTGATTCTATTGCAAATTCACCCTCGTGATGGCTTCGGAAAGCAACGTAGCCAGTTCCGAGGCTCGCGAGTTGGGTTTAATATCTAAAGTTGAACTTAGAATCGCCCTGGCAGATACAGATGACAAACTGTGGGCCTTCTAAAGACATACCTGGCCCCATTGTTGCTCAAGCTAGGCTCAGAGAGTCTGGCAGTCCGCAACAAAGTCATCGCTGTGTGTCAACATGTTAATACCCGCGTTCAGGCCCCATCGATCAACCTTCCGGTGGAAGCGTTGTTGAAACAGTTCAAAGAGCAAAAATCCCAGCTCATTAGACATTTCGACTTGATCTATATTCAGCAGGGGCTCGATCGCTTAAGGTCCGATGCCAGAATCGAGATCCTGGTCCCGTTACTCCAGGGCATATCCGAGATTGGCACATCCACAGACCAAGCCGCTTTGGTGTTTAATCTTGTCTTGCGGCTATTACCTCTATTGAAAATCCCACCGAAAGATAGTAGCGATGATGTACAGCTGAAATCCGACTGGGTCTTTCTGATCAGGATACCCAATTCCTAGCGTCGTGGTTTGAGAAATTGTTGTACTCTCCCCTGCGGACAAGGAAACAACAACATGCCCAGGATTGGCACCTTCAGACTACACTTTCCTCAACAAGGGGGCGCCTATGGCTGAGACGTGGAATCCCTCTTCCAACGGAGGATTGAACCTTACTGAGACCAAGGTTACGGCTCTTCGATTTCTCGCCAGTAGAGCCTTTACGGACTCGGAACGTTTTGTTCCTGCCTTGATTGCCTCAGCAGACGCCAACTCTCGCCTTTCAGACCTCGGAGATGAGGTTTTGAAACGTTTCATTCCCGACCTTGAAAACCCAAGTGTTGTACAGCAGTTGTATACCATGTACTTTGGAACCGAGTCATCTGATGGGGCTCCTCCTGTCAGGCCTGCTCTTCAGACAAAGATCCTAGTCTACCTGGGGAGGTCCATTCAGGCCACCAAAGATACCAATCGCGTTCTCCGTATAATCGAAGATGGTCTTCTATCGGATACAGCAAGATCCTCCCAGGGACTCCTGGCTTCGAAGTTACGAACACAAATTTTCACATTTACTACCTGGGTAGTCCGAATGGGATCGTCATCAGACCTCAAAAGTATGGCTCCAAAAGTCATCGCTGGTCTAAGAGATTTCATTCAATCCCAGGGATGGCCGAGTCCTGCTGCAAGCGGGCAGAAATTACCTGCCACAGACTTGAGCCTGCGAGGTCTCGCGTACGAAAGCATTGGCATTATGGTTCCGAAAGTGGACTTCAAGATGCACGAAGACAATGATGAATTTTCGAGCTTTGACTTAATCAGATGGCTGTTCACATCACTGAGCTCCGATGATTCAAGCTCTCAGATATTTGTTAGCATTGAGCAAGCTTTGGGCAGTATACTCAATTCGTCGGTGGACAGCTGGGATACTGAATTCCAGGAACGTCTTCGCCCGTTCCTGGTTCATCACATGAACATCTACTCCGCTGGAGAGGATCCAGACACTGGCTACCGAGCGGTTCGCGATACCCAGTATGCTGCAGTACGTTTTGCGAACCGATTTCTGCCTTTCAGCGATGTTGTTGGCCGTTGGATAGACCTCGTGGCAGTGGCACGTGGATCTGAACGACAACAAGAGGTGGTTGAGGAAGGAAAGAAGGGACTTCATCCTTATTGGTACCGACTCATCAACCCCAGCAAGGACAAGCAATGGGTGACTTCCGTTACGGAGGAATCGCGTGCATCGTGGTTCAAGTTCCCAAGTTTCTCCGAAGCAACACGCTTCCTACTTGGATCAACCCCATCTGGCGAGGTCCCAGGGTCTTCTGCCACTGATATTCTGTCGGGTCCTTATAGGAATGCATTCTCCCCAACCATATCTTTCCTCAGAAACGTTCTTCTGTGGGAGTCATTCTCGAAGTTTGGGGTCGATTTCGAGGTCGAGCAAGACTGGGACGTGAAACTAGAGATGCTACTAGCATCTGATGAGAAAGCCCGACATGCTCTAAAGCGATACATTCAGACTTGTGATAAAGAAGCCGTCCTCCTCTTTTTATCGGGTGGCTTGAAAGGACTCAGCGGAAACCACCGAGAACTACGACAGAAGTGTGGAGAACAATTTATCAGTATTTGTTCGTCTTCGCCGAATGACATTATCGAAGTGCTGGTTCCCCAGACACTGTTGTTGAAAGACCCATTGTACAGCAACGATCAAGATGCACAGGATGTGGTTGCGAGAGCGATTGGAATTCTGGCTTCTCACTCTTCATTCCCTGGGGATGAACTAAAAAGCAATCACCGACGATCTATCAAATCCAATAAGGACCTGGAACTCGGCCATTGGCGAGGCTGTGCTTCGAACCCGGGGCGCAATCCTTGCAACGGCATATCTGCTGAGCAGGTTGGCATTCCGCAATGTGATCAAGAAGATCCCAGAGGCCTACGTTAGTCAATATATCAGCGCGATATTTGCAATGATTGAGAATGCGCGCGACTCTCATACGACGAGCTGCACAAGTTGCGATTGGCCAGCTCGGGATCTCTGGTGTCCTGTCACCCACTATGCTTCCTAGCGAAGGGTGGACGACAATCAAGGATAAGTTGAAGGTGGATGCGAAAGCTGAAAGTGAAATCGCTATAATGGCAATTGGGTTCCTCTCCATGGTCTTTTCCAAAGAGGACACCGAGAACCCGCAATTCAAAGAACTTTTGGATGCACTGTACGGACTTCATGAGATCCGCAGTCCAGAAGTGCACTTCATTGTTGGCGAAGCACTGAGTACAGCTGGTGTGGGTTGGAAGTCTAAATCTTTGGCGACACAATTTGATGTCGATGAAACCGTCCCTACATCAACCATTCCGGATTCGGTGTTTGTTGACATGTTGGACAAGGTTATCTTGGATTGCAGAGCATCAAAACCTTCGCTAAGAAAGGCATCGGCCATATGGCTACTATGTCTAGTGAAGAACTGCGGTCACTTAGGAGAGATGCAAGCGCGCCTGCGGAAATGCCAGGCGACATTCTCGGTGCTACTCTCCGATCGGGATGAGGTGGTTCAAGAAACCGGGGCCCAGGGTCTCAGCCTTGTGTATGAAATGGGAGATCAAGAACTGAAGGATGATTTGGTTCGCGATCTGGTTGACTCTTTTACGGCCAACAATTCAACCCTCACAGGGGGCCGTGTTGATGAAGATACGGAGCTGTTTGAACCTGGTGCTTTACCCACTGGTGGCGGGTCATCCGTCAACACTTACAAGGATATTATGAACCTTGCTTCCGAAGCTGGAGATCCTACACTAGTGTACCGGTTCATGTCTTTGGCATCAAACAATGCCCGTGGACCAATCGTGCGGCTTTCAGCAAACTTGGCATCAGCAGCATCTTCTCTGATGCAAGCGTGAACGGTTATCTGGCGAAGAATCCGAAAATCTACCCGAAGTTGTTCCGTTACCGGTTTGATCCAAATCCAAACGTGCAGCGATCCATGAACACGATCTGGCAAGCTTTGGTGAAGGATTCCTCATCTGTGATCAACGCTCATTTCGATGAGATTATGAGTGACCTGCTCAAGAGCGTCATGATGGGTCGAGAGTGGCGCGTGCGACAGGCAAGCTGTGCTGCTATTGCAGACTTAATCCAAGGCCGACAGCCGGAGAAATATGCCAAATACATGGACGAGATCTTCACCAAATCTTTCAAACTTCTCGATGACATCAAGGAATCTGTTCGAACAGCAGCGTTGAAACTTTGCCAGACGCTTACCGGCTCGGTGATCCGCACTCTAGAAACAAGCGATGCCGACACGAAACGAGCAAACACAATGCTAGAGAGTACCATACCTTTCTTGCTCAGCGACAAGGGTATGGAGTCTGGTGTCGAGGAGGTCCAAGGATTTGCTATTGGATCCTTGGTTCAGATGATCAAAAAGAGCCCGGGGGGTCCGTTACGCCCATTTGTCCCACGCATCATGGAGCAATTTTTGAACTCCTTGAGCTCCTTGGAGCCACAAGCTGTCAATTATGTTCATCTCAATGCAGACAAGTATGGGTTGACTGGCCAGGATATCGATAAGATGAGACTGTCCAGCATCCGCACGTCGCCTATGATGGAGGTCATTGAGCGTTATCTCATTGATATGCTCGATGAGATCAGCATGAAAGAGTTTGCAGTCAAGTTAGAGGGAGTACTTCGATCAGCAGTTGGCCTTCCGACAAAGGTGGGCTGTAGCCGCGTTTTGGTTCTGTTAAGCATGAAAACAGTACTTTTCCGGCCCTACGCTGATCGTTTCATCCAACTCCTTGGGAAGTATGTTGTTGACCGCAACGACACGGTCAGCTCATCTTACTGCACGTCGATAGGCTACCTCATCCGACTCGCTTCGGATGATCGAGTCCTGAAGACGATTGAACATGCTAAGAGCCTGTATCTCACCGCAGAAGATGCAACGCCTCGAGTCATTTCTGCAGAGATACTTCAATCGACCTCAAAGCTGTCCAATGACCGGTTCATGGCGTTTGCTGCCAGTGCTTTGCCATTTATATTTGTGTCCAAGCATGATACTGATGAGCATGTCAAAGAAGTATTCGAAAAGACATGGCAGGACAATGTTGGAGGCAACCGTGCAGTGATGCTCTATATCAAAGAGATCACCGGTCTTGTCTCGGACAATTTGGAATCTCCCCGCTGGGCGATCAAGCACACCGCAGCCCTCGGGCTCGCAAATGCCATCATGTCACTGGATAACGAGCTAGACCTGGCCACTAGTGAGCTCCTGTGGCCTGTTCTGGAGAAGGCACTGGCGGGGAAAACATGGGAGGGCAAGGAGACCGTGCTCAAGGCCTTCGTCAAGTTTGCCGGCCAGGCCAAAAAATTGTGGAGCCAGCACGCGGAGCTAAGCAATTCCATGAAGGTACGTCATTCTTGGACCTTATTAGCTACGCATCTCGATGTGGGCCTGTGATTGGAGAAATTGATACTGATTGACCGAGAAGGTTATCACTCTCAGAGAGGCTAAACGTACTAATCCTGCCTACCGGCCGCATGGAATCACCGCATTGGGCGGCGTGGCCCAAGCACGGAGGGACCTCAATCTGATGGCAGATGCTTCCAGCATTGTTTCTCGCGTCCTGGGCGAGTTGTCGGACGATGGTGATCTGATGGACATTGATTCCGGCAGTGGCCGTGATAACAAGTATGGTTTATTCTTTGTTTTCTCCTTTTTTTTGTACTACGGTATGTGTTTTGCAGTTGCTGACGATGTCGAAGACAAAAGCTGGAAGATACATTAGCGGCCTGCGTGGAGTGCGTTCTTCAGTGTGTGAACCCTTCGTGAAGATAGCTGCAGAAGGTAGATTGCGTCTTCCCCGCCCTTCTCCTGTTTAGGAGGCTTACTTGCATGGACGAGCTGACACGGACCGAAGTGGTCAATGGTTATCTCGCTGAGATTAGCCCCCTGCTCCAGAAAGCATTGGGTAACGGTGGCCGAAAGGTGCAGATTACATTGTACGAGCAACTCCAGAAGACCTTCCATGGGCTGGAAACGTGGGCTCCACGACGCGGGCACGAAGAGCCCGATCTACGTGATATGCAAGGATCCTTGGCCACACTAGCGGGGGAGATGTTTTCTCGTGAGATTGATGTGTCGGCCGAAGCTATCCGACAAGAACGGGCACGGGCAGCCGCCTCGTACATCTCGCTCTGCCAGCAGACCGGGCTGGAAGTCAACGCTGACCTCCCGGGGATGATGCGAACCTGGCGCGGGGCTGAGCGATCAGGCCCGTTGCAGAACATCCTGGACCGGGCATTGGACAAGATGGGCTCACGATGAACGGTGATTGTCGCCGGGGATCGGCCGCTTAGGGTCGACCGGCAGCATCCGAGGGGGGGAGAGATTTAAGCGAGGCGAAGGCGTGCCTGTATGTCGGTCCGGACCCAGTTAAGACGAGGGTGACACCCGCAGCGGAAATAGAATAAGAGTTGTTTTTTTTTTTCTCTTCTCAGCTGAACCACCAATGGCTGGGGCTGACGGGCGACGCATGAGTGAGACATGGACTCCCAAGCGTGCACTAAACCCCCGAATTCGGTTTCGCGTGGCCGTGCGTGGGCCCAATCAGCAGCGGGCCAGGCTGGAGTGCGGTGCAGTGCGTTGGATGATTAGGCTGTGCTGGTGCCGGGTCGAAGGCTTGGCAGTCCCCGGAGGATGCAGGCGAAGCTCCGGGGGTGGGTGAGGCATGGCAGTGGCCCGGGTCTGGGGCCAGGATCCAGACCGGCCGAGGCGAGTCGATGGGGGAAGTTTTGCTGGCGGAGCTAAATTAGTGACCTGTAGTTAAATAACCAAAGTGCCGGACAGAGGGTCCGTCCACCAGAACCGTCTCGCTGCGACACTCCCTCCTGTACCTATCTCATCGTCCCCCCGGAGGTGGATGAGGCTGTTCGGGTCCGAGGAGTCTCAGGGAGGTGCCGCGACCTGATGCTCACCCATTCTGTTGGGCGGTGCTTTAGGTTCGGAACGGAGATGGCGTCGGGGAGGCCGGTCTCACATGACCGATGCGGATGGGCGGACATGTTTGGGCTTCATCTCTGGGTGACTTGGATTGTTTTTGTCGCCTTTTTTTTTTTTTTTTTTTTTTTTTTTTTGTGGCTATACTCCGTAGATTTTCTGGGAGACTTGCGGGATAGCGCTCCGAGGTACGACATAGTACTACGACATCGAGTCGAGGACTCTCGAGTCCGGAGCACAGCACGCGCAGGAGAGAAAGAGGGAAATGGTGTCTGGCGCTGGAGGGACTGATTTGAGGCGAATTTGAGTCATGTTCTCTCGCGGCCAATCAGCAGCGATAGCTCGCTGTTAGCCTCAAGGCGGACTCGCGCTATTCTCTCCTGGGGAGACCAGGGAAATGAGCGAGACCCTGGCATTTCACGCCCTCGCGTTCTCTGTTTCTGTCCCTCTGGTGGCCAAATCCCGATCGCTCGCCGCCCACATGGTTGGCACCTGCAGCGCGGAACGTCTCGTGGTCTGCTGAATTCTCCCTCGGACAACTAGTCCGAGTAGTTGTCGACTAGGTCTCCCAGGGAGCCGAGTCAAGGCAAATCACCGGCCAGGTCGACCGGAGCCAAGTAGCCTTATGCATGGCCTGGCTGACATCGTATTCGCCGCGGTGTGGGTGTTCCAAGGGGAGAAGATACGGTCCTGCTGCGTGGGCGTGCCTGAGAACCGCCACCGGACTGTACCTTACTAGCTCCTCGGACGAGGTCCTTTCTCTTTCCTATCAACCGTCCGGATCTCTCATTCTTTCGCGCTCGATCGTTTTCTCACTGCCTCGATTTTTTATTCCCGGTCTAGTCGATTTGATTGCACTCTTAATCTTCCCCCCGCCCCGCCATTCCCCTGGGCTTCCCCTCCGACGATGTATATACTCCGTGTCTGGCCTGAGCCCTTCCTGTCATCCCTCCCACTCTCTCTCCCTCTAGTCCAACTTTTCTCCCCGCACAGTCTCCATCTCTCTGCTCGCTCTCTTTCTCTCTTCCATCTCGGGGTCCCAGCGGGTGCTCCCGTGAAGTGGAGTGGTCGTGCAACCCATCCATCTGCAATCGTGGTGTTGTCGCTGTCGATTCCCCACACTTCCTTTCTATAACACGAACAGGACACCCGTCTTTCCACCCAGGCAAGTAGCGATCACCTTCACTTTCGTCCACCGGACAATCCTAACCCATTGTCACCCCAGAAACCTTCCCCTTCCTTGTCCCTATGACGGCTGTGAGTGTGGTCAAGCCAAGTCGGCGGGGTCATGTGTCGAGGAAGCGTCCACTGTGGCTGCCCATCATTGCTCCAAAGGATGAAGCCATAGCATCCACTGCGGGCCCGAGTCTATCTTCCGGGCCCATCAGGAATCCAATTCCCAAGTCTCGAATTCGTTTCCCCCCGCGTTCCCGAACAGGGTGTTGGTAGGTCTCCCCAGGCTCAGCAATGCGATGGAGCCCAACACGTCGCGTGTCACAATGTCTAATGTGTTTTGGTGTTTAGGACATGTCGAGTGAGTACATTAGCTTGCCACGATGGCAATGGGAGGAATATCCGGGGATATGCTGACTTGCGTCGCATTGGTATAGAGTCGCAAAGGTGAGTCGTGCCCATGAATTCATACGACAAACATTTACTGACACACCTTGATAGTCAAGTGTGACGAGAG
This sequence comes from Aspergillus micronesiensis, assembly GCA_039763685.1. NCBI lineage: Eukaryota > Fungi > Ascomycota > Eurotiomycetes > Eurotiales > Aspergillaceae > Aspergillus > Aspergillus micronesiensis. Next base: position 666,646 of record JASHHO010000011.1, read on the forward strand.
TCACCCACAGTGCAATGTAATACACACCTCTGATGACTCTTGACCCTGAGCTAACGACAGCGACTCAGCAATGCACGCGCTTGGGACATGTATGCGACTATAAGCCCGCTTATGTTTCCGCGACGACACACGCAGGGTAATGGAGCGAATGTCGGATGTGAAAACCATTGGAAATGTGGTCTGGGACCGTATGTAACCCCCTCGCCTTGCAGTCTCTCTGTGATGCTCTTTCTGTCTCCCCAAAGCCGACCCATCGCTAACCGGCAGCCTCTGCTTGATAGCCGACGTATCCATCTCCTACAGGGGGTTTGCAGATGACCCAGTGCCGTATGATTTGTTACCCTCCTTTTCCGTTCTTACCTCGGATGAGGAACGGGAGAAGAAAGCCCAAGCTTCACTCCCGGGAACATACCACGTCATCGCTGTCCCCGAGAGCTTCTCTCATCTTCCGGAATACACCGTGGGCCCCTGTGAAACAGAATTCCGAGACTCCCTCTCCTCTCCATCAGCGGTGATGGTGAGAGTGACCACCTCGAGAGTCACTTGGAAGGGGCTGACCCCAACGTTGTGATTGTGAAAATTGTTCGGGATACCCGAAGATATCCGTACTCTCACCGCAGAGATTCAACACAGTCGCCAGATTCTGACCTTCCGATCTCCATATCAGCGGACCCATCACTTTATTCGGCCATTCATCATGTTGCAGATGTGGACCCCATCGACGAGAAATTCGATCTCAGGAACTATGAGATAGCGCTACTAGACCACTTTCGCAACGTGGTTTGGATGCAATTGATGGCAGGCGGTACCATTTTTGTCGATTCAAATCATAGTCATCTGGGCGCCGATGTCTTTGAGCAAGAAGCGGCCAACTTCCCTCCGGTAAGACCCAGTCTCCTCCGCAGTCAGTTCCATCTAACATTCGATATGTAGCTGTTCAATGCGATTATGGCTATATCTGCTCTAAGCCAATCGCGTCAAGGAGGCGACCAGAACGTTCACAGCGTACACTACGTCAACCAGGCCTATGGTTCCCTTCAGAACAGTCTTGAAAACGATAACGATCTTCTCTCCGACAAGGTCTTTTTGACGTATTTTTTACTCCTAGTATACGAGGTCAGGATGCCCTATCAATTCCTGCTTGGATGTGCGGGCTTTGCTAACATGATTCGATCAGATGATTATACCCAAGGCCAATATGTCACACCTTTGGTCGCATTGCGTCTCCCAGCTTCTACATATCTATATTGCGAGACAAACAAATCTTGGAGGGAGAAGTTCCCTTTCATTGTCTGGTGGGTCTGCAATATCGACTTGTATGCCCTGCTCAGCGGCATTGGGACCGGAGAGTTTGTGCGCACGGTCATCGATCACCAGTTATACCATGGACTTGACTTCCTCGTCTACCCAACGAAGCCCGAGGAATCGGCGTTCATTTTCCCCAGGGAGCATGACAACCTGCCTATAATATTGCGCCTGTATCACGATATCTTCGTGCGTCTGTTCGACTCGGACTCTTTGCGCTCGAATGCCGCGAGGTTAAAGGTCGTATCCCGACTCGCCGTTTGACCATCAACAGGATGTCTCTGAGGAACTACGAGAGGAGTTCCGGCAACTCTGGGGTTCCTCGGAGGTGCGCTGGTTGGTCGATAACCGCGATACCCTGCCTGAGCGATCCCAACACGTTCTGCAACAGGTTCGTTGATTCATATGCTTTCCTATCTTGTATTGCCGTCGATCATCGGACTGATCGAACATGTACTTTCTAGGTCACGGTGCTCTTCCATACCGCACTTCTCTTCTCCTACACCAGCCTTTGGCCGAGGCAGCGGTTGGAGCTGGGAAGTGGCCTCGAGGACGAAGTTCACCACCACCACCATGATCTTGCAACTCGCCGAGACCATGATCCCAGCGATGGAGAGAGCGGGCGGGCACTTTGTACCATTTCCCGTATTCTTAGCTGGGGCTGTTGCGGCGTCGAGTGGGCTCAAGATCCGGACGTGGCAGTTGCTGTCCAGTCTGGAGGAAGAGGAGATTGGGCTATAATGTATCCGGTACCAATTACCAGCTCCAGCTGATCTACGAGCGCCAGATGCAGCACTCCAGAAACGGGGGGCGAAGCGTTCTGGGTTGACTGGATGGAACTGTTGGCTGTGCGAGAGGTTAACTGCGGCTGATGATGTCATGGGAGATGACCGTGTTTTTCTTTTCTCTCTTGGGCGTTTGATTGATGCTCTGGATTGGGTCTGACGAATGATGTGTTATGTGAATGTGTCTGTCCTGTGTGTATACAAATATATTATTCTGCCTGAGCGGGCCCAGGTGTCTATGCTCCGTACATGAATCGAGTGTGGGTCATTGGGCCGAACCTTACTGTCCGTAACCATGGATGGAGTGCGATGTGGTCCACGCTCCAACGTGGTCGACCACATCAAGTCTCCGACTGTGCTGCTGCAGGCAGCGAGGGATCCCGCGGCGTCATTCGTTGGCGGGCGCGACACTACTGCGCGCGCTCACGGTGGCGCTTCGGGAGGAGCCAATGACAGGATGGGCGCCGAGCAGCAGAAACCACCCGGGCGGCTATCGCATGATGATGGGCACAGAGGGAGTGGCCGCGGACGAGGGGGGCGTCTCTGCAACGCAGCTGCTGCTCCGCTGCGACATCTCATCCTCATCACACTCCTCGACCGACGTGCTCTTCCCCCGTGCTGGACGCTCCCTCGTCACTCCCTTCACTGGTCCTCTAAACGCCGACCTCCCCGCACCGGCCGTCGTCCTGTAGGTCTCCTGATACCCTCACCTT